>CM051238.1:37863803-38463803 GCA_027917425.1 Gastrophryne carolinensis
TACTCTGTACTATGATGCACGTCATGATTATACTGCTGTTATGAATGTATTACTCCTGCCACATATGGAATGATGCTTTGTATGTGAAACACACAGAAGCTGTCATCTCTATCCTTACTACCAGACTATATACGCATGATCCTTAACCTTATCCTTAACCTTATCCTAAGGTTATTACCTCCCTATACATAGATCTATACTGATAAGTATACAAATAATTCTAATTTTCTCTTGAGGCAGTCTACGATCCTGGAGACTGAACGTATAGTCACTACCTGGATACTTATGTTGTATCCTTTTTTGTACAAATTATCAAAAATCTTGTTAGCTGTAAATGCGCATATTTTTCTCAGTATATATTTTTTGCAAATTGAACTATGTGTGGTGTGCATTAATCCATTCTCACTGTATTAAAGAATTTAAAAAGATCAGCAGATTTGAATTACACCCCCCACTCCGGCTACTAACCAAGAGCACCAGACATAGACTCTCTGGCACAGGTTCGGTGTCCTTCCAGGGGTTGCTTTAATGCTGATGCACACTGGGCTTGCTCCCCAACTCTTGAAGCGGAACAAAACCTGTTTTTTTCCCCCAGGTTTTGTTCTGTGCCCCCCGGGCATCCTAAATTGGAGTGCCCCATTGTGTGCAACAACCCAAATTGGTGCATTCAGACTTCCCTTTTCGAAGTCCAACGATGTCTGCTGGGGCAGGACAGCTTTCATTTTTTTAGAGTGCCTTCTTGGCACTCTAAATGCCCCCCAGTTTACTCCCATCTCTATAGAGCAAAGGGCAGGAAGCCACTGCACACACTGTAGTAGCAAGACCGGGATGTCCCAAGGGTCTGGGCCAAAACTCTGGATTATAGTGTAAAGCCTGGGTTTTGGTCCACTTTTCAGTGTTATGAGGACAGAAAGGTGGAGACAGCATAAAATATGGGGTTTCTTTTAGATGATCTACTGTTATTCCTATTCTTTGGTCATTGCTAACAGGAAGTCCATGGGTTCATACAGAGTTCCTGTGTTTTTAATGATTTATGGCGCAGATGCAAACTATTGCCCAGTCTAGGCATAAGAGCAGATGAATGACCGCTAGTAGACGCTTGTAGACCGAGTACCTTGGTCGCTGTAGTAACCTGGCCGGCATTGATGAATGTGATGTATGTTAGGCGTTCTAACGCCAGTACAGCGCTGCAGGGAGTGAGAGGTAGAGCCAGCTCAATGCGACTGACTCTCAGTGACACCATATTCAACAAAAAAACAGACTCACACAGCGTCGGCGCTCTGGGTCTGGCCGCTATACCATTGAGCGCCAGATGCTGTGTGATTAAAGTCTGGTTTTGAACACATATCCACCAGTAACAAAGCGAAAAACACATGGAATGACATTGTTGTAACATTGTGACATTAATACTTTAGTACCAGACCTGTAATGACAATTCTGCGTAAAAATATAAAAAAATCTAAAAAGTTTACAAAAATGGCTTAATAAGCCAGGAGACGTCACACAATTATTTGAGAGAAAAAAAAAAGAAAGAAAACAAAACCCTGTTTAAAGAGAAGAAAAGGAACGTCCATTAAAATGTATGGGAGAGCGACAGGTAGCGACAGGTATTACCTGTAAGCCAGAGCGCCAGCGCTATACGCTGAGCTGCCTGTAATGATGAATCGGACGCTACATGGCCCTGTTAGTCACTCACCAGAATCTGCTTCATAAATGTGGTATTGCGTACAGCACCCGTTCACCAGACGCTGCCTGCCACTACGAGGCGCTACCTGCCGCTATCCCTTGATGAATAAACCCCTTAGTCCACAAGAAAGAACAGAGCGTGAGTATGGGATCAGGGCAGTAATCCTTTTAGTAATGCTGGGTAGATAAGAGGAGGGTCTTTGATAGATGCTACATATGGTTTTGTTAAAGGGCTTCAGTTAGCGCCCCCAGCAGCAAGCTGATCCCTGTGATTCGCACCATAAAACCTGTGTTTGATTTTTGAGCCTGTGTCTTATTTTATTTCCTTTCATTAGGGCACCAAAGGCCATTTCAGTATCGACTATGAAGAGTATGAAGCCATGTCTGTAGAGGTCACCGTTCTGCCAAGGAAGCTGCGTTTCCTGTGCCACCCTTCCCGGAAAGAAGAGCTGAGCCAGAACCCCACCCCCGCCTCCTAATGCCCCTTTAATGGCGGTCTGAATACATATGTCACTGCTGGGGTGTAACATCGAGTTCCTTCAGTCACAGGGTCAGGATTGTGCCAGTGCTGGCCAGGGACACACCGATTGCTAAGAGCTGGCCAGGAAATGTGTGGGCATGATGGTGCTTGTAGTTCACCAGATGGTCGACTACCTACCAGCCAACACCTGATTTGTACTATCCGTCCTTTACTGCAGTTGTGTATTTTAGACACGGGGATAATGGAATGTTCCAGGTTTCCTTGAAAAAATAAATGTGACAAACTTGCCATGTTCTTTTTAAGAAATTCTTCTGCTAAAATGGGATCTATGTTGTTTAAAGAGGGTACTAAACTGATGCCCTCTTCCTCGGTGCAGAGCTGGCACAGGGGGAGGAGGAGGCTCAGAAAACATCCTTCACCCTGTCTCGGTATCAGTGTATTCCCCCGGTAAAGCTGCACTGATCAGTATCCCCGCTCTGTGCGCTCTCGCTGGCACCCATTCAAGTTTCTATGCCAGCGGGGGGCGCCGGGTGAGTTAATTTTTGTTTTAAAGTGCACCATGGGGGCACTTGCAAAGAGATTTTAGGGCCTTGTTAAAAATGTCCTCACCCTGTGTATTTTCCTAGCAACACTGCATTGGCATCCCTGTTGTGTGCCCGCTCACTGGAGTCCATTCAATTTTATAGGCCATGGGTGTGTACACAGCAGGGGGGGGGGGTCAGTCTGTGGAAGGAAGAGCGGGGCCCAAGTGAGTTTTAACATCCTCATTATGCTCAGTCCTCAGGGGGGAGGTGGGGCACTTGTATAGAGACTTTAAAGGAGACCTCAGGGCAGGACCAGAGGGCATCAGAAGGGCCACTTGCCTCACCGCCAGTGCCGCAGTCCCGGTTTGTGAAGCTGAGGGTTGTACTTCCTGGTTTCAGCTCCCCAGCGCCCATTGAAAACAATGGGCACCTCTGAACACTGGGTACTTTCGTGTAGAGGCATCCCTCTAGCCGGGAGACGGCTGTACACAGGCCACGGCCACCCATCTGCCGACAATAGGTAGCACAGCTACTGGCATCACAAACCAGGGCTGTGGAATAACGATTGGCAGCACAGGGATGTAAGCATCTTGTCTCGGGCCCTCTGACACTGCCCGGGTCTGAGGAAAAATCCATAAACGTGAACTTTTCCTTTAAAGCGGAATAACTTCTAAAATACATTTGACCAAAGCCCCTGCCGATACTTAGGGTGTAGAACTATAAATGGATATATTCCAAGTATGTCACACACCCCGCTTCCACTATTCATGACATATGGGTTATGGTCCAGTAGAGGGCGAACTTCTGCAGAGATGAAAGCAAAAAAGAAGCCCCTCCCGGTCCATAAATACCTGGGACCTCCCACACATTCCCCAGTTCCTTCTCTGCAGGACGGCGAGCAAGTCAGAAGATGTATGCTGCTCTTCCTTGCAGGTAAGCCGGGTTTACACCGGCCTTGTTGTGCTCTATTTCTGCCCGGACCTTTATGCATTAAGCCCATTTCTAGCCTCCCAGCCTTGGCTGCAGGTCCGGGTGATGGTAGCCTTCACCTTAATAGGTGTTTAGGGAACCATGCTCCCCCGTGAGACCCCATACAAGGGGGTAGGCGGCATCCGGGTTGGTGATCCCGGTTTGGGATGCCCTGTCCCCATTTAATTCCCTTACACCCTTTGGTGAGGGATTCTCCCCCTTCCGGGTCCCCTCTGTTACCCTCCAGCGGGGGGGGGGGGGGGGGGGTTGGAATTGTTCTATTTTTCACTTTATATATGTGTGTGTGTGCTTGTGCGCTTGTTTCACGTTGCGCTGTGCACTCTGCCTGCAGTCTGGGGAGCTTCTTCCCCTCAGGCTGATTCTGTGAGGGGGCGGGCCCGGGCACTCGCGCGCTGCCTCGGCCCGCCCCCTTCTGTTGGCGCCATTGAGGACCCATCCCATTGCTGGGAACCGCATCACAGGACTTGGAGGGAAGGGGGCGGGGCCGGGCGCGGCACGCGATCCGCGCTGGCCCGTCCCTTCTTTTCCCTCCCTCTCTCCCTCTCAGGCGCTGATGTGGACCTGTTTGCGTCCCCCCACATTCACAAGCTTCCCAGGTTTGTCTCCCTGTCACAGGACCCTCTGGCCTTCGCCACGGATGCGCTAGCAATGCCTTGGACAGAGTTTCGGCTCCATTATGTGTTCCCTCCCTTCCCTCTGCTGGGCAGGGTGTTGCACAAGATAGCCCAGGAAGGGCTCTGGCAATTTTTTTCCTAAGATCCTTTGCCAATCACCGGTTGGTTAAGACTTTTTTCCAGGCAGTTACTCATGTGCGTCCGCCACGTAAGCCTAGGGTTTGGGACCTGAATCTGGTGTTGTCTGCTCTGCAGGGTCCTCCCTTTGAGCCTATTTGTGGGGCTGCTTTGCCCATTCTGACTCTTAAGGTGGCCTTTTTGGTGGCCATTACTTCACGTCAGGCGAGTTTCTGAGCTGGCGGCTCTTTCCATCAAACCTCCTTATTTTGAGCGGCATCAGGATAAGATGGTGTTCCGGCTTAAGCTGTTGTGTCTGCTTTTCATCTCAATCAGGACATTGTTTTGCCTTCATTGTGTCCTAATCCTGCTAATTCCAAGGAGCAGACCCTTGACTCTTTGGATGTTGTCAGGGCTCTGAAGTTTTATTTGGTCGCTACTGAGTCTTTCAGGAAATCTGATGCTCTTTCTGTTCTTCCTGCTGGACCTAGGAAGGGTTTACCTCCGGCTAAATCCACTATCAGCAAGTGGATACGTCAGGTGGTGGTGCAGGCCTATTCTGCCAGGGGGAAGGTTCCTCCCTTTAGTGTTACTGCTCATTCCACTCGTGCTATTGGTGCCTCTTGGGCTTTTCAGCACCAAGCTTCTGTTGAACAAGTTTGTAAGGCCGCTACTTGGTCTTCTGTTCATACTTTTTCCAAGTTTTACAAGGTTGATGTTAAGGCCTCAGCGGATGCTGCTTTTGGCTGCAAGGTGCTTCAGGCGATAGTGGTCTGAACTGCCTGTTGTTACTCTTTGGGGATCCCACCCTACTTTACGGACACTGCTGTTGGATGTCCCATACGTAAGGACTTCTGGAAGAAGGCTGTGCCATGCATAGTAAAAGCAATTCTACAGGTGAGTACTCACAGAATTGTCTTTTTCGCTTATTAAATCATCCTGGAACACTGATTTTTTTTTTGCTGTCCCTCTCTGTAAGATGGCAGGGGATCAGTCATTACATCGGTGTGGCAATGACATCACTGCCACACACAACAGTGGCAATGAATGGAGGAGGCGGAGCTTTACAGCTAAAACAAGCTCCATTATCTGGGATTAGAGTGAAGCGGGAGCACTAAAAATAGGCAAAAGTTACTATTCATGGGAAGGAGAAATTCAGGGGATGCTAGTTAATAATGTGGGTTTTGGTTCGCTTTAAGGTCAAGACGGAAAAAAAACTTGAAGCGATATGATCCATTGCCGGTCTGGCTGCTTAGTGGGGTTCTGCTTCCCCCCATAGCTCTGTGCACGCACCTTCCTCCAACTCCTCACTGCTAACTGGAGAAAGAGGAGCAGACCCAAAACAGTGTTATGTGCTATTAGTATGGTCACTTTGGAGCCAGAGGGCACTGCTACTAACCAGCTTAAAGAGGACCAAAACCCAAGGGGGCCAGCCTTGGAGTCTAAAAGCTGATTCCCTGTCCCTTATTTGGGATGTCCCCATAAACTCCTCAATCTTCGGTCCTACAGCGCAGACATGCTCGGCACCTGTCCCTTATTTGGGATGCCCCATATTGTGAAACTGCCTCATGTCCCTGTAAACTCACTTCAGTCCTCGTTCCTACGGCACATGCATGTGCTGTGCATTCTCGCACACCCAGCAGACCTGGGCAGGGAATGCTATGGGGTGCGACATTCACACACTCCCTCCACCAGCAGCCATTTAGGTCTGCCAGGGGCAGTGAACACAGCGAGGATGCTGGACAAGGCGTATGCCATGGGGGGTTAACACAACAGGACCAAGGATTTTGGTCCTCTTAAAAGCGGACCTTCAGCATCATTTAATGAAAAGTCTAAACCCTTATAAAAATGACCAGCATCTAAAATTAATATATTTAACGCTTTAATCACTTCCTTTTTATTCATTCCCCCATTGGCCTGCAACTCTGTTGAGCAGTCTAGGATACGGGCACCGCCATCTTGGCTCAGAAGCATCACATATTGAGGAGAGGGGTCAAAAGTGCAGGGGGCGGAGTTATAGTCAGAGCAGAGCTGGGGTCAGGAAAAGGTCAGCAATCCCAGAATGCAGAGCGGCACAGACGACACTTCCTGTTTGCAGGCTGCCTGAAACTCTATGTGCAAACATCTTGGATGTTTAAAGGCTCATAACATGCAGTAGGTGCAGGTAGGATGATTTTTAATGTGGACAATCTGTATGTACAGGGTGTGGGAAACATATAAGATAGGCTCTTATTCAGGGTGAAGGTCCGCTTTAAATGGCAGCAGCTAGGTTTCCTTTACCTATATTGTCTTTAGTAGCAGGGGGTAAACCTTCCCTTCACCCTATCAAAAGGAAAACCAAACTGATTATAATGTTTCCCCACTTAAACTGGACCTTCAGCGTGATTTAATGAAAAGCCTAAACTCTTAAAAAACGATTCCCCAGCATCTAAAATTAATATATTTTACGTTTTTAGTCACTAACTTATTATTCTTTCCCCCACTGGGCTGCAACTCTGTTCAGGAATTTAGGATACGGGTGCCGCCATCTTGACTCAGAAGCATCACACTTACTGAGGAGAGGAGAGTGGGATAAGATACAGGGGGGCGGGTTATAGCTGTGCTTTGCTCAGACAGAGCAGAGCTGGGGTCAGGTAAAGGTCAGCAGTCCCAGAATGCAGAGCAGCACAGTCAGGAGGCACTTCCTGGTTGCAGGCTGCCTGATAAGATGGCGGCTTCCATAAGCCGTCATCTTGGATGTTTAAAGGCTCATAACATGCAGTAGATGCAGGTAGGATGATTTTTAATGTGGACAATCTGTACGTACAGGGTGTGGGAAACATATAAGATAGACTCTTAATCAGAGTGAAGGTCCGCTTTAATCTAAAACTTAAAAAAACACCACATTTACAATTTTAGGTCAACATCATTTTATTGTTCAAACACAGTGTATTTTTTTCCAGTATTGCTAAGTGGTTGCTGGTAATTACAACCAGTCTATTCAGCTCATCGATACCTGAACAAGCCTTTTCATACCTCACCAGCAGTTCTGATCTTTGGCCACAAGGGGGAGCTCTGTTACTGAACCCTATAGTGCTGCAACTGTTTTCCATTATAATGAATATAGATCGAGAATTTATTTCAACTGACCTTTTTGTCTTACAAACCTTCATATGAAATGAAGCTGTATATTGAATACGGGCGACGATCGGTGTGCACAATACAAAAAATATTTTATTATTCTGTACGTGTAAACGATAACATTCCTATGGCCCCTTTCACACCGGGGCATTACGCTTTGTTTGTGGGGCAGTTGTGAAAGGTTACCTATAATGGCCTATGGGCTCATTCACAGAGGCGATTTGAATATGGCTGCGATAGTGCTTCGACTTCATTGATTCGCAATCACTGCACAATTGTGATCCCTACAGATTTGAATGCCCCTGGTGTGAATCCAGCCTCTTTCACTACAGCTCTCACCAGCTCCATTGTGCTGGAACTTGCGGGCTCCTTTGGGGGGAATATTAGTCCCCAGTCCCTCGTATTATGCAGATAAATCCTCACTATTGCTTATTACAACAGGTTCACAATTACCCATAGAGCTCACAGGCTTTTTGTTCTACAGCTCTTACTAAAAACCTTATTTTCTTTTAAAGTCCCTATCCTGGATTGGGATGCCCCACTGTGTGAAACCCCCCCAGATCACCCAGAAAAACTCACCTTCCCCCGATCCTCTGGCACATGCACAGGCGTGCAGCCAATCAGCATAGCTGGCTCCATTCAGCTAGGGGGCGAATGGGGCGAATGGGGCCTAATGCAGCTGAATGAAGGCTAGCATCCCAACTAACTTCTAACGGGGGTGTGCTCGCGCCACCCATTCACAAATGCCTGGAGTGGGCACATGCATGGCTAAGGGTGTAGCATAGTGCTGCCATGGCCCTCGCATGCGTTAAGATCCGGGATTAGGTAGGCTTTACGGCTAATTCGGTGGCGGGGGTCAGTGAGGAGAGGGAATCAATAAGACTCCAAGGTCACCCGGCCGGATGGGTTTTGATCCACTTTAAAGGGACAGATCAGACAATGGCAATAATAGTGCACAATAGAGCTCACCTGAGGCCTATCCCATGTGCATCTCCTTCTTTTCCTGCAGCACACTGTAGATTATTTAGCTGGTCTCCAAATTTTGCCCTTCGTTTCCTCTCCATTTTTCCATGATCAGCACAGTAGTTTCTGGACAAAACAGTGCGGAAGGAAAGAATTCTGCCCCCTCCTCACCCTTCCTTTGGTGGTGCTGCTGTCCCATACAAGTATGTGCCATGCTGGGCCTCTTCCTTACAAGCAGGCTTGCCAGGCTCGCTCACACTGGAAGCACAGGGACAGACATAGGTGGTCGTGGAAAAATAGAAGGGAGGAAGGGCGAAATTTGGAGACCTGCTACATCACACTGCAGGAAATGGAGGACAGGCTTCAGGTGAATACAGCACCCTGCAGGAAATGGAGGACAGGCTTCAGGTGAATATAGCACCCTGCAGGAAATGGAGGACATGATTCAGGTGAATACAGCACCCCGCAGGAAATGGAGGACAGGCTTCAGGTGAATACATCACACTGCAAGAAATGGAGGACATGCTTCAGAATACAGTACTCTGCATGGAATGGAGGACATGCTTCAGGTGAATACATCACACTGCATGAAATGGAGGACAGGCTTTAGGAGAATACAGCACACTGCATGAAATGGAGGACAGGCTTTAGGAGTATACAGCACACTGCAGGAAATGCAGGACATGCTTCAGATGAGCTCCTTGCTGCCTAATTATTGCCAGACAGTGATTTCCACCAGCACACTTCAGTATAGCCATAAAGGGTAGTGCACAAAGGGGAGTCTGGTCTCCCATAGATGAAGCTTAGAAAGATTGATCCAGCACAGTCCCGATACGGCAAAAATATAAAACATAGCTTTTATTCCATACGTTTAAAATCAATCCAACAGGACAAGTAGAGGCTTACTATGAGCCTAGGTGACCCTTAGTTGTACAATTATTGCCATTGCCTGGACTGTCCCTTTAAGCTGTGATTGATTTCTCCATCTTGGTGGCCAGACAGGAGATGGGTGTGACCTCAGCTTTACCCTGTATAGACCCTGATCAGGCACATTCTCTACATCACTATGGAAATGTTACGGGTTTATATGATTTCTACTGCTGGGCATCACCCTTTCCTTCCATAACCAAATCTTCTTTGTTTTCTAGCCGGGAAACATACACGAAGCACAAAGTAAAAGACGTAAAATCGCTATTCACTTCTACTGAAGGTTAGAAAATGAAGTCACCCCTCAGATCAGGGCCTCCCTGCTTACCTTTCACTCAGTCCCATGGCATTGATTGTGCTCCCTCAGCCCCAGTACCTGAAGCTGGGTGCTGCACATCCACCTTCTGATCTGTAAATGGATGTCGTGCATTGTGTGAGGGCAGACCCTATATTTTATAGGGTCACCTAGAATAACATACACCTCTGTCCAGCATGCAATGTGGATTCAGACATCGGGACAATGATCAAAATCGTAGAATTGGATGAAAGGTAAGCAGGAGGGGCCTCATGCCCTATGGCACACCTGATCTTAGGGCTGTAGAGAATTTCTCTTTTATAGTGGGCCAAAACCTGGAATTTTGGCCATCTTGGGTTTTGGTCCAGTTCCCTGGAGCATCCCAGTTTGGGAGGCCCCTCTGTGTAGACCCACGATCGCCCTAAAAACACACCTTTCCACCCTTCCCATGGCAAATGTGTTTGTTCTTGTCCAATCAGCTGTTTAACATGCACAGCAAGAAGTGCTGTGTGTAAAAGATCCCGAATCGCTCCCAGCTGTGGGGATGCGGTAGCATGGGAGTGCCGGAAAAGTGAGGAGATGGGGGCGTTCCCATGGGGGGTTTACAATGGCAGGGCATATCTAGTCAGCACTGACGTGCTTAGGAAAGCTTATTGGTTGTAACTGAATAAACCAATATGCTATTACTGGTGAAATGGCCGAGGACCACCTGTCACAAGCTCCTAACCCACCTAAAAGGAAAACAACAACAGTCCATTAATAAAGCAAACCTAAATACCGCCCTTCAAACTAGAAACTTACACGCAGCAGGAAATAGGTGAATCTGGTTCATTACAGACCTAGCCATACCTGGCACATAGTTCTCCTATAAAACGGACCAAAACTCACATTTTTAACTAGCACCCTCTGAATTGCTCCCATCAAGAAGAGTACATTTCGCCAATTTTTGCTGCTCCTGCTTCACTTTAATCCCAGATAATGGTGTTTTGTTTCTCGATTCATTGCCACTGTTGTGTGTGGAAATTATGTCATTGCCACACCTATGCAATGACTGGTCTCCAGCCATCTTACAGAGAGGGACAGCAAAAAATACAATTCTGTGAAACTCACCTGTAGAATTGTTTTTGAATATATCCAGTCCAGGTCATCCCAGAAGTAATTACCTGTGCACATTCCACTGCTAGGTGGCGCTCACTGCAAGATCAAAAGCTGTAGCTCCTCCCGGCCCCCTATAAAACCAGGCGTCTCTCTATCATTTCTCAGTGGTTAAACAGCAGTAAGAAAAGAGACAGGCCGGGAGGCCAAGAAGCCATATTATTTCACATAGCATTAGCATGTACTCCCTCCAACAAAAAACTCAAGGACAACGGTCCAATATAAATATGGTAATCACCATAACAGGCAACAAGAGATAATGAAACAAGGGCGGGGTGGGACGACCTGGACTGGATATTTTTAAAAACAATTCTACAGGTGAGTTTCACAGAATTGTATTTTTCACTATATCCAGTCCAGGTCGTCCCAGAAGTAATTACCTGTGGGACATCCAAAAGCAGTGTCTATTATGGCGGGATCCCCAGTGCGGAACAGCATGTAGTTCATTCCACTACCGCCTGAAGCACCTTTCGGCCAAAGACAGCGTCAGCTGAGGCCCTAACATCAACCTTGTAAAACTTGGTAAAGGTATGAACTGAAGGCCAAGTGGCGGCCTTACAAACTTGTTCAACCGATGCCTGGTGCTGAAAAGCCCAGGAAGCACCAATAGCTCTGGTAGAGTGAGCTGTAATATGAAAAGAGCGATCCTTCCCCTTGGAAGGATATGCTTGCACCACCGCCTGTCTGATCCACTTACTGAGAGTGGACTTGGCTGGTGGCAAGAGCCTTCTGTCAAGACAAAGAGTAAATCCAATTTTCTGAAGGATTCAGTCGCAGGCAGGTAATACTTTATGGCTCTGACCACAACCAAGGCATGAAAGGTCCTTTCTTTAGAATTAGTCGGTGCTGGACACAAGGAAGGTAAGACAACCTCTTCATTAAGGTGAAAGGGAGAAACAACCTTAGGCAAAAAATCAGGTTTAAAGCGAACCACCACCTTATTCTTATGCCGTTCAAAGCAAGGAGGCCTCATGCAAAGCGCGGCCAGCTGACACGCGACGCACCGAGGTGATAGCTACCAAAAAGACCACCCTTAGGCTCAAAATAGACAATGCAGCATCGCACAAGTAACTCCTTGGAAACAAAGTCTCGATCAGTCTGTGATTGGCAAAGGATCTTTGGAAAAAGATGGCCCAGACCGAGACCTGGCCCTTGAGGGTGCTCAGGTGGAGACCCAAGTCTAAGCCGTGTTGCAAAAACTCCAAAATCCTAGAGATAGAGACAAGAAAGTGCGACAAGGAAGCTCTTGGATTCACACCAAAAAATGTAGGCATGCCAGCTCGGTAGTATATCATGGAAGAAAACTTGTTCCGCGCCTGAATCATGGTTTGATCAACCGTGGCCGACAGCCCCTTTTCTGTAGGATTGATGTTTCAATAGCCAGGCCGTCAAGCCAGCGTCTGTAAATTGGGGTGCCCCTGCGTGAAAAGCCCTGAGTCGTCAGGCATGACACAACGATCAACTGACATCTGAATTATGTCCGCGAACCAACTCCGCCTCGGCCAGCGAGAAGCCACCAGGATGGTTGGTACCCCCTCCCGGGCTATCTTGCGCAACACTCGGCCCAGTAGTGGAAACGGAGGGAATGCATAAAGAAGCCTGAACTCCGTCCAAGGAATCACTAGAGCGTCTGTGGCAAAGGCCAGAGGATCTCTCGACCGGTAGACGAATCTCGGAAGCCTGTGATTGTGTCTGGACGCAAATAGGACCACGTCCGGCTGGCCCCAGCGGGGAGACAGAGCGTGAAGATCTTGTTGCTGAGAGACCATTCCCCCAAACGAGAGCCCCCCCCCCCTGCTCAGGGAGTCTGCCTCCTGGTTCTCTACCCCGGGGATGTAAACCGCAGATATGCAGGGAATATTCTCCTCTGCCCAAGTCAGGATCTGGGTCACCTCTTCTAGGGCTCGCTTGCTCAGAGTCCTGCCTTGATGACTGATGTAGGCGACAGCCATCTGATTGTCCGAGCGATCCTGGATCGCACGACCCCTTAAGTCAAGCGAAGAAGCACCAACCGGATCGCTCTCAACTCCAAGATATTTAAGGGTAAGTGGGCCTCCAGCGGCCCCCACTGACCCTGGATCTTTTGCGCTTGCCAAAAGCCTCCCCAGCCGGTCAGGCTGGCGCCTGTGGTAACAATCTCCCACCGGAGAGTTAGAAAGGGCTTGCCTCCCAGTAGATTTCTGGGGTCCAGCCACCAGAAGAGGGACTGCCTGGCCAGGGGAGACAGTGAAAACTCCTGATCCAGTGACTCCTGCGTCTGGTCCCACCGGTCAACAGATTCAATTGAAGAGGTCTCATGTGGAACTGAGAAAAGGGCACTTCCTCGAGGCATGACACCATAAGGCCCACCAGTTTCATCCCCCGACGGATCGATGTTCGGTGACAAGACAGCAAGGCCTGTACCTGTCTGGAGGCCCACCACCTTCTGCCGTGGCAGGAAAACCTTGACCAGGGAGGTGTCCAAAGTCATGCCCAGAAAGGACCTCACTACAGAGGGAGTGAATGAAGACTTGGGGTAGTTGACTACCCAACCGAAAACCTTGAGAGTGGACCACACCGTCCGGGTGTCACTCTCAGCCTGCCAAAGGGACTGAGCGGCAATCAGTAAATCGTCCCGATAAGGCAGCACGCGAATACCCCGATTCTTCAGGATAGCCATAACGCCCGCCAGCACCTTGGTGAACACACGGGGGGCTGAGGATATCCCAAACGGCAGAGCCACAAACTGGTAATGCTGATCCTCCAGCGCAAACCTCAGGAACTTCTGATGCCCCTGGAATATTGGAATGTGCAGATACGCATCCTTGATGTCCAACGTGGGCATGAGGTCGCCGGGTCGAAGCGAGCTCACTGCGGACCGTAAGGTCTCCATGCGGAATTGTCCGACTTTGACAAACCTGTTGAGACCCTTCAGGTCCAGGATAGGTTTCAGCGTTCCGTCCTTCTTGGGCACCGTGAACAGATTGGAGTAGAAACCTTGACCCTGTTCCGAGACGACCCTGACGAGACACGGGACAAATCGCCCCTGACAGCAGAAGGTGTTGGGCGGCCGTCCGCAGGCCCTGTGCAGTCAATGGGTTGTGGGATATCCACGACCGAAGAAACCTTGAGGGCGGCCAAACTGCCAGCTCTATTTTGTAACCGGAGGAAACCACCTCCTGAATCCACCGATCTGAGACGGGCTGCCTCCAGACGTGAGCAAATAGCAGAAGCCGTCCCCCCACCCGAATGGGTGAGGGCGCCTCCTCATGTCTGAGGGGCGTTGGCAGGGGGCTTGGACTTGGATCCCCAGGAGGGATAGGGTCGGCCGCAGGACCTGCCTCGTCCCCAGGAAACTCGCGAGTACCTGAAAATGAAAAGCCTCTTCCTCCTCGAAGGAGCGATAGGCGGATGAACCCCGAAAGGGTCGCACAGGCCTCCGTCGCTGAGGGAGTCTTCCCAGAAAGACTCGCCTCTGTCTTTCAGGTCTAAACAAATCACCCTGCTTCCTCTTAGCCGCTTCAGGAGGGAAAATGTGCAGCATCTCAAAAAAACTAAAACAACTTCTCCTTATCATCAGGGAGCCACGTGTGCTCGTCCGAGGAAGAAGCAGGCCCGCTGTCATAGCCGGCAGCCTAATCCACAGTGGAGATGGAGTCCTCATGCAACTCGCCTTCCTCCACAGAGCCCGGGCCTCCAAACAATCAGCATTATCATCAGAATAAACGGGCTCGAGGTGCCGCCTCTTACTGGAGGCCTTCCTAGGAGCCGTGCGAGAGAACAGTCTCTCAGGACTGGCCACCCGGGATGCCAATAAGGGGCTAGGGGCAGATATGCCCGCCAGCTCATGCTCCAAAATGACGCTCCTAGCGCAAGTGACACAAACAGGGCTGAGTCCGCCCATATGGGCTAATCGGCGCCCCCCCCCTCCCGGCGCTGTCCAAAATGGAGGGGGGAGAGGAGAAGGGAACGAGGTAGGTAAATATGTCAGCAAGAAAAAATGGCGCATATCCACAAGGAGTATGCGAGAGACACAGTAATGCACATTGACACCACATATAATAAAGCTTGTGGGAAGGGCATAACCCGTGGGCATAGAGTGGTTCCTCCCCCCCCCATAGGCTCACCATCGCCTATGGCCGGCTACCCTTTAGTCAGGGTCTGCGGCCCAGAGCCTAGTTCTGTCAATGCCTGACCCCGGCGTTCACCCTACCTTCACCGTCCCGATCAGCCAAGGCTGGGAGGCAAAATTGGGTCCAAGGGAACAGTGGGAATAAGGGTGCAGCGGCCGACGGGCTAGAAGGCCCCGCTCAGCTGCAATATCCAGGAGAGAATATCCAAACGATCTTCAGCAGCAGCACTGCAAGATGAACACTGGGAAATGATAGAGAGACGCCTGCTTTTATAGGGGGCCGGGAGGAGCTACAGCTTTTGATCTTGCAGTGAGCACCACCTGGCGGTGGAATACCCACAGGTAATTACTTCTGGGCCGACCTGGACTGGATATTGTGAAAATAACAGTGTTACAGGATGATTTGAAAAGCAAAAATATTAATTTCTAGTTCAAAACCCTAAGTATGGAGTATCTGCAGGGGCTCTGGCCAAATGTATTTCACAAGTTCAGTGGGTTTTGGTCCACTTTAAAAAGGAACAAAACGACTTCCGGGGGCGGAGCCAACTAGCATGGCCGCATTTTAGATGTGCTCCTTCATCAAGCCATTGAATCAAGAACCATCCTGGTTTTTACAACGAAGGACAAGCACAAAACTTAGGGGAACGAAGTCATCAGACAACAGGGCTTCGAGGACTACCCCCATTTCATGAAACCCGGGAGCCCCTGTCCATATCTGCAAAGCCACATGCCGGCCACGTGCGGCGACGGCCATTGCAAGGCACCTCATATCTGAGGTGCTAGGGCAGAGAACTGCAACATCTATATCCACTGGCCAGCCCAGCGGCTCAGACATCAGCTGCTCGGTGACGGGGGAGAGAACGAGGACGGCGACACAGCAATAACCCCCAACCTGACACTGGAGAACCGCACCCAACGGCTATAAAACCACGTGGGGTGATAGGAACACGCAGCCCTGGTCGGAGGCGCCGCCGCGTGATAGACCCATCTGCCTGCCAGTGTGGAGCCAAAACCCCGAATACCACCACGCTGCGAGGACGCGCGGGAAAACTTGCCTGCAGTGGAGACCCAGGAGAGATCTGGAGTGACCCGGCGGTGGCGGTGTGGCGCTGAACCCGAGGAAGGCCGCTGAGGGGGCCTTCTCCCTGACACACCTGTGATCGCTGGCTTGGACGAGGGAGCGCAGAGTCTGGGGCCGCCCGTTCCCGCGACGCCGGCTCCGCTTAGTGCTGAGGCGCTTGCGGACCGCTTCTTCTTCACCCTCCCTCTGTAAGCCGACATAGCCTGCCCGACGGCTGCGGCTGTCCCCCCCTGCTGCTGCTCGACGGAGGGACTCACCTGCCGAAAAGGATTGAGGCGCCCTCTCCCAGCCTGGCCCACGCTCGCATACATCTGAAGGGAGGATCGTGGAGGCTGTCTGGACTGCACGCCGACGACGAGGTATTTGGAGACAGTTCCCGTCCCCCTCCTCACCCCTCGTAAGGGCCGAAACCACCTGGCAGGACACTGCAAGCCCTCCCCCCCCATCTCTACCTGCTGAACCCACGGCCATTGAACGGGGCCGAAAGAAAGGGATTTGTTCCCCTTTATTGCCCGGTGCTCTGCCTGTCCCCCCCCGCCCCTCCCCTTCCAGGATCGGACGACGGGAGGAACGGGAAAGACTGTATGGTCACCTCGGTGATCGGCTGCAGTGTGGGGTGCTACATCAACCATTTACGGTGCTTCCAGGCAGACTGCCCCTTGTAACTAATTGATGCTGTGAACTTGCCCCGAGGTGAGAGATCCCTGCAAGCTCCGGATACATCCCCGCCCTACCCTGCGACCCAAACCCTAGCCCCCACGATTTGTTGGGCAGTTTGCCCTGAATTTCTCCCTACCCCCCCTGCCCCCACTTCGGCGGAGAACTCCAGCGCAAATAGGCTGAACTTTTTGACACAGCAACAGATCAGCGCAACCGCCTAAGACGGAGGGGCCAGCAAAGAAGCCTGCTTATCCTTTCATTTGTGGGTACGCCTGTTTACTTTGCTCATATCCGCACCCTAAGAGCTGGCTTGTTGCGGCTGGTCTCTTCCCATCTCTCCCTCCTCCCTCATAGAAGTACTTGTACTGCTTAATCTTAATAATAATTTCCCATAAGGAATCACAATCTACAGTGTAAATAGTGTATATGGTGTGTGGTGGGTGGAGGGGATTCTGACCCCTGACTTCTATAGAAAGCACTGACATCTAGTGGTGCCTTTCGATTGTGCGGGCATATAGAGTTGGGGATGGTTCTTTTCTGACACCTAGTGTCAAAACAGTGTATATTCTCACAAACTGAAAACTAAATTAACTTTGAGCCGTTGCTGACATCTAGTGGTCATAAGAAATAACTAGGTAATAGAAACCTGATAATTAAAGCTATATTAAACTTTGAACCACCATCGCCACCTGGTGGCCATAGGTGGTGAATCCAAAAATTGTGCAGACAGAAACTAATACACCTCTAAAAGCGGTGGTCGCGCTGCAGCCTCCAGTCACAAATTTCAACTCCCAACCTAAACACGATTCCAAACGCCATGAGTCAGAGAACAACTAGAGGAATGGATAAATACATAGAAAAACTCACCCCTACAGCTCACAACAAGTCTAAATCAAAATCAAAACATACCTCCCAGGCGGACCCCAGGCAGACTAGCACTCCACCTTCTTCGCCACTCTCGCCTGAACTTGATAGCTCCCCCCAACGAGATCTGCAGGGTCCACGCACAGGGGAGAAAGACCAATCTATAGCGCAAGAAGTTATGGACACTTTAATACCCTATTTCGATAAAAAATTTGGGGACCTACACCACACTCTTGCGGGGGCCATGGAACAAATCAATTCCCACACACAACAAATAACAGAACTCCAACAAAGAGTCAGTGACCTGGAGGACTGCAATGCGACATACAGTGAGAAAATTAAAAAACAAGAAAAAATCCTGACCACCCTATGTGAAAAACAGGAGGACCTAGAGAATAGGAGCCGCAGATCAAACCTCAGATTTGTAGGTATACCAGAAAGCTACAAAGGCCAGGGGCTAAAATCCTTCCTTACAGGGGATCTGATGACAGCGCTGCAATTGCCTGCATGTGACTCCAGGAAAATAGAAAGAGCACATAGGTTAGGGCCAGATAGACAACCTGAGAATAATAGACCTAGAGCGACTATAGCTAAATACCTGCATTTTGAGGATAAAGAGGAAATTTTAAGAGCTTATCGCAGACAAAAAGAGGTGGTGGTGGCGGGAAACAAAATCCTGATATTTCAGGACTTTTCTGTAGCTGTAACTCAGAAGCGCAAAGAGTTTTCCCCTATCTGCCAACACCTTGTACAACAGGGAATCAGGTTTGCCCTGTTGTACCCCGCAAAACTAAGAGTCACCGTTTCTGGAGAAAGCAAGACATACGATGATGTTAAAAAAGCCAAATTGGACCTACTCCCACCAAACACGGGTTGAAAGGATGCAGCCCGCTAGGGGCATAAAGCAAAGTTATAAAATAATTATCCAGGATTCCAGATTGCAAGACGCATAATATATGTGATTATAAGAACGACCCTCTACAGGGTAAAAAGTTTAAAGAAGTTCGTAAGGTTAAAAGGTTCATTGCAAGGCAAAAACAAATAAAAGATACAGTTGCTGCCCCTTTAAGGGGCAAAAGGTTTCAGAAGGTTTATTATAAGAACGACCCTCTACAGGGTAAAAAGTTTAAAGAAGTTAGTAAGGTTAAAAGGTTTATTGCAAGGCAAAAACAAATAAAGGATACAGTTGCTGCCCCTTTAAAGGGCAAAAGGTTTCAGAAGGTTTATACTGTTAATGAAAGGTTTATTGAAAGGCAACAGCCATCACAAAGTAAAGTTGATAATTGTTGACGCAAATGTGCATAATTTTAATACTATATCCCTAGTTGCTCTTTACAAGGCGAAGTTGATAGTTGTCGAAGTGGTTATGCATGGTTTAATACTGTATTTCTAGCTATTTTTTCCAAGAAAAGTTATGATGGTTTCCGGGATGCTGGGACGGGCGGTGCGCGCCGCTCGGGGTGGGGGCCGCGATCCTTGAAATCCCGTAAGCAGGATAAACACTTAGAGAACAAAAGACACAGGACCGGGAGGTATGCACCACTCAACTTGTCCATATACTTAACACATGACACCCGATAAAGCAATGACAGACACTATAGTGAAAGACACACTTAAAGTAGTTTCCTGGAATGTAGGGGGCTTGAATCACCCCATCAAACGTAGGAAGGCCCTGGCATCAATTCGCCGCCTTAACCCAGACATTGTCGGGCTACAGGAAACCCATTGGAAAACTGGGGAAAAAGGCAATTTCAAGGCCAATTGGATAGGGGAAGAAATTGCCACCACTTATACAAAAAAAAAAAGAGGGGTCGCCATACTGATCGGCAAACACCTGCGATACAATATAACAGAAAAACATATGGATCCCGAAAGTAGATATATAATCCTAAAAATTAACATAGCAGGACAGAACTTCACTTTAGCCAACATCTATGCACCTAATGGCTCTAATGCAGACTTCTACACGGAACTCACACAAAAGTTACTAGCAATACAAGCGCAGAACCTAATTGTAATAGGGGACTTCAATGCTGCTATGGACCCCAAGATGGACAGGCAGGAATCACGAACTGCACAGCCCTTGGGAGACCCGCTCAGATTCTTGCTACAGAATACAGCATTGGTTGACCCGTGGAGGCTCCTATACCCCACAGCCAGGGAATACACATGCTACTCAGTAGCCCACAAAACACTATCGAGAATTGATTATACCCTAATAGATGAACAACTGATGGGGGGGGTGGCGGATGCCTCCATCGGGCCAATCACAATGTCGGACCACGCACCCCTCTCACTGACAATTAAACTGGAAACAGCACAAACCCGCTCTAGAATCTGGAGATTTCCAAACTACCTATACACATCCCCGAAATTTAAAGAATATCTGACAAAAAGTTGGGGCGACTTCTTAGATGACAATCTTCAACATATGAACAACCCAACACTACTATGGGAAACGGCGAAAGCCGTTTTGAGAGGACAAATTATAGCATACACTGCCAAACAGCGGAAGGAAGCGAAGGCAAAACACACACTCCTTTATAATGCGCTTACCAAAGCCTATAAAACCTACATAGAACACAATACACCAGAAAATAAAAAATGCTGGTTGGAAGCATCCCTAATACTAGACATATACTTGGGAGCGGAAGCCAAAAGCAGAATACAATTCCAGAATGCCAAATATTTTAGATTCGGCAATAAGGCTGGATCACTATTAGCCAACATGGCAAAACCAAAAGGACACAATAGAACTATAAATATTATAAAGGACACAACCACGGGACAC
This sequence comes from Gastrophryne carolinensis, assembly GCA_027917425.1. Taxonomy (NCBI): domain Eukaryota; kingdom Metazoa; phylum Chordata; class Amphibia; order Anura; family Microhylidae; genus Gastrophryne; species Gastrophryne carolinensis. Next base: position 37,884,183 of record CM051238.1, read on the forward strand.
AGAACACATGACCCGGATAGAATAGCAAAACAATTTGAAGGATACTTTAGAGAACTATACTCTCCCACTACAACGAACTACGCCACCACACAAGATATACTTGACAGGACACAACTTCCACGACTAACAATAGAACAGAGGGGCATGCTGGAAGCAGATATAACGGATCAGGAAATAGAAAACACAATCAAAAATCTTAAAAATCAAAAAACCCCGGGCCCAGATGGCTACACAACAGAATTCTACAAACTACTGAACCCCGCAATAATACCCATGCTTCGGGAAGTATTTCACAACATCATGCACCATGGGACTCCAATGCCCCGATTCACTGAATCTTATACGATTCTCCTACCAAAACCAGACAGAGATCCAGAACTAGTCCAATCCTATAGACCAATATCATTATTAAACACAGATTATAAAATCCTTTCTAAAATAATGGCAGATCGGCTCCAGTGTATCCTCCCGGGGTTGCTCACTAAGCACCAACTAGGCTTTGTCAGAGGTAAACACATTTCAATAGGAATACGAACGGCAATAGCAGCAATCACTACCAATGGTAAATCTGGGAGTCTTCTCCTCAGTTTGGATGCTGAAAAAGCATTTGACAAAATTGCGTGGCCATGGCTTAATGCGGTATTAGCGGAAAGAGCCTTCGGCAACACATTTAAATCCCTAATACAATATATATATAAAACACCAACTTGTCAATTGCTAGTCAATGGACAACTTACGAACGGCATCCGACTGGGGAGAGGGGTCAGGCAAGGTTGCCCCTTGTCACCACTCTTATTCAACTTAGCCATTGACCCACTATTTAGACTACTAGAGAAGGAAACCGCCTTTCAGGGAATAAAAATAGGCAAAGAAGAAATAAAAATAACAGCCTTTGCAGATGACGTTTTATTATACATAGCAAACCCCCAAGCCACTCTTTCACGAATATTAGCAATCATAACCCAATTCGGTACTATCACGGGCTATTCAATTAATTTAGAAAAATCGGCAGCCTTGTACCTGGGTGACTGCACAAAACCGGCCTGGGGAGAAGACTTCCCTTTCAAATGGAATAAACAACATGTTAAATACCTGGGTATTCTGCTGCCTAAAAACCAACACTTACTCTATGACATCAATATTAAACCTGTCATAAGAGAAATCCAAAAAAACCTACAAACCTGGGCTAGCTTGACCCTCTCATACTTGGGGCGAATCCATTTAATAAAAATGATAGCGTTCCCGAAACTACTGTTTTACTTACAAACACTCCCTATACTTCTTAAAAATAAGGAAATCACAGAATTACACAAAAGGTTCAGAGAGTTCATCTGGGGCAAGAAAAGAGCAATAATAAGCAGGAGAGTGCTGCAGCAGCCACGGGAGAACGCTGGAGTAAACCTTCCAGACCCATTTAACTACAACATAGCGGCACTGCTTGGAGTGCTGAGAGACTGGATCAAAAACACGCATATACATACAGATCCACAATTGGATCAGAACATGATACCAGATATTAAACTAACTTATTTGATTCATATGCCAAGAGCGGAACTGCCTGAGCGGGTCACTTTAAATCCGCTATTGATGTCCATCTGGGGTCTTTGGCAAAAACTGAGGAAAAGATATAAACTAAACCCTCACTCATCAGTATTGCTACCCATCACGGGCAACTTAGATTTCTTGCACGGGAGCCAAACACGCCCCTTCACAGAGTGGGAAAAAGCAGGACTCACACATATTGGTCAATTATTGAAACGGAATGGCAAAAGAATACTTACACTCCAAGAGGTCAGGGAAAAATTCCCATTCACGGCCCCACATACTTTTGCATACTTTCAAATATCATCCTATATCAAAAAAACAATCAAAAGTTTTTCCACTCATGATTGGGAAAACGAACTAGATACGCTGCTGAATATAACACCACCAAACGACAAAGCCGTAGCGACACACTACAAATTTTTAAGACACACTCTTCACTATGAAGAACTTAATACAGGCATGATCAAGTGGTGCACTCATTTTCCGGAGTTGGATGTTGCCGAATTGCTCAAAATGTACAACTACTCCTGGACAACTCTGCAGGCATCCTCTTATAGAGAAATGCTGCTCAGATTGTACCACTACAATTATGTATCACCAGCTCGTTCAGTGCAGATGAAGCTGTCTGACTCCGACCAATGCAAAAAGTGTGGGAAGGAGGGAGCAGATTTATACCACTGTTTGTGGGAGTGTCCGGTGATTAATCAATTCTGGAGAAAAGTGCACAGATACATGATTACAAAACTAACAAGCTACTTACCCCTTACTCCAAGGTGGGCAATATTCGGCTCCATAGACACTAACACTCAAAGGATAGACAAAGGAACTAGAAAATTAATCTTACTAATAGCCACAGTGGCAAAAAAAATCATTCTTCAGGGATGGATAGGGAGTGACCCGCCCCCATTCCAACACTTTATGGAAAAATTGCAACAGCTCTTTAAATTTGAATGGGCTGAGGCAACCTTAGATAAAGAAAAGAAAACGCCCAAATTCTTTAACACATGGGAAAGCTTTATTGAAACCTTAAATATAGAAACCAAACAAAAACTATATCAGACATTTCGAGACACCACCTGGTATCTGACCAGAGTGGTGGAGGGAGATGACCCAATCAATCTGGAGAGGGGAGACGTGCGTGGCCCTCACCCTGAGCGGCGGGACCGGGTGTGATGCAGTTTTGCTACCAAACAGTGTTGCCTCAAATAGATGCTTTAATGTTGGCTACCTGGATTTGACATACAATGTTAATAGGAAAAACGATGTCCTTTCTGATGCAATGTCATGTCTGTACCTCTTTTATCATTTTATTATGTTGTAACCGCTTGAAAAGATCTAACTATGTACCTCATTGTTGGAAAAATATTGAAAACCCAAATAAAAAGAATTTGAAAAAAAAAAAAAAAGGAACAAAACTCAGGTTCTGTCATCCCTCCCCCCATGTGAAATCCCCAGGATCACCATAAAAAAACGTACCTTTCCAGCGATCCCACACACATGTGCTGGCCTCCAGCCAAGCAGCAGCTTGTGCCCCATTCAGCCATTACTATGCCGCTCTGACCTCAAATCTTAATAGAGGGAAGCTGCTGGATGCTCATGGCCCATGGCAGCCATTCAGAAACCCTGGGCACAGGTAGGCACATCAGCCAAAGGAAGCCAGGGATGCGCCAGTGACAAAAATTTACAGCAATATGGGGGATTTCACACATTGGGGCATAACAAATTGGGATGCCCCCCAAAGAGGAAGGCAAATGGCCTGGGATTTACATTTTTTTGGGTTCTGACCCTAGTGCAAGGAACAAAACCAGTGTTATGTTCCTCTTTAAGTCAATATTTAAAAGGACTTCCACTTCGCAAAATTGTGCAATATCGAAAATCAATATAAACACGACGGCTAATGAGAGGAGTGGTCACTTATACACCCAAACTGAATTAAACTCTATCCAAGCTTGTGGTTTATTCTCTCATGTCAGGTATAAAATCCAGAGGTGACAGGTTTAGTGTATGAGGGGTGACAGAAACTGTCACCTGATTTCCTCTTCCTTCCATTACAATAAAGAAAAACAAGCCTGGCTGGCTATTTCTTGATGCCGGGTGTATAAGTGACCCCTCCTCCCTCCATCCAGCAGATTTATATGGATTTTTATGATTGGGTGCTCATGATAGTGCTCCCTTAAAGGGATTGTCCTGGCGTATAAGTGTAAGAACAGATCATTGTTTGCTTACCTGCTATTTATCAGTTTCACCTTGATGTGCTGCTGAATGAAGCTTTTCAGTTTGAAGCGGACCTTCACCCTGAATAAGAGTCTATCTTATATGTTTCCCACACCCTGTACATACAGATTGCTCACATTAAAAATCATCCTACCTGCATCTACTGCATGTTTAAACACCCAAGATGGCGGCTCATGGAGCATCAGGCAGCCTGCAAACAGGAAGTGTCTTCTGACTGTGCCGCTCTGCATTCTGGGATTACTGTCCTTTCCCTGACCCCAGCTCTGCTCTGTCTGAGCAAAGCACAGCTATGACCCCACCCCCCTGTACTTTATCCTCTCCCCAGTATGTGTAATGAGTCAAGATGTCGGCGCCCCTCCTGAACAGAGTTGCAGCCCAGAGGGGGAAAGAATAATAAGTGACTAAAAACTTAAAATATATTAATTTTAGATGCTGGGGAATAGTTTTTTTTTAAGGGCTTTTCATTAAATCATGATGAAGGTCCGGGTTAAGATTTAGACCCTTTCTTGTAGCCCTATAGGTGGTACTGTCTCCACCCCTCTTGTAGTCCTATAGGTGGTACTGTCTCCACCCCTCTTGTAGCCCTATAGGTGGTACTGTCTCCACCCCTCTTGTAGCCCTATAGGTGGTACTGTCTCCACCCCTCTTGTAGCCCTATAGGTGGTACTGTCTCCACCCCTCTTTCACCAGACTGTGTGGGGCATGTCGATGCTTGTATGTGTGCAGGGGAGGATAGCTGCCCTTTTATTTGCTGGCCTGCCTTTCTCCTGCTTATTTGTATTAGGTCCACCCTTCAGTCAGGAATAAATCAAATCCAGGGCCTACAGAAAAAGGACTGAATCTCAGCAACTCACCAACATGAATCTTCTGCATGGCGGGTAAGCAAACAATGCTTTGTTTTCACACTTAGCCCGGACAACCCCCCCGTTTGATCTGAAGTTGCGGCAGAACTGAGCAGAACAACATTGAGCTTGAACCCAATTCAATCATCATGAGCCTCCGACTTCAGAAGCTCAGCGAATGAGAATTCCCCTCAATGGCTGAGCTTTCTGACTTGGTGGGCCGCATGACCCGTGTCAAGTGGGAGGACTGCCAGACTCAGTATGTTCCAGTGCAAACATATGCAGAGGTCGAATGGGATCTATGTGGACAGCATTATAACTGGCAGGAGGTTGTGCTTGGACAAGGATAGACATGGAGGGGTCTGTAGGAAAGGAGCAGTGAGAACAGACCCCACACCCAGGATATGACATCAGCAAAAAGCATTAAATATAACATGAAATAGCTTCATTCTTTCCTCTATACATTACACATATAATCTATAAAAACATAATTCTTCTTCCAGTGGTTCAGGCCGGACCCTGTCCTAAGACGCAGCCCGTAGAAATAGTCTTTACAGTGTTTCAGTAGCTTGGTCCTCGTAGTCCCAAATATTAACAGAGGCGCCGTGTTCCTCCACAGAGGCTGGCGTCCTCAGCCAGAGGCGGGGTCAGATAGATAAAATACAGATATAAAGGGAAGCTGGAGAAACACAGGGGCGGCCATTGCTGGTCTCTACACTAGCAGTCTGGATGCCCTGCTACCCCACCACCTCTATTACTTTGCAAGTCACTGACCTGCAACAGGTAAGCAGCTTAGACTGTTCAGTCTACTTGTTACAAGTCAAAGACTCGGCAGGTATGGGAGCTGGAGGGGCAGCTTGGCAGCCAGCCACACGCCATTGATAAGAGGAGGTCAGTAATGACAGCTTGACAACGTCTCCTCCAGCAGTGCTTGTGGAAGTAAGTCACCAGATCTTGAAGGAAAACTCCGAAAATGCTTTATGTTCCTGTTCCTAATCTCTGGCTCAGGTTTGTAAAGCTTATTAAAAAAGTAGGAGTAGACTTCCCCTCAACCCACTGTTCGATTTGATGGAACCCACAACCCAACATTGACCTCTACCATGGTACCAAGGACTGACTGATGATAGCAGACCTGGCTGCTCCTGCAAGACAGTTTTAGATAAGTTCCTTCACATTAGCTAGAGAACGAAAGCTTCCTCTGCACATGATGACCTGACATATTTAGTGCCCCCCCCCCCCCCCTTTTTGATTGGGAACTGGCTTAGAATCACCCACCCTGTACCCTCTTCTAACCTTGCTTGTACCCCAAAACCCAAACCAATCAGGCAAGGTCAACACGGGTAACTGATACTCATTTAACTTGCAAGTCTGTTTCTCTGACCTCATACCCAGCCTGCAACCCACTTTTGGACGGCTTGTCCCTACCTGAATCCTACATAATAACATGGAATGCTAAGCCTTAGGTAAGTTCCTTTACATTAGCTAGATAAAGGAAGCTTTCCCTGCATGTAAAGTCATTCCAAATATCTGGTGACAGCTTAATTGATTGGGAACTGGCTTAGGAACTGGCCCAGGTCGGTTTCTGTGGCCCACACCCAGCACCTTCAACCCTCTTTTGGCCTAGTTTGAGCTTACAGCCCAAACCAACAACTGAAGTCTAAGCCAACAAGGGAACCTGTAAATCCAATTTAATTCTGCCATGTTACCAAGCCTTTTTCTTTGACTGCATCTAGCTGTCTGCAATTCATTTTGGTCCTTGCTGGTACCTACCTAACTGCTACATCATCTATCTCTATCATACCAGATCATGATATGCTTTAGGTAGACACCATCTATCATACTAGAGAATGCCATGCTTTAGGTAGACGTCTACACTTCCATCACACTAGAGAATGCCATGCTTTAGGTAGACGTCTACACTTCCCTCACACTAGAGAATGCCATGCTTTAGGTAGACGTCTACCCCATCCATAACACCAGAGAATGCCATGCTTTAGGTAGACGTCTACCCCATCCATAACACCAGAGAATGCCATGCTTTAGGTAGACGTCTACACCATCCATAACACCAGAGAATGCCATGCTTTAGGTAGACGTCCACACCCTCCATCATACCAGAAAATACCATTCTTTAAGAAAACTTCCACATCCTCCATCATACCAGAGAATGCCATGCTTTAGGTAGACTTCTACATCCTCCATCACACCAGAGAATGCCATGCTTTAGGTAGACTTCTACATCCTCCATCACACCAGAGAATGCCATGCTTTAGGTAGACTTCCACATCCTCCATCACACCAGAGAATGCCATGCTTTAGGTAGACGTCTACATCCTCCATCACACCAGAGAATGCCATGCTTTAGGTAGACGTCTACATCCTCCATCACACCAGAGAATGCCATGCTTTAGGTAGACTTCCACATCCTCCATCACACCAGAGAATGCCATGCTTTAGGTAGACGTCTACATCCTCCATCACACCAGAGAATGCCATGCTTTAGGTAGACGTCTACACCCTCCATCACTCCAGAGAATGCCATGCTTTAGGTAGCCTTCCACACCCTCCATCATACCAGAGAATGCCATGCTTTAGGTAGACGTCTACACCATCCATCACGCCAGAGAATGCCATGCTTTAGGTAGCCTTCCACACCCTCCATCATACCAGAGAATGCCATGCTTTTTTAGGCAAGTTCCTTTACAGAGAGGGAAGCTTTCATATACCTGGTGGCAGCAGCAATTCATTGGGACCTGGTTTCTGCAGACCACACCCAACCTGTACCTTCAACACTCTTTTGGACTTTGCTTGTACCTAAAAGCCAAACCATCCAGCAAAGTCTAAGCCAACAAAGGTACCTGCAACTCATATACCATGCCTGCCATGTCTGTCTCTAACCTGACGCCAAGCAGCTTGCAACTCATGTTAAGACTTTTCTTGTACCTACCGAAACCCTACCCCATCCACGATACCAGAGAATGCTCAGCTTTAGGACTTTTTTTTACATTTGCTAGATAAGGTAATGTAGTCTGATCATATTCCTGGTGGCAGCTTCAATGATTGGAAACCGCTTAGAAACCAACCTGGGTCTGTTTCTGTGGACCACACCCCGCCTCCACCTTCAACCTTTTTGTTGGGCTTTGCTTGTACACACAATCCAAACCAACAATTCTTTTACCTACCCAAATCCTACACCCTCCATGATGCCAGAGAACGCTATGCTTAGAAGCTTCCCGTGTAAACACTGCATGTGTGATCCAGACTAGTACCTGACTACGGCCCCATTCATTTTAAAATTAAAAACCGGTCTAGGTCTAAGCAACCTGACCTGCAACTTTTACCCTTGCCCTGTCACTAGAGATAGCTGCCACATGACCAGAGACTTCCCAAGGGTAATGCCACAACACAAGAGTCTGCTGTAGGCAAGTTATGCAACACGAGTTGTAGCTTCATATTTTGCAAATCCACCTGTAATTTATCTGAACGGCTTACCTGACCTGCAGCATGATTCCCCCATCTGAGGCCTGGGCCACAATTATGGTCCTCAAACCATGGAAACTAATAGCAGCTCTGTATATAATCCCATCCATACACCAATTTTCTAGAATGGAGATTAAGCTCTGGAGAAAATGGAGAGGTTTTAAGATAAAAGTAGGGGCAGACAGTAAGTAGAGCCCCCAAAATACACCATGACCAGGCATCCTCCCCTCTGATGAAGCCACCAAAGCAGACTGGAACAGGTTTCCTAACCCAAATCTAATTAGTGTCTGTAACCGTGGCATGTGTGCGGGGGTGGTCAGTGGTATCTACCCCCACCTCCTCCCAGAGATCTCTTTCAGGTAGTTTATCTGAATACTAGTGTATCCTTAAAAAGAGATCAATTGAAGGTTCAGTTCAGCCAATCACAGTATTGATGCATGTAGGGGACCTCCAAGTTGCTCCATCTTTCTTACTTTGATATCTGGATTTATCTATCTGCCCCGGGACTTCGCTCATCACTACAGAACTCACAATCTGCAGCCGGTTCCGCTTGGGTTCCCTGCCTCTCCGCAGCCTTCATATGTCCCATTATTTACATGAAGACGTGCTGTAAGGTTCACTGTAGTCCAGGGCGGTTAGGGGCAGCACGGGTTGTCAATCACCAACATGAGGTCAAAACCATAAATTTCCAGCAGGTCCATGAGAAAGTTACGGTCCCCCTGGGGGTCCAGGCCCATGCTGCGGGCGTGATCGGCTGTCAGAGTCTTATCCTGGCTGGCTGCCACCTCCAGGAGGGTCTGGAATATCCGGTTATTCTGCTCCATGAAGAAGCTGCCAGAAAGGGATGGAAACAAAGTCAGAGGTTGTCTGGGATCATAGAGAGGGTGAGCTGGGAAGTCTACACTGTGATGCATCCCGAGCCATTTTAGAACTACTTTAACCATTTATAAAGAACCTGGTATACAGGAAATGCTGGAAGATGTAGTTTCAGATATGGATGGGATTTCCCCCCCCCCCCCCCCCAACACACTTCTATTGCTATAATAGTCTAACCTTATGGATCTGGACTCCGCCCCATTCTGTTCCTATAATAGTCTAACCTTATAGATCTGGATTGCACCCCCTTCTATTTCTATAATAGTCTAACCTTTTAGATCTGGATTCCGCCCCCTTCTATTGCTATAATAGTCTAACCTTATGGATCTGGATTCCGGCCCATTCTGTTGCTATAATAGTCTAACCTTATAGATCTGGATTCCGCCCCATTCTGTTGCTATAATAGTGTAACCTTATAGATCTGGATTCCGCCCCATTCTATTGCTATAATAGTCTAACCTTATGGATCTGGATTCCGCCCAATTCTGTTGCTATAATAGTCTAACCTTATGGATCTGGATTCCGCCCCATTCTGTCGCTATAATAGTGTAACCTTATGGATCTGGATTCCGCCCCATTCTGTTGCTATAATAGTGTAACCTTATAGATCTGTATTCCGCCCCATTCTGTCGCTATAATAGTGTAACCTTATAGATCTGGATTCCGCCCCATTCTGTCGCTATAATAGTGTAACCTTATAGATCTGGATTCCGCCCCATTCTGTCGCTATAATAGTGTAACCTTATAGATCTGGATTCCGCCCCATTCTGTCGCTATAATAGTGTAACCTTATAGATCTGGATTCCGCCCCATTCTGTCGCTATAATAGTGTAACCTTATAGATCTGGATTCCGCCCCATTCTGTCGCTATAATAGTCTAACCTTATAGATCTGGATTCCGCCCCATTCTGTTGCTAGAATAGTCTAACCTTATAGATCTGGATTCCGGCCCATTCTGTTGCTATAATAGTCTAACTTTATGGATCTGGATTCCGCCCTATTCTGTTGCTATAATAGTCTAACCTTATAGATCTGGATTCCGCCCCATTCTGTTGCTATAATAGTGTAACCTTATAGATCTGGATTCCGCCCCATTCTATTGCTATAATAGTCTAACCTTATGGATCTGGATTCCGCCCAATTCTGTTGCTATAATAGTCTAACCTTATGGATCTGGATTCCGCCCCATTCTGTTGCTATAATAGTGTAACCTTATAGATCTGGATTCCGCCCCATTCTGTCGCTATAATAGTGTAACCTTATAGATCTGGATTCTGCCCCATTCTGTCGCTATAATAGTGTAACCTTATAGATCTGGATTCCGCCCCATTCTATTGCTATAATAGTCTAACCTTATGGATCTGGATTCCGCCCCATTCTGTCGCTATAATAGTGTAACCTTATAGATCTAGATTCCGCCCCATTCTGTCGCTATAATAGTGTAACCTTATAGATCTGGATTCTGCCCCATTCTGTCGCTATAATAGTGTAACCTTATAGATCTAGATTCCGCCCCATTCTGTCGCTATAATAGTGTAACCTTATAGATCTGGATTCCGCCCCATTCTGTCGCTATAATAGTGTAACCTTATAGATCTAGATTCCGCCCCATTCTGTCGCTATAATAGTGTAACCTTATAGATCTGGATTCCGCCCCATTCTGTCGCTATAATAGTGTAACCTTATAGATCTGGATTCCACCCCATTCTGTCGCTATAATAGTGTAACCTTATGGATCTGGATTCCGCCCCATTCTGTCGCTATAATAGTGTAACCTTATAGATCTGGATTCCGCCCCATTCTGTCGCTATAATAGTGTAACCTTATAGATCTGGATTCCGCCCCATTCTGTCGCTATAATAGTGTAACCTTATAGATCTGGATTCCACCCCATTCTGTCGCTATAATAGTGTAACCTTATGGATCTGGATTCCGCCCCATTCTGTCGCTATAATAGTGTAACCTTATAGATCTGGATTCCGCCCCATTCTGTCGCTATAATAGTGTAACCTTATAGATCTGGATTCCACCCCATTCTGTTGCTATAATAGTCTAACTTTATGGATCTGGATTCCGCCCTATTCTGTTGCTATAATAGTCTAACCTTATAGATCTGGATTCCGCCCCATTCTGTTGCTATAATAGTGTAACCTTATAGATCTGGATTCCGCCCCATTCTATTGCTATAATAGTCTAACCTTATGGATCTGGATTCCGCCCAATTCTGTTGCTATAATAGTCTAACCTTATGGATCTGGATTCCGCCCCATTCTGTTGCTATAATAGTGTAACCTTATAGATCTGGATTCCGCCCCATTCTATTGCTATAATAGTCTAACCTTATGGATCTGGATTCCGCCCAATTCTGTTGCTATAATAGTCTAACCTTATGGATCTGGATTCTGCCCCATTCTGTTGCTATAATAGTCTAACCTTATGGATCTGGATTCCGCCCCATTCTGTCGCTATAATAGTGTAACCTTATAGATCTGGATTCTGCCCCATTCTGTCGCTATAATAGTGTAACCTTATAGATCTGGATTCCGCCCCATTCTATTGCTATAATAGTCTAAACTTATGGATCTGGATTCCGCCCCATTCTGTTGCTATAATAGTGTAACCTTATAGATCTGGATTCTGCCCCATTCTGTCGCTATAATAGTGTAATTTTATAGATCTGGATTCCGCCCCATTCTATTGCTATAATAGTCTAAACTTATGGATCTGGATTCCGCCCCATTCTGTTGCTATAATAGTGTAACCTTATAGATCTGGATTCTGCCCCATTCTGTCGCTATAATAGTGTAATTTTATAGATCTGGATTCCGCCCCATTCTATTGCTATAATAGTCTAAACTTATGGATCTGGATTCCGCCCCATTCTGTTGCTATAATAGTGTAACCTTATAGATCTGGATTCCGCCCCATTCTGTTGCTATAATAGTGTAACCTTATAGATCTGGATTCTGCCCCATTCTGTCGCTATAATAGTGTAACCTTATAGATCTAGATTCCGCCCCATTCTGTCGCTATAATAGTGTAACCTTATAGATCTGGATTCCGCCCCATTCTGTCGCTATAATAGTGTAACCTTATAGATCTGGATTCCGCCCCATTCTGTCGCTATAATAGTGTAACCTTATAGATCTGGATTCCGCCCCATTCTGTCGCTATAATAGTGTAACCTTATAGATCTGGATTCCGCCCCATTCTGTTGCTAGAATAGTCTAACCTTATAGATCTGGATTCCGCCCAATTCTGTCGCTATAATAGTCTAACCTTATGGATCTGGATTCCGCCCCATTCTATTGATATAATAGTCTAACCTTAAAGAAAAAAAATATATAAAATGCTAGATAGTAAGAGGAGCCATCCAGGCCTGTGGTTTCCCTTACTGGAAGTAAGGCAGACTTCGCTGTTTGAAAGCCTACCATTCGCCCGGTTTTTCTTACCCGTCCAATGAACCAGTGATGCAGGAGCGTCTCTCCTCCAATCAGCTGAATGGAATCCCAGCCACACACAGCCGGAGTGATGCCGCTGCCAGCCACGCATGTACTGTGGGGTTGTTGGGAGAGGTAAGATTACCGGGTGAATGGGAGGATTTCACCAACTCCGGGGCAGTTTTGGTTAGCTATAAAGTGGACCAAAACCCAGAATTTTAATTTAATTTTTCATTTTAATTATCCTGGGTTTTAGTCCTTGGCCCTGTGGGATGCCAGTTTTGCCCCTGATGTGAGAAATCCCCGGTTTGCCCAGTTTACACACCTCGCCAGTGATCCCACTGCATATGGGCTGTTGTCCAATCAGCATTCTATGCCAAGCACATGAATGTGCGGTACAGAACACTGCATACACAAGCTGATCCTCTCTAACTGTACAAGCCTGCACCAACCAATCAAACAGGCCTGGCACAGGTGTGCGCATCATTCAAAGGGATGCCGCTGTGGAATCGCTGGATTAGTGAATATACACGGTGAACCAGGTTTCACAAAGTGGGGCATCCCCATTTGGGGGTCAACAAATTGACTGGCTCTGAAATTTTTTAGACTCTAGGGCCAGCTATACAGGGTCTTGGTCCACTTTAACTACTCTAACATCTGCACAAAGCAACGTATGATGGGTAAAAGCAGCATCTCTACATATTGGACTATTTGCAGTAAAAATGACTGATTCGGGAGACAGGGCTTTAGAATTGAGCAGTCCTCCCCTGTAATAGCAGGATGATATGCTGCCCTAACCCTTGATTCCTCTCTCTTTCTGTAAAAGAAAAAACAAGCTTGGCTGCATCATTTTACATAGATTTTTATTTCTGTTATTGAACCATTTTTGCGATAGGGCTCCTTTAAGAGAATAATGAGGTAGTGACACCAGTGTTCTTGTTCTAACTTAATAACATTCAACCAGCCAGAAAGTAGTCTAGAGAAAGCCTCTTCCTATAAACTAACCCCCCCAGTCATGCATACTTACCTTGCCTTAAAGCAGGACATAACCTCGAGTGGCCGGTCGTGGAATCTCTAAAAAATCCAGGGCCAACCGCTGGCCCAGATCGGCTGTAATCACTTGCCTCCTTCCAGTCCAATGCCGCATGCACGGACTCAGGTCCAGTCAGAGCCGTTTGCTGTCACAGTGTTATTGTTGTTTTCAATGGGGAGCACAGGCGGCTGCATTCGGGATGGGCGCGTGCTCACACCCCATCTTTTCAGATTCAGGTTGGGACAGGAGCACACGCGCAGCTGGGGATTCGGCCGATTGCGCTCCCCACTGAAGCAAACTGGAGCCATTTTCTGAATGACATAGTCGCGAAAAACTGCTCTGACTGGACGAGAGTCTGCGCATGCGTGGTTAGACTGGGCAGAGGCGAGTTACAATGGCCGTTCAGTAAGGTTTCATACAGTGGGGGATGCCCGCGGGACACGGAACAAAACCCAAGATAGTCACAATCACTATGGTCAGAAAGGAATCCCGATATATATATATATATATGTAAAGTGTATAGAAAAGTGGTGGATGGGGTCTATATTTCCCATGAGTTGTTCAGGCAGGCACAATCTATGCCGGGATATCAGAGATCCAATCCACATCCCGGATACTCTACGTGTTTTTCCCCTACTCACAGGTCTTCCCAGGTGATGAGACTAATTGAAGGAAGCCATATAAAAAGGAGCCGCTTAGGCTTTCAGAGTGGAGATGGAGAGGCTGGGATGAGGAGCCCGGACCTTACTGTTCCCCATACTGACAGTACTGAATTGCATCTGAAGGACTTTATGTGTTATCTGTTCATGGAACCTGTGGATTAACAGCCTGGATTTGTATCCGCCGAAAGAGGACCTGTGGTATCAAGGACTTGCAATACGCTGTAATTATCCTTAACTGGACACTGCTAAATTTGGTGAGGTAACCGCTTGCTGTACTGCATTATATCCTGCATCATACTCTGAAGATAAGAGATTTTGCCTGTTGGACTTTAATTTCAATAAATTGCTTATTATTTGACCAAGAACTGTCTTCAGAGTCATTGCCGTTGGCCCCAGATCCTGACAAATATATATATATATATATTATATATATATATGCAGTGCATGGTGCCACTAAAAGAAAGAACAGAGCCATCCGGGTACTTCTGAGATTCTTCAGCTTGCATAGCCAGTGCACACAGCGCTGATCTGCTGCTCGTGGTCACGTGGCACACCCAGAAGAGGCGAGTATCCAGACAGCTGGTTCTTCCCTTTAGAGGCAAAATGCACAGCAGGGCATCCCGACCCAGACTGTCCCGCTGCTGCATATTGAATCATTTCTGACCACAGTTCCTCTTTGAGGTCCTCCTAGCTATGTGGAACCCTGGCAGCAGACGGGAATAGGACACTGGCCTGGTGGGAGCATCACCCTCAGGTGGGTAAAAGCTTTCCAGTAATTGTGGCATTAATGATGGAGATGTTGGTAACCAAGAATCTTGCCCCTTCATACACCTTTAGCCCTCCCTGCTCCTGCAGAAGGTTTATCGAATTGGTAGCGGAAGCATTGGAGGCACTGGAAGGTTTCAGAGCAGCCAGACTTACTCTATTATACTTACAGAATAAAGAGGTCCTCCTCACATGATGTACAGTCCCCGTCCACTTCCTGTGTGTACATCAGTAGCTGCCTGAAAGGAGAAGAGACTCGCTTTAGATCAGCACAAATGATTTGGACCCACCCACCAACAGTGCTACCCTGATCAAACAACATGTGACATAAATTATGCGGAAAGCAATGTTTTCCAACTCCATGGTCATGCCCACCTGGCATTTTTGACCATGTTTGGTCGATCTGACAAATGACAGATAATGTGACCTGCCCACTGGTACACCCTCCTGATCTGCATACCAGTCTCAGACCAGGGGGTTTAGTAACTAGCACAGCCATTTAGCCAAGCCAACAGTCAGACGTTTGTCATCAATGGCCGCCCTTAAAGTGCACCTATACGCAGAAGGGTAGTTTATGTGGTGCATCCCCAGCCCAGTGCCCCAAAACAGCCTGTGTCTCTTTTATTTACTAAGGCCTTTGCCCAATACTGATAAAAAGACTAACAGGAAGTAGTATTATAGTGAATGTCCTGTCATATGCTAATTAGCTCAGTTACAATTACAAGTGCAATTCAGCATCTTTTTTAGCTGTGCCAATGTATAAAACAAATCAAAGTTATTTTTTTATAAAACAAGTTGTTTTTTTTTTTTTAACCCAAAAACCTGAGAAAAAAAATTCTTACAGAGCTGAATCAGCCCTAATGGCAGTTTGGTTGAAATGCTCCCCATTGCTGAACTGTGTGCGCTGTGACTGAACACATCATCATTAGGGGCGGGGTTGCTCAGCCAGGGAGCAAAATGGCCGACTGCATCCAGTTTTTGTTATGAGTATTGGGCAAAGACTTTAGTAAAAAAAATAAACACAGGCTGTTTTGGAGATGGAAGGTGACGACATAAACTTCCCTCTGAGTATAGGTGCTCTTTAAAGCGGACCTTCACTCTGAATAAGAGTCTATCTTATATGTTTCCCACACCCTGTACATACAGATTGTCCACATTAAAAATCATCCTACCTGCATCTACTGCATGTTATGAGCCTTTAAACATCCAAGATGGCGGCTTATGGAAGCCGCCATCTTATCAGGCAGCCTGCAAACAGGAAGTGCCTCCTGACTGTGCTGCTCTGCATTCTGGGACTGCTGACCTTTACCTGACCCCAGCTCTGCTCTGTCTGAGGAAAGCACAGCTATAACCCACCCCCTGTACCTTATCCCACTTTCTTCTCCTCAGTAAACGTGATGCTTCTGAGTCAAGATGGCGGCGCCCGTATCTTAAATTCCTGAACAGAGATGCAGCCCAGTGGGGGAAAGAATAATAAGTTAGTGACTAAAAACGTAAAATATATTAATTATAGATGCTGGGGAACCGTTTTTTAAGAGTTTTGGCTTTTCATTAAATCCAGCTGAAGGTCCGGTTTAAGCTTCTCTTCAGACAGGCCTATTATCTAAAATAAAAGGTTACACATGTCTATTGGGCTTTTATTTGAAAAGTCCCTTGCCGAGTCCCCCTCCCCCCTACAATGTTACCTAACCTAGCACCACATCAGACATTGCTGAGAGTTAGTGTAGCTAAACAAGATAGGGCATCCAGGGGCTGGCTGGCTGGGTGTTCTTTCTGGGGGCGGGGGGGTTTGGGTCCAGTCTAAGCAGTTTTCATTCCCCCATTTTGGAGAATGAGCTGCCCTGGCCAAAGCCATGACCCAAGCCAAAAGCCACCACCTCAAACCAATCTGTAGAAGTTGGGGAACTGGCAGGTATCACCCCCCCCCCCCCCCCACCACGTTTAGAACTTGAAATCTGAAAGACAGTTAGATCCAAATGTAGGAAATGTCACCGTTGGTCATTGAGTCGGCGGTATTTCTCTTTGTCGGCGCTGTTGATCTTCAGCAGAGGCTGGAGATGCTCCAGGTGAGTCTTCACATTCTGGTTGTCAACGTAGACGTCATACAGCTCCGGCTTGTGCTCGAAGATCTTCTCTGTGGTACCTGAAGACCAAAAAGATGCCATTAGCACCACGTCCTGCAGCACAAAGCAGAAGGCTAACACAGAGAAGAAGTGATAACACCCGTGCTGGACTGCAACAACCAGCAACACCTAGCCACAATCACATGAAGCCCTTTGTGCTGCCTGTGACATCATGAACCCATTTCCTGCCACAGACCTTTGCACAGGCCAACGATTGCTCTGTCCGACCCGTAATGATTAATCCGATTTGCCACCATGTAGATGCTGCTACCATTTTGATATAATAAAACAACAGGATGGGAAACAAGTCTGAGTCACTACTGTCCAGGAGACCGATAGTCTTTCGACAAACTTGTAATTTAAAGGAGCACTATCGCGAAATTGTGTAATGTTAAAAATCCATATAAACACATCGGCTAATGAGAAGAGGGGTCACTTATACACCCGAACTGAATAAAACTCCCGCCAAGCTTGTGGTTTATTCTCTCATGGTAAGAATAAAATCCAGGGGTGACAGGTTTGGTATATGACAGGTGACAGAGCCTGTCACCCCAGATGTACTTTTCCTTCCATTAAAATAAAAGAAACAAGCCTGGCTGGATATTTCTTGATGTCGGGTGTATAAGTGACCTCTTCTCCAGCCATCCAGCATATTTATATAAATTTTTAGCACTGGGACATTTTTTCGCGATAGTGCTCCTTTAAAGTGGACCCTTCCCTGTGTATGCCAGCTAAGTCTGCCCTCCCCCGGCTGCACGAAATCCAACCTGCAAATACTCACCTTGCCCACAGTGCGTTTGCAGGCCGCATCCCCGTCATCTCACAAATGATTTGGATAGGCTAGGGGTGGGACCAAGCTGAAGACTGCAGGGAGATTAGGGATTTGGCCGCTCCCCTTTCTATATGCCCGTGTGAATATGTGTGTGAACAGAACTGTATGCCAAGCTTTTATATGCGCGGCATACAAGGAGAGCCCGCGCATATGCCCTGGGCCTGGTAGAAAGGTGCGTTTTCAGCATGATCTGGGGGGTTTCAAATAGCAGGACATCCGACAGGTGATGCAGCCAGCTCATAAAAAATAAAACAGGTTATTCCGCTGCCGCATACCTGTGCCATGGGAGCTGCTGGGAAAGGCTTGCGGCAGGCCCTGGAGTACCTTAGACTTTATAGCCGCTTTAAGAGGACTGTCCATGCTTAAAAATGTGTCCCCTACAGCTGCTTCATTTCAAGACTGTTGCTCAGAAACCTGTTTCTGAGATTGAGTGCCCAGACATGCACGCTCCACAGGATTCTTTGGGTGACCTTTCAATGGCAAAGTGAGGGCGATGGCCCCACCCCCACGTCGGTCACAATAAGGCCCCACCTCCACGTCGGTCACAATAACTGGAGAAACTTCATTCACCATTGCCTGAGGTACTCAGACAGGGAGGGTAGGTGGCGGAAGCTAGGGCAGGTTTTCTGTCACTTTAATGGCGCATAATGACTGTAAGCTTTAGGGACCTTCCACAGTGATGTAATTACTTACAAGCCACATAGGACACCTCGCCGTCCAAGCTCCCTATATCCGCCACATTCACATAGAAGAAGGGTTTGCACTCCGGCGCCGTCGCTCCCACACCCGGTAACGTGACGTTGGCGAGACAGCAGCAGCAATAGACTGTGAGAGACAGCAAAGGCAATAAAAAACCCAACAGCAAAAAAAGAGAACTGGTGACTGAGTGGGCCAGGAGCATTATGGGTAAAAGCATTAGACATCTCCATGCCCTAGTTACTTTGGCTGGATGGAAAATACAATTCTGTGAAACTCACCTGTAGAAGTTTTTGGATACATCCAGTCCAGGTCGTCCCAATATCCTTACAATTGGGTGTTCTCCCATAGGAGGCGCTCGACTGCAAGATCAAAGATGTAGCTCCTCCCGGCCGCCTATAAAGGCAGCTGTTCCTCTATCATTCCCCAGTAGTTAAAAAGCAGTATTCAACAAAGAGGACATGTTACTTCACATAGCTTCAGCTTGTACTCTCTCTAAGCAAAAGATTAGAACAAAACAATGTCCTATGAACAGAAAAAATGGTTGATCACCATAACAGGCAAACAGGACATAATGAACACAAGGGCGGGGTGGGACGACCTGGACTTGATGTATCCAAAAACAATTCCACAGGTGAGTTTCACAGATTTGTATTTTTCCCTACATCTAGTCCAGGTCGTCCCAATATCCTTACCACAGGGACATCCAAAAGCAGTGTCCATATGGGCGGGATCCCCAGTGCGGAACAGCGTGTAGTTCATTTCACTACCGCCTGAAGCACCTTTCGGCCAAAAACAGCATCAGCTGAGGCCCTGACATCCACCTTGTAAAACTTTGTAAAAATATGAACAGAAGACCAAGTAGCGGCCTTACAAACTTGTTCCACCGATGCCTGGTGCTGAAAAGCCCAAGAAGCACCAATAGCTCTGATAGAATGAGCTGTGATACGAAAAGGGGGTTCCTTCCCCCTGGCAGAGTATGCTTGCACCACCGCCTGTCTGATCCACTCACCGAGAGTGGACTTGGCTGGTGGCAATCCTTTCCTAGAACCCTCTGTTAGGACAAAGAGCAAATCCGATTTCCTGAAAGATGCAGTCGCAGCCAGGTAATACTTTATGGCTCTGACCACATCCAAGGCATGGAGGGTCCGTTCTTTGGAATTAGTCGGTGCCGGACACAAGGAAGGCAAGACAACTTCCTCATTAAGGTGAAAAGGAGAAACGACCTTAGGCAAAAAATCAGGTTTAAATCGAAAAACCACCTTATCCCTATGCAGCTCAAAGTAGGGTGGTTTCATACAAAGCCCGGCAGCTCTGATACACGACGAACCGAGGTGATCACTACCAGAAAGACCACTTTGAGAAGTCAACATAGGCAATGCAACATCGCACAATGGCTCGAAGGGAGAACCCTGAAGAACAGATAGTACTAAATTCAAGTCCCACACTGGTAATACTTACTTACGCGGTGGCCGGACATGGGTAACTCCCTGGAAAAAAGTCTTGATCAACCTATGGTTGGCAATGGATCTCTGGAAAAAGATAGCTAAGGCCGAGACCTGACCCTTGAGGGTGCTCAGCTGGAGACCCAGGTCTAAGCAGTGTTGTAAAAATTCCAGAATCCTAGAAATAGAAAATAAGCGGCAAGGAAGACTCTTGGTCTCACACCAAGCAATATAGGCGCGCCAAACTCTATAGTAAATCATGGAAGAAGACTTCTTCCGTGCCTGAATCATGGTATGTACAACCGTGGCCCACAGCCCCTTCTCCGTCAGGATTGAGGTTTCAATAGCCAGGCCGTCAAAGTCAGCGTCCGTAAATTGGGGTGCCGCAGCGACCCCTGTGTGAGAAGCCCTGGGTCGTCGGGCATGATGTAGTGATCTATTGACATCTGGACTATGTCTGCAAACCAACTCCTTCTCGGCCAGCAAGGAGCCACCAGGATGGCTGGTACCCCTTCCTGGGCTATCTTGCGCAGCACTCTGCCCAGGAGTGGAAACGGAGGGAATGCATACAGAAATTTGAACTCCGTCCAAGGAATCGCCAGAGCGTCTGTTGCAATCGCCAGAGGATCTCTTGAGAGGGAGACGAACCTTGGAAGCTTGTGATTGTGTCTGGACGCAAACAGATCCACGTCCGGCTGACCCCAGCAGAGACACAGAACGTGAAAAGTCTTGCTGCTGAGAGACCATTCCCCCAGGCGCGAGGCGCTCCTGCTCAGGGAGTCTGCCTCCTGGTTTTCCACCCCGGGGATGTAGACTGCCGAGATGCAGGGAACATTCTCCTCTGCCCAAGTCAGAATCTGGGTTACCTCCTTGAGGGATCTCTTGCTCTGAGTCCCACCCTGGTGGTTGATGTAGGCGACAGCCGTCTGATTTTCCGAGCGAACCTGGATCGCACAACCCCTTAAATGGGGACTCAAGCGTAGAAGCACCAACCGGATCGCTCTCAGCTCCAAGAGATTTATGGATAAGCGGTTCTCCTACGGACCCCACTGACCCTGGATCTTCTGGGTCTGCCAAACGCCTCCCCAGCCTGTCAGACTGGCATCCATGGTAACTATCTCCCAATGGGGAGTCAAAAAGGACTTTCCCACCAGCAGGTTCCGGGAGTCCAACCACCCCAAGAAGGACTCCCTGGCCAGGGGGGACAGGGAAAAACCGTGTTCCAGGGACTCCTGAGTCCGATTCCAGCTGGTCAGCAGGTTCCATTGGAGAGGTCTCATGTGAAAATGGGCGAAGGGCACTGCCTCGAAGCATGACACCATTAGGCCCACCAATCTCATCCCCAGGCGTACCGACGGCTGCTGACAAGACAGCAAGGCCTGCACCTGCGTCTGGAGACCCAAAACCTTCTGCTGTGGCAGAAAAACCTTGACCTGGGCGGTGACTATCGTCATTCCCAGGAAGGATCTCACCGTTGAGGGAGTGACAAAGGACTTGGGGTAATTGATTACCCAGCCGAAGGCCTCCAGGGTTGACAACACCGTCCGAGTATCGCTCTCGGCCTGCTGAAGGGACTGGGCCGCAATCAACAAGTTGTCCAGATAGGGTAACACAAGAATACCCTGACACCTCAGGATAGCCATGATGCCCGCCAGCACCTTGGTGAGCACACGGGGGGGGCTGAGGATATCCCGAATAGAAGTGCTTCAAACTGGTAATGCTGATCCTCCAGAGCAAACCTCAGGAACTTCTGATGTCGTTGGAAAATGTGCAGATAAGCATCCCTGATGTCCACCGTGGTAATAAAGTCGCTGGGCCGAAAGCGATCTCACCGCTGACCGTAATGTTTCCATGCAGAAATGTCTGACTCTTACAAACCTGTTGAGACCCTTCAGGTCCAGGATCGGCCTCAGTGTCCCGTCCTTCTTGGGAACCGTGAACAGGTTGGAATAAAATCCCTGACCCTGTTCCTGCCGGGGTACCGGGCAAATCACACCTATCCACAGGAGGTGTTGCACAGCCGTTCTCAACGCTTGAGCCTTTAGTGGGTTTTGGGATATCCTTGAACGGATGAATTTTGTGGGCGGCCTGGCTGCCAGCTCTATCTTGTAACCGAAGGACACTACCTCCTGAATCCACTGATCCGAGACGCAACGTCTCCAGATCTGAGCCAACTGCAGAAGCCGCCCCCCCACCCGGATGGGTGAGGGCGCCCCCTCATGCCTGAGAGGGCTTGGCAGGGGGCTTGGACTTAGCACCCCAGGAAGGGGTGGGGTCGGCCGCGGAACCTACCTCTGCCCCAGGTATCTCTGCGGGCCCCTGGAAACGAAGAACCTCTTCCTCCTCGAAAGGAAGAGGGGTTCCGAAAGGACCGAGCAGGCTTCAGTCTCTGAGGGAGTCTACCATCCTTAACCAAAAGGTCCAGGCGCTCCCCAAACAGCCAACTTCCTACAAAAGGTAGACTTGTGAGGGACTTCTTGGCAGCCGCATCAGCCGACCACTGCCTCAGCCAGAGCGAACGGCAGAGAGCCACAAGCAAAGCTGAAATCCTGGCACCAAGCCGGACCACATCGTCCATGGCAGTAACAACAAAACCAATAAAATCCAAGCAAGCCTTGAGTTCCTTATACTCCTCAGCCCGCCTGCGAGCCTTAGCTCTAGCCACAAGGTGTCTCACCTTCCTCCTGTTGGCGAGTGAGACAATTGCAGAGGCGCACACAGGGCGAAATAGGGCACCAGCACGGAAGGATCCACCTCGGGAGGGCGACACCATAGCCGAACCAAATCATCAAGGAAGGGATACCGCCTATTCAGCGCCTTAGGGACCGACGGCAACTTGTTAGGCCTTTCCCATTCCTTAAGGATTATGTTAGAAAAGTGGGCCTGCTCTGGGAAGACCCGCCTTTGCCTCTCAGGCCGAAATAAATCACCCTGCTGCCTCTTAGCAGCTCTGGGAGGAACAATGTGTAGGGTCTCAGACACGGAGGAGAGCAAATTCTCCGTATCATCCGGGAGCCAAGAATCCTCGTCCGAGGAACCAGAAAGACTGTCATCACCAGCGGAATCATCTGGCAACTCGCCTTCCTCCGCAGAACCCAAGCAATCAAAAGGATCATCATCATCATCCGAGTAAATCGGCTCCAGAAGCCGCTTCTTACTCGAGGCTTTCTTAGGGATTGTCAACGAGATCTGCCTCTCGAAACTAGCCATCCTATGCGCAAAGTCAGTATGAGGCCCCTTGCTTGCTCCCCCTTCTCTAAGGGCTGAATGCAGCAGCGGATGGTAATACAGGGCTAGGGTCAGAGACGACCGCCTGCTCATGGTCCAAAATAATGCCTCCGGCACATGTGCTACAAACAGTGCTGAATCTGCCCAGATGATTCCTTCTGCACAAGGGGCAGAGCCTGTCCTTTCCAAATGGGGCCCCCAGCTCACTATCCCCTGATGCCTCCATTATGGTGATTTAAACAGTAAAAATCAATAAGGCTACAAGACTACAAGACTCTATTAGCCTAAGCCTATAAACGATCCCTCTTATTAAAAAGGGGGACCGGGAGGAACCACAACCCTCAACCTTAGCCCACGATCGCAGGAGGAGGCCCGCCCCACCTTTCAGCACTGCCCAGGACTGCCCAAAATGGTGGCGGTGCCAGCAAGGGTCACCGCATTACAGCGCGATCACACGCTCACCCAAACCCCCCCCCCACCGTCTCCTCACAGGCGGCGATGCGGCAGAGGCCCGAGGGAGGCAACGGCTGAGAGGGCCGCGGCCCGGGCAGTAGACGAGGGAGCACAGGGAGGTGAGTATGACCAGACCAATCCTCGCTGAGCTAGCGAGGAGCCAGGCAAGCTTTTACAGTAAGCACAAAACACAGTGAAAACACAGTACAAGTACACAAAATAAAGCTTGTGGGCAGGGAGGGATACATACAGAAACTATACATAGTGGTTCCCCCTCAGGCTCACCATAAACCTGTGGCCGGCTACCTTTTAGTATAAGGTCTGTGGCCCAGAGCCTAAGCTCTGCCGAACGCCATAGACCCCGGCGTTCACCCTACCGTCACAGATCCCGTAGCAGCCAGAGGCTGGGAGGCAGGAGTGGGTCAGAAGGGATCCATGGAAATAGAGTCCGCAGCGGCCGACGGGCTAGGTGGCCCCGCTCTGCTGCCAATATCTGAGAGAGAGTTCTAACGATCTTATGCAGCCAAACTGCAAGATGAACGACTGGGGAATGATAGAGGGACAGCTGCCTTTATAGGGGGCCGGGAGGAGCTACATCTTTGAACTTGCAGTGGAGTGCCCCCTAGGGGCGAACACCCAGTTGTAAGGATATTGGGACGACCTGGACTGGATGTAGGGAAAAGTGCATTGATATGAGCTCAAGTTATAGCAGACTTACAACTTTGTGGTGCTAAGGGGAAACCTGTGAGCTTGGTATACGCTTCTCCTGAGAACAAAACCGACCCCCTTCTGCTACCTCAGTAACACCCACCCCCTTGTATTTCCCCTTGGACAAACTCACGCCCCTCCTGCTAGATCTCAGTCTATTGCCTTTTTTTATACTCCCCAGCTCCAGCAGTGGGATCAGAAGCCATATCACACACTGCTTATTATAGGAAGTCCCAGCAACTGAAAATCACATGGAAAACCCATGTTAGACTTACCGGTAACTGATTTTTCAAGAATACTTCAGCATGACCACATGGAGAGAGTAGGCTCCACCCCCTGGAAGGTCAAAACCCCACCCCTTCCTGCCTAACTCAGCCTTTGTAAAGTAACCCCTATGACTTTGGGCAGGTAATATGTGGTCATGCTGAATTATTCTTGGAAAATCCATTACCGGTAAGTCTAACGGGGGGTTTTCCAAATCATACTTCAGTATGACCACACAGAGAGGATTAGGCAAGTAATTATACCTTTAAGTGGACCAAAACTCAGCGTGATGGGCCTTGGAATCTATAAGATTCCCAGACTGATCGATTGCCTCCCCCGGGGCATCCAAAATCGGGATGCCCCACTGTGTAGAATCCCCCAGGTCGCCACGTTCACTTACCTTGCTTCCCGGTCCAACGGCACATGCATGAGCCACGGACGCATCCCCACTATCCCACTAGCCCGCACCAAGCATTTGTGAATGGCAGGCACGGGCACGTTCCCTGTTAGAGGGGAGCGGGGGAAATGGCCGCCAGCACGCTGATTGGATGAGCGGCCGCGCATGTGCTGTAGGATCGGGAAGAGGCGAGTTGCGCTCAGTGATCTGGGGGGTTTCACACAGCGGGACACCCTGGGTTTTGGTCCATTTTATGGGTGGGAAGCTGCAAGTAGAACCCTTCTCCTAGCACACTCTGTCCAGTGTATTTACAAAAGGCCAGCACACCATATAAAGCAAGTAAGCTTGTATTAATAAGCATACAAGGTAGTAAAGCCATATATCAATCCATGGCATATAGTCCATATAGTCCAAAATGATGGGATATCCAGACAGCAAGCAAAGTCTACTAAAGCCGACGTTTCGGGGGTAGCGAACCCCCTTCCTCAGGGCAGACATTCAAACCGTCTGTAAATGACAAAGCATTTAAATAGTCCCCATGTGCTGTAGTTCCCGCCTGACGTCATAATGACGTCAGCGGGTAAACAGGATAAGTGTGGAACCAATATACAAGGATGAGAATAAGTGTGGAACCAATATACCACTACTATGTAAACTGCAATAAAAAAGCACAAAAACCCAACTCACCTAACGCCGCCGGGGCCCACAGCTCGGGGCCCCATCACCGCCGGACACCGATCGCAGATGAGCGATCGGCGGCTTCCCCGCCTGCCCAGGAGAAGGGAGGCATGACGCCGGGCCTGAAATCTGCCCGGTAACAAGTGACGTGGTAGCCGGCGCAACCCGATAGGGCCGCGCCAGGCTCCACTGTCACAGCTCGCAGGGGCAGACGTCGTAGGAGCCGAGCGTCCGCTGTCATGGGAACCACTTCAGCGGCACTCCTCGACCGCTGCGTGTCATGTCCCCTGGCCGGCGGTGAGAGCGTACTGCTCCCGGTCAGGTGGAAGGGGCAAATA
Source organism: Gastrophryne carolinensis (assembly GCA_027917425.1). NCBI lineage: Eukaryota > Metazoa > Chordata > Amphibia > Anura > Microhylidae > Gastrophryne > Gastrophryne carolinensis. The sequence goes on from CM051238.1 coordinate 37,910,223, forward strand.
ACATTATGTATACTGTATATATCAGGAGAAACGAGACAGGGAAGGGACAGGGAAAGAGGGAAAGAAATCACAGCAAGAACAGATAGAAGCAGGAGCAGAGGGGAAATACAAGGACAAGGATGAGAATAGATGGGCGCAAAATGGAATAGAACAATCCTGTTTACCCGCTGACGTCATTATGACGTCAGGCGGGAACTACAGCACATGGGGACGATTTAAATGCTTTGTCCTTTACAGACGGTTTGAATGTCTGCCCTGAGGAAGGGGGTTCGCTACCCCCGAAACGTCGGCTTTAGTAGACTTTGCTTGCTGTTTGGATATCCCATCATTTTGGACTATATGGACTATATGCCATGGATTGATATATGGCTTTACTACCTTGTATGCTTATTAATACAAGCTTACTTGCTTTATATGGTGTGCTGGCCTTTTGTAAATATTCTGGATTTAAAGCGGCGCCACCGCGGCCCTGGCACCCAAAGGATTATCACTGGTAAGTGTGCATCGGCATTTTGGAATAATTGTGACACTCTGTCCAGTGGATCCCCAGGGAGGAAACAGAAAGAACTGAGGTAGACCGGAAGGGGTGGGGTGTTTAACCTTTGTTCAGTTTGTGTTTCCTCTCAGGGGGTGGAGCCTACTCTCTGTCCGTGGGGTCATGCAGAAGTATGATTTGGAAAACGTTATGCTCCCCCAGTACCAGGCTAGTCTGGGATTTGAACCCAGGACCTCTCACACCTTAAGTGAGCACCATATACTTAAACTAAAGTATCTTGTGGACTAATCTGGGATTTGAACTCTCACACCCCAAGTGAAATTCCCAGGAAACGTACATATCCGTCTTGTCTCATCACAACCCTCTTACCTGTGACAGTATAGGTCTGCTTTGAAGCGGAACAAAACCCTGCGTGGCCGGCACTGGAATCTAATAGTTCCCAGATGCAACCACTGGCCCTCCCCCCCAGGGCATCCTGATTTGGGAAGCCCAGCTGTGTGAAACCCCCCAGATTGGCAGTGACAGCTAACCGTTTCCTGGGTCAATGGCGCATGTTCGGGCTTTCATATGCCGTGCCTATGTCATTCAGGAAAAAAGCTCTGTTTGCAATGAGGGTCCGCAAGCGGGCGCATAACCTGAGTCTCTGGGCTGTGTGCACACTACCACCCCAGCCATTCGGATAGGCTGGGACGGGAGCGTGACCGTTGCAGCCACTCGTGCCCCCCATTCCAGACTATCAGAGCCGTTTGCCGAATTACATAAGCACGGTAAATGGCTCTGATTGGACGACAACCTGCACATGCACCGTTGGATCGGGGGAAACATAAGCTGTTACTGCGGATCTGGGGGGGTTGCACATAGCAAGGCATCCCAAATCGGGATGCCCCCAGGCACGGAACAAAACCTGGGATAGTCAAAATCCCAGTTATTGTTCCGCTTTAAAGTCTAATAAAAGCAGATCTATACTCTAAGTCTAATCCACAGCAACCTCATGGCCACTACTTTCATCACCCGCATGGGTATATGCGATGCCCTGACATGAATAATTTTCTGGAGCCTAGAGAGAGGCTTTATTCATGTAGTACCATCTTGGAGCACCCTGTGTAGGGCCACTTGAAGGTCCAGATCATTCAACATCACGGGGGGGCTGCTAACACTGCTTGCTTCAATGTAGGAGTGTGGACTGAGAAGAACAGGAGCAGGATGCTGGCACCACTTACCTCGGTAGCACACTACGCCGACAGGAGGTGGAGAGAAAATAAGAATTCGCTTCCGGAGTAATGCAAACTTCCACAGGACGAAGATCTGCTCCCCAAAAAACTTAATGAACTGAGACATGCAGCCAGCGGGGTGGGTGATCTGAAACCAGAGGGGAAACCCAGAAGATCAGCTTCTGATCAGCTCAGAAGTATTTAAGGATGTGTGAAGGCAAAAGCCAGATAGATACAGGGATGACTGGCCATAGGGAGCACATGGAGATATCCGGATGGGCATCCAGAACCATCAGTCCCCCCTCCCCTCATAGTTCTTACAAACATAATTTTTTTTCCCTGCAATAGTTCTACCCTCTGCATCGGGACCCTGCCACAGTATCTGCCCCTACAATACTAAAGCTTCAGTATCCTATTTACCCTCGTTTTTTACCATAAGAACTATAAATCTGTGGAATAGCCTCCCACAGAAGCTTGTTACAGCATCAACCGCTGACAGCTTCAAAAAAGGATTAGATGCTTATTTTGAAGAAAATAACATTAACAGTTACTACTAGTGGTTATCAATAAAAAAAAAATAAAGACAAAAAATAAAATTTATATATAAATAAATAAATAAAAAATAACTTCCCCCTACCCCAACACCCTTGGTTGAACTTGATGGACATATGTCTTTTTTCAACCGTATTAACGATGTAACTATGTAACCCTTGCAGTGCCATAGCCTCAGCTGATGAACACGCCTGCTGACCGGCTGGGAAGCTTCCTGGGGTTCCCCTGCCTCTTGTTACATAAAAATGCCAAAAGTACTTACCAGAAGGTGCTCTGTACCAGCTCTGGCAGGTAGATGCCCCATGTCATCCCACACTCTTACTGCCCCCCGTAATGTTCTCTTATGAGAGTTTGAGCACCCCTGAGATCAGGAGCATGTAGCCACACACTCGTAACAATTTGGGGGGTCTCTCAAGCATCAGCAGCAATATGAGCACATCCAGCGGTCACAGGGGTGTTCAAAAACCATTGCAGCACTGTGCTGGTAGCCACTTTGGCTGCCAAAGCTGTAGGAAGCCACATTTGGTATATAGGGTTAGGATTTTTTTGGACAAGCATAATTATCCTACAGACCTCAGATTGGGGGTGCCACAGGGGTATAAGGCTCCCCTACTTATCTGATGGCACCCCGATGGCCTTGATCAGGTTCCCTCAGCTGTATGTGAAGCCAGGTGCCACAGTTCAACCTCTCGGCCTGTAGGTGAGCATGTGCAGGGTACCAGGGCGGACTGAGATGTTCGTTATTCTCTATGGGCACCTTGGCTAAGCTCAAACCCCCCCCATTACACCCCCTGGCCAGATGGAAGCTCAGCTTCAGATACCAGAGCTGTGGAGGTGCGATTTACGCCAGGGGAGGTCCAATGGGAAAGTCTATGAAAGTGGACTTTCCTTTAAAACAGACCAAAATCAAGTCAGTAGTGCCAGCCCTTAAAGGCTTTAGGCTGGTTCAAAGACGTCCTTTGGGCAATCACATTTTGGGGTGCACACAAGATGCATGAAACCTCCTGGTTTAATCACCACCACCTCAGAAATCGATCCTGCAGCACATGCGCAAGCCTTACGGCATCCCTGGACCCGCTCCATATGATGTGCACATCCTGGTCAGCACATCTAAATGGCTGGTGGAATATTCATGCAGTGAAGGAGAGTGGCCAGCAGGAGGCACCCTGTAATCTGGATATTCAGAATTCGTCCCCGGGCATGAATATGCGAAGCGGTTAGTTCTGGTTAGGATAGAGTAGAGCCCGCACATGCAACATAGGAGCATGGATTAAGGTAAGTGAATGGGTGAACCACGGGTTTCACACACCACATAGAGGGTGAAGCAGACCAAAATCCAGGTGAATGGAAATCTTGGGTTTGACAAACTTAAAGTGGACCAAAACCCACTGCAATTGGCCCAGGAATTGGCCGATCGATTTCCTTCCTCGGGGCATCCAAAATCTGCATGCCCCGCTGTGTGAAACCCCCCAGGTCACCCCATACCTTGCTCCTGGTCCAACGGCGCATGTGCGGCCGCATCCCCGCTATCCCTCTAGCAGGGCACGTGCCCACACCAGGCATTTGTAAATGGCCAGCGCAGGCATGCTCCCTGTTAGAGGGTAGCGGGGGATGCGGCTGCCAGCGCACTCTGAGCCACAGGCCTTAGACGAAGGCTTAGATGACGTGATGTCAGCGGCTCCGAGTGGTCCGATTGGATAAGTGGCTGCGCATGTGCAGTAGGATCGGAAGACGTGAGTTAACTTCGGCGATCTGGAGGTTTCATGCAGCAGCAACCCCCTCCCGGAAATCAGGGTGCCCCGGGGGGAAAGGACCAACACCCAGGATAGTCAAAATCCTGGGTTTTGGTCCACTTTAAAAGGAAAATCACAAGAAAGCACAGCAGCATAGAGGTAAACAGGGGGAGGTGGGCGCAAAAAGAAACTGACCTTCATCTCGGGGTACATATGCTTGTGTACAGAGGGTAACCAGTGCACGGTGGGCTGGCAGGCCTGGGCGCTCACCCCCGGGGTCAGGACTCCCTTCTTATCTTCAAAGAAGGCCTCCAAGGGAGTGTACGAACCGGGCATCTCCAGCTGATGTCTGGGGGAGGGATCAGCATATAAGAAATAAATGGTTATTAAACAGATAGAACAGTTATAAGATAAAAAGTTAAGTATTAAGGAGGAACCCCATAGGTATCAATTACCACCCACACCCTAGCTATAAAAAAATCACCCCTTCTCTTTGTAGAATCAGAGCTCCTGACCTCCACTCCTGTTCCAGGTTGGTGACATCCAATCATACTCTATTGGGTTGATTCAGCACCATATTTTTTCACTCACATATTTTTGTAAATACTTTTTCCTTGGTGTAATTCAGCATCATATTTAGCCATGGAAATGCTTTTAAAAAACGTACACAGCTAAATATGATACTGAATTGCACTGAGGTGTTTACCCACAAAAGAGTAAGTTAAAAATAAGATGGTGTTGAATAAACCCTTATGTTTTTTTTTTTTATATTTGTTGAGGTTTGGCTCAGAACCATTCTACTAAATGAAGGCAGGGGCAGGTCAGCTTACCGCACTTGGTTCTCCAGGAAGTGCATGTAGCGATACAGGAGGGTGTAGGAGGGGGACAGTATGCCCACCGACTTCATCCGGGCCCCCCTCTCCAGCTCGCTCTCCACAGGCATGTTGGCAAAGCAGGCCAGGCCGAAGTAACCGGCTTTCCGGAAGTAACTATGGGAGAAAAAAAAAAAAAAGAGAACAGCTCTAAAGGTTAGTCAAGTGTCCACCCCCACATCCCCCCCAAGACAGTAGTATAAATCTGTACCCGTTTTTGACCAGATAAACAAAAGCCTTATTATTCTACATTATGCCATCAACAGCCCCCTACATAAAGGGGGTCTCAAAATTATTTTGCCCAGGACAAACTCTGACAGATAGAAACATAGAAGGTTGACGGCAGGAGAGCATACAGTCCATCTAGTCTTCCCTTATGTATATACTGTATGTTCTCTTTATCTAAGGATAGATGTGTGCTTATCCCAGGCATGTTTAAATTCAGTGACTGTTGATTTTTCAACTACCTCTGCTGGAAGTTTGTTCCAAGCATCTACTACTCTTTCTGTAAAATAATATTTTCTAACATTGCTCCTGATCTTCCCTCCGACTAGCTTCAGGTTGTGCCCATTGTTCTATCATTAAGTTTCTTCTTAAAGTGGACCGTAGATTCCCGGGCCGATCACCTCCCTCACCGCGGGACATCCGAGATCGGGATGTCCCGCGGTGAGGGACCCCCCCCAAAACCTTACCGCCGCCGCCTCCCGCGCGCCCCTCCAGACGTGCCCGCGCCGGCCGTTTGTGAATGGCCGGCGCGGGCACTGTCAGAGGGGCACGCGGGAGGCGGACGCGCTGTGTTGTCCACCGTTGGTGATTGGTCAGTGCGGCCACGTGGGAGCGTGGTGAGGTGAGTTTTGAGGGCTTTCAAACAGCAGGGCACCCTTAATCGGGGTGCCCCCCTGAAGTGGACCAAAACCCAGGATAGTCAAAATCCTGGGTGTTGGTCCACTTTAAAAACACTTCCCTCCTGAACCTTCACATATATAAAGGTCTCCATCATGTCCCCCCTCTCCCTCCTTTCCTCCGGACTGTACAAATTAAGTTCTTTAAGTCTCTCCTGATAAGTCCTTCCACCATTTCTGTTGCCGGCCTTTGGACCCGTTCTATTTAAATAATGTCTTTTTGCAGATAAGGTCTCCAGAACTGCACACAGTATTCTAGCTGTGGCCTCACCAGGGCTCTATACAGCGGCATCACAACCTCCCTCTTCCTACTGGTGATGCCTCGAGCTATGCAGCCGAGCATCCTGCTTGCTTTTCCCACTGCCTGGCTACACTGTCCACTCATCTTGCAGCATTCAGTAATCAGTACCACTAAATCTCTCTCATTCGAGGTCCTGGCTAACACAGTGCTGCCCATACGGTACTCCAAATGCTACAAATTTGGCACAGAACAGAGGCTGACAAGTGCAAAATGTTTAGCCCAATTACTGCTATTGCAACACTAGCGCCAATGCAACCAAGATTTGCTGGCGTTTTAGCCACCATTGCTCTTTGCTATTGAGCTGTAGCAACCAAGTTTGTGGCAAAAACTTTTGTGTCGCCCCACAATCGCCAAATGCAAGTATGAACAGGCCCATAGGTAGCGTTCTGACTGCGGCAAGATCGCCCTGCTATCGCAGCCAAGTGTTTAAGTGTGAAGGTGACCAGGCAGCCCGGAGGCTAGATATTTTTTGGCCAGGAAAAACTCTTAACAGGTGCTACAAATTTGGCCCAGAACAGATGCTGACAAGTGCTAAATGTTTAGCCCAGGGCGAACGCGGAGGCCGGCATCACAACTGGGCATTGCAGCGTGGAAGCGATTTATGCTATTGTAACGCAATTACACGTGCACCTAAGATTTGCTGGCATTTCAGACACGATCGCTCTTGCGATTTGCTATTGAGAAATCATGTCGATTGTAGCAAAAACTTAGCTTGCAGGGCTTTTGTATGTATGAATAAGCCCGTAGGTAGCGTTCTGACTGCGGCAGGATCGCACTGCTATCGCAGCCAAATGTTCAAGTGTGAAGGAGACCGGGCAGACATTTTTGCCCGGAGGCTAAATATTTTTGGGCCAGGACAAACTGACAGGTGCTACAAATTTGGCCCAGAGCAGACGCTGACAAGTGCTAAATATTTAGCTCAGGGCGAATGTGGAGGCCGGCATCACACCTGAGCATTGCAGCACGGAAGAGATTAATGCTATTGTAACGCAAATCGCCCGTGTACCCAAGATTTGCTGGCGTTTTAGCCACGATCACTCTTGTGATTTACTATTGAGCGATCAAGTCAATTGTGGCAAAAACTTCGCTTGCAGGGCTTTTGGGTCGCCCCACAATGGCCGAGTATGAACGGGACCATATGTAGCGTCACCCCACAATGTGTGTGAACAGGCCCATAGGTAGCGTTGCAGCCAAATGTTCAAGTGTGACGGGGACGGGGCAGACATTTTTGCCCGGAGGCTAGATATTTTTGGGCCAGGACAGACAATCATTTTGTTCAAGACAACTCCCACCCCATCTGACACTAGCTACCAATGATCTCCTCTGTGGTGGCAGTAGGTTTGGTGGGTTGGACAACCTCCCCCTTGTTTGGTGCACAATGACACAGGCGCAGACACTACAGCTCTCGGCCTCCAGAGCATTAAAAGGGTATTCCAGACATTTTTATAGACAGAGCACATGGCAGCTGAATCAGAGGCAGGTGTCATCACACACGTGCTGCCTGTTCAGTAAGCCGTTACTGCACTTGCACCACAGTGACCGGCGGTAACGTGCAACATTAAATGGAGTGACCAGCCGAGCAACTGCGACAAGCAACTTTCGCCGGGTTTTGAGAGCCAGGTGGGGATATCCTCCCGTGATTGGCTCTCTGGACCCTTAGGGAAAGGAGCAGTCGCTGCGGGTGGGCGGCCGCGAGGGCACATGTAACAGACAGGGGTCGACACTCAACGGGGTCTTGACGCACTAGCCCCCCATAGAAGGCCAGCATGGTACGAGGGTGGGCATATGGGAGATTTATCTTTATTTCCATGTTTATTGGTATCTGTATGTTTAAATAACCTGTAAAACATGACAAATAAAGAATTTACAAAGAAAAAAAAAAAAGAAGGAGTGACCAGGATGGCCGCCCAGTCGCCCCTCTGACACCCATTAGTGGCCCGCATCACAAAGCTTGCCAGGATGGATCCGCACGCCTTACAGCATCCTATGGTCAGACGCCACAGTATGGAAATGTATCAGCAGATGGCGCTGCATTACTCTGGTAACAGGACTCTAGCTGCAACATCAATGAATGATATTAAAAGTAGAACTCAGAAATGCTTTAAAAATAACAGGGCAGGTGGTAATATATATCACCAATCACCAGCTTCCCCCATCCCCTGGGAAGTTTGTCTCAGGGAGGATTTAGACCGCTTTAATAAAAGATTTGCCCCAAAGACAGCTAAACTTGTCTAGTTCTAACGGCGCCTCTGTGAGACAGGAATCAGGAACTGAAGCTGGGTCTGCGGTGGCTGGTATTTCCTCCAGCCGCTGCAGTGAGTGCCATGACTTTGTATTAGTGCTGTAGCAAAACTATCCCTGCTTTTATTCTTGGCACCATTGCTTAAAATAAAGTCAACCAAAGCCAGGGTTTTGACTATCCTTAGGTTAGGTTAGTGTCACTGGGGCATCCTGATTAGGTTGTGTGAAACCCCTGGTTCTTCTATTTTGTTCTATGGTGTGCATATGAATGAACGGCATAGGACACCATTTATATAAACAGCCCGAGTGTTGGGTATGGTCGGCATCCTTTTGGCCACGTCCCTCTGGCTGTGCCAGCAATTCAGCCTGGCAAACTTGTGCCATGAGATCACTGAATGGTAGAGTATGCAGCAAACTGGGGAGGGTTTCACAAAGTGGGGCATCCCAGGGAATCAGCCATCTCTGGAGTTTTAGACTTTAGGGGCCGTGTAGGATTTTTGCCCACTTTATAGCATGCTAAAAGCCAAAATGTTCACAGTGGATGCCCAATCACATAAAGTTTGAAAGAAAGCCCAATAATCAGACATAATAGGGTTGATTCAGAGCCCCTTTCTTGGCGTTTTATAGGAGATCTTGCTGCCAAACGAAAAATCATGCAAAAATGAAAACATTTCACACTAAAATTCTTGCAGAAAAAAAGGCTCTGATGAATCATATGAGGGTAAAAAACGTACGAGAACGAAATTTTTCACGCAAAAAAAAAATCACGTGAAAGGGGCTCTGAATCAACCCCAATAACCCACATTACTACATATGTCAGAATTCACTAGGTGGGCGTTTTCAACACATGTGCGCTGGTCTGGTGGACCCTATTGGGCTCAGGCAGTGATGGGACGTGTGTTGCTCTTGATGAGCCAGGAACATTGATGGGCAAGTACTATGCCCGATTGTTGTGCTTCTGTAATTTTCACTATCCCAGGCTTTGTACCTTGCCCATTTGCACACCTAAATTTGTGTTACCGCACTTATTGAAGCCCCTCAGATCGCCCCAAAACTCACGTCCCATGGTGCATGTGGGGGCTTCCATCCAATCACAGCCGTATGCTGTGCATGTAAATGCTTGGAAAACGGCTCTCTTTAGACAGAGCTCATCAACTGGGAGACATTTTGCAACACGCTCCTGGCCCCGGTGTATCTGAGCACAGAGAATGAGGCCGGTGTTGTGAACATCGTGGTGGGTACCAGGGCAAAAATCTGTTTGGCAGTGACCTGGGGGGGAGGTTTCACAAAGAGGCATCCTGATTTGGGATGCCCCAGGGGGAAGTCCAGAAGCCAGTCCTGGGGTCTTTTAGAATCCAGGGCCTGCAGCTCTAGAATGCCTGGAGCATGAGTGATAAAAAGTCTTGCCATTTTGGCTTTAAGTCTGGTTTAATCTAGGAGGAGGTGCAGGTGCTTCATAATGTTCTATAGCTCAGATCGGAATACATGTTTCAAGTCCATTGTCCCCACTGGGTAATAAATCAGGAGGAAGAACCCACCAGACAATACAGAGGGATATAAGCAATGGTGGGACAGGGACCAAGGAAGCAAGGTTGCAGCTAGAACAGCCCCCCCCCACTCTAATTAACCGTTTATATCTGAAGATCACTGGTACATAGTTAATGCCGGATATTTCATTTTAAACATTATGGCCTTCCCCTTTATAAAACATGCTAATTAATTTATTCATTTTTTTTAACTTGCTTAATAGTAAAACTGAAATACAGACGATCAAGTTAAAACTGATTTTTAATATTTCAAAATATTATTGTAAGAAACTAAATTTAATTTTATGGCTTTTTCCTGCAGTGGAATCGCAGCCTAAGGTTCAGCAGCGGCAAGCGGCCCCATTTTTATGATGTTAGCGCAACTTGTTATGGGGCCCTGTGGCATAAGAAATAAATGCTCATTATATCGAATCCCGAAACCAGTCAAAATTAACTGCAGCAAAACAGATTGTTATGAGCGAGAGCGCCACAGAAATGGAGCAGGGCGTCAATAATGTATTGCGACCGCGAGAGAAAATGAACCTGACAAATATTTGCATTTTTTCTAATAAATATTTTATAAGGGGAAGGCGCTGCCTGAATCCATCAACCCAGAACATTTCATTCAAATAGGTCACACTGAAAGTAGCTTCAGGAAATGCAGTACAACAAAAAAACTTAGCAGGTGCAAAGGCTACTGGGTAAAGTGAATATGATTACTGAGGCAGAGTAAGAGGTTATTAAAATGTCATAGGGGTGTTATATGTAATAAAAGGGCAGCAGGAGAAGTGAGAGGTGGGCAACAGGGACAAGAAAAGGCGAGAAGGAGGGAAACGGCGATGCAAGAGAAGGCAAGCAAGGAGAAAGGGGAGGAGTGGGCAGGCCCAAAGCAAGAAAAGGCAAGGAGTGGGCAGGCCCAAAGCAAGAAAAGGCAAGGAGTGGGCAGGCCCAAAGCAAAAAAAGGCAAGGAGTGGCCAGGCCAGAGGCAAGGAAAGGCCAGGAGTGGGCAGGCCAAAGGCAAGAGAAGGCGAGGAGTGGGCAGGCCAAAGTAAGAGAAGGCGAGGAGTGGGCAGGCCCAAAGCAAAAAAAGGCAAGGAGTGGCCAGGCCAGAGGCAAGGAAAGGCGAGGAGTGGGCAGGCCAAAGTAAGAGAAGGCGAGGAGTGGGCAGGCCCAAAGCAAAAAAAGGCAAGGAGTGGCCAGGCCAGAGGCAAGGAAAGGCGAGGAGTGGGCAGGCCAAAGTAAGAGAAGGCGAGGAGGGGGTTGAACCGAGGCAACGGAAGGCAAGGAGCGGGCAGAATCAAGGCAAGAGAAGGTAAGGAGCGGGGCAGACACGAGGCAAGAAAAAGAGAGAAGAGGGGAAAGAGCAAATCTAGAGAAGTCAAGAAGGCTGGGGCAGGAGGAGGGGACAAAGGCAAACAAGAAAAAGTGAGGATGGGGAAAGTTAGGGCAGAAGAAAAAAAAGAGGGAGAGAAAGGCAAACATACATACGTATGAGGAAATTGTGCTTAGAGGAGAAGGTGTAGGAGGAGAAAAGGGGCTGTGGGTTCGGTTTGTGATGAGGTCATCTGAAGCTGGCCATGAGGCAAGAGAAACAAGGTTAAGAAAAGAAGAGGAGCGGGCAGACATGAGGCAAGAGAAGGCGAGGAGTGGGCAGGCCAGAGGCAGAAAAAGCTGAGGAGTGGGCAGACACAAAGTAAGAGAAGGCGAGGAGTGGGTTGAACCGAGGCAAGGGAAGGCAAGGAGCGGGCAGAATAAAGGCAAGAGAAAGTAAGGAGCGGGGCAGACATGAGGCAAGAAAAAGAGAGAAGAGGGGAGAAAGCAAATCTAGAGAAGGCAAGAAGGGGGGGGGGGGGAAGGCAAGAAGGGGGGGGGGAGGCAAGAAGGGGGGGGAGAGGCAAGAAGGGGGGGGGAGAGGCAAGAAGGGGGGGGAGAGGCAAGAAGGGGGGGGGAGGCAAGAAGGGGGGGGAGGCAAGAAGGGGGGGAGGCAAAAAGGGGGGGAGGCAAAAAGGGGGGGGAGGCAAGAAGGGGGGGGGAGGCAAGAAGGGGGGGGGAGGCAAGAAGGGGGGGGGAGGCAAGAAGGGGGGGGGAGGCAAGAAGGGGGGGGGGAGGCAAGAAGGGGGGGGAGGCAAGAAGGGGGGGAAGGCTGGGGCAGGAGGAGGGGACAAAGGCAAACACAAGTGAGGATGGGGAAAGTTAGGGCAAAAGAAAAAAGAGGGAGAGAAAGGCAAACATACATACAAGTGAAATTGTGCTTAGAGGAGAAGGTGTAGGAGGAGAAAAGGGGCTGTGGGTTCGGTTTGTGATGAGGTCATCTGAAGCTGGCCATGAGGCAAGAGAAACAAGGTAAGAAAAGAAGAGAAGCGGGCAGACATGAGGCAACAGAAGGCGAGGATTGGGCAGGCCCGAGGCAAGAGAAGGCGAGGATTGGGCAGGCCTGAGGCAAGGGAAGGCGAGGATTGGGCAGGCCTGAGGCAAGGGAAGGCGAGGATTGGGCAGGCCTGAGGCAAGGGAAGGCGAGGATTGGGCAGGCAGACATGAGGCAAAAGAAGGTAAGGAGCAGACAGACACCAAACAAGAAAAGACGAAGAGCAGGCAGACATGAGGCAACAGAAGGCGAGGATTAGGCAGGCCTGAGGCAAGAGAAGGTTAGGTAAGGAGCAGGCAGACACCAAACAAGAAAAGACAAGGAGCGGGCAGACACGAGGCAACAGAAGGTGAGGAGCGGGCAGACACAAGGCAAGAGAAGGCGAGGAGGGGGTTGAACCAAGGCAATGGAAGGCGAGGAGCAGCCAGAACCAAGGCAAGAGAAGGTGAGGAGCGGTGCAGACACGAGGCAAGAAAAAGAGAGGAGAGGGGAAAGAGCAAATCTAGAGAATGAAAGCAAGGGAAGGCAAGAAGGAGGAAGGCTGCGGAAGGAGGAGGGGACAAAGGCAAACACAAGAAAAAGTGAGGATGGGGAAAGTTAGGGCAAAAGAAATAAGAGGGAGAAAAAGGCAAACATACATACAAGTGAAATTGTGCTTAGAGGAGGAGGTGTAGGAGGAGGAAAGGGGCTGTGGGTTCAGTTTGTGGTGAGGTCATCTGAAGCTGGCCAAGAAGCAAGAGACATGAGGTAGGAGAAGGCGAGGAGCAGACATGAGGTAGGAGAAGGCGAGGAGCAGACATGAGGCAACAAAAGCGAGGAGCGAGCAGACACGAGGCAAAAAAAAAAAAAACAAGGAGCAGGCAGGCCCGAGGCAACAGAAAACGAGGATATCGGGCAGCCACGAGGCAAGGGAAGGCGAGGATATCGGGCAGCCACGAGGCAAGAGACGGCAAGGAGCCGGCAGACACGAGGCAAGAGACGGCAAGGAGCCGGCAGACACGAGGCAAGAGACGGCAAGGAGCCGGCAGACACGAGGCAAGAGACGGCAAGGAGCCGGCAGACACGAGGCAAGAGACGGCAAGGAGCCGGCAGACACGGGGCAAGAGACGGCAAGGAGCCGGCAGACGCGAGGCAAGAGACGGCAAGGAGCCGGCAGACACGAGGCAAGAGACGGCAAGGAGCCGGCAGACACGAGGCAAGAGACGGCAAGGAGCCGGCAGACACGAGGCAAGAGACGGCAAGGAGCCGGCAGACGCGGGGCAAGAGACGGCAAGGAGCCGGCAGACGCGGGGCAAGAGACGGCAAGGAGCCGGCAGACGCGAGGCAAGAGACGGCAAGGAGCCGGCAGACACGAGGCAAGAGACGGCAAGGAGCCGGCAGACACGAGGCAAGAGACGGCAAGGAGCCGGCAGACACGAGGCAAGAGACGGCAAGGAGCCGGCAGACACGAGGCAAGAGACGGCAAGGAGCCGGCAGACGCGAGGCAAGAGACGGCAAGGAGCCGGCAGACACGAGGCAAGAGACGGCAAGGAGCCGGCAGACACGAGGCAAGAGACGGCAAGGAGCCGGCAGACACGAGGCAAGAGACGGCAAGGAGCCGGCAGACACGGGGCAAGAGACGGCAAGGAGCCGGCAGACACGAGGCAAGAGACGGCAAGGAGCCGGCAGACACGAGGCAAGAGACGGCAAGGAGCCGGCAGACACGAGGCAAGAGACGGCAAGGAGCCGGCAGACACGGGGCAAGAGACGGCAAGGAGCCGGCAGACACGAGGCAAGAGGCGGCAAGGAGCCGGCAGACACGGGGCAAGAGGCGGAAAGGAGCCGGCAGACACGGGGCAAGAGACGGCAAGGAGCCGGCAGACACGGAGCAAGAGACGGCAAGGAGCCGGCAGACACGGGGCAAGAGACGGCAAGGAGCCGGCAGACACGGAGCAAGAGACGGCAAGGAGCCGGCAGACACGGAGCAAGAGACGGCAAGGAGCCGGCAGACACGGAGCAAGAGACGGCAAGGAGCCGGCAGACACGGGGCAAGAGACGGCAAGGAGCCGGCAGACACGGGGCAAGAGGCGGAAAGGAGCCGGCAGACACGGGGCAAGAGGCGGAAAGGAGCCGGCAGACACGGGGCAAGAGGCGGAAAGGAGCCGGCAGACACGGGGCAAGAGGCGGAAAGGAGCCGGCAGACACGGGGCAAGAGACGGAAAGGAGCCGGCAGACACGGGGCAAGAGACGGAAAGGAGCCGGCAGACACGGGGCAAGAGACGGAAAGGAGCCGGCAGACACGGGGCAAGAGACGGAAAGGAGCCGGCAGACACGGGGCAAGAGACGGAAAGGAGCCGGCAGACACGGGGCAAGAGACGGAAAGGAGCCGGCAGACACGGGGCAAGAGACGGAAAGGAGCCGGCAGACACGGGGCAAGAGACGGAAAGGAGCCGGCAGACACGGGGCAAGCAAAGGCGAGGAGTGGGGAACGAGCAAAGCTAGAGAATGAAAGCAAGAAAGGGGAAGGCTGAGGCAGGAGGAGGGGGCAAAGGCCAAGGCAAGAAAAAGCTAGGACGGGGAAAGTTCAGACAAGAGAAATAAGAGGGAGAGAAAGGCAAACACACATACAAGGAAATTGTGCTTAGAGGAGAAAGTGTAAGAGGAGAGAAGGGGCTGTGATATCAGTTTGTGGTGGAGTCATCTGAAGCTGGCCATTGGCTCGGGATGTAGCGATTTGCTCCACCAATATGTTCCCCAGATCCCCGCACATTTTGAGCCGTGGTCGATCACTTGCACCAGCACCGATCCGGCAACTCACATGAAGTCGGACTGTATCCTGTGGGAGCCGCTGGCCATGGATTTGAATTCCACCCCTTCCAGATCGATGTTCTGAGGCAGGCACCACTCCACCATGTTCCCTGCAGACAGAGCACAAAAGCTGGTTAGACTGGGGGCACCGCATAAACATGAATCTCTCAGGGTGACATTTATGAAGATAGAGGAGTTTATTTTCCTTCCTCCTAAGATTCTCAAGAAATGTGGCCTCCCCCACAGATTAGATAGTAAGCGCCCGAGTCATGGTTCCGGACAATACTAGATACAGCACAAATCGCCTTATTTAGACATGAGAGGTGGACCTAACTCCGCCCTTCTTTCATGGGGCACACCAATGCTTGTGTGGTTGGGGGGGGAGGGGGACATAGCTGTTAGTATAGAGTTAAAGCAGACCAAAACCCACCAAACTTGTGAAATTTGCCCAAAGCCCCTGACGATATTCCCTTCTTTGGATGTAGAACTAGAAATGGATATTTTCGGTTTTTGAATTGCCTGATTCTCAGTGTGGCAATGAATTGAGGAGGCGGAGCAGAAAAACTAAAAATTGGCAAAAGGTGCTCTTCATGGGGGTGAGCACTTCACAGGATGCACGTTAAAGTGGACCAACACCCTGCCTGATCGGCCCGGGAATCTATAGGATTACCGGGCCGATCCAATCCCTCCCTGCGGGGCAGCCAAAATCCAACGGCGCATGCTCGGGCCGCATCTCGACCTTCTCTCTAGCAGGGCGCGTGCCCGCGCCGGCCATTCAAAAATGGAGGGAAGCGCGAGATGCGGCCGCCAGTGTGCTCGGAGCCGCTGAGGTTTGATGCGGCTTTGACGCACATACGTGTCGGCTCCGAGCAAGCCGATTGGACGAGCGGCCACGCATGCGCCGTAGCAGCGGGGTGAGGTGAGTTTTAACTAGCCATCTGGGGGGTTTCACATAGCGGCTACACATCACTGATCGGGGTGCCCCGGGGGAGTGGACCAAAACCCAAGATAGTCAAAATCCTGGGTGTTGGTCCACTTCAAAAAATGTGAGTTTTGGTCCGCTTTAAATATCCCTGCATGTTTTAAATAGGGAGGCTTTAACTGGGTGGGTGTTCCAGCACAGGGGGGCATCCTGATTGCCATTGCCCCACTATGCATTAACCCCTATTAAACTGGAGAAATCTTACCTTTCTCCTTGTACCCCTGGAGCAATTGAGCACTGTGATTGGCTGCGGTGGTCACGTGATTGCAGTCGGATTCCTGAGAGAAGCCTGTGGACCACCAATCACATAGCCCGATTTCCACAGGGGACTGGGGGGAAATCTCTGGTGCAACAGAGGTTAATGTGCAGGGGGGCATAGGAAAGCAGGATGCGATATGAACACCACCTATTTTGTAAGAAGCAACCACCTCAAGTCTATAAGACTTGAGGGGCGGTGATCTCACTCTTTATAGGGCATCAAGAATTGGGATGTCCCACTGTGTGAAACCCCCTGAATGCCCCATTTACTCCTCTCTCCCTGGATCCCTTGCTTTTCCCTCTATCTGGTTACTCCAGCCCCTGCACAGATCACTATTAATGGGGTCTGAATATGGGCGCCCCTTCAGGAAAAGTGGCCATAGGCACCTGCCAACTATGGCTAATGGTAAATAGCACCTTACCTGCCCCGTGCCCAGCAGGTAAGGCAACACCTGTACTGGCTGCTCCCCAGCAGCTCGGCTTTGTGTAAATGTCACCGCTCATCAGCGATTATGTCACGGAGATGAAAACTAGGCGGCCGCACACGTCACCATGCGAGAAAGTGACTTCCTCAAATCCTCAACCTCAAGCCGGAGCTGTGACTCACACGGAGGAGGAAGCGGGAGCCACAATCGGTAAATACTGAGAATTGCTCTCTAAAATATCACTGGTGGGAAAAGACAGTCAGCAATAGGAAGGAGAAGCTCCCCATTCCCACCAGGCAGCAAAAACACAGATTGCTCCTGTTGTTAGAAAGGTGTAAATGGAGCCACTTCAAAGCATCTAAAAATCTCAGATTATATGTAAATACTTTATGTATTCTAAGTGAAGCTGCTTTCTTTGTTTTAGCTTCTGTGTCATGGCTGAACTGGAAAGGAAGTGTGAGCACGGCCTGCTGTGGTCAGATACAGCTGTGAGACCACTGTGGCTTTGTTTGCTCACTCATGCTGAGAGCACCAAGGGCCAGAGTTGATGTTAAACCACTTTTTTTGGGGGTGGTCCTGGAGGAGTGGAATGAAAATGAGGGGCAAACTTCTCAACATAGCAGGAAATTGAGCAGAGCCAACAGGTCAGCTCATTGCTGCCTTATTATTGCCATTGGCTTTACAGTTCCTTTAGGCTAAAAGACTCCAGGGCTGCCTGATTCCCATTCACTCTGTGAAGCCTGTGATCCCCGATCCAATAGAACATGCGAAGGCCATGACCACACTATGCTATACCTTTATCCAGGTGCCGTGCCAGCAGCAGGCATTTGCGGGACACCCCCATCTAGAGGCTAGCAGGGGTGTGGCTGGCAGCTCGCTTGACTCCACTCAGTTCCATTCGGCCCTTAGCTTACAAGACCTCTAGGCCGCTAAGACAAGCCGAAGTAACAAAGGGGGGGTGGCAGCCGCTCAGACCATTTTATAACTAACCTGGGAGGTGCACGTTAGCAGGGCAATTAGTACACACAAGTGGCGTAGTGGTGCAGCTTTAGCATACTTCTGCAGATGTGTGGACCAAGTCCTCTGTTTTTAACCAAGTTTAGAGACAGATTATAGGCTGGCCTGCAAGCTGACAGGGTTGAGTGCTGTGGCTCCTTTAAGACTTGTGTGTACTAATTGCCCTGCTAACGTGCACCTCCCAGGTTAGTTATAAAATGGTCTGAGCGGCTGCCACCCCTCCTTTGTTTCTTTTGAATTTGTGCAAGCACATGGTGTGTGGGGTCTAGGCTGTACTGCGAGGTCTTCGATCCTTCCACCCCATGGCTTGCACTTGAGAGGTTTAGGGCAACCTCAGGTAAGCCTGCTCCCAATTTATCTATTGCATTGTATGTCCCAAATGGGGCTATCAGAGATTAGAGTTAGGACTGCACCCCACAGAGGCACTTTGGCGTAGTGGTGCAGCTTAAGCATACTTCTGCAGATGTGTGTGACCGAGTCCTCTGTTTTTAACCAAGTTTAGAGACAGATTATAGGCTGGCCTGCAAGCTAACAGGGTTGAGTGCTGTGGCTCCTTTAAGACTTGTGAAGACAAGCCGAAGTGAGATGAGTGCGCTGACTGGCTGCACGTCTTTGGATCGGCGATAAAACGGGGGTTTTCACATAGCGGGTCATCCCAAATCGGAATGTCCCTGGGGCAAGGACCAAAACCTGGGATAGTCAAAATCCTGGCTTTTGGTCTCCTTTAAAATACAAGCAACCACAAGGGGGAGCACTAGCTGAAACTGACCCAAAAATAAATAGGTCAGAAATTGAAAATGCCTTTAATTATTGAGCAATAAAAGATGTTTAATTGGCCTGCTTTTTGCTCTCCCTATATTGGCTGTCGGGGGTTGTATCTTTCATCCAGCCCTTTTAAATATTTCCATCCAGTGAACTCTGTCCCCTCTGCAGGGGCCTCCTCAGACACATATGATGACAATGTGAGGGTCCCTTCAGAAGTCAATTCATTTTAGGGACCCTGAAAAATAAAGTCAGCAGAAGAGAACACGTTCGGTAGGGTTTTTCAGGAATGTAAAGTCTGGGGGAATGAAAGATGCGGCCCCTAGCAGCTAAGCAGTAAGTGGCCTAATTTAAAGTGGACCAACACCCAGGGGGGGATCAGATCCCTCCCCCCGTGGGGCATCCGAAATCGGGATGTCCCGCGGGGTGAAACCCCCCAGGACGCCCACAAACCTTACCTTAACCCCGCTCCAACGGCGCATGCGCGGGCCGCGGACGCGTCTCGCGCTTCCCTCTAGCAGGGCGCGCACCCGCGCCGGCCGTTTGTGAATGGCCGGCGCAGGCGCGCTCCCTGTTAGAACGAAGCACGAGACGCGGCCTCCAGCGCTCAGAGCCGCTGTGGTTGGACGCTGCTTGTACGTGCAAACCACAGCGGCTCTGAGCTCTCTGATTGGACGAGCACCCGCGTAGGAGTGTGGGGAGGCGAGTATTTACGGGCATTCTGGGGGGTTTCACACAGCGGGGTGCCCCACCGAAGTGGACCAAAACCCAGGATAGTCAAAATCCTGGGTGTTGGTCCACTTTAACCCTTTGCCTTGAATGTCCCTTTAGGCAGGACACAGATGCATACCTCCCAACTGTCCCTGATTTGGAAGGACTGTCCCTCTTTTGAGTCTATGTCCCCCTGTCCCTTGTTCTT
Organism: Gastrophryne carolinensis; assembly: GCA_027917425.1. Classification (NCBI taxonomy): domain Eukaryota; kingdom Metazoa; phylum Chordata; class Amphibia; order Anura; family Microhylidae; genus Gastrophryne; species Gastrophryne carolinensis. The sequence goes on from CM051238.1 coordinate 37,929,572, forward strand.
ATTTGTCCTTTTTCGAGGTGTCACATGAAGATCTGCATCAATAAATTATTCATTCGCCTATTTGAAGCATTTATATTATTTTAACTGTTACAATTTATCTGCTATCCATCAATCAATACGAGGGGGTGTGGCCTAATTTACCAAATGTCCCTCTTTCCCACCCTGAAAAGTTGGTAGGTATACAGATGGAGGGATGATCATTCAGTAGGATGAGATGAAGCTGCTTTTATGAATGATTCTTGCATTTGTTCCCATCAGGAAAATGAGCAGATAATGATTAATAATGATGGCGGCCGCCTGTTGCTGAAACAATGGTTCTTCCAGTGTCTGGATCAGCCCGTATCAGGTGATCAAATGATCATTTATACAGAAGAATGCGACCAGCTGTCATGTACACAGGTAGAACGGGCGACACAGGATCAGCCACATATGAATGATCACATGTCCGCCAGATGGGCAGCCAGCGCACACACCGCGCCCCAGGGCACCAGTACTATTAACCTGTTAAACAAACAAGTGCAGGATTACGCTAATGGTGACTCACCAGAACAGGCGCTACGTCACCCGCCACTATTCCCAGCCCCGGGACCGGATAATCGCACACATCAGCCGACACCTGTGAAATGCTTTAAGTCTAAACGGGAACACTTAAAGCAGAACAAAACCAGGGAATTTGACTTTTTGTTCCGTTCCCCAGGGCACCACAGTTTGGGATGCCCCACATATCTGAAAGCCCCAAACAACTCACCTCCTCTGCGCGGGGGCGCTCAGCCAATGAGATACCCCACTGTCCAAAACCCCCAGAAAGCCCCAAACAACTAACCTCTTTTGTGCTCCAATGGCGTATTCTTGGGTTTTGTTCCGTTCCTCAGGGCACCAAGGTTTGGGATGCCCCACTGTCCGAAACCCCCCCAGAAAGCCCCAAACAACTCACCTCTTTTGTGCTCCAATGGCGTATTCTTGGGTTTTGTTCCGTTCCTCAGGGCACCAAGGTTTGGGATGCCCCACTGTCGGAAAGCCCCAAACAACTCCCCTCTTCTGTGCTCCAATGGCGCATTCCCGGGTTTTGTTCCATTCCCCAGGGCACCGCGGTTTGCGATGCCCCACTGTCCGAAACTCCCAGAAAGCTCCAAACAACTCAGCCAATGAGAGCCGCTTGCTCTGTTTACCTCTTTTGGTAAATGGCTCCCATTGACTTTAATGGGGAGCACGCACTGCTGCATTCCCCGCATCGTGCCCGGCCCCGTCCCGGCCTATCTGAATGGCTGGGACAGGAGCGCGCGCACAACACCAGGGATGTGTCAGCGCACACTCCCCATTCAAAACATGAGAGTTGCCTGCTGAATTATGTCGCCAAGAGTCTGCGCATGAGCCATTGGACCGGGGAAAAGCAAGAGATTACGGGCATCCCAATTCGGGGGAAAAAGCCAGCAGCCAGCCCTGGGATCTTTTAGATTTCAAGCTGGCTGCTGATGGGATTTGTTCCACTTTAAAAGCAGACCAAAACCCACCAGTGATGTTAAACCTACCGTACACCAAGCCTGTACACCAAGACCTACCAGAAGAGAGAAGTGAGCCCTGTACACACAGAACACTGCTGCTGGGCATGTGGAAAGTTGAGTGAGCTCCCTCACCTCAGTAGCGGCCATAGCAGCAGTGTTCTGTCTGTACACGTCACATTCTCTCTTACTCTTCATGTAGATCTTGGTGTACAGTTGCCAATAGCAACAAACTGAAGGTAGTAAAAACACCCCAGAACACCAGGAGGTCACTACAGATTCAGCATCCATCCCGCCAATGCAGAGTGTGATATCACTGGTAAGTCTGCCAATGCTGCAGCAAGGAGAGGGTTAAACTGGACAGTCACCCTGAATAAGAGTCTATCTTATGTGTTTCCCCCACCCTACATACAGATTCTCCACATTAAAAATCATCCTACCTGCATCTACTGCTTTTTCTGAGCCTTTAAACACTCAAGATGGCGGCTCATGTCTGCAGACAGGAAGTGTCTTCTGACTGTGCTGCTCTGCATTATGGGATTGCTGAACTTTTCCTGACCCCAGCTCTGCTCTGTCTGTGCAAAGCTCAGCTATAACCCGCCCCCTGTACATTTGCCCCCCTCCTCCTCTCCTCAGTATGTGATGTATCTGAGGCAAGATGTCATCGCCTGTATCCTAGTGTCCTAAACAGAGTTGCAGCCCAGTGGGGGAAAGAAAAACTTAAAATATATTAATTTGCTGGGGAATCGTTTTTGAGGGGTTTTCATTAAATGATGCTGAAGGTCCAGTTTAAGCCTTCTCTTAAAAAGATAAACAAAACAATAGAGGGTTCCAACACAAAGCGGAGCCAAACTGACCCCCTGCACTAGTTATTAGACATTGGCGGCATTTCACTCCAGTTGTTAGAAAGCAGCACTTCCCCTTTTTAGGTGACCACATAACTTCCGCAACTGGGCCACAATCACCATCAGATCCTCCTGTATAGAGGGTCAGGGGCGCATTGTCTTAAAGTGGACCAAAACCTATCCCCGGTTTTGGTCCTTGCTCTTGCACCCAGATTTGGGATGCCCCCCAGGTCGCCCAGTAAAACTCACCTTACCCTGGTACTACAGCACATAAACAGGCCCTCGTACAATCAAGCGCTTGGCTGCACTTGGCAATTTCGGCTAAGGGCCGGTTGTAGCCCAAAAAAGGCGAGAGGAGCTGCTCGAGCCATTCACAAATGCCCGTTGCGGGCCTGGCTAAAAGGTATAGCTTACGGTGGCTGAGACCTGAGCATGCACCATTGGAACAGGGAGAAGGTAGGTTTTGTACAGGGGACTCGGGGGGAGGGGGGGTCATGTAGCAGGGCATCCCGAATCAGGGCACCCTGGAGCAAGTAAACAGGCCTAGTCTTAAAGTGGACCAAAACTCACACCCCTGGAATCTATAAGCATCAATAAATTATTCATTTGCATATTTAAACCGGGCCTTCACCCTGAATAAGAGCCTATCTTATATGTTTCCCACACCCTGTACATACAGATTGCTCACATTAAGAATCATCCTACCTGCATCTACTACATGTTATGAGCCTTAAACATCCAAGATTGCGGCTCATGGGGCAAGGAAACAGGCCTAGAGTCTTAAAGTGGACCAAAACTCATGCCCCTGGAATCTATAAGATTCCAAAGCTGCTAGACCCCCCCCCCCGGGGAACCAGAATAGGGATGCCCCGCTGTGGGAAACCCCCCAGGTGGCCTGGAAACTCACCTTTTTCCCGGTCCAACAGAGCATGCGTGAGCAGCAGCCGCATCCCTGCTATCCCTTTAGCAGGATGCGTGCTTGTGCCAGCCATTTGTGAATGCATGCTCCCTGTTAGAGGGTAGCAGGAGATGCAGCAGCCAGCGCACTTGAATTCGCTCGCCTTAGAAGAGCTCTTAGATGAAAGGCGGGAGCGGATCCGAGCGTGCCGATTGGATGAGAGGCCACACATGCACCGTAGGACCGGGGAAGGGTAAGTCAGATTGGGCGACCTGGGGGGAGTTTACACAGCGGGACATCCCCGATCAGGGTGCCCCGGGGGCAAGAACCAAGCTCCTGGGTTTTAGTCCACTTCCATGTCCAAATTCCAAAGTCACCAATGTCAGGTTTTGGTACACTTTATTGTTCAAGGGGCAGTAATAGAAGCTATTCTTCCATGGCACAGGGTTTTTACTTCCGCATTTGGGCATTGTGAACCCGCATCCTGCAATGCCCAATGAGAAGCTGCGGACTTTCCCTGGTGACCAACGTCACGTTCACCATCATTTATTCATGGCACATGAGGGAGGGTTTCGGGATACATGCACCGTCTGGATGCAGCAACATTGAGACAGAGTGAGTGCAAGTCTCAGGCAGGTAATGGGAGTCTGCTTTAAAGTAGAACATAACTCAACTTGGCCGGCTCCCCTGGGGCATGCCAAACTGGGATGCCCTGCTGTGTGACCCCCTCCATCCAGGGATGTCGCAAAACTCACTTTTTCCCACGGGTCACTCAGTTATGTAATCAATCCTGAGCAAGAGCAGCTGTATTGCCATCATCTCTAGGTTCGGAACATAGGCCGGGGGCAGGAGGGCGCCTGTGTCTGGGGATGCGACTGCTTTCGCTGTAAACAAAGCCATTTGCCAACTATTAAATATGCACAGCAAACAGCTCTGATTGGACGAGAGCCCATGCATGCGCTGTAGGACAAGGGAAAGGAGTGTTTTGTTCGATGTGGAGGGTTTCACACAGAGGGGTAGGGACCAACCCAGGGTTGTCGAATTTGTTCCAGTTTAAAGCATTGCATATACTTTCATGTATTGGCAGATTTGGGCAGAAGTGAGATGTGTAGAGGTGAAGTAAGATGAGTTGAAGCGGGAAGAAGTGAGCAGGAGGGGGACAGGGCTGTTTCTAGGGGAGGGCGAGCAGGACGATCTCCCTGCACGCCAAGGCCATTGGGGGTGGGGGGGGGGGGGCGCCTTTATCCCAGCCACCCCGTTTTCTGCAGATCAGTCAGGGCCACTGTTTGTGGTGCGGGCCATAAGATGGGCCCTTCATCCCAGCATATTGGGATCACTCATGGGGAATGGCCACTGCCTGCTGCCAACAGAGAGGCACAGCATGGCACATACCTGTATGGTCTTTTTTCTATCTTGCACTAGCACATTTTTGCCTAGAAACTGCCCTGGAGGTGAGCGGAGGTGTGATGAGAAGAAGAGGGCAGGGGTGGGGTAAACTGAGGTATGGCGGGAAGCAGTGAGCAGGGGTGGGGTAGACTGAGGTAAAGTGGGAAGCAGTGGTCAGGGGTGGGGTAGACTGAGGTAAAGTGGGAGGCAGTGGGCAGGGGTGGGGTAGACTGAGGTAAAATGGGAGGCAGTGGGAAGCAGGGGTGGGGTGGACTGAGGTAAGGCGGGAAGCAGTGGGCAGGGGTGGGGTAGACTGAGGTAAAGTGGGAGGCAGTGGGAAGCAGGGGTGGGGTGGACTGAGGTAAGGCGGGAAGCAGTGGGCAGGGGTGGGGTGGACTGAGGTAAAGTGGGAAGCAGTGGGCAGGGGTGAGGTAAACTGAAGTAAAGTGGGAAGCAGTGGGCAGTAGTGGGGTAGACTGAGGTAAGGCGGGAAGCAGTGGGCAGTAGTGGGGTAGACTGAGGTAAGGCGGGAAGCAGTGGGCAGTAGTGGGGTAGACTGAGGTAGGGCGGGAAGCAGTGGGCAGTAGTGGGGTAGACTGAGGTAGGGCGGGAAGCAGTGGGCAGTAGTGGGGTAGACTGAGGTAGGGCGGGAAGCAGTGGGCAGTAGTGGGGTAGACTGAGGTAAGGCGGGAAGCAGTGGGCAGTAGTGGGGTAGACTGAGGTAAGGCGGGAAGCAGTGGGCAGGGGTGAGGTAAACTGAGGTAAAGTGGGAAGCAGTGGGCAGGGGTGAGGTAAACTGAGGTAAAGTGGGAAGCAGGGGTGGGGTGGACTGAGGTAAAGTGGGAAGCAGTGGGCAGGGGTGGGGTAGACTGAGGTAAAGTGGGAAGCAGTGGGCAGGGGTGGGGTAGACTGAGGTAAAGTGGGAGGCAGTGGGAAGCAGGGGTGGGGTGGACTGAGGTAAGGCGGGAAGCAGTGGGCAGGGGTGGGGTGGACTGAGGTAAAGTGGGAAGCAGTGGGCAGGGGTGAGGTAAACTGAAGTAAAGTGGGAAGAAGTGGGCAGTAGTGGGGTAGACTGAGGTAAGGCGGGAAGCAGTGGGCAGTAGTGGGGTAGACTGAGGTAAGGCGGGAAGCAGTGGGCAGTAGTGGGGTAGACTGAGGTAGGGCGGGAAGCAGTGGGCAGTAGTGGGGTAGACTGAGGTAGGGCGGGAAGCAGTGGGCAGTAGTGGGGTAGACTGAGGTAGGGCGGGAAGCAGTGGGCAGTAGTGGGGTAGACTGAGGTAAGGCGGGAAGCAGTGGGCAGTAGTGGGGTAGACTGAGGTAAGGCGGGAAGCAGTGGGCAGGGGTGAGGTAAACTGAGGTAAAGTGGGAAGCAGGGGTGGGGTGGACTGAGGTAAAGTGGGAAGCAGTGGGCAGGGGTGGGGTGGACTGAGGTAGGGCGGGAAGCAGTGGGCAGTAGTGGGGTAGACTGAGGTAGGGCGGGAAGCAGTGGGCAGTAGTGGGGTAGACTGAGGTAGGGCGGGAAGCAGTGGGCAGTAGTGGGGTAGACTGAGGTAAGGCGGGAAGCAGTGGGCAGTAGTGGGGTAGACTGAGGTAAGGCGGGAAGCAGTGGGCAGGGGTGAGGTAAACTGAGGTAAAGTGGGAAGCAGTGGGCAGGGGTGAGGTAAACTGAGGTAAAGTGGGAAGCAGGGGTGGGGTGGACTGAGGTAAAGTGGGAAGCAGTGGGCAGGGGTGGGGTGGACTGAGGTAAAGTGGGAAGCAGTGGGCAGGGGTGGGGTGGACTGAGGTAAAGTGGGAAGCAGTGGGCAGGGGTGGGGTGGACTAAGGTATGGCGGGAAGCAGTGGCTAGGGGTGAGGTGAGGAAGTAAGATGTAGGCAGAAATCAGTGAGCTGGAAAAAAAAAAAGGTAAGTTAGGAAGAGGTGAGATGGGCTGAGGTGTGACAGACAGAGGTGAGGGGAGAGAATGTGAGGTGGAAGAGGTGAGATGGGCCGAGGTGTAACAGACGGAGGTGACAGTGATAAGGGCTGGGGTGAACAAAGATTAAATGTGACAGCTAGAAACACATCCTTCAGCGTGATTTAATGAACAGCCCAAACCCTTAAAAAGCTATTCCCCAGCATCTAAAATGAATATATATTACGTTTTTAGTCACTTCCTTATTATTCTTTCCCCAATGGGCTGCAACTCTTTTCAGGACTCTAGGATACGGGCGCCACCATCTTGACTCAGAAGCATCACATACTGAGGAGAGGAGAGCGGGATAAAGTGCAGGGGATGGGGTTATAGCTGTGCTTTGCACAGACAGAGCAAAGCTGGGGTCAGGGAAAGGACAGCAATCCCAGAATGCAGAGCGACACAGTCAAAAGACACTTCCTGTTTGCAGGCTGCCTGATGCTCCATGAGCAGGCTCATAACATGCAGTAGATGCAGGTAGGCTGATTTGTAATGTGGGCAATCTGTATGTACAGGGTGGGGGAAACATATAAGATAGGCTCTTATTCAGAGTGAAGGTCCGCTTTAATATACAATGAGGAAGCCATATTACACAGAGATACAATCTACTAAATAAAGGCTCTCTGCATATCTGTGCAAACACAAACAAAAGTGAGGTGTTGCTGGAAAGCTCTTAGTAGGTTAAGCCTGACTATACAAAGGCAAATAAGGCAGCTTCCTGAGATAAGAGGTCTGTGAGAATTTGTAGACCGTGTGCATCTGCAGCTCTTTGTTAGGGAGGATCCTGTTCTATAGCGGCACTAAACTAACCCGAGCCACACATCTGAAGCCTTCAGTGACCCCTGCATCAGAGAAATACTCACCTTTTACATCTGATGAGGGACAGGAAACGTGCGGCAGCTGCTCATACTCTAATGCTTTCTTGGAGTGTGCAGCTATTTCCTGTACTCCATCATAAAGAGCTTTAAGCCAATTGTGTGTACTAAGCATCCTTAAAGTGGAACAAAACCCACCAGTGGCTGTCTGGAATCTTAAAGAATTCAGGCTGGCCTCTCCCCAAGGCATCCTGAATTGGGGCGTCCCGCTGTATAAAACCCCCCGGGGCGCTGTAAAAATGTTCCTTTCCACATGCGGGCTCTCGTCCAATGAGAGCCGTCTGCAGTGACAATCATTTAGCAGGCAGCTCTTATTGCCTTGAACAAGGCGCACGAGGGGAGGAACGGGGGATGCAGCAGCGCGCACTCCCCATTCATTTCAATCACAGCCCTGTGCTGAATGTAGAAGAAGATGAAGGAAGAAGTGACAGACAAAGGAAAGAAGGAGAGACTGGCAGAAAGAAAGAAGGAAGGAAGGACTGGCAGAAAGAAAGAAAGAAGGAAGGAAGGACTGGCAGAAAGAAAGAAAGAAAGAAAGAAAGAAAGAAAGAAAGAAAGAAAGAAAGAAAGAAAGAAAGACTGGCAGAAAGAAAGAAAGAAAGAAAGAAAGAAAGAAAGACTGGCAGAAAGAAAGAAAGACTGGCAGAAAGAAAGAAAGAAAGAAAAAAAGAAAAAGACTGGCAGAAAGAAAGAAAGAAAGAAAGAAGGAAGAAGGGACTGGCAGAAAGAAAGAAAGAAGGAAGAAGGGACTGGCAGAAAGAAAGAAAGAAAGAAGGAAGAAGGGACTGGCAGAAAGAAAGAAGGAAGGAAGAAGGGACTGGCAGAAAGAAAGAAGGAAGGAAGGTAGGACCGGCAGAAAGAGAAAAGGAAGGACTGGCAGAAAGAAAGAAAGAAAGAAAGAAAGAAAGGACTGGCAGAAAGAAAGAAAGAAGGACTGGCAGAAAGAAAGAAAGAAGGACTGGCAGAAAGAAAGAAGGAAGGACTGGCAGAAAGAAAGAAAGAAAGAAAGAAGGACTGGCAGAAAGAAAGGAAGGACGGACCGACAGAAAGAAAGGAAGGAAGGACCGACAGAAAGAAAGGAAGGAAGGACCGACAGAAAGAAAGGAAGGAAGGACCGACAGAAAGAAAGGAAGGAAGGACCGACAGAAAGAAAGGAAGGACCGACAGAAAGAAAGGAAGGACCGACAGAAAGAAAGGAAGGACCGACAGAAAGAAAGGAAGGAAGGACCGACAGAAAGAAAGGAAGGAAGGACTGACAGAAAGAAAGGAAGGAAGGACTGACAGAAAGAAAGGAATAAGGGACTGACAGAAAGAAAGGAAGGACTGAAAGAAAGAAAGGAAGGACTGAAAGAAAGAAAGGAAGGACTGAAAGAAAGAAAGGAAGGACTGAAAGAAAGAAAGGAAGGAATAAATGAAGGAAGGACTGGCAGAAAGAAAGGAAGGTAGGAATGAAGGAAGGATCGTTGCAACAGGGAAAGGTGAGTTTTAGTCTGGGGGGTTTCACACATCGGGGCATCCTAATTCAAGGGCCACAGAACAAAGCCTGGGAAAGTCAAATGCCTGGGATTTGTTCCACTTTAACTGTGGCGATATCCCAGATCGGGATAACCTGAGGGTGATTATTAAAGAGATCTGAAATCATTTTTCATCATAGGTCCGATTTCAAGAAAACCAAAACCCATTAGTCTCAGCTCTAAAGTCTAAATAGCGATTAGGGACGCCATGCTCTGTGTTACTGATCTGGTTATCCCAAGGCACATGCTCAGGTTGCAGTGGAATCACCAGCTTCCTGCACCAAATGGCTGGAGCACATCAGCTGGATGGAAGACGAGGACGAGAAGCACCCAGTGCACCATACAATCACAATGTATTGCCGAATGACACAATCCGTTACGACTAGAAAGAAGAAAAGAAAGGACTGTCAGAAAGAAAGAAAGAAAGAAAGAAAGGACTGTCAGAAAGAAAGAAAGAAAGAAAGAAAGAAAGAACTGTCAGAAAGAAAGAAAGAAGGAAGGAAAGAATGGCAGAGTAAAGTAAGGAATGACAGAATAAAAGGAATGACAGACAGAAAGAAAGAAAATATGGCAAAAATGACAAAAAAAAGGAATGACAAAGAAAAAAAATCTAAAAGAAAAAGAAGGAATGAGAGAAAAAAAATCTCCCAATGGTATGGGAAGTGGGGTGTCACATGACCACCATATAACCTGGGCCCTCCCAGCACCTGCCCTGCTATAGCCAGTGCTGACGCCGGCCCTGACAGGAGTATAGATTTAGCGGGGGAAGGTGAGTATATTTTTACAAGAAGGGAAGCCTGTGTCACCAGGCCAGGCTTCCCCTACAATAAGAGGTCTTCTACAAAGCCTAGTAAACATGGAGGCTGCCATAAACCTAGCCTGGCACAGTGATTGGCCAATCGATCGTCCCGTGTTTGGGCTTCTTTACTCTGCACAGTTACGCTACAGCATATGTAAGCGGCATGGGAATAAATGGCATAGAGAATGATGGAATATGGCGGGTGCCGGGGTGTTGCCTAGTCCCCCCTCATCCCTCCCTCCACCGATCCGCACTCACCGCTCCTCGGATCGAAAGTGACCACGAACACGGCGACGATGTGATCGTCCTCCAGCTGGGGAAGCGGCGAGAGCTCCCCGGGGGGCAGGCGGCTCCAGCTGGCGCCGTACTTCCGGGGCCATTTCTCCGCCGCCTCGGCCTCCGGGCCCGGACTCACGGCAGGTGCCTCGGCCCAATCGAGTAGCGGAGCCCGGTCCGTCCGCCCGGCCATCCCCGCTGAGAGCTGTCAGCACAGAGCGAGCACAAGCTTGGGCGGCGGAAGCGAGGGGGCGGAGCCTGGCCGCTGAGCAGCCGGCCGTGCATGGCTGGGGATAGACCACTTTCATATTCTACGTCACTTCCGGACAGAGCCCAGCTGTGTGCGCGTCACCCCTGGAGACACAATGGGAGCTGTCTGCGGGCTGATAATGGGCCATTGATTGGACCCGCCTGGGTACCAACCAAAGCCTCCCACCGGGAGCCAACCCTGAAGGTGTACCACCCCCCCCCCCCCCCCAGGGACCCCGCCTGTCTGATGAATTATTCACCGGCCGTTACCGGCTGATCATCTGCTTTAACTCCTCCTCTGCCAGCTGCTTTGGGTTTAACGCTCATAGTCCTGTGTTGTATTCCGTTTGTGATAGACCGGGTAAGGGTTAGAGCCTATTAATGCCTCTTTTGCTGTTACTATCAGGGCAGGAGAACCAAGACTGTGTATTGGGGAGAGGCTGTAAAAGGGGGCCCCTTGCCAGGTGGCCACACTTATCATTGACAGGGCCGAATTATGAGAGGGGCGCATGCCCCGGGGCCTCCACCACTTGCCCTGCAAAGGGGGCCTCCCTTTGGGTTATGGTCTGGTCCAGGAGATTTTGGTATGATCACTGCACATAAGCCACCAAGCACAGCCGCTGGCAGCTCAATGCAGGGAACTGTTTTCTGCTGGACCAGCCGGGTGACTACACTCCCCACCCAGAATGAGGAGCACCCGCACAAGGGGGGCACAAGGGACTCCATCTGATGTTCTAGTAAGCAGGCGGGTGCCAGACAACTACCGATCAGTTACTTGGCTGGACTGTCATTTTAAATAAAAAAAAATAGTGTATCTGGGCCCTCCATCAGATTTTGTGCTCAGGGGCCTCCACCACACTTAATCCGGCCCTGAAGATTAATGATAAATTAAGATATCTGCCCTTCACCATGGCCGGCAGCATCCCTCCCTTTAAGGGGGTGTCTCCCTTCCTCTTTCCCCCATCCTCTCTGTTTTCCATATATCTTCCGTCTCACCCTCATTTTCAAATGATCCTTCTTTTGTTTTTCTTTCCCACATGCCCTTGTGTTTGTTCCTTATTTTCTGCATTCCTGCTGTTATTAGGGGAATGTGAATGGAGGGAGCACCTCCTGAAATCTTGCACAGGGTGACATTTACCCTGCTCCTCACCCGCCCCCTCCACGCTATTTGCCTTGGTGCCCAATTTAAAATTAAACTGGACCTTCAGCATGATTTAATAAAGCCCAAAATCTATTCTCCAGCATTTCAAATGAATATAGTTTAAGGTTTTAGTCACTTATTATTCTTTCCCCCCTCGGGCTGCAACTCTAGGATACGGGCGCCACCATCTTTCCTCAGAAGCATCACACTTACTGAGGAGAGGAGAGTGGGAAAAAGTACAGGGGGTGGGGTCAGGGAAAGGACAGCAATCCCAGAATGCAGAGCAGCACAGTCAGAAGACATTTCCTGTTTTCAGGCTGCCTGATGCTCCATGGCCTGCCATCTTGGATGTTTAAAGTGGACCAAAACCCAAGATTTTGTCTATCCCGGGTTTTGGTCCACTCCTCGATCGGGGGTGCTCCACTGTGTGAACCCCCCCCCCCCCAATCTCCGCAGCCAACTCACCTCACTGCAGTCCTACGGCGCATGTGCGGCCGCTCGTCCAATCAGCACCCCGGAGCCGCTGAGCTATGGGCGTCTAAGCGATGTCTAAGCTTAGCGGCTCCAAGTGCGCTGGCGGCCGCATCTTGCGCTTCCCTCTAACACGGAGCTAGAGGGATAGTGGGGATGTGGCCCGCGCATGCGCCATTGGACCGGGATTAAGGTAAGTGTAGCGGCCGACCTGGGGGGTTTCACACAGCGGGGCATCCCGATTATGGATGCCCCGCAGGGAGGGAGTGGATCGGCCAGGGAATTGGCCGATCATACTGGGTTTTAGTCCACTTTAAAGGCTCATAACATGCAGTAGATGCAGGTAAGATGATTTGCAATGTGGGCAATCTGTATGTACAGGGTGTGGGAAACATATAAGATATGGTGAAGGTCTGCTTTAAAGTAGACCAAAAGCAGCCAGGGCTGTCTGATTCCCTCCCCCAGGGGCATCCAGATTTGGGATGCCCCGCTATGTAAAAATCACCAGCTTGCCCAGTAAACTCACCTTCTCCCTGATCCAACAGTGCATGTGTGAGCCATGGCTGCCGTCTGCTATACATTTAGCAGGGTGTGCGCCAGGCATTTCTGAATGGCTGGGGCTGGCACGCACCCTGTTGGGGTAGCAGGGATGCGGCCGGCAACGTGAGCGGAGCCCAGCATTCTGATTGGAGAAGAGGCCGTGCATGTGCCGCAGGACCGGGGAAAGGTGAGTTTCCTGGGCAATCTGATATTGGCCATTTATGATGGAGTCGGGGCCTGATATAATTGAGTAGTTGCAGTTGGGCTTACCAACTCCATAGCCCTGGTTTAAAGCAGGGGCCAAGTAATCACACATTGGTTATGAGGGGGGCCCAGACATTGCTGCTGTATGCGGCCCGAGAATTCCAGATGCCAGCCCTGCTTATCATCTCTAACATAAAATTTGGTCCATGGCTGACCATACAACAAGTTAAAGTGGACCAACACCCAGGATTTTGACTATCCTGGGTTTTAGTCCACTTCTCCGAGGGTGCCCCGCTATGTGAAACCCCCCAGATTTCAGGATAAAACTCACCTCACCACGCTCCTGCGGCGCATGCATCAGCGCGCTCAGAGCCGGTGTGGTATGCGTGTCAGTGAGACGTCTTACCGCAGCGGTTCCGAGCACGCTGGCGGCCGCATCTCGTGCTTCCCTCTCACAGGGAGCGCGGCCCCCGCCGGCCATTCACAAATGGCCAGCGCGGGCACGCGCCCTGCTAGAGCGAAGCGCGAGATGCGGCCCGCATGCACCATTGGACCGGGAGTCAGGTAAGGTTAGCGGGCGTCCTGGGGGGTTTCACACAGCGGGGCATCTCGATTTTGGATGCTCCGGGGGGAGGGATCGGATCGGCATCAGAATCTTATATATTACCGGGCCGATCCAGCAGGGTGTTGGTCCACTTTAAGTAAGTGAGTGAGTGAGTTAATATGTCCAGTGTGACCCATCAGTTTCCTATTAGATGAGGTTCTTGGACACTAAAGGGGGCTAAAGTCAAAACAAAAAAGTTTGTATTCCTCACCCTCTGGGCATCCCAGGTTGAGGTTCCTATCCGCTTGATTCTCACTAGGATGACAGAAATGGGTCAAAATTCCCACCCCTCTGAGTTTCTACATGCATGCATTCACTGTTCTGGTGATCAATAGGATTTATGTGGTCTGGCACGTATACTCCCGCTGGATGATTCCTAATGGCTTTCAGCAGTCACATCAAATGCTTGCGCAGTGCTTTTTGGGACATAATGTATGCTTTTGCACACATAGGAATGTTTCCTCTACATTTAACCCATCTATGCAGTGAGACAAACACAAGCAGTGAGAGCACACATCTTCAGAGGGGTGGGCTGCCCAAATTATGGTACCCAGAGAGCAGTTGGGGGGTTAGGTGCCTTGCTCAAGAGCTCTTTAGTCATGTCCTGGACTGGAATTGAACCTGCCACCCTCCGGTCACAAGGCTGCTTCCTTAAAGTGGAACAAAACCCACCAGCAGCTGGCCTGAAATCTAAAAGAAACCAGGGCCGGGTGCAGGCTTTCCCCTGGGGCATCCCAAACCAGAATGACCCGCTATGTGAAACCCACCTTTCTGCAGTCTAATGCCACGTTCACAGGCTCTCGTCTCTCTTTAGATAGGCTAGGAAGGGAGCACGCATGCAGCCGAGGATGCAGCTACGCACGCTTCCCATTTAAGGCAATCAAAGCCTTTTGCCAAAGGATGTAAACGCTGCAAAGGGCTCTGATTGGAAGAGAGAGGTGAGTTTTACTGGGGGTTTCTCACAACGGGGCATGGAACAAAACCCATGGAAGTGAAATGCCAAACCCCAGGATTTCACTATTCCAGATTTTGGTCTGCCACCCGGTGATGCCCCGCTGCGTGAACTGGCTGGGCACCAAACCTCGGGATAGTGTAATCCCAGGTTTTGTTCCACTTTAATTCTAGGCCACAACTGCTACAACAGGGATTAGGTGAGTACACCTTCTAATTTCCATACTTCCCAGGGGTACTGATGTGGACAGATGTCTCAGATCTGAGTGCCAGGTAACCATGGATATTGGTCCGCTGTGTAACAAGTAGGGATGAATTAGTGGCCTGCACATGCACTATGGGATATCCAGAAAAGTATGTTTTATTTATGGCCACCTGAAGGATTTCAGAAAGTGGGACAACGTAAATTGGGATGCCCCAGAGGGAATTGTCCATCTCTAAAGTCTTTTAGACTCCAGGGCTGGCCCTCCAATTTAAAGAGGCCCAAGCCCCTCGGGGTTCAGCAGAAACCCAACCCTGGGCTCGATCCCATGGTGCATTGATAGTTTGAGTCTGGTACTATCTGGGCATTTGGCACTCTACATGTCTGCCAGCACAAGTGCACCTACTGTACAGAGAGGTAATGGATTATGTGCATGCACCATGAGATAAAGCTCCAAGGTGAGTAATTATTTAGGGTTTTGATTCTCTTGTAACTATTTTACGGCAATCCCATGGTGCATGTGTGGACCACAACTCCATCCCTAGTGCTCACACTGGTGGCAGGCTTATCTGAACTGACACAGGCATGCACAAGCCAGGGGGGAGCACCCCAGGGATGCCATCTGCTCTCAGTGCTTTTTATGCCATGCTAATCATTCACATGCAAGACATAGAATGCTGATTGGAGGTAATGCCGATCATGCACAGTGGGATGCGCCGGGGACCAAAACCCTGGATGATTAAAATCCTGGATTTAAGTCCACTTTAAATGTAAGTCTTAGAATGGGACCAGTAATCTGTGGTGTAAGTATTAGGGATGAATTTGTGGTGAGCAGTCCTTGTGCCTGATCAGAAGAGAAGAATTCCATCAGGTTCCATGAGCATCTGAGGGATTTCCATCCTGATGAGCTTCACTAGTCGTCAGGTTAGTGAGGAATTTGCACGCTGCAATTTTCAGTTTTACAAGTCACAAGCGTGAAAAGCTCTCATGTGACTGCTGGAAACAGGCTAGGACTGACCACAGGGTTACCAGGAAATTCTCTTTTGGGCCCCTTGACTCAGGGGCCCCTTTGTGAGCCTTCATCTTTAAAACCTGAACTATGTATAGCTTATTTGTCACATACAGACAATACAGTCTGCCATAATGTTTCTGTGCACGGGCTTTTACTTGCACCTTGTGGGGTGGGCCCCCAGAGTCAGTTCTACTGGTGGGCCCCAGACACCCCAGTCCGAAAACCCTCTTTCCTGGCGCCTTCCTGGCATCATACTTAAGGGTTAACGTAGTGTCTAAGCCCTAACAGGACAGGTGTATACATTTCTGCTCCTCTTATTCCCATTGTTCTTTTTTGTCCTCATTCCCTGTAAGGAACAGGGTGTATGCATGCAGGATATTATTGGAATCACTTGTCAATGTGTTTTTCTTTCCTCAAATCTCGGTGGCTATTAGCACACAGTGATGCAGTGCAAATACAGCCCTAAGGGTGTTACCTTAGGTCTGCTTTAGGGCCAGAAAGTCCTGCTGCTACAGGATGGCCAGCATCACTGCGGACACCAGCCTGGGGATCATATGCCACCGGGTGAAGGGGAGCCATTGCTGTGCGTGGCACATGCACGCTGAGAAGCCAAGGCGGCCACCATCGTCTCAGAAAGGGGTGAACTCCCTGGATGTGTGCCAGTGCAGATGCTTTGAATTCCCACATTGCCATCTTTGTTGGAGGCCCACAGGCTGCGGGGCAAGCGCACAGCTGCTTTTACAGCTAGCACGACTGGACTGATTGCAGGGAAGATCGCTTAAAGGGCCTCCAGGCAACTTGTTGGATTCCAGGCTACACCTGGACAGCAAGTACTCCTATGCTGCTCTTTTCACCCTGCTTTAGTGACATGGTCCTGATATTCTCCCTTGCGCCATAAGTCTCCCATCTTCTGTGAGCTGGCAGCCCCCAATCTCCACCGCCGCTTCCGCCTTTAGTCAAGCCCCCGGTTGCCCCCAGGTCTTAAATGGCGCAAGGGATGCCAGCTCACGGTGAAGATGGAAGGAACACAAGGGTAACTATGGCCAATGTCGTGCATGGGTGATCAGTCCAAAGGTGCGTCTATACACGGGGATGAGGCAGAAGAATGGTCAAACACTAGCCAAAGGTCAAGCCGGGTGGTCAGACAAAGCCGGGTCAATCACAAATAGCATAAATAAATTCACACCCTGAGAAATACTGGCTATAACAGGCAAAAAGGTCAGTGCTGTACTTTATTTAAAGGATGGCTGGCCAATAGGAGTACAGGGGGAACGAAGTGTATGATTGGTGCAACTACAAATCAGGACGTGATTGAAACTAGTCACAGGGGCTGAACTGCCCTGACCAGAAAGGCTGTCCAGCCCCTGAGACACTCAGGTGTGTGCGTTTAACGCGCCCGTACAACTGCAGGGGAGCGAGGGAGGCAGGCAGGGAGACTTGCCGCACTCTCCGGCTTCCAGGAGCAGCGAGCGCACCCTACTCCAGACAGCGGCGGAAGATGCTCATCGCGGGTCCACCGGTACACGGCACGGTAAGGTACGTTCCTTACAAGTTCCCAGCAGCCAGGGCTAGTACCTAAAGCTCTTTCTACTACCCAAAAGGTCAGGGTTTCTGAGGCCTGTCATAGACTTCAGGTCCCTCAGCCACTACATCAAGGTCCAGGATGGAGGCCTTGCCCACAGTTCTTCAGTCCTTGCAGATGGGAGACAGTATCCTCCCGGTGGACCTGGAGGATGCGTACCTCCATGTGCATATCCACAGCAGCTACCAAAGATTCTTAAGGTTTGAGGTAGACCACTGCCATTACCGTGTCTGCAATTTGGCCTCTCCACATCACCAAGGATTTTCTCCAAGATCCTAATGGGCTTAGTGGCCGCGCTGCATGAGAAGGGGTTGAGGCTCTCCTATTAGACGATATGCTACTAAATGCTGCAAGCGAGTCTTTACTAATACAGCATCAGCAGATACTTCTCTCAACCCTACAGAGCCATGGCTGGCTGGTGAACTTGGATATGAGACAGTTCGATACGAGAGACGCGTCAGTGACACTACCAAAGGACAAACAGAATGCAATCCAAACCTTGGTGTCCTGATTTGTCTCGGGGAGGGAAGCTTGCCGGCTCTGGAATTGATTAAACTACTGTGGTCCCTTACATCAACTATCCCTGTCATGGAGTGGGCTCTTTGGCTCACAAGGGTTCTTCAATAGGGCTTTCTCAGACAGTGGGACAAGAGGTCCCCACTACAGACCATTGTAGTGGATCAGAGGATGATTCAGTCGTTAGCCTGGTGGATGAACTCACAATTGGGTCCCTCCCAATTGTTATCACTTTACTCTGATAAACTGGAAAGTGGTCACGACGGATGCCAGCTCCCATGGTTGGGGTGCAGTCTGTGATGGTGAGAGACCAATGGGGATGCAACATGCGGAGCCTAGTCTCCAAAGTACTGTAGATCAGAGCCATGAGGCTGGGGCTACTAGTCTTCCATCACCAACTGGAGGACCATGCAGTAATGTTACAACTAGACAATGAAACACCTTGTGCGTATACAAGGAAGAAATGGGGGGACCAGGAGTGCCTTGAGGATGAGGGAAGTCTCCCCCATACTAGAGTGGGCTATGGATCACTGGTCCCATATATCAGCAGCACACATTCTGGGACGGAAGAATCTGATAGTGGATGCTCTATCCTGTTTCGCGATAGACAGCAAGGAGTGGGCCCTGAAGGACAGCACATTCAGTCAGCTGGTACAAAAATGGTCACTACCAGAGGTGGACTTGTTTGCAGCTCCGGGGAACAATACCCGAGTCTTCTTCTTAATATTCCCATGCCTGGGGTTGGCCAGGAATGATGCGTTAATGCATAATTGGCAGTGCAGTCTCAGTTACGTCTTCTCAACGACACCATTAATACTTCGGTTCCTGATAAGGCTGTGATTCGCTCGGGTTATGGTCATAGCCATTCTGCCTTATTGGCCAAGTAGTCCATGCTTTCCTCTTGTTCAGCATATGAGCACAGAAGGACCTCTTTCGTACAATTGGAGGAGTTCTCTTTGTGGGATATAACGTTTAAGTGTGTCTTCCTAACGGTTGTGGCCTCAGGCTCTAGAGTATCCAAGCTCACGGCACTAGGGTCAGAGGATCTGTACATCCACTTCTTCCCTGATTATATGGAGTTTAGACCTATGCTTGAATTAGTAACCAAGGTGCCATCTGTTTTGCCCCCTAACAAGGAGGGACTTGAAGCAAGCGAGCCTTCAAGGAAGTGTCCCTGATTGTGTCTTGGGCGGAACGGCATGTTCTCTGCATCTCAGCGGTCTACATTCCGGGAGTGGAGAACCAGGTGGCGGACTCCCTGAGCAGGGGGTCGTCTCGGCTGGGGGAATGGTCCCTCAACATCCGGGTGTTTCTCTCCCTGTGTCATTGCTGGGGTCAGCCGGATGTGGACTTGTTTGCGTCCTGGCCCAATCACAAACTTCCCAGATTTGGCCCTCTATCTCAGGATCCTCTGGCCTTCGCCACGGATGCCCTGGCAAAACCTTGGACGGAGTTTCGGCTTCTCTATGTGTTCCCTCCGTTTCCTCTCCTGGGCAGGGTCATGCGCAAGATAGCCCAGGAGCGGGTACCAGCCATCCTGGTGGCCCCCTGTTGGCCAAGAAGAGTTTGGTTTGCAGACGTTGTGCAGTTGGCAGTAGGCTGGTACATCTTGCCCAAGAATCCAGATCTTCTCACTCAGGGGCAGCTACGCCATCCCAATTTACAAACGCTGGCTTTAACGGCTTGGCTGCTGAAACCTCATCTTGATGGAAAAAGGGGTTGCCTGCTTCTGTTGTTGATACCATGATTAGGGCTAGGAAGAAGTCCTCGTTCTTTATCTATTACAGGGTCTGGCATGCTTACATTGCCTGGTGTGAGTCTAAGTCTCTTCCCTGTTGGGTTTTTTCTATTACCAGGATTCTGGAATTCTTGCAACATGGTCTGGATCTAGGCCTTCAACTTAGTACCCTAAAAGGCCATGTTTCAGCTCTTTTTTTCTAAAGATCCTTTGCCAATCACCGGTTGGTTAAAACCTTTTTCCAGGGTGTTTCTCATGTGTGTCCACCCCGTAAGCCTTTGCTACCAGTCTGGGATTTGAATCTGGTGTTGTCTGCTCTGCAAGGGCCTCCCTTTGAGCCTATCCGTGAGGCTGCCTTGCCCATTCTGACTCTTAAGGTAGCCTTTTTGGTGGCTATCACTTCTGTAAGGCGAGTTTCTGAGCTGGCGACGCTTGTCATCAAACCATCAGGATAAGGTGGTGTTCCGGCTTAAGCCGGATTTCTTGCCTAAGGTGGTGTCTGCCTTTCATCTCAATCAGGACATTCGCCTCGATTCAGAGAGACACAAAAAAAAGTCCGTTTTCGTGCTGATCTGTTTTTTTTGTGAAATGTTTCAGTTCTCGTATGAGCGTACGAGCGATTCTATGCATGCATTGAAAACCTTGTGTAAAGTTTCCGTCCGTTCGTACGGCAGATTACGAATTACGAGGATGTCATTTTCCATCCAGACTTTTCCGTTTCATTTCCACATGTTACAACGTAGGCTTTCGTTTTTGCCCTTTTCCCATCGTATCCTCCAACGAATCCTTTACATTTCCCGATAGATTCTGTTTCCCTTTTTCAATAAATATTCGTCCAGATGGAAATCCTTATGCTCTTGCGCCTGCGCATTACAAACTTAACTCATTAAAGTGCTCGCCTACATATTTGCCACCCTCACTTCTACTACAATGTTTAGCTAAAACACTTAGCGTTATCCTCCCTCTTCCCTTTTGGACCCTTAAAGCTCACCCAAATCCTTTCTCGGTCATGTGAATATTCATCTTTAAATATTTCTGGGCTCATTAGTTTTGTGTTAATGTATTTAGCAAATGAAATGACACTGTTACATTTTTTTTGGTTTCCATCATAAAATAAAACATTTTAAAAAATTTTGAACATTTCAAATTTTTACAACTATAAAAAACAAAATACATAGCAATGGCAGGCCACAGAACATTATTCTTCATCTGTGGTCTCCAACGAGTTGCGCAGCTCCTGCATCTCGCCCACCAACTGAAGGACCCTGACACTCAGTTGTGCCACTCTGGCACGTGTGGTCCCTGTTAAAAAACTTAAATTAAAATATTGGTATAACCTTGTTGGGGTCATACTACAGTGCCCCCCCCCCCCCTGTATGGACTTCAAAAGCCAGAGGGCCCTCGCCACCACGGCCCGGGTTTTGCATAGTGCCCGATTAGAGAACCCCTGGCCCGCTTTCTGCAGGCAAAGAACGGGCATCAGGAGCAAGGGTAGGAGTGGATATCCAGAATCCCCTGAAAGAATTTAAAAATGCTAACATAAAATACACATTGTAAGCTACAATATTGTTTAACATGTCATAAAGGGCTAAAAACAGCAATAGGTTAAGACATGAGTCATCAACTATATTCATTGCCATACAGTGAAAATGGATTGATGGAATGTGAGCAAACTGTCCCTGGAGCCATCCATCAGATAATTCTCCTGACTCAAACTGACGAAATAAGTCGGAGCTCTGCAATATATAAGCATCATGGGACGACCCTGGATGCCCTGCAAGAACACTGAGGAATCGCATAGCTGGACCAATCACTGCTTTTATGTTGTGTGAGTGGCACATCTTGCGGTTCCTGCAACCAAATATAAAATAATTACACAAAGCAAAGGTAACCAACTAAAACAATAACTCCTACAACAAATTAAGATTCAAGTTCAACAATCCTAATATAATTCACAAAGGACATAAGTCTAAAAAAATATAGCAATTATATGGATGTGTGGGGAAATAAATGTTTACATGCTAAGTACTAATTTAGGTCAGCATTAAAATGCATCTAGAAGGCATACATGAAATGTATTGATTCAGGTATGCATTGCTATACAATTTATGGCCTCGGCCATGCTGATACATGCAATGCCTTGGTGCTAAAGGCGCGCAGACTCCTCCACATAGCCGCAAAACATGTTCAACAATAGCAATCCGAGCCCTCAAAGGTCTCGTAAGTGGATCGGAAATGAAACGGATTTATAGGGTGGTGATCCGTCGGAAATCAGCTCTCTGAATCAGACAGAAACCATCCCAACACCTGAAGTTATCTGAACGAACGGAACATTTCCGATTTTGTTTGGAAATGTTCCGATTTGCTTCCGTTCATCGAAAGAGCATATACACATTTTCCAGAACATTCGTGCGAGTAGAAAATGGACGAAAAAAATCAAAAAAAAGACTAACACCCACCAAAACTTTCACAGACAGCTACGGAAGTCCGGACGAATGTGTCTTTGAATCGAGGTTATTGTTTTGCCTTCATTGTGTCCTAATCCTGCTAATTCCAAGGAGCGGACACTGCATTCTTTGGATGTGGTCAGGGCTCTGAAGTTTTATTTGGTCGCTACAGAGACTTTCAGGAAATCTGATGCTGTTTTTGTTCTCACTTCTGGACCTAGGAAGGGTTTGCCTCCGGCTAAATCCACTATCAGCAAGTGGATCCGTCAGGCGGTGGTTCAAGCCTATTCTGCTAAGGGAAAGGGAGCTCCCTTTAGAATTACTGCTCATTCCACTCGTGCTATTGGTGCCTCTTGGGCTTTTCAGCACCAGGCTTCTGTTGAACAAGTTTGCAAGGCCGCTACTTGGTCTTCTGTTCATACTTTTTCCAAGTTTTACAAGGTTGATGTTAAGGCCTCAGCGGATGCTGCTTTTGGCCGCAAGGTGCTTCAGGCGGTAGTGACTTGAACTACTGCCCGTTTCTCTTTGGGGATCCCACCCTATTCTGGACACTGCTTTTGGATGTTCCAACTGTTATGAATACCGAAGCGGGCCGTGCCATGCAATAAAGAAAAAAGCAATTCTGTGAGTACTCACCTGTAGAATTGTTTTTGTTCTTGCATGGCACGGCCTGCTTCGCCCCACCCTTGTTATCGTTATTCTTGGTTGCCTCTTTATGGTGATTGTTCCAAGTTAATTGGGGTTTTTTACCCTTTTTTACATTTTTTACCTTTATTCTCTCCTGGCTTCTTGTCTCACTGCTTGTCTACGCTGGGAACTCTATGGTTAATCCCATTTTTATAGGGGGCCGAGAGATGCCACAGCTTTCTGCAGTACCACTGCGCCACCTTGTGGCGGAATAACCCAACTGTTATGAATACGGAAGCAGGCCGTACCATGCAAGAACATAAACAATTCTACAGGTGACTCACAGAATACTTTTTTTCACATTACCTCCATCTTTCTCTCCTTTCCACAAGTCTTCCTATTTTTTTACATTCACTCATTCTCCCACTGTCTTTTTTTTTTACATTGTCTCCATCTTGTTTTTATATTTTCTACATACCCTCTGTCTTCTCTTTTCCACATTCCTTCAGTCTTTCTCTCTTTTCCACGACTCACAGAATTGCTTTTTTTCACATTCCCTCCATCTTTCTCTCTTTTCCACAAGTCTTCCTATTTTTTTACATTCACTTATTCTCCCACTGTCTTTTTTTTTTACATTGTCTCCATCTTGTTTTTATATTTTCTACATACCCTCTGTCTCCTCTTTTCCACATTCCTTCAGTCTTTCTCTCTTTTCCACGACCCCCCTACTTTTCCTTACATTCCCTCCACCCTGTTTTTCTTTTTCATGTTTCCACCATATCTCTTCAGTGGTACTTCGGCCTGTTCTGTCCGTCTCTCTTTTCCACCTCCCCATTATCTTTGTCTCTATTTTCCATATTCCCTCCTTCTTTGTCTCTATTTTCCATATTCCCTTCTTCTTTGTCTCTTTTCCATATTTTCTCCCTATTTTTTACCTTCTCCCTTTGTCACAGTCCCTCCTGCCTTTTAACATTCCTCTGTCTTTCTCTTTCACATTCTCTCCACCATGTTTTTCTTTTTCATGTTTCCACCACCTGTCATCAGTGGTACTTGTCTCCCTCTCTTTTCCTCCTCCCCATTATCTTTGTCTCTTTTTTTCCATATTCCCTCCTTCTTTGTCTCTTTTCCATATTCTTAGTATACAGTACGTCCTGCTCCAGATAGAATACTTACTATCGGGTATTACTCCGCCAGATGGCGCTGGACTGCAGAGACATCGAAAATAGGCTCCTCCCGGCCCCTCAAATACCCGTGGACCTCCCACAAATCCCCAGATCTTCTCTGCAGTCTGGACTGCGAAGGACAAGAAATGGCTCTCTACTCGCAGGTGAGCGGGGCTATTAGCCTGCGGCCCCGTAGGACTATTCCCACCCGTTCCATTATTAATGTGCCTCCCAGCCTTGGCTGCGCTGGTCAGGTGATGGTAGGCAGCACCACCGCAATCCCCCACCAAAGGGTAAGCGGTATAGGCATATGGTGAGCCTCTATGGGGTGCCCCTCCCGCACTATTGCCCCTTGCCCCTATCTATCGGTGGGCCCTATGTTAAGTGGCCGCTGTCCTCCCTCACTCTCCTTGTAGCCTTCGGGGGAAAGAGGGGGGGGGGTGTGTGTGTATTCATGTTTTTAACGTGTATTGGCCTTGTGCTTTATTTCATTATGTTTTGTGTCAGCCGCCCCACTGACTTGTTTTACTATATCTGTAATTGAAATTGCCGCCGCTACCGCGCGCCTATTATCACTATGTTACGCGCTTGTCGGCGGCGTTACCTCAGGCCCCGGCGCGCCGTCATTGGCTGCTTGTCACGTGTTGGCTTCACGCTCTTCAGGGGGGCGGGGCCCATCTCTGGCGCGTTTCGTGTCATTGCTTGTGCGGGCCCGCCCCTCGAGGTATACCGACGCCATTTTGTCTGCTTGGTCGGCTTATGTGTGACGGGCCTCTACCTACCGCAGTCCGTAAGTGCCCTTGCGGGCGGCTTTATTACCACCTTTTTACTACTGTCTGCTTACGGCTCATTTTATTGTGTCTTTCAGACGGGCGAATCCATTGGCTTCTCCCGGCCCTCTATTAGTTGCTTAAGCTTAACTTCTGAGGCCTAGTGTAATTACTCCCACTTTCCTAGCGGGTTATTGGGGCATCCAGGGTTGCTGTATAGCGTTAATCCCTATCGGCCTATAGTGCCGCTATAATCACCATATGGAGGCATCTCAGGATAATGTGACCGGGGTTCCTTCGGGACAAGCCCGGCTGTGTGTAGCGTGTGGGGAGTCTCATGTTGACGCTGACAAGGCGCGGGTCTGCGTACCCTGTGCTGAGCAGGTGCTTGTGCTGCAATCTGGCCTTCCAGTGGCTGGGGCACCTCGTTTCACTTCACCTACTCCCCCAAGCTTAAATCTCACTCCTACTGAGTTGCATACAAGTGGGGATTCTCAGCCTGATGTGTCTTCTAGACTGGCTACTGTTGAGAAGTTGATTGCTAATACCTTGGTGCGCCTGCTAAAAAGCGGCACTTAACGCCTAATGTCACTCTTTTCCCTATGGAAACTGAGGAGTTTTGGCATCTTGGTGGCTATACCCCTTCGGACGAAGGGGAGCTATTCTCTGACTCAGGATCATCTGATGAGAGGCCCAGGGGTCAGAGCCAGACTCGTCATGACCCCTGGGCCTCTCCCGGATGATACTGATAGATTGCTGACCCAGATTTTTGAGGTTCTGTCCATTTCCCCCCCCCCCTGTTGTGGCTCCCAGGCAAAGGGGGGAACTTTTCCATACTGCTAAGTCACTTTTGGAATTTCCTGAGCAAGCACATTTCAATAACCTTGTGCTCAAGGAATGGGAACGCCCCAGTAGACTTTCCGGTGTACCTAAGAGTTGGGATAGGAAGTATCCCTTTCCTGCTGATGTGGTAAAGTGTTGGTCATCCCCTCTCGAGGTGGATGCCCCGGTCCTAGGGTTAACACCTCTGCCATGCACTCCCCTGACTCTACTACCCTGCGGGATGCTGAGGACCGGCGCATTGACCAGCTGGTGTCCCATGCGTTTGCAAGTGTGGGGACTGCGCTGCGCCCGGTCTGTGCCTCGGCCATTACTGCTGTGGCCATTAGGACCCTGATCAGAAGTGTACTTGATAGTGCCCCTGATGATTTGCCTTGTGAGGTGTTTAATGCACTCTCTAGTTGTGATGTTTTTGTAAATTTTGTCCTCTCTGCCTTGGATGACACCATTAGAATGTGTGCCAGAACATCTACCCTTGTGGTGGCTATATGCCCGCTCGGTTTGGCTACGCCAGTGGGCTGCTGACAACGCTGCCAAGAAGGCCCTCACTGGTTTTCCCTTCAAAGGACTACGCCTGTTTGGGGACTGCCTGGACCTTTTTGCTAAGGGAGGCAGGTTACCCCAGCGCAGGCGGCAGTCTCGGCCCTTCAGGGTCAGGGCTCCTTCTCCTCCCCCTACCGTGGTGCTAGACAAGGGAGGGGGGTTTCCTTTACTGGGGCCCAGGGAGACTTCTGGGGTAGGGGCAGAGGACGTCGACGTCCTGGCTCCTCCTGGGGCTCCAAGCCTAAGTCCTCTCCCAAGCCCCCTCAGGCATGATGGGGTGCCCTCACCCATCCGGGTGGGGGGACAGCTTCAGCACTTTGCTCACGTCTGGAGGCTTCATGTCTCAGACCGGTGGATTCAGGAGGTAGTGTCCTCTGGTTACAAGATAGAGTTTGCTGCCTGGCCGCCCCCAAGATTCATCAGATCCCGGATTCCTCAGGACCCTGTGTTACCTCAGGAGCTAGTGCAGGCAGTGCAAGGCCTCCTGGAGCTGGGGGTCATCTGCAAGGTCCCTTTAAGAGAAAAAGGCAAGGGCTTCTATTCCAACCTATTCACAGTACCCAAAAAAGATGGGTCACTCAGGCCCATCCTGGACTTGAAGATCCTCAACAAATTTGTCAGGAGCAGGTGCTTTCGCATGGAAACTCTGCGCTCTGCCATCAGTTCCCTACGCCCAGGGGATTTCATGACTTCTGTGGACATCAAGGATGCTTACCGTATATACTCGAGTATAAGCCGAGTTTTTCAGCCCACTTTTTGGGCTGAAAAAAGCCACCTCGGCTTATACTCGAGTCAGTGGACAATGGAGGAGAAAAAGGGGCAGGGCCGGATTACCTTATGGGCGGATGCGTTCCCTGTAACGTAGCGGTTCGTGACCCCAGCGGGGGTCAGGCTGAGAAGGCTGCAGGGAGACGCAGGCGGAGGTGCGAGGCCGCGGCCGCACGCGCACGCACACCACAGAATCTAAGGTGCGCGCGCACGGCCTCGCAGCCCCTGTCAGACGGCAGATGGGGCTGCGCAGCCGTGCGCGCGCACCTTAGATTCTGTGGTGTGCGCGCGCGTGCGGCCTCGCACCTCCGCCTGCGTCTCCCTGCAGCCTTCTCAGCCTGACCCCCGCTGGGGTCACGAACCGCTACATTACAGGGAACGCATCCGCCCATCCACGGCCGCGCAGCAGTCGGAGCCAATGAGCGCCAGGAGCGCGAGGAGCGCGAAGAGCGACCCCCCCCCCCCTGAAAACCTCTTCCGGGTCCGGACAGCAGCAGAACAGGAGCACTCGTGAGGATTTCTGGTGTCCAGCATCCAGGAGGTACCATATTTTAAATATTAAACATGTACCATATGCAAATGGTATAGGTGGGTGTGCATAGTATGCATAGCACCAGCAAAAAGTCAGGTGCTGGCCACAGGGTCGATTAGAGCCTCCTCCATCTCCCTTTCTGCAAGGCCCAGCTACACTTCCTAACAAAACCAAATCCACATAAAAGATCCAGACAGGACTAGGAATGCCATCATGTTTCAGTCCACCATTACTGTACCTAACTGCTCTGTCTGAGCAAAGTATAGCTATAACCCGCCCGGTAGCTGAAATTTACCGGTAGCTGCTGCATTTCCCACCCTCGGCTTATACTCGAGTCAATAACTTTTCCAGTTTTTTGGGGGTAAAATTAGGTGCCTCGGCTTATATTCGGGTCGGCCTATACTCGAGTATATACGGTACCTTTATATTCCCGTATTTCCAGGTCATCAAAGGTTCCTCAGGTTCGCTCTGGAGGATCAACACTACCAGTTTGTGGCGTTGCCCTTTGGTCTCACCTCAGCTCCCAGGGTGTTCACCAAGGTGCTGGCTGGCGTGATGTCTCTGCTCAGGTTTCATGGCGTCCGCGTGCTGCCTTATCTGGACGACATTCTCATCACCTCCCAATCTCTACATCAGGCAGAATTGGATACTCAGCAGGTGGTGTCCACCCTGGAGTCATTTGGATGGGTGATCAACCACCCCAAGTCCTTACTGTCCCCCTCCTTGGTGACTCCATTCCTAGGAATGATTCTGGATACAGTTCAGACAAGGATTTTCCTTCCTCAGCAGAAGGTGGACAGTCTGATTGCACAGGTCCAGTTCCTGCTATCTTGTCATCATCCCTCCATCAGGCAGGGAATGCAGCTGGTGGGCCTGATGGTGGCGTGCTTCAAGGCGGTCCCTTATGCTCAGTTCCACTTGAGGCCTCTGCAACTCCACCTCTTGTTAGTGTGGGACAAGGATCCAGCGTCCCTGGACAGGGTCTGTGTGCTTTCCTCCCTGGTCAGGAGGTCCCTCTCGTGGTGGATGGACTCAAGGAACCTGTTGGGGGCAGATCCTTTCTTACACCTTCCTGGGAGACGGTCACCACGGATGCCAGTCTGTCAGGTTGGGGGGGGGGTCTGGAAGTCCCTGCGGTTCCAGGGGAGGTGGGGCCTTCAGGAGGCCCACACACCTATCAACGTCTTGGAACTGCGGGCGATCAGGTTAGTTCTGGCTCAGTTGACTCCTCACCTTCGGGGCCTGCCTGTTCAGGTATGCTCGGACAACCAGATGGCAGTTGCCTACATCAATCATCAGGGAGGGACCCAGAGCAAGAGGGCCCTCCAGGAAGTGTCTCTGATCCTGATCTGGGCGGAGACCAATGTTCCCTGCATATCAGCTGTGTACATCCCAGGGGTGGAAAATCTCCTGCCAGACTCTCTGAGCAGGGGGACCTCTCGCCAGGGAGAATGGTCCCTATGCAGCAGGGTGTTCCAGTCTCTGTGTCACCGTTGGGGCCAACCAGATGTGGATCTGTTTGCGTCCCGTCACAATCACAAGCTACCGGCCTTTGTCTCCCTGTCCCAGGATCCTCTGGCCTTGACCACGGATGCTCTAGCAATGCCATGGCAGGACTTTCAGTTTCTGTATGTCTTCCCTCCATTCCCCCTGCTGGGCAGGGTTCTGCACAAGATTGCTCTGGAAGGGGTGCCAGCAATTCTGGTGGACAAGAAGAGTGTGGTTCGCAGACGTGGTGCAGCTGGCAGTAGATCAGTACACTCTGCCCATGGTGCCAGATCTGCTCACTCAGGTCTCCCTACGCCATCCCAATTTACAAACTCTGGCTTTGACGGCCTGGCTGCTGAAACCTCCATCTTGATGGAGAAGGGGCTGTCTTCCTCAGTAGTTGATACCTTGATAAAGGCTAGGAAGAAGTCTTCTTCTATTTATTACAGGGTTTGGCGTGCCTACATTGACTGGTGTGAGTCTAGGTCTCTTCCCTGTCGTGTGTTCTCTATTCCCAGGATTCTGGAGTTCCTACAGCATGGGTTGGAGATGGGGCTCCAACTTAGTACTCTAAAAGGTCAGGTTTCGGTACCCTGGCCATTATTACTCTCAAAGTTTTCTTTTTGGTTGCTATCACCTCTGTTAGGCGTGTGTCTGAGTTGGCGGCGCTTTCCATCCAGCCCCCCTACTATGAGAGACACCAGGACAAGGTGGTGTTTCGCTTCAAGCCAGATTTTCTGCCTAAGGTGGTGTCTGCCTTTCATTTGAATCAGGATATTGTTCTTCCTTCCTTGTGCCCTAATCCTAGCAATGCTAAGGAGAGGGTCTTGCATTCTTTGGATGTGGTTAGGTGTCTGAAGTACTATCTGGTGGCTACTGCACCTTTCAGAAAAACCGATGCTCTTTTTGTGGTCCCTTCTGGTCCTAGGAAGGGTATGGCTCCTGCCAAGTCTACTATCAGCAAATGGATCCGTCAGGCTGTGATTCAGGCCTACTCTGCTAAGGGGAAGAATCCTCATCCCACTCATGCTATTGGTGCCTCTTGGGCTTTTCAGCACCAGGCTTCTGTTGAACAAGTTTGCAAGGCCGCTACTTGGTCTTCTGTTCATACCTTTTCAAAGTTTTACAAGGTTGATGTTAGGGCCTCAGCTGATGCTGCTTTTGGCCGCAAGGTTTTGTGCAGGCGGCAGTGGTTTAAACTGTCTGCTGTTACCTTGGGGATCCCACCCTACGTTATGGACACTGCTATTGGATGTCCCGATAGTGAGTATTATATCTGGAGCAGGACGTACTGTATACTAAGAATAATACAATTCTGTGATTACTCATCTGTAGAATTGGTATTATGAGTATACAGTACGTCCTGATCCTTTGGTTTTTGCATTATCTTGGATCCCCTGTATGGTGATTGTTATCATTGTTATAGTTACTAGTTTGGGTTGTTTTAATTCTTCCGGCTTCTCGTTAACTGCTTTTCAATGCTGGGGATTTGTGGGAGGTCCCTGGGTATTTGAGGGGCCGGGAGGAGCCTATTTTCGATGTCTCTGCAGTCCAGCGCCATCTGGCAGAGTAATACCCGATAGTAAGTATTGTATCTGGAGCAGGACTTACTGTATACTCATAATACCAATTCTACAGGTGAGTAATCACAGAATTGTATTTTTCACTCCTTCTTTGTCTCTTTTTCATATTTCCTTCTCCCTATTGTTTCACCTTCTCCCTTTCCACAGTCCCTCCTGCTATTTTACATTCCTCTGTCTTTCTCTTTCACATTCTCTCCACCATGTTTTTCTTTTTCATGTTTCCACCATATCTCTTCAGTGGTACTGCCTGTCTCCCTCTCTTTTCCACCTCCCCATTATCTTTGTCTCTATTTTCCATATTCCCTCCTTCTTTGTCTCTATTTTCCATATTCCTCCTTCCTACATAACTCTTTCACATTCCCCCATCTTGGTTTTCTTTTTCAGCCCCCTTTACCTTTTTTATGTTCTCTCCCTCCATCTGTCTCTCTTTCCAGTGTTCCTTCTGCCTGTTTCTATGCACCACTCTCTCTTTCACATTATACTGTTGGATGGAAGGGGGCGATGAGCGGCAGAGTGGAAGGGGTTAATGTGTAGATTATTATTCTATTGTCTTAATAGAGTTAAACTAAAGCGGGTGTTTTTTTTTTTTCTTTTTCAGATGAGCAAGAGCAGAGTAAGAAGTGAATGTGCAGAATATCAGGAATAAAGGGGTTAATGTGCAGAGGCGTGTGCTGCAGAGAAGAGTGGAGAGGGAGGGAAGATCCAGCAGAGAGGAAGGGGTTAATATAGAGCCATAGAGTGCAGAAGAGTACAGGATGGGGTTAACTTGCAGTGCCTCTGGGAGAAGGAGGCACTTATCTATTGGCAGAGAGGTCCCGCATGATGAAAAGACAGGTAAGTGCCCTCTCTCTATGCCTATCCAACACCCTGGGCTTGCTGGGCAGTGTAGTGCTCTACTGGGCAACTGTTAAAAGGAATTTTGTAATATACAGTCAGGTCAGGAGCTTTTTTTCAATACACCCCTGTGAAAATGAAACGCTCTTCTATGATAGGCTACAGAAACAGAAACATTTGGCTATTATACTTTGGGGTTTATTCATCAATGGATAGCGGCAGGTAGTGCCTTGTAAGCGGCAGGTAGCGTCTGGTGAACGCCGGGCGCTGTACGCAAAACCACATTTATCAAAGCGATTCCGGTGAGCGACCCTAACAGCGCCATGTAGTAACCGATTCATCATCACAGACGGCTCAGCGTATACCGCCGGCGCTCTAGCTTCCAGAGCACCTAGTATTACCTGTCGCTACCTGTCGCTCTTCCATACATTTCAATGGACTTTACTTTTCTTCACTTTAAACGGGGTTTTCTTCTTTTTTTTTATCAAATTGTGTGACCTCTCCTGGCCTAGAAAGAGTCATTTTTTAAAACGATTTTGATATTTTTTTATATTTTTATGCAGAATTGTCATTACAGGTCTGGTATTAAAGTGTTAATGTCACAATGTAATTCCATATGTTTTTGCTTTGTTACTAGTGGATATGTGTTCAAAAACAGACTTTAATCACACAGCGTCTGGTGCTCTATGCTATAGCGACACAATTTTGAGCGCCGGCGCTGTGTATGTCTGTTTTTTTTTCTGAATATGGTTTAAGTCGCTCACACTGACCAGTCGCTACCGTTTGCTCCCATACAGCGCTATACTGGTGTTATAACGACTCACACATCAAATTCATCAATGCCAGTCATGTTAGTACAGCGACTGAGGCGCTCTGTAATAGCGACTCGCAGCCGCTGTACAGATGCCCATCTGCTGTTACCTGGCGCTAGTAATGAATCAGCCTGCCCATTTAAAAAAAAATAACTTTTTTTTTAATATGCACAGCATACAGAGCTGATTGGATTAGAGCCCGCGCATGTGCCATGGGGGGCCGTGGAAAGTTTTGAGGACGATCTGGGCGGGTTTCACACAGTAGAGCATCCCAAATCAGGATGCCCCAGGAAAGGACTGGTCCACACAAATCATGAGCATTGTCCCCAGCGATCAGCTTGGTGTGAACGAGGTCTTAAAGTGTACCAACACCCAGGATTTTCACTATCCTGGGTTTTGGTTCACTTCCGCAGGGCACCCCGATCGGGGGTGCCCCGCTGTGTGAAACCCCCCCGATTGCCGACGGCCAACTCACCCCACCGCGGTTCTACGGTGCATGCGCGGCCGCTCCTCCAATCAGCGCGCTCAGAGCCACTGAGCTATGCGCGTCTAACCGCCCTCATAGCTCAGCGGCTCTGAGCACGCTGGCGGCCGGATCTTGCACTTCCCTTTAATAGGGAGCGCACCCGCGCCGGCCATTCACAAATGCTAGAGGGACAGCGGGGATGCGCATGCGCCATTGGACCGGGAAAGAAAGTGAGTTTATGGGCGACCTGAGGGGCTTCACACAGCGCAGCATCCCGATTTTGGATGCCGCTCGGGGAGGGAATGGATCTAATAGATTCCCGGGCTGATCCAGCTGGGTTTTGGTTCACTTTAAACCGAAAGAAAACCCAATCAGGCTGGCCCCCCGGATTCTAAAAGAGTCCAGGGGTGGCTGCTGACTTTTCCCCGGGGCATCCCAAATTGAGATTCCCTTCTGTGTGCAACCCCCCAGATCGGCAGTAAAAGCTTAGCTGTACCCGGTCCAACGGCACATGCGCGGGCTCCCGCCAATCAGAGTCATTCTTTTCACTTGACAATGGGAAGTGCAAGCAGGCACATCCTCGGGCTTCGGGCTGTGCACACGCTCCCGTCCAAGCCGTTCAGATAGGCTAGGGATGGAGCACACGCTGCTGGGGGAGCGCCCGCTTGCACTTCCATTGAAGAACATCAGAGCCATTTGCTGAATGACATAGTCACAGCAAACGAGTCTGATTGGATGAGAGCCCTCGCATTTCCTGTAGGACCGGGATGAAGTGAGTTTTACAGGGCATTAGGGACATCCAATCCAACGCCCCATGGGGCCCCAATCCAACGCCCCATGGGGCCCCATGGGGCACAGAAACAAGACCCTGAGATAGTCAAAATTCTTGGGTTTTGTTCCGCTTCAAAGTGGATCAAAACCCAAGGTTTTCATTGACCTGGGTTTTAATCCTTGTCCCTGGAACATCCGAATTTGGAATGCTCCCCTGTCTGAAACCCTCCCTAAAAACCTTTTGGCCCATCAACACGCTCTCATCCAATCAGCACTGTATGCCCTGCATATTATTGCATAAAATACTGCTCTGGAACTGAGTGGCCAAATTGTGATGCCCCTGTTAAAGAAGACGTAAAGTCAACCCAGCCAACGCTTACCACTTCGTCATTCATTGAACAATGACTTTCATTGTCTTTTTATCTAGTGATTCAGTAACAGTGACATTCTCCGGCTTTTTTCTCATAAATTGAACTTTTTACTACCATGAGAATTTTTTTCTACCTTTATTGAATCGAGGCCATCGTCCTTAAGTGGACCAAATCCCTAGGGGGGGATGCTGAGTTTTGCTCCACTTTAAACACCTAGCCAACCTTTATACTGGGGTTTTGCAGGCAGGATTTATGAGGTAATTGTGGGATACGGAGGGTTACTGACTCCATCGTTCTATGAGGTAAATAAGAGGAAAACATGGAGCAGAACAAACAGGCCGTCCTGAGTGTCTGGCACCCGGGGACAGGCCGCTCTACAATACAGGCGGCACGCTGAGCTTCATGTCAGCCAGGGAGCCGGAAAATGGGACAACATAAATATTCAATGAAAGGTGCCGGGTAAGTGTGCCAACACCGGAGGAGACACAGCCTCATTCTCTATTCAGCCATTGCTGAGGGACATACGTAACTGTATGAAATCAACACAATTAACACGCCGCTACTGCGCAACACACAGCAACCAATCGGATCGCAGTGCTTTGAGGACAGAGATGACCTGAGGACTCATGGTGGCCAGGGGAGTAACTACAAATAATGGGGCCCACTGCAATATATTACAGAGGCCTACTATGTAAAAAGGGAAGATAGAGAAGGTGGAAGAGGGTATAAAGGAGGATATGGAGGGAGGGGGAAGAGCTTACAATCTATAAGGTAATATTGGAATATATATATATAAGGGGAAAGAGCTTACAATCTATAAGGTAATATTGGAATATATATATATAAGGGGGGAGAGCTTACAATCTATAAGGTAATATTGGAATATATATTCATAAGGGGGAAGAGCTTACAATCTATAAGGTAATATTGGAATATATATATATAAGGGAGAAGAGCTTACAATCTATAAGGTAATATTGGAAAATATAAAGCAATTCTGTGAGTACTCACCTGTAAAATTGTTTTCGTTTTTGCATGGCACGGCCTGCTTCGGTATTCATAACAGATGGATTATTCAGCCACAAGGTGGCACAGTGGTACTGCAGAAAGCTGTGGCATCTCCCGGCCCCCTATAAAAATGGGATTAGCTATAGAGTTCCCAGCGTAGACAAGCAGTGAGACAAGAAGCCGGGAGAGAATAAATGTAAAAAAGGGTAAAAAAACACAATTAACTTGGAACAATCACCATAAAGAGGCAACCAAGAACAACGATAACAAGGGTGGGTCGAAGCAGGCTGTGCCATACAAGAACAAAAACAATTCTACAGGTGGAGTACTCACAGAATTGCTTTTTTCTTTATTGCATGGCACGGCCCGCTTCGGTATTCATAACAGTTGGGACATCCAAAAGCAGTGTCCAAAAGTAGGGTGGGATCCCCAATGAGTAACAGCCGGCAGTTCAAGTCACTACCACCTGAAGCACCTTGCGGCCAAAAGCAGCATCCGCTGAGGCCTTAACATCAACCTTGTAAAACTTGGAAAATGTATGAACAGAAGACCAAGTAGCAGCCTTGCAAACTTGTTCAACAGAAGCTTGGTGCTGAAAAGCCCAAGAGGCACCAATGGCACGAGTGGAATGAGCAGTAATCCTAAATACTCATTCCACTCGGCTTGAACCACCGCCTGATGGATCCACTTGCTGATAGTGGATTTAGCCGGAGGCAAACCCTTTCTAGGTCCAGAAGTGAGAACAAAAAGAGCATCAGACTTCCTGAAAGGCTCCGTAGCGACCAAATAAAACTTCAGAACCCTGACCATATCCGGAGAATGCAGTGTCCGCTCCTTGGAATTAGCAGGATTAGGACACAATGAAGGCAAGACAATGTCCTGATTGAGATGAAAGGCAGACACCACCTTAGGCAAGAAATCCGGCTTAAGCCGAAACACCACCTTACCCTGATGCCTCTCAAAATAAGGAGGTTTGATGGAAAGCACCGCCAGCTCAGAGACTCGCCTTACAGAAGTGATAGCCACCAAAAAGGCTACCTTAAGAGTCAGAATGGGCAAAGTAGCCCCACGAATAGGCTCAAAGGGAGGACCCTGCAGAGCAGACAACACCAGATTCAAGTCCCAGACTGGTAACATAGGCTTACGCGGTGGACGCACATGAGTAACACCCTGGAAAAAAGTTTTAACCAACCGGTGGTTGGCAAAGGATCTTTGGAAAAAAATTGCCAGAGCTGAAACATGGCCCTTGAGGGTACTAGTAGTTGAGGGCCAGAATCCAAACCATGTTGCAAACATTCCAGAATCCTGGGAAGGGAAAGAACCCAACAGGGAAGAGACTTGGACTCACACCAGGCAATGTAAGCATGCCAGACCCTGTAATAGATAAAGGACGAAGACTTCTTCCTAGCCCGAATCATGGTATCCACAACAGAGGCAGGCAATCCCTTCTCTGTCAAGATGTAGGTTTCAGCAGCCAAGCCGTTAAAGCTTTTGTAAATTGGGATGGCACAGCTGTCCCTGAGTGAGAAGATCTGGATCCCTGGGCAAGACATACTGGTCTACTGCCAACTGCACGACATCTGCGAACCACACCCTTCTTGGCCAACAGGGGGCCACCAGGATGGCTGACACCCCCTCCTGGGCAATCTTGCGCATGACCCTGCCCAGTAGAGGGAACGGAGGGAACACATAGGGAAGCCAAAACTCCATCCAAGACATTGCCAGTGCATACGTGGCGAAGGCCAGAGGATCCTGTGACAGGGAGACAAACCTGGGAAGTTTGTGATTGTGACGGGATGCAAACAGGTCCACATCCGACTGACCCCAGCGGTGACACAGGGAGAGAAACACCTGGTAGTTGAGGGACCATTCCCCCAGACGAGACGTCCCCCTGCTCAGAGAGTCTGCCACTTGGTTCTCCACCCCCAGAATGTATACCGCTGAGATGCAGGGGACATTCTGTTCCGCCCTGATGTTTGATGTAGGTGAGAAAGAACCAACTTGATCACCCTCAGTTCCAGGACGTTGATGGAAGCATGGGCCTCTTGTGGGCCCCACCGACCGGTCAG
Source organism: Gastrophryne carolinensis (assembly GCA_027917425.1). Taxonomy (NCBI): domain Eukaryota; kingdom Metazoa; phylum Chordata; class Amphibia; order Anura; family Microhylidae; genus Gastrophryne; species Gastrophryne carolinensis. The sequence continues at coordinate 37,965,918 of CM051238.1, forward strand.
ACTGGCATCTGTGGTGACCGTCTGCCAGAACGGGGGCAGGAAGGTCCTGCCCCCCAGAAGGTTCCTTGAGTCCAGCCACCACGAGAGGGACTGTCTGGTCAGAGGAGACAGAGCAAATTCCTGATCCAGGGACACAGGGTCCCGATCCCAAACTGACAAGAGGTGCAACTGAAGAGGTCTCAAGTGAAACTTAGCAAAGGGGACTGCCTCGAAGCAGGACACCATCAGGCCCACCAAATGCATCCCCTGACGGATGGAGGGATGAGGACACGATAGCAGAGCCCGAGCCTTCATCTGAAGACCCCCCACCTTCTGCTGAGGAAGGAACACCTTGACCTGAGAGGTATCCAGAGTCATGCCCAGAAAGAACCTCACCAAGGACGGGGTCAGAGAAGACTTGGGATAGATGATCACCCAGCCGAAGGATTCTAGAGTGGATGTCACCATCTGAGTGTCCTGCTCGGCCTGAGAAAGGACTTGGCCACAATCAGCATGTCGTCTAGGTAAGGAATGATGCGTATGCCCTGGTTCCTTAGCAGAGCCATCACCCCCGCCAGTACCTTGGTGAACACCCGAGGCGCCGAGGTGATACCGAAGGGTAGAGCCACAAACTGGTAATGCTGATCCTGCAGCTCGAACCTTAGAAATCTCTGATGACCTGGGAAGATAGGCACATGAAGATACGCATCTTTGATGTCCACAGTGGTCATGAAGTCACCCGGGCGAAGGGTACTGACAGCAGAGCGTAGCGTCTCCATACGAAATTGCTTGAATCTGACAAATTTGTTGAGGCCCTTCAGGTCCAGAATGGGCCTCAGAGAGCTGTCCTTTTTGGGGACCGTGAAAAGATTGGAATAGTACCCCTGACCCCGTTCTTGATGGGGCACCTGACAAATGACTCCTGACTTTAACAGGCATTGAACCGCCAGAAGCAACCCTTGAGCAGACAGTGGGTTTAAAGACATCTGGGATCTGATGAATCTTGGGGGCGGCCAGGCTGCAAACTCTATCTTGTAACCGGAGGACACTACTTCCTGAATCCACCAGTCTGAGACGTGAAGCCTCCAGATGTGAGCAAATAGCCGAAGCCATCCCCCCACCCAGATGGCTGAGGGCGCCCCTTGATGCCTGAGGGGGCTTGGGAGAGGGTTTGGGCTTGGAACTCCAGGAGAGACCGGGACGACCACAGGATCTGCCACGGCCCCAAGAATCTCTGCGGCCACTAGAGAGGAGGGAGCCACGGCCTCCTCTGGGAGCACGGAAGGAAGGGAGGGGGACGGAGGACCCCCGAAAGGGCCGAGGCTGCCTCTTACGCTGAGGCAGCCTGCCATCCTTCATCATCAAGACGCTCCCCAAATAGCCGCAGCTCCGCGAAGGGGAGTCCAGTGAGAGCTTTCTTAGCAGCAGCGTCATCTGCCCACTGACGTAACAAACAGAGCGGCGCATAGCCACCAAGAGCGCAGAGGCCCTACCGCTCAACCGCACAGCATCATCCATAGCAGTAAGGATAAAGGCCACAAAATCAGAGCAAACCAAGAGAGTCCTATACTCCTCCCCCCCCCCGCTACGATCCATAGCGCCATCAAGGAGACGCTTGAGCAGTTTCTTAAGGGCAATAGCTGTAATGGCAGCCACACAGGCCGGGCGCAATACAGCCCCCACACAGGTAAAGGCATGGCAGGCCGACTGATCCATGTGCCAGTCCTCACTGTCCCTCAAAGTGGTAGTGTCAGGTGAAGGCATGACCGAAGTATTGGACAAGCCTCCCCAGATTCAGGGTCACTATCACAGCTCTCCTGCTGGTCACCAGAGGAGTCAGAGTCCTGAAGCAGTCCCCCTTCCTCTAGGGAATAACGTCCAGTAGTGACATCAAACTCCTCATACTCCTCTGTATAGCGTGAGGGAGTGGAAGTCAGGTGCCGCTTCTTGCCAGAGGCCTTCCTAGGAATAGGCCCAGCAAGCTGCTTCTCAATGTTGGCCACACGACGGCACGCACACCGTGTCATCATTGCTGATAGGGGATACCCTGCACATAGAACACAGCCGGAATTGCCCCGAAGGCCCCCCGGGCACGCTATCCCCAGAAGCCGCCATATGGTGATTAACACAGGCACAATACAGGCGCAATAGGCCAGTGCTGGGTAAAGGCTAATACAAAAGCCACCCAGGATGCCCTCCCATGGGATGTCCCCAGCTAAGCAAAAATGGGTGGGGGGATGAGGGGGAGGAAGGAGTAGAGCCGGGAGAAACCACAACCCACTGGTATCCCGCCTGAAAGACATAAGTAAAAAAGACACATGAGAATCCCGCAGCACATGCCCCACGAGACCAATAAAAACCCTCGAGAGCACGAAAACGGCGCCCACGTGACTCCGCCGGCACCATGACAAAGCAAAAACGCCACAGGTTATAGCGCCCACAGCCGCGGAGCGCAGTACAAAACGGCGCGGCGGCCAAAAAACACCACAAGTAATACCACTCGCCTGTCAGCCAAGGCTGGGAGGCAGTGAGGGTCCAGAAACGGGTGGAAATAGACTTGCAGGGCCGCAGGCTTAGTTGCCTCGCTCACCTGCGCAAGAGAGAGAGCCATCTTCTAACTTTGCAGTTCCACTGCAGAGGAAACACTGGGAACTCTATGGTTAATCTCGTTTTTATAGGGGGCCGGGAGATGCCACAGCTTTCTGCAGTACCACTGTGCCACCTTGTGGCGGAATAACCCAACTGTTATGAATACCGAAGCAGGCCGTGCCATGCAATAAAGAAATATATATAGGAGAAGAGCTTACAATCTATAAGATAATATTGGAATATATATATATAAAGGGGGAAGAGCTTACAATCTATAAGGTAATACTGGAATAGAGCTTACAATCTGTTAGGGTATAAGGGAGGATACACAAGGTGGAAGAGCTTACAATCTGTAAGGTAATATAAAAATATATATAAGGAGGAAAAGCTTACAATCTGTAAGGTAGTATGGGAATATATATAAGGGGGAAGAGCTTACAATCTGTTAGAGTATAACATACCTCCCAACTTTTGAGAAAAGGAAAGAGGGACGCGGAAATTCTTGCAATTAAACCACGCCTCCAGTCACACCCTTAAACACTACCTAAGAATTACATAATAATGATATAGGCAAGCCCCCCCACACACACAAACACACACACATGCAGGCAAGACCCCAAGCAGGGGCGGACTGGGGTTAAAAAAACGGCTTAAGTAGAAAATAGGAAAAAAATATTCTGAACCGAATGTTGTGCTAAAATCCTCCCATTACAGGTAGTGTGCAAAATCCCCCCGTTACTAGCACTGTGCGCCATCTTCCATTTTAGCCACTGAAGGGCATCCCCCATTACAGGCAGTGTGCACATCCCCCATTACAGCCAGTGAGGGGCATTCCTCATTACTGCCGTGAGGGGCATCCCTCACTACAGCCAGTGGGGGGCATCCATCATTACAGCCATTGAGGGGCATCCCTGAATACAGTCAGTGAGGGGCATCCCACATTACAGCCAGTAAGGGGCATCCCAACACCCACATCACTCTTAACACATACACTTAACTGAGCCAGAGCCTCTAGAGTCCCTCCCAGTGGACCACCAATGATAGAAACAAAAAATAAAACAGCAGCCAGTACCGTCCAGGAAAGATGTCGCTTGGCTGCACACTCAGGCCCGGCAGGCAGTGGTGGGGAGGAGGCGGCGCGGTTGGCGTAGAGTGTTGCTATGGGACACCAAGACCGGGATTGTCCCATGGATACAGTTAGGGGGAATGGTAAGGGAGGCTATAGAAAGGGTAAGACCTTACATTTTATTGGGAATAAACAGATGAAGGAATAGCTTACAATGTATTAGGGTATAAGATGCTATAGAAGGGGCAAAAGGCTACAATCTATTTGGGTATAGGGGAATGTAAAAAAGGAGGAAAAGCTTAAAATGGACTAAAACCCACCCTGGAGTCTATGAGCCCCCGGGGCATCCAGATTCGGGATACCCCACTGTGTGACGATTTGACCTCAGCGCAGTCGATCGTGATATTTGGATGAGAGGCCGCGCATGTGTCGTAGGACCGGGGAAAGGTGAGTTTTGATTGGTGATCTGGGGGGTTTCACACAGAGGGGCACCCGGCATTGGGGTGCCCCAGGGGCAAGGACCAAAATCAAGCCAAGTCAAAATCCTGTGTTTTGGTCCACTTTAAAAGTCCAGTCATAGGGTAACCCCCACCCTCCCCTGGTGTTGAGGCAGGATGAGGGGGTTACAAAGAAGCAAATACCCATACCTCACCCGCGGTCCAGTGCTGATCTCCCGGGTCCATGCGGATGAAAGATACAGAGCGGCATCCCCCACCTCCATATGGGCTCCTGCACGCAAAGAGCTGGGGAATGCAGCTTGGTGCTTTTTTCCCAAGAGGGCGTCGCCCAGGACCTGGAGCGCAGGTGGAATGGCGCTGGACCGCGGGAGAGGTAAGGGTTTTTTTCTTTGTATCCTGCGCAGGCATCATGGGATAGTTGGAAAGCCAATTTTTTACAGTGATCTTCGTAGGTTTCACACATCTGAATGCCCCACAAAGAGGGAGACCACTGGCCCTAGAGTCATAGAGGCTGATTCATTACTAACGCCAGGTATCGGCAGATGAGTAGTATCGCTAGTAGACGCTGTAAGCGGGTAATACCTGACGCTCTGGGAGCTAGAACGCCGGCTCTATACACTGAGCCGCCTGTAATAATAATCGGACACTACATGGCGCTGTTAGGGGGGCTCACCAGATTCGCTTTCATAAATGTGGTTTTGCCTACAGCGCCCAACGTTCACCAGACGCTGCCTACCGCTACGAGGCACTAACCTGCCGCTATCCCTTCTTAAATAACCACCTTATAGACTAGACTGTTCTAGACTGTTGCTCCTCCCTGAGGAATAACAACCTATATGGCTCCTATATGCTCGCAGCCTGTCCCACTGCTTCCACAAGAGAACCGCAATGATAGCCAGCATTCCCAAGTCACCTAAATGGCGATTAGCACCTAAATGTGACGGGGCCCTGGTTTGAACATTTAATGGGGCCTTGTCAAGAATCATACAGTCAACTTTTTCTGTCTTTTAACTCAGTTGGATGCAACTAGACAACTAAAGACTGAAAAAGCAGAGACAAATGGTGCTTCCTTTCTCTAAATGTAAATCTAAAAAGAGAGCCGGCACTCAAAATGCTTGCAGAGGATACATGACACCATCTGCAAAAATACAATCCAACAAATTTTTGCTGATAATGTCTAATACACTTATCCTTTGCAAGCATTAGGAATGTTGGCTCTCTGTTTGGATTTATGTTTATGCGATGCCACCGCAGGGGGTACTTGGTTGTGATTGCTTGTTGCTAGGGGGTACTTCATGTAAAAACAATTTGAGAACCTCTGGTTTAGGTATAAGAGACGCAGCAGTGACAGGGCTGTGCTACTGGTCTGGATCTGTCCTGTGTTTAAAGTGGACCCAGGATTTTGACTGGGTTTCGGTCCTTGCCCCTGGGGGACCCTGATCAGGGATGCCCCGCTGTGTGAAAGCCCCAGGTCGCCGCAACCAACTCCCCTCTTCCCGGTACTCCGGCGCATGTGCTTATCCAATCAGCGCGCTCAACATCACGTCACACAAAGGACAACCGCATCCCCTGCTACCCTCTAACAGAGAGCATGCCTGCGCCGACCATTCACAAATGCTTGACGCCGGCACGCACCCTGCTAGAGGGATAGTGGGGATGCGCCCGCGGCTTGCGCATGCGCCATTGGACCGGGAAAGAAGGCATACCTCCCAACTTCTGAAAACGTGAAAGCGGGACAAGCCATGCCCCCGGCCACACCCCCGTCACGCCCCGGCCACACCCCCATCACGCCCCGGCCACACCCCCGTCACGCCCCGGCCACGCCCCCGTCACGCCCCGGCCACGCTCTCCAGCTCCAGCAATGTCGGCTGCCTTCACCCCTGCATGCGGTACGTATCCCCAAACCAGCATACCGCCCGCCCCCCCACCCCCGTGCGCCCGCCCCACTCTCTCACCCCACGCGCCAGGAAGTTATCTTCGCGCCAGCGTCATTGCGGCCCTGGGCTGTCACAGCGCAGGGGGTCCCGGGACATTTGGTAATGTTCCGGGACCGCGGGATCCTTCTCAAAAATCGGGACAATCCCGGGAAAATCAGGACAGTTGGGAGGCATGAAGAAGGTAAGTGTATGAGCGACCTAGGGGGTTTCACACATTCCCGATTTTGGATTTCCCTGGGGGGGGGAAATTGATGGGCCTGGGAATCTTATAAAGCCAGGGCTGATCACCGTGGGTTTTAGTCCACTTTAAATAGGTAGACAGAGCTCACTTCACAGGCTACAGCACACTTTTTGTTGTTGCTGCTTCAGTTTATTAACCCATTCTGCACCTCTTGTTAGACATAAAGAGGAGGCCAGGGCTGGCATGCACACAAAGGCCTCGATTCAATAAAGGTAGAAAAAAATTCTCATGTTAGTAAAAAATTCAATTCATGAGAAAAAAGCCTGAGAATGTCACTGTTACTGAATCACTAGATAAAAAGACAATGAAAGTCAATGGCAACTTTTACTACAGTGTAGAAAGGAGTAAACAGTTCTCTACTTTTCTTAGGAGTAAAAAAGTGCCATTGACTTTCATTGTTTTCTTAGCTGGTGATTCAGCAACTGTGACATTCTCAGGCTTTTTTCTCATGACTTGAATTTTTTACTACCATAAGAATTTTTTTATTGAATCGAAGCTTAATTGTTTGGTTGCCCATCAAAAATGAAAGAAAGAATGGTTATTCGGTCATTTCTTATTTTATAATTCCGGCTAAGTCTATCCCAGAGCACCAGAAACCTGCCCCAATCTGCTCCAGATTTGCCTCAAAATAACCCTGTTTTGACGTCCATACATTTTCCCAATGGTCTTCCTAACGAAAATGCATGTCAGTCTCCATGTGCCGGCCTATACTACTACTACTACTAGCAGGGAAAAGGTTAATACAACGAGACTCACTCCCCCAGGTGTGTGCGACAGGTGAGGCCGGGGGGGGGGGGGGGCGGGGTGGCTATGGCTATATATTTAGTGCTCAGGTGGGCTGGGGGCCTTTAGCTGGAGGGAGATGGGTGTAGCTGGATGTTAAAGGTGGAGGGCTTTATCTGGCTTGGAGGGGATTATTGTAACCGAGCTTTTCTATAACACACCTGTCAGGTATTGTATTTTAATAGTAGTGTGTCTTTATAGGTATGACAGTCTATACTAAATAACCTGCACTGAACTTATTACCTGTCACTATGTTGCTGTAATTGTTTATAGCTCTCATGGTATATCTCCTTGCCATAAAGCATTCCTTTTCTGTATCCTGTACTTGGCGGTCAAATAAAGTATTCAGTATCATAGGTTCCCAGATCTTTAATGTGGCCCAAAGCCTTTGAGGCCTGCTCAGGTCTAAAATGGCCTCAGGGGTGAAGGCTTCCCTTGCCTTGGGGTATTCCTGATCTGGGATGCCCCACTGGGGAATCCCTGGAATAACTTATTACATGCATGGGCTGTGGTGGCATCCCTCAGGCCTGGTGCAGGAGCCTGCATCAGCCAATCTGAATGTCTGGAGTGCTTACAAGAGGTGCTCCAGCAATCCATTCCTTTAGAATAAGTTGCAGGGCATTCATATTCCCTGCACTCTATTTTGATTGGCTGGAAGCCCACACATGCACCATGGTATCATGTAGCAAGGTATGTGACCTGGTGATTTCACCCAGGAGTTGAGGTTAAAGTAGACCAATCCCCTCCTATGGAAGGTTAAACTTCAAAAAGTAAAACCCTATTTATCCACTTCCCTTAGTGAATGAATTGGATAAAAATAATTACAAATTTTGGCTTCAAAGACAAAATTGGGGAAGAATTAAGGGAAAATTAAATCTTCTTTTGGCTTTTGTCTTCTAGCACTAACTTCCATAGGCACTAATTGCACCCAACATGAGAATGTGAGGGGGTCTTAACTAGTTTAGAACAATGGGATCCTGTCTGAAACGAAGTTTTATTGGGGGCAGTTGGCAGAAAAACTGCTTAGGTTAAAGGGAAGTAACCACTGTCCTCTAGTCTCTAAATGGATGCAACACCCCTTTGTCTAAGACTCTTGGGGGGTTGGTCTTCCTATTTATTGAGCATCCTGATTTGGGATGCCCTGCTCTAAAACTCCCTGGATCACCCGTGCTGTGGCAATATTTTCACCATATATCCGCACCAGATAATCATTTCTGAACGTCGCATGGCAAACCCACAGCTAGGGACGGGGATGCGGCTGGTGTTGCTTGCTCCATTCAGATTTACTGCTCGGTGCAGCAAAGGAAATCTGAGGGGAACAAATGCCGCTGTGGGAACAAGGGAAAGGAGTTTACGGGTGATCCTGGGATACACACAATGGTGCATCTCAAATTGAGATTGTTTTAGAGCAGGGGTACTCAACCACTTCTTGTAAAAATCCATATACAGGCATCTGAGAGGTAAATGTCCAGCCGGGGGGCTGTTGTGGGGCTGGATAGTTCGAAATCCGCGCCCTGGGGGGTGGTACAGATTACAGGCGAAACTAAAAAAGGCTGGGGTGGATGGGGCAGAGCTGGGGGGGACAGGAATGGATGGTGCTGATCTGGGGGGATGGATATGGGTGGGGCAGAGATGGTGGGACAGGGATGGGGCTGAGCTGGGGTAGGGGGGACAGGATTGGCTGGGGCAAAGAAACCATGAAACAAAGTTTGTGTGTTCCTTGTAATGCCGCTTTCTGCCCATGCAGTACTTCATATTGCAATGCTAGTGGCAGGGAGCCATGGTCACTGGCAGGGAGACTAAGCACTACATCGCCGATCAAGTAAAGGGGCAGCGCTGAGCACAACAGCACCGCATTCTGACCCCGGTCTGCCAGTTGAGTACCGCTGTTCTAGAGGAACAAAACCCTACACCAATTGTTTGGGTGGTGTTCCACTAAGGCTCCTCTAAGACTTATTTTGAATGTAGTCCAAATGATGCCCCCCCCCCCATTTAAAGGTATCTTTTCTGTTTGGCTGCTATATATTTTAAGTACTTCTCTCCCCAAATCTGACCACTTGAAAAACATGTTTGACCTTCTAATGAACATGTAATATTTCTGCTTTAATTTTATTCAAATGATGCCCCACCCCAGTAAATTTGCATGAATGTCACAACTTTTTATGGAAAGTGTCAGCGTAACCTATTGACTCCAATAGGACCCACCTGCAGGGTCCTGCCCTGAAGCCTCCAACTGCCACTAAGACCCCCCTGGAGACAGATTTACTATAAAGAGGAACAGCGCCCAGGATTTTAACACCCTCAGGGGTGGTGATATCTGGCAGGGCATCCTGAATTGGCAGCCTCTCTATGATCTGCCCCATTCAGCTTCTGCTTCAGAGCAACGAGTGAGCTAAATGGAGCCTTCTAAAGATAATTGAAGTATATGTACAAAGCTGTTAGGGGCACAACAAAACCCTTGACTTGTGTGTTTTCAATGTTTAGGGGGCATCTGGGATTGGGATGCTCAGCCAGAGAGGAGCCTAACCCAAGAAAGTTAAATTCTTGGGTTTTGTTCCTCTTCTAAGGTAGTCTTGATGGAGCCCCCGATCATGGGTAGAGTGGCTGCACCCCCATCTTTACACCCTATGCTAAAGTTTGACCCTGGACAAAGTCTAGTGGATGCGCCCCTTGAGTAACTGAATTGGTGCCCTTGTTAACTAGTGGTAGAGGCCCCAGGACAGGAGCCCTGGTTCACCCCTTTTTGACCTGGTCCTGACCACAAATATAATGCTCGGAAATGTTGGTCATTTGTAATTGTTCTTTACCTGCAGGGATGATGTCTGCCATGACGTATGATTCTGAAGTTATTCAGAAGCTAAACTTCAGCAGTGATGAGGAGAATGAGGGTAAAGAGGACATGGAAGGCTCCCCTGTACTAGGGAGACGAGAGGAGGCTATGGCATGGAGGACACGGGATAGTCAATTTCCTGTCACACCCCAGCGCAATGAAAGGGGCGTCTCTCCATCGCAAGAGGACTATGTGGACCAGAGTCCCGGCAGTGATGGCTCTCCTTTGGCCAAAATGGGGCAGGATGGGGAGTGTCCTGGAACACCATTACATTACACCACCTGGAAGAAGCTGAAACTTTGTGATACTCCATATACACCAAAGGTAAAACGGCTCTATAGTATTAACCCATTCAGAACTCAAGTATATTTATAGGCATGATCCTGTCTGTTTCTAGCTGCTCAGATGCTTTTATAGTGGACAGAAACTGGCCTTGGAGTCAGATTTCAGGGCCGGCTGATTCCCTCTTGCCAGGGCATCTGGAACTTGGATGCCCCACTCTATAACACCTCATTCCTCCGATAACACATCTCCAACAAGCCCACAGCACAGGGGTGAACGGCATCACTCACATCCTATTCAGGCTGTGCGAGTGATGGCCGCGCAGCTTGTGTGGCTGGGATTCCATTCAGCTTCTCCAGTCGCACATTAGTATGCGGGGCCATAAAAGCTGATTGAAGGAGAGCCTTGCCTGTCAATGGACAGGTGATAAACTGGGCGAACAGCGCCGTTTCACACAGCAGAGCATCCCAAACTGGGCTGTCCAAGGGGGATGGACCAAAACCCGGGATAGTAAATATTTTGGTCCAGTTTAAAATCTATAGTTCTGCTGGCAGGTCCATTGTGCTACACCAGAAACTTCCTTCGTGGATTTTGTGAACCTTTGTTGCTACTTAATTTAGTAAGCTCTTTGGTTGTGTTTGTGCAGAGTTTGCTCTACAAGACCCTTCCTTCCCCCGGCTCGAGAGTGCCCTGCCGGGGTCAGAGGTTGCTGAGGTTTGTGGCTGGGACTGGTGGAGAGCTAGAGGACCCAGCATTGGTCAACATCAACCCCTTCACACCGGAAACCTATCGCCAAATGCAGCTCAACTCTAATGGCAAAAGGAAGGCAGAACCATGCAGGTGACTTCATAAAAACATAGGTTGATGGCAGAATGAGGCCACATGGTCCATCTAGTCTCCCCTTGTGTGTTCTTTTTCAGAGGATAGATGTATGCTTATCCCAGGAATGTTTACATTCAATTACTGCTGATTTTCCAAAGATCGCTGCTGGACATGTTTTCCAGGCATCTACTTATGAGCGTTCCACCAACCTTCTCCTTGAGTGTGACCAACAGGTCATGTTTTGTGGATGTCCATGAACTGGTAGTTTGCTCTATAGCAGAGTCTGAGGATATGTTGAGATATTTAACACATGACCTGTTGGTTACTATTTAAGGCGAGGGTTAGTAAACAAGGTAATCATTCAGCAAAATATTTCTTGACCTTGCTCCTGATCTTCCACCCCAAACTAGCTTCTGGTTGAATTCATTCATGTCTCATCTTTCAAGTCCCCACCGTTCCTTCTTTCCTCTACCTGGCTTTAAACTGAACCAAAACCCAGGGGAGTAGCTAGGGGGGAGCACTTGCCTCGGGTGCAGCAGGTCAGAGGATGCCATTTTGAATCTTTGCCCTGGGTGCCAGAAAGCCTAGCTGCTACTCTGCCAAAACCCATGACACCGGCCATAGAATCTAAGAATCCAAGGCTGGGTGAAGGCCCTCTAGTGATGTGTGAAACCCCCAGGGTTGCCCGTAATCTTGCCTTGTACCTTGATGCTATGGCACATGTGTTGGCCCTGGACTGTATCTCCAATACACCTCCATTTGATGCATGCACTACAGCCAGGTGTATCTGAATTGCTGGCAGTGCAGCTGGAGGGCAACTGCCAGTAGTCCCTAGATAATTAATTCAGCTTGATTTTCTAGGTGTTAGCATACATGGAATGGAATGTTTGGAGGATGGCCCGCACATGATGTGGGAACAGAAATCACGCTTTTAGGCAAACCCAGGGGTTTCATACGCAGGGGCATGCCAAACCTGTAAAATGGACCAAAACTCAGGACATTATTTGGGTGTTTTGGTCTTTTAAGTATAAGACTCCTTTAATCTAGCCGGATGCTAGGTAACATGCATACCCTCAAACTTAGAAGACTCCATAGTTTGAAGTCAAATGCCCCAACTTTAGTTTTGGATGTGATATCTGCATATATTTGAGTTGGAAAAGGATTTCTTTAGATATGCAAATAAGTAACCACCAAAATATGAACATTTTATATTGGTCATTTCCAACATTTTGCTCATGCTCAACACCTTAACGGGTGTTGGTCCATGTTCCAGCGCAAAAAAACAAGCCTGGGGGGTATCCACAATGCTGGGGCCTCCCTGCACATCACCCCGCAGAACACTTGTTATCCTTACCTTATCCACAAGCCTCAGCCGGAAATGAAGCCCCACGATTGGTCGCTGGCCCTCACATGGACAGGGCTTTCCAGTGGCCGACGCATAGGACATGCCCCAACCCCCTGAGACTAACCATGGGTTCCATTTCAGACAGAGGCTCAAGAATAAGTTAAGGATTACGGGCATTCTGGGGAATGTGCAAGGGTGCTCCAGCATTCTGGATATCCCCAGCATGTTTTATTTCTCTGGCACACGGACCAGCACCTGTTCTCAAGAAGAAATGGGGTCGGTCTACTTTAATGTTTACACAAATAATTAAAAACCTACTTCTAGGAATAGAAGTGCGTTCGGTGCCTTTTCCATTAACTCAGACAAGGCTCCTAATACAAAGTAGACCCTGATATAAATCTGCCATACTGCCCTTTTTATGGTCAGTAGAACTGAATGAGGTCTGGCCGGTCCTGAGTTGTCCTGATTCTCCCCTCCAACTTTGCAGGCCTTTATTATGTACAGGGCATTATATGGTCAGCTTGAATTCTGGTAGACCCAAAATGGCTGTTTTCAGGGCTGATGGGATTATGTTCCCCACAAGATATGGTTGGCTGTTAAGCAGATCTTAGAGAAGGATTACATTGGAATGATTTCCAGTGAATGCCTCTGTGCTGGGGACCAGGAATACTCAGGATTGCTCCTGAGGGACTAAATATAGGATTGGTCATTCATGTAAAGCTAAAGTCAATATAATCATGTTTGTTCCTCATTAATGGCAAGTAGTTGCCCTAAAATAGAACCGCCATTGAAACAGGAAATACTAACGGCTTTAAGGGAAGATATCATTTAGTAAATTGCTCCCCTCCGATCAGTAGCATTAACTGCTTGAGAGGAATAGCTGCACTCCTAAAATTACATGGGGGCTGCCATCTTGCCACACATTCAATGTGAGAGGGAATCTGTTACATTCATGTTTCTTCAGGTTATGGCATTGGTGCAGCAGCCGCAGAACATTTAATGTATTTGACAAGGAACTTCACAGGCCCTGGAGTCTAAGACTCCTGGGCCATTTGCGTTCCACTCATTGGGGCATCCTGAATCAGGATACCCTGCTGTGTAACCCACGCACGGCCTTTTCTGAATGGGAGGCACGAGCACGCCAGCTCTGCAGTGAGCAGAGACTATTAAGAGTGTGCTGATCAGTGTGCTTGTTCTCTCCTGAACTCCTTTGTATGATTAAGAGCCCCGTGCGGCTTGAAACGCGTCACACAGGATTGTGTGTTTTTTCTCTACCTCAATGGGGCCATTTGAGTAAGGATCTTCAATAGTTTCTATGGATGGGCTATATTTTAAACTACATAATTAAAAGCTAATTTTTAGGATTTTCGTGGCTGGACTACATACTGGACTTTTCTCTATTACGATAAGGAGTCATATCTGGGATCTCCTTAGTCCGCGCCACGTTGGATTTTTGGTGAGCTGGCTATCCATTTTTCTGCCTTGTTCTCTCCTGAGTCTGCTTTGTGGAAGCAAAAGGAAGGTGAGTGTATGGGGCGACCCAGGGGATACACACAGCAAGGCATCCCAATTTGGGATACTGCCGCATAGAGCAACACCCCCCCCCCCCCAGTCAAAACTGGGTGTATTCTTTAACTTATCTAAAATGTATCTAGTTGCTCTCAGCTGTCAGAGTAATGAGTCATTACAGCTGATGAATTTCTACTTCTGGCTAGAGATGATGGATAATTGCAGATTTGATGCAATTTTGAGTCATGGGCTTTCATGTGTAAATCAAGATGGCAGCTCCTGTGTAGTTCAAGAACATAACATCTGCATGCTATTCTATAATATCTGCAAGGAGTTAAGCCCTCTCAAATAGCTTAGGTCACCATTACTAGAGTGGGGTTTGGGGGTAGCAATTTATTAGGGTTTAATTTTGACTGGAGACAACCATGGGTTTTAGTTGGCTTTTATTGGTTACATTAATACCATAGAAAGCATAAAGGAATTGTTTTCCCAGTAATCTCCACCAAAATATCTGAAAAATTATAATGGCACTGGAATGACCTTGTATTGTCATAAGTCTGATCTGAAGTTCCTGTTGTAGATCGGTGTTTCTCCCCCCCCAGCCCTCTACTCAAGGCCCACAGAGGTCACATTTTGCAGACCTCCATGGTCTCTATAGTATGGGCACCAACTTCACCTGTGTATCTGAGGTCTGCAAAACATGGCCTGTTGGTGGGCCTTGAGTGGTTTGGGGGCCACTGATGACCTAAGTTTTTTTTTTTTCTGTTTTTATGTAGCAGTGATCCACCCCTAAAGTACAGGGAAAGGGAACATTCAGCAGTCTTGAATTCAAAAGTAAGTATTTGTCCCTAGTTCTTGGATTCTGTCTATTGGGTTGGTCAAGACAAATGTTGCAGTGCTACTGCCACCCAAATAACTGTTTCTCTTTAGAGGATTGTGTTGCGTGAAACAAATATGGTGTCCAGGTACAAGACAGAATTTTTGGAAATTGAAAAAATCGGGTCAGGGGAGTTTGGCGCTGTCTACAAATGTGTCAAGAGGCTGGACGGTTGTGTCTACGCAATTAAGAGGTCTAAGAAGCCTCTAGCTGGCTCTACAGACGAGTGAGTACATATCTGTTTGCCATCTCTGCACCATTTTTTTTGCCTGTATAGGCTTTAGGGGATACGATTAGATTTTCATCCGTGGGCCTAATAACGTACAGGAAAAGCAACCTGTGATGGTCTGGCTTGTATCTGCTCGCAGGGGATTAGTCATACAGCTGGTTTCTCATGTACTAGTGTAAAGGCTACTGTATTTGTAGAAGGTGTTTGCATAGCATGAGGCAAGGACCACCATCAAAAAATGTCTGGACCCCATATAACTTAAAGAGAAACAAAACCCAGGATTTTAACTTTCCTGTTTTTTTTTTTTTTTTATTTATTTATTTTTTTTTGTTCCCTCATTTGTGTTTTTGAGGAATTTAAGGGGTTAGATGGTTCGCTTCATTGAAATCCATATGGTCAACCAGCAAAGCTTGTATTGGTTTGGCTGGGGGTTTAGACATGTCCATTTTTCATTCAATGGGAGCATTATAAAGCTAAAAGGCCCCTTAATAATCCTCAAAATCAAATGACTGGACACCAGGCCTTGCATATTGACGGTCCAGACACATTGGAATTTACAGAGGGATGTGGATGGAAGTGTCCCGCTGAAGTTATCTACTATGCACATTAGGAAATCCACAATGCTGTTGGATCTGTTAAATTCAATAACTTTCTAAAGCACTGGTTCTCAACCTGCGGTATGTGTACCCCAGGGGGTACGTGGGGATGTTGGGAATCTGATGGGTATTAACGGTAAAACATTTTTCCTTTTTGCTTTGAAAGTGCCATGAGGTCTGTGGCCTACTTAGTTTAGTCGCATTTCTAATGGTTCCCTTCTTTGGGGGGTACTCTGTTGGAACTTGTCTCTAGAGGGTACTTGGCATAAAGTTTTAGTATCCCTGCTTTAAAGATGGTCTTGTTCTGCAGGCAGTTGGCACTACGAGAGGTCTATGCTCATGCTGTGTTGGGCCACCACCCTCATGTTGTTCGTTATTACTCTGCATGGGCTGAAGATGACCACATGATTATCCAGAATGAATACTGCAATGGCAAGTATATTTGGAATGGTAAAGGCTGGTGGTATTTTTATATTGGTTGAAGGCAGTTGATGACGAACAGCACATGGGACAACATGTATTCCTGATGAACTAAAGATCTGTATGCTGGTATCCAAACAACTTTAGGGGAATTTTCTGACTTAGGGAAAAGTCAGAGCATCCTAAACTGCCATTGGTAGCTAATGGAGATTAACAATTGTAGCTAAAGAGGTTATGGATAGGAAAGTGTCCCTGCTTTGTATCTTAGGCCTAATGCATTTTAGAAGATTAGTAGGCTATTTGGTTTTGATCCAACACCTTTGTTAAGCATATCTGCTGCCTCTGTCATGCCAAGATTTGAGTTTTGGGTGTAAGGTGCTGCAATTGGTAATCCTCCTAAACCAGTTTAATTCCGTACTTATCCTTTTGTTGCTGTCCTGGGGGCTAAATTGGAGAAAACAAGTTTGTCTAGTTTAGCAACTCAACTTGCAGGATTCCTTCAGGACAGAAGGCTCGGCTTAAGTGTTTGGCTAGTCAACAAAAAATATCAGTAACTTACATTTCACTGTGGCTCTGTCCTTCTCTCCTGTTGGTCTTGGTGAGGAAAATCACTTCCTCATTCAGATTTCAGTTTCCACCCCACTGATCTGGTTCCTCAATCAACCTTCAGTGGACCAGGAATGGAAACGCCCCACTCCCTGCCCATGTTTCCTGATTGGCTGAGCCTCTGCAGCTCTGAAACCCCGCCCTCTCCTTCAACTATGTGATCTTGTGCCTTCAGAGACTTTAGTATGAGTTTAGAGGGCATATTTTGGGGGTTTAATGGGGTTTCTGGTCTCCAGTGTGAGGTGTCATTGTTGTCCTGGGAGAAATCACCAGGTAGAGCTAAATCTAATTTGTTTGGCAGGTGGAAGTCTACAGGACCTGATCATGGAGAACAAAAAGTCTGGACATTTGGTCATGGAACAGGAGCTGAAGGAGGTTCTTCTACAAGTATCGATGGGATTGAAGTACATACATGGCTCAGGCCTGGTGCACATGGACATCAAGCCAAGTTGGTACCAACAGCATTAATGTAACTGTTCAGAATTACAGGTTTATTCGCCATGGACGAAAGATATTTACACACGTGCCAAATGAAACAATCTCAATGCTTGTGTGAAGGTCTTCAATAAAGGTAGGGCTACCACCAGGGTCATAACTTGAGGGGTTGCAGGGAGTACAACCAAATCGAGGCCCAGAAAATCAGGGGGTCCCCATTGCCCATCTCCAGCTTATTGGCTCACTGCATAATTTAGAAGTGCCATTTGTCTCTGCAGTTTGTCTTGGTCTCGCTGCATCCAACGAGTTAAGACAAAGTTTACTGAGTCTTCACAGGGCTCCATTTAATGTTTGCACTGGGGCCCCATCACAGTTATGCCACTGGTGGCCTGTAATGGATGTCACGCTCTACATTTCATATTTTTGCAGGCTTGTAGTTAAAAAAAAGCCTGAAGCAGCAAGACAGCGCCGTCAGGGCAACAGGCAGGACCTTGTGTATGGGGCCCTGCCATGAAGGATGACTTGCTGCTAACCTAGATGTCACAGCAAGTTTAAGATTTATTTACTTCTCCCACCCCCAGCTCTTGTCTATCCACTCCCTCTTTGCTCAGTTGTTCATCCACCCCCTCTCCCAGCTTCTTTCTCCACTCCCCTTTTGCTCCACTCGTTCATCCCCTACTTCTGCTCTACTAGTTTTTCCACCCTTCTCTCTGCTCTTATTCATCCCCCTCCCCCATCTAAAGGTTCTAAAAAGATAATGCATTATTATGCATTATCTGGCCAGAGAATTCGGCCTTGGAATAGGTATGGATTTCAACATCCCCCACCCCCACCCTTAATGCAGCCATTGCCCCTACAGGCAAATAATCCCTTCCCTCTCCAATAGCCATTTATCAGAGAAGGCAGTGATGTCAGCAGAAGTTCGGCTTAGATTTGAGTGTTTATTGTAGTGGAATATCGGTGAACAATATATTCCTGGTCCATATAAGTGTTTGCTTTAATGGGTTTCCTCATCAGAACACGCAGTTTCCACCTTTGACAATGTAATTTGTGCAGTGCCATCATGGTACCCCTGCTGCATGTCTTGCCAGTCCACCATTTTGATAAGAACGATCTCTTCCCAAACTGGCAGTATATTTTCACAGCTTTCCCCTTCACCATTCACCAGGCTTATTGCCTTAAAGCGGACCTTCAGCTTCATTTAATGAAAAGCCCAAACCCTTAAAAAAACTATTTCCCAGCATCTAAAATTAATATATTTAATGTTTTTATTTACTTTTTATTCTTTCTCTCACCTGGAACTCTGTTCAGCACTCTAGCATACGGGCGCCACCAGGAGAGAAGAGGGGTCAAAAGTGCAGGGGAGCAGGGATATAGCATAGCTGGGGTCAGGAAAAGATCAGCAATCCTAGAATGCAGAGCGGCAGTCACACTTCTCGTTTGCAGGCAGCCTGCACCTCCATGGGCCGCCATCTCAGATGTTTAAAGTTTCAGAAAATGCAGTAGATGCAGGTAGGATGATTTTCAATGTGAGCAATCTGTATGTACAGGGTGTGGGAAACATATAAGATAGACTCTTAATTAGGATGAAGGTAAATGTCAGCAGTCTGCTCAGGCAAAACTGTAAGCCCCTTTCTCAGTGCACCAGCTATGCAGTTAGGTGGTTAGAGCAGCATATCGGAAGCATCCTAAAGATGAAAATCTGATGTGTTTAAAGAGGAATTCGAGTAAAAAAAAACCTGCCAACCTTTCCTGGTGCTGAGGCAGGATTGGGGGGTGTCCAGAGGAGACCCATACATCAGCCATGGTCCAGCACAGGGGCGTAGCTAGGGCGGGGGTGGGGGGCATGTGTCCGGGTGCAGCAGGTCAGGGGGGCGCCTTAGGGGGCCTTGAGCACATGTGGGGGACGCCATTTCAAATATTTTCCTCAGGTGCCAGCCTAACTACTCTGGTCCAGCGCTGTTCTCGCGGGCATGAGCAGCCTGCCGCACAGACATAAGATGGCATCTACCAGCTCTGTGCATGCACCAGCTGCCCATTGAAGTGAATAGGCAGGTTCATGGAGCAGCGGGATGCTTTCTTTCCTGTGCCTTTCTCTGTGGCCGCACAGACAAAGCACCACCCCCCGCTGTGTGCACCCGCCGCCCATTCACTTGAATGGGGGATGAGCGCGCATACTGAGTCGGGGGATGACGCCCGTGCCCGGAGAGCTGCGCTGGACCATGTTAAGTATTTTCTTTTCTCTGCAACCGCCCGTCCTGCCTCAGCGCCAGAACAGCGACATAACATTAGATCTTCGTGACCACACATTAGCTGATGTGGAAATGCAGACTTGCTATAAACACTGCTGCATAGTAATGGATGGGCTAGTATGCCTCACTTCAGGACTAGTATGTAAGGGACAGAAGCTGAGGTTTTTTGCCTGAACAAACCTTTTAAACATTTACATGCCGGCTAGGTAAGATGAGGTTTAAAGAGCGACTGGCTAGTCGGTGGCCAAGAATTGTCCAGAAAGGGGGGGAAAATCAATGTCCACCATAGACCTACAATTAGACTGTTGGCAGCACTTTGTTCCCAGTGTGCTGCATTTCTTTGGGGCTGAATGGGCCACCTCCTCAGAGCCTGTGCCAGAATCCACTTTTACCATACCTGGCCCCACTATACCCCTTCAATGCTTTAGACTTCGCATTGTGGTCATTGGGGGGGGCGGCATACTCTTCCTCTGCCCCACACGATCTGCCCCTGTGCTCCCAATGATATAGCCTCAGCTAATGCACATCCAAAAACAGACAGGGCTCAGTGGGATGTTGTAGGTTGGCTAGGCTCAGGAAAATCCTGACCACTCCAGACCACAAAGAAAATTTCAGATTGTCCCCTCCCTGCTGTTGCTTAGTTCACCATTTTAACTATCCAAACTTTTTCCCCTTAGGTAATATCTTTATCTGTCGGAAGATGACGGAGGCGGGGCAAGATGACAGTGATGGTGAAGATGATCTCTCATCTGCCAGTGTCTTGTATAAAATTGGTGAGACATCAATAACCTCATTAAATGTAAAGAACTGGGCTTCAAAAAAGGAAGCCTCTACAAATGGCCCTTGTATCATGTGTCTGATTAGACCAGGAGTGCTTTGCAAAAGCCCCTGGAGATGGGGCAAAGGGTTGAGCCATGCCTGGGCCCCAAATGGGGAGTAAGCACTTAAAGTGGCTAGGACAGCATGGACCCCAAATATGGTCCTGGAGTTGGGACCATGGTGGTTCAATAGCAAACTGTTCTCCAGGAAGCTGAGTTTAGAGTCACTTTGGGTTTTAATCCAAAATGGCAATGTATGAACACCTACAGGTGCATGATGCACTTCCCTTTGGACACCACTTCCATGTAAAGTTGCACATTAAAAGGTACTTGATGGTGGCGAAGGCCAAAATGATGCATGAAGTCCATTCTGGGTGGAACGCGGCAAGCAGGGCACCTTAACCCACACTAGGCCTCAATGGAAAGGGGTGAAAGGGCCCATAGAGGATACATAGCAGGATTATTTTGCAGCTCTTGTGCATTCAGCACATGAACTTATGCAGAATGGCCATCATGTGACGTTAACCTATGGGGTTTATGCGTTGCTGTTGGATTGGTTATCTTTTACAGTTTGCGTTTTTTGTTGGGTTTAGTACATTATTTTGGTGCCCTGAACTCCAGAGCTGAGGTTGATCACCCCCTGTAACTGTCATCAGAACACTAATGGGGTTTTTTCTAGAAATCCCATTCCGTGTCCTCCTTTGATGTTAGAGTGCTTGCAGATATATTCTGCTTTTTTTACGTCTTTAGGTGACCTTGGCCATGTGACCTCTATCGCCAACCCACAGGTTGAAGAAGGGGACAGCCGGTTTCTAGCTAATGAGGTTCTGCAGGAGGTAATCCTATCTAGAGCTCCCATTCCCCAATACCCTTGTGCAATATCAGGCATTTCCTCCTATAAATTATGTCCTAATGGTTTTGTTTCAGGAATACAGCCAGCTCACGAAGGCGGACCTCTTTGCTCTTGGCCTCACAATTGCTGTGGCAGCTGGAGCAGGCCCTCTGCCATGCAACGATGACAGTTGGCATTACATCAGAAAAGGCAACTTGCCAGACATCCCTCAGACTCTCTCATCTTCTTTCTATGACCTCCTTAAGGTATGTAAACCGGAAAAAATACAACTAGAGAGTTTAGAAAAGTCTGCAAAACAAGTTCAAACTAAACCATTGTAACTTATTAAATCACCATCCAGCCAAAACCTAGGTCTAGCACAGCTTGGTGTGGCCACCTAAGTCAGGAAGTTACAAAAATGGTGAGATTTTGGTCCAAACTGAGGACAAATCGGGACTTTAAACTGGTCTCTTTAAATTGGTCTCTTCAAACTTAATTCATAGATGCTTGAAGTGGAACAAAACCCAGTATTCTGACTAGCAGGATTTTTGTCCCTTTCCCCAGGCATTCCAATTTGGGATGCCCCACTGTGCAGGGGATGTGGCTGCCAATTTACATCGGTGGGTACGTTGTGCTGTGCCCTGGGGGGATGGGGGTTCACAGTGGGGCATCCCAAATCAGGGTAAGGCCAGCCCTGCAATGTTTGATTCCAGGGCTGGCTGCACTGGGTTTTGTTCTGCTTTAAAGGCAAGCTTATGCTTCTGGCTTGGTTAGTGTTGAGGACCTAAACAAGTAGCTCAGTAGGTGACAAAGGAACCTAAACAAAAATGTGGCGCTCCAGTGACTCCATGTTTTTTAGTTGGTAATGCAAGTGACAAAGGGTCAGGTGGTACAAACTGTTTTTAACACTTCCCAAGTCCAGGCAAAATGGACTGTAGTAATTTGAAGATTTAGAAAAATCTAAAGTGTGTTTTGCAGCAATTGATTCATCCAGATCCAAGCCTGAGACCCTCAGCAGCCGCCCTGGTGAAGCACGCAGTCCTAAGGAGAACTCGTGGTAAGGCAGCGCAGCTTCAGAAAGAGCTGAACGTAGAAAAATTCAAGACTGCCATGCTTGAGAGGTTAGTGCATTTTTATTCTAGGTTGTGTGCCCTAAGTTTGGTGTCAGGTTGTTGTACAGATCACTTTAATTGAAAGGAAAGATAAAAACTAAAGCAAAATAAGATGTATGTCATATGGTACCAATATGGTCGACCAACTTGCGCGTGCTTTTGTGAGTGTGGTCTTTAATCATAATTAGGATGGAAACCCAAAAATTGGTCTCCCGCACAATCTATGGGCCCCCCGCCGAGCAGCCGGGCACTGCTGTTGGCTTGGTGCCAAAGTCTGATTGGTTCTCAAAAGTGCTGCTGTGATTGTTGGCATCCCCAGCACACTGTTCGGGTACACGAGCTCCCACAGTGCATCTGAGGTTTAACACAGACCCTCTCCCTCCCCCGGGCCACCCTAATGGCCATGCCTGGAATCTTTTAGACAAGAGGGCATTGATGGGTAGTTTACGCAGCCCAAAGGTTCTGAGGCGGCTATTTTCTCATTACGATTAAACATCATAAGACTAATCAAACGGGAGTAAAACGCGCTCTCAATTGCATCAGATTTTAGAGATTTAGGGACAGCATATATAGTCAGCAGTTAAAGTGGACCAAAACCCACAACTTGAGTACATTTGGTCATAGCCCTTGCCAATACTCCCCTCTTGTGGTGTAGCACTAGAAATGGATATTTCCATTTTTCACTATATCCAGTCCAGGTCATCCCAGATGTGATGACAATTGGGTAATCCACCGCCAGGTGGTGCTCGACTGCAAGATCAAAAGCTGTAGCTCCTCCCGGCCCCTATAAAGGCAGGTGTCTGATTCCCCAGTGTCCATCTTGCAGTCTGCTGCTGAAGATCGTTTGGATACTCTCTCCTGAATACTGCAGCTGAGCGGGGCCTCCTAGCCCGTCGGCCGCTGTGACCTATTCTCACTGTTCCCATGGACTCACTGCCTCCCAGCCTTGGCTGATCGGGACGGTGAGGGTAGGGTGAACGCCGGGGTCAGGCGTTGGCAGAGCTAGGTCTGGGCCGCAGACCCTACCTAAAGGGTAGCTGGCCATAGGCGATGGTGAATCCTATAGGGGGAGGGGGGGGACCACTCATGCCCATGAGGTTTTCATGCCCTCACTGCCCCACAAGCTTTATTACATGTTGTGCTTGGTGTACTTCACTTGATGCTTTGGCTTTTTGGACTCTGAGGAGTCCCTTAGTGAGCTGGCTTGTGCTGTATTGCTGCGGCTCCCTGTTTACATACGTACCTCCTTCACTCCCTCAAGGCTCCTTTTCCTCCCCTCTGCATCTTGCTGCTGCGCTGTGAGGTGGGGCGGCGCTGCTCGGCGGAAGGCTTTTTATTATGAGGTGCGGCCTCCGCTGCCGGGTGCTTGCCGCTCGGCTGACTGTCTCTGTGGGCCGCCCTGCGTCCCCTCAGCTCCAGGCCCCCCTCCATTTTGGGGGTGGGCGCCTTCTGCAGGGGGCGGGGCTGCGCGATGACTCTTTTCGGGTCACTGCTGCAGCCCGCCCATCGAGGAACGTGTTTGGCTGCTGCTCCGCCATCTTGCCCTGCTCTTACTGCACGTACGTTGGTCGCCCCCCCGAGCTGAGACCGTCTGTGTCGTGAGTTCCTCTTGCTAAACTCTTGTTTGTTGTATTGCTGTGCATGTGCTGGGGGATGCTTATGGGTTTTTTCTGTTTTCTAGGTGGGCCCCTTGATAGATTAAGGATTGTGGTTCCTCTTGGCCTTTGCCCCCTCGCTACGTCCTCTCCCTGTTAAGAGGGATCACATAAGAGGGACTAATTTTGGGGCTTGTCAGGTTTGGGCCGTCAGTGCCTTGTAACCTGCATATCATTGCTCTAATCACCATAATGGAGGCTTCTGGGGATAGTGAGCTAGGGGTCCCATCTGGGTGGGTGAAGCTCTGCCCCATGTGCGGTGCTAGCTCTCTGGGCGGACTCTGCACGGTTTGTCACTTGCGCCAGAAGTGTTATTTTGGAGCATGATCGGGCGGGCGAATCTGCCCCTAGCCTGTTATTGCCTGCGGCCTCTCCAGATCCCCCACTTTTGCACTCAGCCCCCAGCGAGGGGGAAGCCAGTAGGAGGTCCCAAGCTGACTTTGCTTATTGGGTGGCCAGCCTTGAGAGACGGATCTCTCGCCCAGATCCTAAGAAGGCCACAAGTAAGAGGCGGCATATTGAGCCGGTTTATTCTGATAATGATGGCAATAATGTTGATCTTTTTGGAGGCCCCGGCTCCGTGGAGGAGGGCGAGATGCATGAGGACTCTATCTCCACTGTGGATTATTCTGCCGGCTATGACAGCAGGCCCGGTTCTTTCTCGGACGAGGATACCTGGCTCCCTGATACGGAGAAGTTGCTCACTGCGGTCTGAGACGCTGCACATTGTCCCTCCTAGAGCGGCTAAGCGGAAGCAGGGTGATTTGTTAAGGCCTGAGAGACAGACAAGTCTTTCCTGAGCAGGACCATTTTTCTAACATGAGTTTCAAGGAATGGGAAAGGCCTAACAAGTTACCGTCTGTGCCCAAGGGCCTGGACAGGCAGTATCCGTTTTCTGAGGAGCTGGTCCGGCTATGGTCCCGTCCTCCCGAGGTGAATGCCCCAGTGTCGGGTCTATCAAACACTATGGTCATGCCTTCACCCGATACTGCTTCCCTACGCGATCCAGCTGACAAGCGCATGGATCAGCTAGTCTGTCATGCCTTTGCCGGTGCTTGGTTTCGCCCTGTGTGCGCCACAGCTTTTGTCTCCTTAGCCATCAGAAGGTGAGACATCTTGTGGATATTGCTAAGTCTCGCAAGCGGGCGGAGGAGTATAAGGACCTCCAAGGCTTGCGTGGAGTGCATTACCTTCGTGGTCTCTGCCATGGATGATGGTGTCCGGCTCGGGGCCAGGGTCTCAGCCCTGCTTGTTGCGCTTCGCCGCCTGCTCTGGTTGCGGCAATGGTCGGCTGATGCCGCGGCCAAAAAGTCGCTCACTAGTATTCCCTTCATGGGCCACAGATTGCTCGTGGAGCATCTAGACCTCCTGGTTAAGGACGGTAGACTCCCCCAGCGGCGGAAGCCTGCGCGGCCCTTTCGGGGTTCATCTGCCTATTGCTCCTTTCGAGGAGGAAGAGGCTCTTCATTTTCAGGTACTTGCAGAGATTT
Source organism: Gastrophryne carolinensis (assembly GCA_027917425.1). Lineage (NCBI taxonomy): Eukaryota > Metazoa > Chordata > Amphibia > Anura > Microhylidae > Gastrophryne > Gastrophryne carolinensis. Next base: position 37,991,081 of record CM051238.1, read on the forward strand.
CTGGGGACGAGGTAGGTCCCGTGGCTGACCCAATCCCTCCTGGGGATCGAAGTCCAAGGCCCCTCAGGCATGAGGAGGCTTCTTGCTATTTGCTCACATCTGGAGACAGCTCGTCTCGGATTAGTTGATTCAGGAGGTGGTTTCCTCCGGTCACAAAATAGAGCTGGCAGTTTGGCCAGATTTCTTCAGTCGCGGATATCCCAGAACCCATTGACGGCTCAGGGCCTGCAAATCGCCGTCCACCTTCTGCTGTCAGGGGCGATTTGTCCCATGCCTCGTCAGCAACAGGGTCAAGGTTTCTACTCCAATCTGTTCACGGTGCCCAAGAAGGACTGAACGCAGAGACCTATCCTGGACCTGAAGGGTCTCAACAGGTTTGTCAGAAAATTCCGCATAGAGACCTTGCGGTCCGCGGTGAGCTCGCTTTGGCCCAGCGACTGCATGACCATGGTGGACATCAAGGATGCTTATCTGCACATCCCGATCTTTCAGGGGCATCAGATATTCCTGAGGTTTGCGCTGGAGGATCAGCATTACCAGTTTGTGGCACTGCCATTTGGGATATTTTCAGCCCCCCGTGTGTTCACAAAGGTGCTGGCGGGCGTCATGGCTATCCTGAGGAACCAGGGCATCCGCGTGCTTCCTTATCTGGACGATTTACTGATTGTGGCTCAGTCCCTTCAGCAGGCCGAGAGCGACACCCGGACGGTGTTATCCACTCTCGGATTTCGGATGGGTAATCAGTAACCCCAAGTAGTCTATCACCCCCTCAATGGTGAGGTCCTTTCTGGGCATGACGTTTGACACCTTGCAGATTAAGGTATTTCTGCCCCAGCAGAAGGTGGCGGGCCTCCAGACGCAGGTGCAGGCCTTACTGGCTTGTCAGCAGCCATCGATTTCGTCTGGGGATGAAACTGGTGGGCCTGATGGTGTCATGCTTCGAGGCAGTGCCCTTTGCCCAATTCCACATGAGACCTCTTTAACTGAATCTGTTGACCGGTTGGGACCGGATGCAGGAATCACTGGAACAGTTTTCCCTGTCTCCCCTGGCCAGACAGTCCCTCTTGTGGTGGCTGGACTCAGAAACCTACTGGTAGGCAAGTCCTTTCTGACTCCCCGGTGGGAGATAGTTACCACGGATGCCAGTCTGACCAGCTGGGAAGGCGTTTGGCAGACGCAGAAGATCCAGGGTCAGTGGGGGCTGCAGGAGGCCCACTTGCCCATAAATCTCTTGGTGCTGAGAGCGATCCGGTTGGTGCTTCTTCACCTTACTCTCCATTTAAGTGGTCGCGCGATCCAGGTTCGCTCCGGCAATCGGATGGCTGTCACCTATATCAATCATCAGGGCGGGACTCGGGGCAAGCGAGCCCTCAGAGGTGACCCAGATTCTGACTTGGGCAGAGGAGAATGTTCCCTGCATATCGACTATTTACATCCCGCGGTAGAGAACCAGGAGGCAGACTCCCTGAGCAGGAGTGCCTCTCGTCTGGGGGAATGGGATCTCTGCAACAAGATCTTTCATGCCCTGTGTCTCCGCTAGGGTCAGCCGGATGTGGACCTGTCTGCGTCCAGACACAATCACAAGCTCCCAAGTTTTGTCTCCCTGTCGAGATCCTTTGGCGTTTGCCACAGACGCTCTGGCAATTCCTTGGATGGAGTTCAGGCTCCTTTATGCATTCTGCTTCCACTCCTGAGCTGAGTGCTGCGCAAGATGGCCCAGGAGGGGGTACCAACCATCCTGGTGGCTCCTCGCTGGCCAAGATGGAGTTGGTTCGCGGACATAGTTCAGATGTCAGTTGATCGCTACATCATGCCCGACGACCCAGGGCTTCTCACACAGGGGTTGCTGTGGCACCCCAATTTACAGACACTGGCTTTGAAGGCCTGAAACCTCAATCCTCCTTCCAATGAGTTACCCATGTACGTCCACTGCGTAAACCTGTTTTACCGGTGTGAGACTTTGGGGTTTTCTGCTCTACAGGGTCCTCCCTTTGAGCCTTTGTGCGATGCTGCATTGACCCTAACAGTGGTCTTTTTGGTAGCTATCACCTCGGTGCGTCGCGTGTCAGAGCTGGCTGCACTTTGTATGAAGCCTCCTTACTTTCAGCGGCATAAGGATAAGGTGGTTTTTCGCTTTAAACCTGATTTTTTTTTGCCTAAGGTCGTTTCTCCCTTACACCTTAATGAGGAAGTGGTCTTGCCTTCGTGTTCAGCACCGACTATATCTAAGGAAAGGACCCTCCATGCCTTGGATGTGGTCAGAGCCATTAAGTATTACCTGGTTGCGACTGAACCTCTCAGGAAATCGGATTTGCTCTTGTCCTAACAGAAGGCTCTAGGAAAGGTTTGCCACCTGCTAAGTCCACGCTCAGTAAGTGGATCAGACAGGCGGTGGTGCAAGCATATTCTGCCAAGGGGAAGGAGCCCCCTTTTCATATTACGGCTCATTCTGCTAGAGCTATTGGTGCTTCCTGGGCCTTTAAGCACCAGGCGTCTGTTGAACAAGTTTGTAAGGCTGCCACTTGGTTTCTGTTCGTACCTTTACCAAGTTTTAAAAGGTTGATGTTAGGGCCTCAGCTGATGCTGTCTTTGGCCGAAAGGTGCTTCAGGCGGTAGTGGAATGAACTACATGCTGTTCCGCACTGGGGATCCCGCCCTAATGAACACTGCTTTTGGATGTCCCAATTGTCATCCCTTCTGGGATGACCTGGACTGGATATAGTGAAAAATACAATTCTGTGAAACTCACCTGTAGAATTGTTTTTGAATATATCCTGTCCAGGTCGTCCCGTCCCACCCTTGTTTCATTCTCTTGTTTGCCTGTTATGGTGATTTCCATTTTTATATTGGACCGTTGTCCTTGAGTTTTTTTGTTGTTGGAGGGAGTACATGCTGAAGCTATGTGAAATAACATGGTTTCCTCGCCTCCCGGCCTGTCTCTTTTCTTACTGCTGTTTAACCACTGGGGAATCATAGGGAGACACCTGCTTTTATAGGGGGCAGGAGGGGCTACAGCTTTTGATCTTGCAGTCGAGTGCCACCTGGCGGTGTATTACCCAATTGTCATCACTACTGGGACGACCTGGACTGGATATATTCAAAAACAATTCTACAGGTGAGTTTCACAGAATTGTATTTTTTAAATCTTCCTGGAACACTGCTTTTTTGCTTTCCCTCTCTGAGATGACAGGCGATCAGTCATTGCATAGGTGTGGCAATGATATCATTGCCCCACACAACAATGGCAATGAATAGAGGAGGTGGAGCTTTACAGCTAAAACGGGTGTCATTATCTGGGATTAGAGTGAAGCAGGAGCACTAAAAATTGGCATAAGGTACTCTACATGGGGGGAGCAATTCAGGGGATGCTAGTTTTGGTCTGCTTTAAGCCCAATTTAAACACACTGACAATGGTTAGACCTTCAGTGCCGAGGTTCACACAACAGACAGCTAACATGGTGTTACAATAGGTAGTAAAAAGAGCACACATGACTCTAACAAACACATTTAGAGGAATAGTTAGAGACCATGGCAAGTCTCCGTTTTACAATCAAAGAATTCAAGTCCGCAAGGGAACTTCTTATAAAACCCAAGTCAGCAAATTAAAACGTATACCATGTAATTTTTTAAATAAAATATACATTTATTTCAAAATTCCGTTGTATAACAAGATGGGAGGTCACAGATGAGAGATGGTGTCCAGAACAAAGGGGGCAGGGCCAGCACACACAGCACACTTCACCAGAGTGCAACTCCTGCCCCGCAACCCCAAATATTGCCCATTACACTTGCAGGTAAAAACAAATTAATGGTAATGGCAACCTAACATAAATACGACTGTGCCGGTCAAATACTGGTAAGGTTGAGCTGGAAAGCAGTGGCCCGGCATTCTGGACTAAATGGATCTTTTAAATAGTGGGTGCATGTGGATTAAAGGGATTATCCGCAAAGTTTAAAATTAAGGCAAGATTTTCTTGGCTATTCAGATGATTCATCCGGTTTTGCTCTAGGGAAGATCTAGTACCTTTTTCTGTAGCTTAACCCCCAGATTTTTGTGGCCACCGTTATGTAGCGCCGAGGTTGGAATTCTGCTCCTCCTGCATCACTTTGGGGCACACCATTGTCTGTCTGCAGTGAAGATATAGCTTATTGCCCTGCTGGTCTATTTTGCAATGCACAAATGAGCTTCCAGCCACAGCCTGCTGCAGAAGACATTTGCAATTGTGGTGCCTGTGAGCAGTGGAGATATCGCCAACAGGTAAGTTACAATTTAGAACATGCCACTCTCCAGCCTCCTGGTAGATAACGGCACAAGTAGGGTTGCCACCTGGCAGGTATTTCTCGCCCCAGGCTGGCACTGGTATTTGGAATGAGGACCAACACGGCCAAGGACAATGACCACGCACCTCCACAAGACGGGGGGGGGCGACAAAAGTCTTAGAGCTTTGGGTGAATAAGGTCAAGGGTGGAGTTTCTAGTGACTCCCCAAAAGGAAATTTTGGATGCCCTCTTCAAGTGCTAAAGACTTCAGTGGTAAAGAAGTTTTCAGTCAAGGGGAAGAATCCACGTACCGATGCCAAGAGACTTGGATTCTCAGCGGGACTTCAGAGGCCTTGGTCTTTCCATAGACTGAGGCAGGGGAGATTTGCTGTTCAAACCTCAATCTAATCGGTTCCAACGCATTTCCTGTAAGTACAAGACTTCCTTTTTTTTTTTCTCCCAGCCTGGCGGAAGATCTCAGAACACCCCTTCATACGCCAGATAATTCAGCATTGATATCGCCTACAATTCTCGACAAGACCCCAGGATTCGTTCATCAGTTCACACAGCACTCATGCTTTAGGGCAAAAGCTTCGCAATCACCTGTGAAAAGCTGCCCATAGTAATCTATGGGTGCTTTCACTTATGCCTCAGGCATTTTGTACAGCGCTCAAGGTGCTCTGTAGAAGCCCTACCAGCAGCGTCCTGAGTGCACAGCGCTAACGATCCCCCTCAATGTGAGTGGAGCGCTAGCACTGAGTGCCCTCCACTCGCCACACAGTTTGCAGGGCACTCGGCAATCTTGCTGGTCTAAAACCAGCCTTAAAGGGCTACATCAGACAAAGGTAATTGTACCATTGTGTCTGGCTAAATTTGGCAATGTCTTAAATGGTGGTCCATTTTCAAATTGAAAAGGAAATGATCAAAATATTAGGGATTACAGGTTCTCATGATTTATTTTGAAAAATGGGTGTGGCCCTTGCATATGTGGTGCTGCATAATGGGTGGGGTTCCCACTACTTGCATAAGACACCCGGCTGTACTTCTCCCCCTGTTGATAGGTGACATTGGGAGGGTGTTTAAGTGCTGGTCTAGGCTCCAAAGTGCCTGCCCAGAGAGGACAAGGTGGGGTGGCAGGCACCCAGGTTTTTGTTCTGCTTTAACTCTAACCTGCACAAAGCTTCCAAACATGGCTTTGAATAAAATACTTACATGGTAGGATAGCCAGACCTTAGTGATTGGCAAGTCAAGCTAAAAATATCAGCAGCTTACATTGATTGGATTGGCTTGAGTATTATACTTTCTCTTCTGTCTACTTAGGAAAATCCCTTCCTCCAGCTTCCAGTCCTCACCCTGCTGACCTGGCCCCCACTTCCTGCCCAGAAGTCCTGATTGGCTGCCTCTCTGCAGCTCTGAAACCATGACGTCACTACAGTGTGCTTACATCACATCACTGTTGCCACAACCACTGTTCCTCACGGTTAATTTTTGAGTCTCCAATGCTCTAATACTTTTAAAGATAACTTAGGGACTACAAGATAGATTTGAAAACGCACCGCAATCGGGCTCGCCTTTACTATAACTTTAAGGGTAAACTGAGGTGTCTAAGCCGTGTCAGCAAAAAAGATAGGATGTGATCATCCAGTCAATATATAGCAGTCAAGAGGTGCTAGAGGGGTGTGACCACACACTAAGCAAAAAAAGTTAACCCTCTGCACACTCTACTACACACTCTACCACATACTATTGAAAAACCTAGCTAACACTTGTTAAGAACATGGACTGTTTAAAAGTTTGTGCAGACCATGTTAACTTAGTAATGTTAGGGACAGGGTACAAATTGGACGGCCTTGACGTGGCTACCTCGCTTTTACATTCATTGCAATCTGTTAACTAACAGTCCATATTCTTAACAAGTGTTAGTATGAGTGTGCAGAGGGTTAACTTTTGTCTAAACTGTCACCCTTCTACAGAATGGGGGTTCATAGCCTCAGACATCAGCACCCTGGGCCAGTATACAGTAGTTTACAGCTTCTGAGTCTTTTATGGTCAAACAGGCAAAATCCAGGGGTGATTAAGTGTATCATGGGTGACGGAACCCCACTGACTTCCTTTTCCTTTCATTAAAAAAAAAAAAGCCTGGTTGAATGTTTTGATGCTGGGTGTATGTGACCCCTCCTCCCACCACCCAGCATATTTATATGGAATTTAGCATTGGGAAATTATTTTTGCGATAGTCCTCTAACTGCATGTTTAAAGTAGTTTCCAGCTCAGGCAAACTAAAACCTAACTCCAATATGTTAGTCACATGGTGATTTAGACACATGTAGTACTTCTAGGTGATACACCTGGATCTTACTGGATTACCCCTTAATGCTTCCTATAATGTTGCCAGGCTGGAAACCCTAGGTAATGAAAGGGCAGGTGGCTGGTGCAATTAACCAGTTTATGCACCCAAACACCCTCCAGGCAATCCCCAAAGGTGAGTGAGGAGCACCTTGCTGGTCAAACCCGCCCCGTGCCAGAATCGGACCACTTTGGGAGGCAGTTTCACTAGCAGTGACACCCCAGTGCTGTCCTCTCCAAGTGAGAAGACTGGACACCATCCCTGTATATAGGGGGATGAGGGGGCACCAGCAGACAAGTCTGAGCCCTTCCATCAGAGATTATGCCTTTTACCCAGGGGGTGCACCTGTAATATAGCCATGTGAGGCAGCTGCCTCAGGTGGCACTGCAAGGGGGGCAGCAATCGTTGGACCAGTTTTTGGTTTTTACTTTGTATCTCAGTAATGGTTTAGTGGCGATCGGGGACATGTTGCACTCTTTTAAAGCGAGTTATTGGTGGCTCAGGGGTTCCTGCCCCCTACCCCTGGAGTGAATCTGTGCCACTCCATAATAGGAAGGCGCCAGGTGGTGCAGCACATTGCTCTTTTGAGCACTTCCTGGGGGGGGGCTTACTATAGTTCACCCCTGCTTTTACCTTTCATGGTCGTCCAGTATTGCCTGGCATTTTAGGAAGCATGGAGAAAGGGTAACCAGATAAGATTACAGGGCCAGTCCCTGAAATGGATCACCTGTGAGCGCTACCTGTGAGCGCTACCTGTGAGCGCTACCTGTGAGCGCTACCTGTGAGCGCTACCTGTGAGCGCTACCTGTGAGCGCTACCTGTGAGCGCTACCTGTGAGCGCTACCTGTGAGCGCTACCTGTGAGCGCTACCTGTGAGCGCTACCTGTGAGCGCTACCTGTGAGCGCTACCTGTGAGCGCTACCTGTGAGCGCTACCTGTGAGCGCTACCTGTGAGCGCTACCTGTGAGCGCTACCTGTGAGCGCTACCTGTGAGCGCTACCTGTGAGCGCTACCTGTGAGCGCTACCTGTGAGCGCTACCTGTGAGCGCTGTTTGCGGTCACATGTGTATTTTGGGAGTAAGTAACATTTTACCCTTTTCTAGAGAACTGGAGACTAATTTATGGGCACCCTGGACATGGACTCAGACAAGCTGATCACATGACCTGGGAGACTGAGACTGTCCAGATTCTGTATTAATGTAATTTTTGTATATAATTTCATGTTACCCTGATGTTTCTTATAATGCAGGGAATTGAAAGCTGCAAAACTGGCTCAAGGCTCTGGAAAGGACGAGTGCCCAGACCTGCCCTCCAAATCCGATCTGTTCTGCCGTAGCAGAAAACGCCTGGTGGGGGGGAAAAACACCCGCTCACTAAGCTTCACCTGTGCCGGCCGTTAGACCAGTCTCCTAACTGCTGGAAAAGCAATTACCAGCATATGTGCATCCTGGGGATGTTTTCAGTTACCTGAGCACTTATGTACTTGTATGTAGACATTAGCTTGATATTTAAGGTCCTAATAAAAGATGGCTGCTGACTGGCCCACAAGCTCACCACCCCCTATCGCTCTAGAGAATGGAGGTCCTTGCTATGGGCCTGTGATCATTTTCGCTCTCCTGCTGCTGTATTGTATATTGTGTATAGCTTTGTTGCACTATTTGCCTTTTTTACTGTTTTAGTTTATGTACTTTATATTCTAAATTACCTTTTATATTTTTTAAATAAAAATTTTAATTTTGAAACGGTTAATGGCTTTGACGTGTGCTGATCTTACAAGTTGCCACTGGTATCTGCTGAACTGCTATACTGACCCTCCCACCTAGAAGCATTGGGGTGGTTGAAAAAGCTTATTGCTAACTTTGGGGGGGGGGGGGGGGGTGCAGTGGCCCTTGGGGTGATTAGTAGCTGATTTTGCTGAACAGGCTCCCCTGTACTGCCAACCAGGACTGTGGCGTTGGTAAGCCAAAGCCCAACTCAAACTTCTCAATTTTATTCGTCTCTGGCTCACTCCTTCATAAAGAAACTCCCAATAAATATGCTTTAAATGTATTACTAATTATTGAATATAAATTCTGAACAAGTAACTTAAAGGGACTGTCAGGAAACCAGGGCGTCACGTGGTCCCACTACTAACCAGAGACCGCCGCACACGCCCACCGGGTTCCCCAAAACCTTGTCCGACCCTCTTATTATTAGGGTAACCAGACAAACCGCCTTTGGACACACAAATTCCGGGTTTAAGGCAAGAAGACAGCTCAATTAAATATACGTTTTAATGGCTATAAGCACGCTAGGCAGAGTTTACAAGCATTTAACTATAAAGTATGGAATATTACAGATTAAATAACTATGCGATTCTGAGATGGGTTACAACAGCTATGCAATACACAGACAATAACAAGCAAAGTTTACCTCGAGCATGCAGCGTGGTGAGGAGCGCTTACAAGGGGGTGTGTCAAGAGCTTCTGGTTATGGTGATGGACACCCCTGGATATGCCGGCCGCACAACCCCCTTCCAATGAGTGACCCCAGCCTGGTTTTTGACCATCCAATTTATGCTGCCAGGCTATCCATCTCCCCTCCCCATTGTGGGAGGGGATGTTACCTCCCATTTTTTTAGAGGGGGATTTTGCCCTACAACCCTTTTTGGAGCTATAACTTGGAGCAGGGGGGTCACACTGCCTTGCGAGGGGTACCAACCTATCGGCCAGGCGCACCTGAACGCGTTAAGTCCAGGGACCAGGTCTTCAGTCCAGAACCTTAGTTCTCCGTTTACCGGTCTCTGTCTGTTTTTTACTATGCTCCGGTGTGGCTTTGGGAGCCGGTTCTGGTTCTGTAACCGGTTTGGCATTAGGACACATGGCGTCCGCGATACGGCCCATAAACTATCGGTGCCGTGCGTCTGCCCTGTTACATGGAGTTCTGACACAATCCCAGCAGGGGATTTCCTGAGACGTAGCCTCACTGGCAACTTCCCAGCTGGGGGTGTTATACAACAGCAGGAGGCATGCTGGCTGCAGCCTAGCTTGTGACCAAAAGGCAGGAATCAAACACCCCAGGGGGTTTGATCTGAGCTTTCACACATCCCTGCCAAACATCTCTTCCGCATAGCTAAGGGATGTGTGCATTTGTCTCCTGACAAGGGGCACAGCTTCTTATTATTAAGGGGAAGATGGAGTTAGAAGGGACCATTAAAGTCTGGAATAAAAACAGGGAGGAGAAATTTAAGAAAAATTAAGTGGGGTTCCTTCACATCTCCCTTCTTTAGAGGGTGCCAGGGGCCAGAACCTGTCGGTGCTGACCCATGCACCCACTGGCTACCTCCCCCTGCCGGGATAGGCCATCTGCATTTCCATGGTCTCGGCCCTTTCTGTGGCGGATGTCAAATTGGTACTGTTGGAGAGCCAGGCTCCACCGCAACACTCTCCCATTGGTTCCAGAAACCATGTGTAGCCAGCGGAGGGGGTTATGATCGGTCTCCACAATGAAGTGGCGACCATACAAATATGGCTGCAGCCGCTGCAGTGACCATACAATGGCGAGACACTCCTTCTCCATGACTGAATAGGCCACTTCTCTGGGTAGGAGCTTGCGGCTCAAGTACAAGATGGGGTGCTCCTGACCCGTCGGGTCGACCTGGCTCAGCACGGCGCCGAGGTCAAAATCACTGGCATCCGTTTGCACTATAAACGGCCGCGCAAAGTCGGCCGCTTGGAGTACGGGAGAGCTGCAGAGGGCATCTTTCAGTGCCTGGAAGGCTGTCTCGCAGTCACGGGTCCAATTTACCGTGGAGGGCAGCTTTTTCCTGGTGAGGTCCGTCAAAGGCTTGGCCAGGGTACTACAGTGGGGAACGAACCTCCTATAGTATCCAGCGGTGCCCAAAAAGGACTGCACCTGGGTTTTGGTCCTAGGGGTTGGCCAGGAGGCGATTGCCTCAACCTTCCCCGGTTCGGGCTTCAGGGTCCCCCCTCCTACCCTATGCCCTAGGTACTGGACCTCGCCCATGCCCAACTGGCACTTTCCTGGCTTGATGGTTAAACCTGCTCGCCGGACCCGCCCGAGCACCTGCGACAGGTGCTCTAGGTGTTCCTCCCATGTGGGACTGAAGACGGCAATGTCATCCAGGTACGCAGCTGCGTACCCCTCTAGTCCCTGGAGCAAGGTGTTGACCATCCGCTGGAAAGTGGCAGGGGCATTTCTCATGCCAAACGGCATGACGGTGGATTCGTATAGTCCGAATGGGGTAATGAAGGCCGACCGCTCCCTAGCCTCGGGGGACAGCGGAATCTGCCAGTATCCCCGGCTCAGGTCCATGATGGTCAGGTACCTTGCCCCGGCCAGCTGGTCCAGGAGGTCATCGATGCGCGTCATGGGGTACGCATCGGCAGCCGTGACAGCATTGAGCCCCCGGTAGTCCACGCAGAACCGGAGGGTCCGGTCCTTTTTGGGGACAAGGACCACCGGGGCGGCCCAAGCACTGCTGGATGCTTGGATGACCCCTAGCTGCAGCATCTCGTCAATCTCTTGACGCATCTGCTGCTGGACCTCCAGGGAGACACGGTAGGACGCCCGTCGGATCGGAGGGTGAGTCCCGGTGTCCACATGGTGGACGGCTAGCTCAGTCCGTCCGGGCTTGCTGTCGAACAAGTCTCGGAAGGGGTGCAGGGTGGCCCAGAGCTGGGCCCGTTGGTCGGTTGTCAGTTGGGGACCAATCGGGGCATCCTCAAGGGTCCCCCCCTCCTTGACCTGGGCCAGCATATCCAGAAGGGTTTCAGCTTCCCCCTCCTCTGGCAGATTGCAGATCGGGAGAACACACGCTTCCTGCTCATGATGGGCCTTCATCATGTTCACGTGGAAGGCCTTCCGCCGTCCTCGGGCAGGGTCTAGGGTGACTAGGTACGTTACGGCATTGAGCTGCTGGTGCACGAGATAGGGACCCTCCCAGGCCGCCTGAAGCTTATCCTGGGGTACCGGGACCAGCACCCACACCTTTTGGCCCACCTGGTAGGTCCGATCACAGGTGTTCTGGTCGTACCACCTCTTCTGCTCGGCCTGGGCCTGTACCATGTTGTCATGCACCAGCTGCGCCAAGGCCTGCATCTTGTCCCGGAAGCGCATCACATACTCAATGACTGACACCTGGGGGGAGGCCAGATCCCCCTCCCAAGCCTCCTTCACCAGGGCCAGGGGTCCCCGCACACGTCGTCCGTACAGGAGCTCGAAGGGGGAGAACCCGGTTGAGGCCTGTGGGACCTCCCTGTAGGCAAACAGTAGGTGAGGGAGATACCTCTCCCAGTCGCGCCCGTGGGCATCAACCAACATCTTAAGCATCTGCTTCAGGGTGCCGTTGAACCGTTCAGAGACCATTTGTCTGTGGGTGGTACGGGCTGGTCACCAGATGTTGCACCTGGATCTGCTTACAGAGAGACTCCATCAGCTGTGACATGAACTGGGTTCCCCGATCGGTGAGCATTTCCTGGGGGAAGCCTACCCGAGAAAATATTTCCAGTAAGGCAGTGGCCACCTTGTCGGCCCGAATGGATGATAAGGCCACTGCCTCTGGGTACCGTGTGGCGTAATCTACTACCGTTAGTATGAAGCGTTTCCCGGAGCTGCTGGGGATGGACAGGGGTCCGATCAAATCCACAGCTACCCTCCTGAAAGGCTCCTCTATAATTGGCAGAGGTACCAGCGGTGCTTTGGGGCGAGGCCCGGCCTTCCCCACCTTCTGACAGACCTCACACGAACGGCAGTAGGCGGCCACATCGGCCCCCATTTTTGGCCAGTAGAAGTGCTGGGCTAGTCTGGCTCGGGTCTTGGTGACCCCCAAGTGTCCCGCCATCGGAATCTTGTGCGCAACCCGCAACAACTCCGCCCGGAAGGGGTAGGGGACCACCATCTGTCGGTCCCTAGGCCACTCCTCTGGTGAACCCTGCGAGACCGTCATGCGGTACAGCCGTCCTTGGTCCCAGACAACTCGTTCTTTGTCTGAGCCCGAGGGAGGCTGAGCCGCCTGTTCCTTGAGAGCATTCAGGCTGTCATCGGCTTCCAAAGCCGCCTGAAACCCCTGGCTGGACGTGGCCAGTACTGAAGAGACGGCCATGTCCTCAGACCGCTCCTCCGAATCGGTCACCTGACCTCCATCTGCCCTGGCAGCCACTTGGTTGGAAGGGAGCACACCGTCAGGCCCCTGGGCCCCTAGCGCCCCCACTGCGGGTGACAGCGGCCACAGCCACGGCGGCCGCTGGTAGCGCTAGTTCCCCTTTGGCTTCCAACCAAGTCGCCAGACCAGACTGGCCGGCCTGGGCCCTTAATACCCCGGGAGTGAAGTCATCCTGCACTGTGGACTCAGCTAGGGGCCCCACATCTCCTGGGACAGCCCCTTCCTCATTTGCAGGTCCTACCACCCCCCTTGCTTGTCCCTGGCCCCTTGCGGTCGGGTTGATCTCTGGGGACAAGAGACTGCAACCGACTGGGTTGCCCTCCTCTTCCCCGAGGTAAGAAGGACACCCCACTTCGCCCACCCCCACATTCCCTGTAGCAGGCAGGTTATAACCATTACTCTCGACCGCACACATTGTCTCATGCATTACATTACTGTCTAGGGGACCAGACCTTGGGGGTTCAGTGGCCACATAGTGAGATACTAGCCGCCCCAAGTCTGTCCCTAGCAAAACACTGGCAGGGATATTCGGCGACACCCCCACCTCCCGCACACCCTGTCCAGCACCCCAGTCCAAATAAACCTTGGCAACAGGCAATGCTGGTTCAGTTCCTCCAATGCCAGAGACCATAAGGGTCTTCCCGGGCACCAAATCCTGTGGGGACACCAACTCCGGTCGCACCAGGGTCATCTCAGCACCGGTGTCCCTAAGTCCCATGGCCACAGCCTGGCCTACAGTGACGGGCTGTATGTTGTCCCGATATCGCCCTGCCCCCTCACCAACACAACACAGTGGAGGGGCGCTGGGTCGCACCCCGCTGGCGCTGGGGGCAGTCGGTCCTGAAGTGTCCTGGTTGGTTGCAGTGGTGGCACAGTGGGGGTCCCCCTTGCCTGGAAAAGGGGGTGGGGGCAGGGGTCCTGGGCTGATGGGCACGTACAACAGACGCCAGCGGCGGCTTACCCACTTTCCAGCTGGCAGGTTTCCGGGGCTCCTGGGCTCTGTTGTGACTGTACTCATCTGCAAGGGCGGCCGTTGCTGAGGCCCCCTCTGGCTTCCGGTCACGCAGAAACTGCTGCAGCTCGTCAGAGCAATTCCAGAGGAACTGCTCTATGGCAATCAGCTCCTTCAGCTGCTGGATGGAGGTGACTCCCAAGCCGGTGGTCCACTGCTCAATTGCTCTCTGTAGCGCTCTCATGTGATCAGCCCAGCTGTCGCTGGGGCCCCGTCGCAGACCCCGCAGCTTCTTGCGATAAAATTCCGGGGTAAGGTTATATTGTCGGATCAGGGCTTGCTTGACCCCCTCGTAGCTCAGGGTGGTTTCGCTGGGCAGGTACCCAAAGATTTCCAGGGCTTTACCCCTAAGGCGGGGGGTTAGGTACCTGACCCACTGATCCTCCGGCACATGGTATTGATGGAAAACAGTTTCAAAAGCCAGCAGAAAGGTGTCCAGATCTGTGCCTTTGTCCAGGATGGGGAAATCCTCCGCACGCAACTTTGGGGCCTGGTTCTCAGGGGGCCCGCCAGATGTGCTGGGTGGAGGGTGCTGAAGCTGTAGCTGCAAATCTTGGAGCTGGTGTTCGCATTCAGCTTGCTCTCGGCGCTCGGCCGCCTCGATCTGCTCCCGTTGACGGCGTTCCTCGCGTTCAGCCTGCATCTGCTCCCGCTCAGCTTGTGCCCGGTGTTCCTGCATGAGGAGCGCGTAGGTGGCGTGGTCTCCCGTCTGAAGACTTGCCACAGCGGCATTCAGGAGAGTGACTGAGCCTACTTGGCTGGGAGGACCGGCAGGCGGGGCTCGGTCCTGTGGGATGCTGAGGGCTGGTGACCGGCTTCTGGGAGAGCCCTGGCTGGGCCCCTCTGCACCCAGTATATCATCGGCAGCCACATCCCTGCTTCTGGCCCTGGTGCCACTTGCCATGCCTGCAACTGCTGTACTGCACACTGTAATCACACAACTACTGTAACCACTCTCAGAATACTCCTAGCGTTGAGCTGATCTTAAGATCCCAGCAACAGAAAAGCCGCTGCTAGTAATCTTTAGTGTATGAGAGTATGGGGCCCACACTCACTTACACTATTTGCCTTATCCCAAACCGCTGCCACCAAATTGTCAGGAAACCAGGGCGTCACGTGGTCCCACTACTAACCAGAGACCGCAGCACACGCCCACCGGGTTCCCCAAAACCTTGTCCGACCCTCTTATTATTAGAGTAACCAGGCAAACCGCCTTTGGACACACAAATTCCGGGTTTAAGGCAAGAAGACAGCTCAATTAAATATACGTTTTAATGGCTATAAGCACGCTAGGCAGAGTTTACAAGCATTTAACTATAAAGAAGTATGGAATATTACAGATTAAATAACTATGCGATTCTGAGATGGGTTACAACAGCTATGCAATACACAGAGACAATAACAAGCAAAGTTTACCTCAAGCATGCAGCGTGGTGAGGAGCTCTTACAAGGGGGTGTGTCAAGAGCTTCTGGTTATGGTGATGGTGATGGACACCCCTGGATATGCCGGCCGCACAACCCCCTTCCGATGAGTGACCCCAGCCTGGTTTTTGACCATCCAATTTATGCTGCCAGGCTATCCATCTCCCCTCCCCATTGTGGGAGGGGATGTTACCTCCCATTTTTTTAGAGGGGGATTTTGCCCTACAACCCTTTTTGGAGCTATAACTTGGAGCAGGGGGGTCACACTGCCTTGCGAGGGGTACCAACCTATCGGCCAGGCGCACCTGAACGCGTTAAGTCCAGGGACCAGGTCTTAATTCAGTCCAGAACCTTAGTTCTCCGTTTACCGGTCTCTGTCTTGTTTCTAGGCCTGTTTTTTTACTATGCTCCGGTGCGGCTTTGGGAGCCGGTTCTGGTTCTGTAACCGGTTTGGCATTAGGACACATGGCGTCCGCGATACGGCCCATAAACTATCGGTGCCGTGCGTCTGCCCTGTTACATGGAGTTCTGACACAATCCCAGCAGGGGATTTCCTGAGACGTAGCCTCACTGGCAACTTCCCAGCTGGGGGTGTTATACAACAGCAGGAGGCATGCTGGCTGCAGCCTAGCTTGTGACCAAAAGGCAGGAATCAAACACCCCAGGGGGTTTGATCTGAGCTTTCACACATCCCTGCCAAACATCTCTTCCGCATAGCTAAGGGACGTGTGCATTTGTCTCCTGACAAGGGGCACAGCTTCTTATTATTAAGGGGAAGATGGAGTTAGAAGGGACCATTAAAGTCTGGAATAAAAACAGGGAGGAGAAATTTAAGAAAAATTAAGTGGGGTTCCTTCACAGGGACATTCTAAGCAAAGGGTTACTTTAGCTGCTTTCTGCTCGCCCTGTGCTAGCTATAAAGGCCTGTATCTTTTAATTAACCAGCATTCCTTCCCTGATAAAACCTGCTGAACTTGCTCCATCCTGCAGCCCCCTTTCCCAAGCAGACCCAGCTGAAAGGAGGGGATTCACTAGGTTTAAGAGAAATCTAAAGCTGGCTGAATAAGATGCAGCCTCAGATTTAGATAAAGAGCAAAAATTGACTTATTAACCCTTTGCCTGGGATGTCCCTTTTCCGGCAATAACAAACGCATACACTCGCCTGTTGTCCCCCCAGCTTGTCTGTACAGAGCTGGAATCTTCATACTTGTAAATGAGGGAGAACAAGCCATTCCATCCTCCATCGCTGGCCAGACATGGTAACCATCAATAATTTAATCATTTACCTCCCCTGTCTTTTGCTCAGCATTTTTTGATTAAGACTTTCTTCCAGGGGGTCACTCGTGCGTTCCCCACGTAAACCTGTGGTCCCTGTTTGGGATTTGAACTTGGTTTTTCTGCCTTGCAGGGTGCTCCCTTTGAACCAATGCAGGATGCTGCTCTGGCTGTTCTTACCCTCAAGGCTGTCTCTCGGGTAGCCATTACTTTGGTCAGGCGTGTGTCTGAGTTGGTGGCTTTCTATTCAGCCCCATACATACACCAGGACAAGGTGGTCTGCTTTAAGCCAGATTTTCTACCGGAGGTAGTGTCTGCTTTTCATTGAATCAAGATATTATTCTTCCTTCTTTGTGCCCTAATCCTAACTACACTAAGGAGAGGGTGTTGCATTCCTTAGATGTGGTCAGGTGTTTGAAGTATTACCTGGTGGTCACTGTGTCCTTCAGGAAAACTGATGCTTTTTTTGTGGTCCCTTGTGGGCCCAGGC
This sequence comes from Gastrophryne carolinensis, assembly GCA_027917425.1. NCBI lineage: Eukaryota > Metazoa > Chordata > Amphibia > Anura > Microhylidae > Gastrophryne > Gastrophryne carolinensis. The sequence goes on from CM051238.1 coordinate 38,008,050, forward strand.
AGGTTTTGGCTACTGCCAAGTCTATTATTAGCAAATGGATCCGTCAGGCCGTGCTTCAGGCCTATTTTTGCTAAGAGGAAGGGTCCTCCTTTTCACCTTACTACTCATTCTGTGCGTGCTATTGGTGCCTCTTGGGCCTTCCAGCACCAGGCTTCTGTTGAACAAGTTTGCGAGGTCGCGACTTGGTCTTCTGTTTATACCTTTTTCAAAGTTTTACAAGGTTGATGTTTGGGCCTCAGCTGATGCTGTTTTTGGCCGAAAGGTTTTGCAGGTGGCAGTGGTTAAACTGTCTGCTGTTACTTTTTTTGTTGGGGATCCCACCCTACTTTATGGACACTGCTATTAGATGTCCCAAGTGTAAATACTATATCTGGAGCAGAATGTATACTAAGAATACAATTCTGTGAAATACTTACCTGTAGAATTAGTATTATAAGTATACAGTACGTCCTGCTCCACCTCACCCTGGTTTTTGCATTATTCTGGATCCCCTGTTTGGTGATTATCATTGTTATTGTTCCCATTTTGGGTGGTTAAATTCTCCCGGCTTCTCGTTCACTGCTTTTCAATGCTGGGGATTTGTGGGAGGTTCCAGGTATTTGAGGGGCCGGGAGGAGCCTGTTTTACATGTCTCTGCGGTGCAGCGCCATCTGGCAGAGGATAACCCAAGTGTAAGTAATCTATCTGGAGCAGGAGGTACTGTATACTTATAATACCAATTCTATAGGTGAGTATTTCACAGAATTGTATTTTTCATTCTTCCAGGTGGTGGTCATTTGTGGGGCATCCCAATTAGGGCCATGGTACTAAAGCTTTAGTATTGTAATAGCAAAATGGTGGCAGGGGTGAGTATGCCCCCGACAAAGCTGAGGATGCTTAGTTGCATAGCTTGAGGCATCCCCAATAGGAAAATGGGAGGTTGTGATGCGGCTGCATAGTGCTGGTGAAGTCACAGCTGGAATACATTGAAAAAAAAAATTCCTTTAGGTAAGGTCTCTAGAAATGCACAAATGGAATCGGGCCAAAACAAGTGGGCAATAAATTAGTCAGAAGACTTAGAAATGCCATTAAAAATGGACATTCCTTTTATCGGTGTATTTTTCTTTTTTGTGCTTAGTGGACCAAAACCCACACTGATCGGCCTGGGAATCTGATTCCCGGCTCATCAATCCCCTCCCCGGGGCATCCAAAATCAGGATGCCCCATACTTACCATGTTTCCCGGTCCAATGGTGCATGCGAGATCTGTGGCTACATCCTCCCTATCCCGCATGTCCCTGCATCATCCATTTGTGAATGGCTGGCGCGGGCACACTCCATATTACAGAAAAGCAGGGGATGCTGGCCTTAGACAAAGGCTTAGATGACGTGACATCAGCGGCTCTGAGCGCACTGATTGGATGAGCTGCTGCGCATGTGCCGTACGGAATGGGAAGAGGTGAGTTGGCATCGGCGATTGGGGGGTTTCACACAGCAGGGCACCCTTGATCAGGGTGCCCTGGGGGAAGGACCAAAAGCCAGGATGGTAAAATCCTGGGTTTTGGTCCACTTTAAAGTATGTATGAGGTGCGGGAGCTCACCAAATCCCACACATGCCCAGTAGTGTTGCATGTGAGCAGAGCTCACTACTTTCAACCATGACCTGAGATATGATGGCAACCCCGATTTACTGTAACGACACTGGTCCAACAGACTATTAGATGGAGCTTGCTGAAGCATCTATTCTTGGTGTGCCACACACCCCGCTTCACTTCTTAAATATTCATTACTTCATGGGTTAATCACCTGCAGGTGACGTAGTGCAGAGAGGAAGTCTTGTAACGAGCCCCACCTTCCGGCCTATATATACCTGGTACCTCCCTTCAATCACCAGTATTTTTCTCTCTGCGTGACAAGCAGAGGTTGGAAGTTTCCTGCTTACAGGTAGGTCGGGGCTTACCCCGCCACCCCCCTTTTGGTCTATTTCTGCCCGGTTTGAGTTGTATACCTCTATGGTGGATAGGAAGCCTCCCAGCTTAGGCTGCTCACCGGGTAATTGGTAGATGGCACTATTGGTGCCTAGGAGCTTATCTCCTCCGCTCATCCCCCTCTTGTGGGGGCAATGCGGCAATCCGGCATGGTGATCCGGAAATGGGATGCCCCTGTCCCGAGGGTCCCCGTAGCCCTTTTCTCCCCCGCTCCGGTCCTTTCTCCCTTCACTTGGGGGGGGGGGGGGGGGGGGTGTATGAGGGTGTGCTTTAGTAGGTGTGTTTCACTTGTATCACTGCATGTTAACATATGTGTCATGTTTATGCATTCACTGTAGCATGTGTATATTTTTGGGTCTGCTTTAAGGGCAGGCTGCGCTGGGTAAAGGCTGGCCACTTCTCTTGCAGTTTGTTGCTTTGTGGCCCCCTCTCCCCTCCCTCCCTCTCCCCTCTCCTCGCCTGGCATTCATGTTTGCATTGTACACCACCATGCGGTTTTTACCCTCCCCCCTCCGCCGCCTGGGCGCACGTGTTGTGGCCCAGCTGTAAGTGATTCCAGCTGATCGGCGTAGGGGGGGGGGCGGGCCCGCTGACGCGCGGCGCCGACGTCTGCGGCGTCTGCGGCGGGCCCAGCGTTTTGCTTCCTTCAATGCAGGAAATCGCATGGGCGCACGGCCGCACTTTGTCTTCTGTGCTGGCTGCTGGCTGCAGTCTTGTTCCGGCTGCTGCCTTTGCTGTCCAGGTAAGCGGCCCCTCCCGTTGGGGCCATTAAATGGGGAATGCATTCCTTGCAGTAATACAGTGGGGAGTCACTCTGTATTAAGGGGGCGTGATTTAAGGGCACTTTGGTGCCATGCTTATGTTTGTTTATACACATGTGAGGATCTGATGGTTTTTCCTTGCAGATCCTGGGATCCCTGCTTATGGTGGCCCTCTGGCTCTATGTGCCTGGCTAATTATTGGGATATCTTTGTGAATGTATATATACATAGACTATATATAAATATATATATATATATATATATATATAGTTCTTTAAAGGGGACCTTAACTTAACTTAGAAAAAAAAAAAATTTAAAAAAAAAAAAAAAAAAAAAATCCTCCCTTCCGGGACATTACTAATAAAGGGGCATCCCGGGTTGGCTTATGCCTTAAAAGTCCCAGTATTGCGAATACCATAAATCACCATATTGAGGCTTCCGTAATTTCCGGAAACGGTTCTGTGAGCCGTTTGGGGGGTGCGTAGGTTATAGGGTTCCACTCCCAGCTGATGATGTCTTATTTGCATCCCTTGTGCAAACAGACTGTTGCGCGCCTGTCCGTTGCTTCGGCTGCAGGGCCATCGCATCATTCATCTTCTCCTACCTCTCCCTCCCTATTTCCGGACCCCGCATGACACTGTCAAAAGTGGGGATTCGCATTCCGAGGTGGCAGTACAGCCCAGCCCCCGGAAAGTAATGCCCGTTAAAGCAGCGTTTAAGGCCGCTGCAAAACGAAGGCACCTGACTCCGGTACCTTCGGCTCCACAGGGCCAGTTTTTGTGTACCTGTGGAATGGTCCGATGGATCCCCAGACGAGGATGAATTCCAGTCTGAGTCAGATGAGCCGACAGGTCAGCTTGTGGCTGATGAGATTGGCGATTGGTCAGAGGGGGTTGTTTTGGACACCCCCTCTATTCTGGCTCAAATGTTTAAAATTTTGAGTTTAGATACGCCTGAGGCGGCTGCCCCGCCAAGGGGTCGGTTGTTTAAAGAGCCTCAGCCGCGTTTGGTTTTTCCCCAGACTACACCTCTTTGAGAGGGTGGTTCTTAAGGAATGGGAACATTCCACGCAGTTATCTGGAATTTCTTCCAGTTGGCCATTGTGCTAATGATTTGTTGACTATAGGAGCACAAGGGGGCATATGCTAATTGCATTTATTGAGGCCTACGGCCACACCTCCCTGAATGCGCCCGATCTCGTCTGATCTTGGAGGCTAAGCAGTGTCGGGCCTGGTCAGTACTTGGATGGGAGACCGCCTGGGGTTACCCCTGTATTAGGGCTCTCCAGCTCGGCTATGGTACAATCTGCTGAGACCACTGTCCCCAAAGATGGGGAAGATCGTCTGATTGACCAATTACGCTCGACATGGTTTTAATCTATTCCGGGTCAGCATTGCGCCCGGTATGTGCTTCAGCCCTTCTGCTAATCCTTAATTCAAGGGCTATAGGAGGATCTTAATCCCGCTTGCAAACAGTTCACTGCGCTTAGCAGTGTGAATCTTTTGTGGCTTATGTCCGGGCTGCTCAGGACGATGCGCTGACTATGAGTAGCAGGGCGGCATCTATGCTGGTGGCTATTTCGCAGGTCAGTATGGCTGCGTCAGTGGTCAGCGGACACGGCTTCCAAAAAGGGGGGCTCACAGCTCTCCCCTTTTTGGGGTTGCGTCTGTTCGAGGAGAAAATTGATTCTGTCGCAAAGGTAAGATGCCACAACACAAGAGGCCCCGTGGTCCCTTCAGGGGAACAAGTTCCGGTAGGCCTTCTTTTCGAGGATTCAGAGCGGGCAGGGGTGCGTCCTTTCCCGCTACATGTGGCGCAGGTTGGACTCGGGAGGGGCCGTGGCCGGCCCACTCAGTCCTGGGGCACCAAGCCCAAAAACCTGCTGATAAGCTCACTCAGCGATGAGGGGCTGCCCTCACCCGTGCGGGTGGGGGGACTATTGCGACACTTCTACCATTGGAACCAAGTGGTTCCAGGCAGATGGATCCAGGAGGTAGTGTCGCCCGGTTACGACCGGAAATTCGAGTCTCACCCTCCTTCACGGTCCGTTCATGGGTCGGTTCATCCTGGCCTGAACTCTCATCAAGACAGAGTGTGTCTTTCTTTTGCCAAATTCACATGAGAACGCTTCAGCTATTTCTGTTAGCGTGTTAGGATCAGCAACCTCTGTCGCTGGATCAGTCCTTCCAGTTGTCCTCCCGTGTACGGCAGTCCCTCCTGTGGTGCTTGGTCCCGACCAATCTTGTGTAGGGCAGGCTTTTCCTGACCCCCCTTTGGAAAATTGTCACCACGGACGCCAGTCTGTCGGGATGGGGCAGATTCTGGAAGGAGCTGCGGTCTCAGGGGCAGTGGAGAGCTTAAAGTGGACCAACACCCAGGATTTTGACTATCCTGGGTTTTGGTCCACTTCGGCGGGGCACCCCGATCGGGGGTGCCCCGCTGTCTGAAACCCCCCAGAAAGCCCCAAAATCTTACCTGTCCCCGCTCCCACGTGACTGGACGGTCCAATCCCCGCCAACGTCCAGGCGGGGATCAGGAACGTCCAAGCGGCTGCCGCCGCCGCCGCCTCCCTCGCGTCACTTTCGGCGCGCGCGCGCCCCCGCCGGCCGTTCGCAGACGGCCGGCGCGGGCGCGAGCACGCCTACAGGGGCGCGAGGGAGGCGGCGGCGGCCGGCCGCCGCCGAAGGTCAGGTAAGAGGTTTGGGGTGTCTGGGGGGGTTTCACCCCGCGGGACATCCCGATCTCGGATGTCCCGCGGGGTGGGAGGTGATCGGCCCGGGAATCTTATAGATTTCCGGGCCGATCACCTCTCGGTGTTGGTCCACTTTAAAGGCCCCACTGTCCCATCAAGATTCTGAATCTGAGAACCATCCGTCAGGTGCTGGCTCTCCTGACTCGGTACGTGCTGGGCCTTTTGGTCCAGATGTGTTTAGACAATCGATCAGCGGTTGCTTATGTTGGTCTTCAGGGTAGGACGCGCAGTCTGAGTACTCTCAGAGTGGTGTCCCTGGTCCGGACATGGGCAGTGTCCATGTTCCCTGTCTCTCGGCGGTTCACATTCCAGAGGTGATGAAACAGGTAGTGGGCCGGTTGAGCAAGGGCTCTCCCCGCCTGGAAGAATAGGTTCTCCATCCTCGGGTGGTTCGCCTACTGTGTCTCCAATGGGAGTCCCCGGAGGTGGACCTGTTGGCCCCTCATCACTATCACAGGTTCCCGAACTTCGTGTCGCTCTCCCAGGATCCTCTGGCTCTGGCAGTGGACGCCATGTCCCTGATCTGGGGCGTTCTAGGATTTCTATACCTGTTTCCTCCGATGCCCATGCTGGGCAGGGTTCTTCAGAAGTTGGCTCTGGAAAGGGTGTACGCCGTTCTCGTGGCCCCAAGGTGGCCAAGACGAGTGAGGTTCACAGACATCATTCGGCTGGCAGTGGACCAGTTCGTTCTGCCTATTCGGCCCGATCCGCTCACTCAGGGTCAATTGTGTTACCCCATTTTACCAGCGCTGGGTTTGATGGCCTGGCTGCTGAATCCTCCATCCTGAAGGAGGAGGGTCTTTCTGATTCAGTCATTTAAGACTCTGATCAGTGCCCGGAAGAGGTCTTCTTCCATCACCTACTATAGGACTTGGAAAGCCTATATCGCTTGGTGTGAGATGAGATTTTTCCTTGTAGGGTCTTTTTTCGCTCTCCAGGTTTTACAATCAGGGCTGGACTCCAGATAAGTATCCGGGTCGAGCATACAGCACAACATGCAGGGACGTGCATTGCTGGGCGGGCTCCTTTAGATCTGCCCTGGATGGTTACCAGGCAGACCAGCGGATTACATCTAAGCGGAGAGAGCGGACCCCAAGCCTGTGTTTCTGCTTCCCTTATCATTGAGGGATAGGGAACCTCGCAGCATAGCGCAGACGCCATTCCTTCATAATTGGCGAACGGAGCACTAACTAACTTGGGATATCTAAACCTGTCCATCCAGCATCAATTTTGGGATTGTGCACCTGGACATGAGGCTTTTGGTGATAATCTAACGGGCCTGGATGGGCTGATCAAGTGCCCTTAAGTGCGGTTTGGTACTGAAGAAGCCCCCTAGTGGGGGTGGAACTAGTTTTACCGCTTATTACATGATATTACTCACCGCTATGATTTGGGAAAGTGAATCATTGAGCAAGTTTTTATTGTCTGTAAGGTTCAATATGTCCAATTGTATTAGTAATAACCTGCGCATTGGCAAGTAAGACAGTTGACAACTGTTAAAAAAAAAAAAAAAAAAAGATTTTTTTGTAGTACAATGATGATTACATTTGCATTGGGGAATTCATTGGTTGTATTTTAACTAAAATAAATTAATGTACTTGATTCTTATAAAGGTGTGATAGTCAATTTTACTTCAGGCGTGGTCACACTTTGAGTTCCCACAAACATTGGGTCGGTTCATACCCAGAAATACCTCTGGTATACTCCAGCTAAGTACGTTGAAAGGGCAGGTTTCTGCCTTATCTATCTTTTTCTTTTCAGAAGCGTGTTGCGCTTAAGTCTTTAGTTAAAACTTTTTTCCAGGGGGTTACGCATGTGCGGCCTCCCAGGAAACCATTACTCCCGGTTTGGGATTTGAATTTGGTTCTTTCTGCTCTTCAGGCTCCTCCCTTTGAGCCTTCGCAAGATATTGCTTTGTCTACCCTGACTCAGAAGATGGTCTTCTTGGTAGCGATCACTTCGGTCCGGCGTGTCTCGGAATTGGCGGCCTTGTCTATCCAGGCGCCTTACTTCGAGAGGCATCAGGATAAAGTGGTTTTTCGGTTCAAGCCAGACTTTCTTCCTAAGGTTTCTGCTTTTCATTTGAACCAAGATATTGTTCTTCCCTCCTTGTGTCCTAATCCTAAGAATGACAAAGAGAGGGTTCTGCATTGTTTGAATGTAGTACGCTGTGTTAAGTACTACTTGGTTATCACGTCTCCTTTTCGTAAGACGGATTCCTTTTTTGTTATGCCCCATGGGCCTAAGAAGGGTTTGGCACCAGCCAAATCTGCCATTAGCTAATGGATACGTCAGGCCGTTACTGCGGCCTATTCTGCTATGGGGAAAGTTCCCCCTTTTCGTATCACTGCTCATTCTACTCGCGCCATTGGGGCGTCTTGGGCTTTTCAGCACCAAGCTTCTGTTGAACAGGTTTGTAGGGCCGCCACTTGGTCTTCTGTTCACACTTTTTCTAAGTTTTACAAAGTTGATGTGCGGGCCTCAGCGAATGCTGGTTTTGGCCGCATAGTTCTGCAGACTGCAGTCATTTCAGTTATGCTTCACCTGGCCTTGGGATGCCCTTCCCTTGTGGACACTGCTTTTGGATGTCCCATGAAGTAATGAATATTTAAGAAGTGAAGCGGGGTGTGTGGCACACCAAGAATAATACCATTTTGTGAGTACTCACCTGAAAAATGGATATTGTTGGTGTGCCACACACCCCGCTTCACACCCGCCCTTTTCGGTATTACCGAAGCCTTTATATGGTGAAGCCTTTTTATATCAAATTTGATTTTGAGGTTACTGGTGGAATACTGGTACCTTGTATTACTGCTTTGTTGATTATACTGGTGATTGAAGGGAGGTACCAGGTATATATAGGCCGGAAGGTGGGGCTCGTTACAAGACTTCCTCTCTGCACTACGTCACCTGCAGGTGATTAACCCATGAAGTAATGAATATTTAAGAAGTGAAGCGGGGTGTGTGGCACACCAACAATATCCATTTTTCAGGTGAGTACTCACAAAATGGTATTTTCTGATCTGAGGGCCCAGTCTCAGAGATGACCAGAAATTCTGAACTCGAAAGATTTAGAATCTGCAATACTGTTGGACACGGTGACACCGGTTTACTTTTGGTGAATGAGACTCCTTTCATGCTTAGTCACTGAAGATGGAAAATGAATAAAAAAAACATCTATGGGTGTCCTTGAGACTGAAAGGTAATGTCCAGCATGGGGTTATATGGTCACCTATCACTTGTTACATGGCTTGCTGGTTGGATGTTCAGAGCCATCATTCCAGGAGGTGCAATGGCTTCTTGCAGTAAGGGTCATGGCAGTTCCTCCTCCAAAGCATGGCAGCTGTGCTCCCCTGCGGTGTATTTATCATTGACCAAAACCACAAGCTCCCCCTCCAGACTGCATGTGCCATATGGGTAATCTTGCTTTGTTGGGCTCAACCAAAGGGTCCTTGTGCCCCGAAACATATTGCAATTTTTGGTTGCCTGCGTTCATGGATCGACTTAACTTCATCAATTTGTCTTAACGTTTTCCCCTCTGGGAACACTGGTGTGGTTACTTTTGTAATGTAACCCTTTGCCTGGGATGTCACTTTATAGCAGATTAACCTGGAATTTTTACTATACTGCCTTTTAGTCTAAACCCTTAGGGCATTTGGGATATCTCCCACCCCTTCGGTCACCCAATATACGTATCTTGGTGGCGTGGCTCTGATCCGATCAGCTTCTTTGACCATGCAGCTAAAGAAACAATGGAAGAATAGCCCCACTTGTGATTGGTGTGCAGCACACCACACTATGGCTGTACAGGACCAAGCCAGCCATTGAGTTACAGTGGGTGTAGCCAGCCACAGACCTACAAGGAAGCGTGAGATGCCAGTGTGATATAGGGCGACTGATGGAGTTTCACAGCGGGGCATCCCAAATTGGATCCTTGATTCTACTGCTGGGTCTTCATCCTCCCCACCTCTTCAGCGGGTGCCTTTGCCATTGTTGCCCCAGTCTATAATGTCCTCACTACCTCCTCTACTGGGTCCTCTGCTGCCCTGTTAGGGCTTTTGACACCTACTTGGCTGAGCACTACCAATATCATTGGTCCTGATCACTTCCTCCGGGTCCTCAGTGCTGCTGCCAGGTCTTTAGTCCTCACCACTTTGGTTCTAGCAACATCTTCCACTGGTTCCTTAGTTACTATTGCCAGGTCTCCTGTCCTCACCACCTAAGGTCCTGTGCTGCTCCATTAGGGCTTTGGCACTTGCCCCCTCCTTGGCAGGGTGCTCCCAGGCTGCTACCATGTTTTCAGTACTCACCACCTCACCCGCTGGGTTCTCCACCATGTCATGAGTTGTCATCTTAATCCCTCTTGCTTCTCTCTCTCTCTCTCTCCAAAGGCTGTATTTGCGTTCTATTCCACATCTATAGTCATGCCACAGCTTTACATTCTACCCCTGCCTGCCATACACTACAACGGCAACTTTATTATTGTGTGCAGTGGGCTACATCTCCCTTTACCTGTTCATTTACACCAGCCTCCAGCACAGTTCACTGCCACCAGCATACATATGCAACACATAACCATGCATTTTTCATGCTGGCCTGTGAACTGAGCAGAGGCTGGAGACTGCACAGGGAGCAATCAAACACACAGTCAATAGAGCTGCTCACACACTGTGATACAGACCACAGATCTGCTCTGAGCAGAAGATTGCCTGTCTAGAGCAAGATCTGGGGGCTAGAACAACTACACGGAGACCAGGGACAAGCTATCTGGGAGAAGATAAGTAAGCTTTGAGTTTACACCTGGCCTACAAATGCACCTATAGTCTCAGACTAAACATTTCTCCTTGCAATGCAGGGGCTTGAGCGGATGCAAGCGTTCTGATTGGATGAGTGGCCGTGCATGTGTCCTAGGACGTGGAAGAGGTGAGTTTGTTCGGCCGACCTGGGGGTTTCACACAGCTGGGTATGGATCAAAACCCAGGATGGTCCACTTTAAAGCAGAACAAAATTAGGGATTTTTGCTATCCTGGGTTTTGTTTCGTGCCCTGGCGTCATCCATATGAACTCGCCTTTCCCCAGTCCTACAGTGCATGCGTGAGCTCTCATTTAATCAGGGCTGTTTGCTGTGCATATGTAATGCTCGCGAAATAGCTGTGTTTACATGCAGAAGTTCGTCATTTGTGAGTGCAGTGGAGGCATCCCCAGCAGCACACCCCCAACCTGAGGGCATGAGCATGCTCCCCACCCGAAGATTGAGGAATGTGGCCACCGGATGTTGACATCGCTGACGGCAACAGGAAGCAGGTGAGTTCTGTGGTGCTGGGGGGGGGGGGGGGGGGGGGGTCCATACAGCAGGGAATTCCAAATCAGGACACGCCTAGGGAAGGCCATCGGCCGCCGTTGCTGAGAAACTAAACCCAGCACCGACAACAAAACCTGGGATTTTGACATCCCGATTTGGGATTGTCCATTAAAAACGCACCTTTCTGCAGTCCTAGTGCATGTGCGTGCTCTCGTCCAATTAGAGCCGTTTGCTCTGCATATTAATGCTTGGCAATTGGGAGCGAAAGCGGGTGCATTTACAGACCTGGGCGCAATCCTGTCCACTATCTGGTTGGGTGTGGGAGCGCTCCTTAGCCCAGAGATGCTGGGGATATTGCTGCTCTTGCTCCCCAATGGTTTACATCCCCGAGGGAGTTTCTGGAAAACAACAGAAAATGAGGGTGCACCACTAGTTCTAAACAGCATATATGTACTATATATGGTGTGCTCACTGGAAAATACAAACCATAGCAACAGCAACAGAGCGGACATGCAAAAAAGTACAAGGTGAAGCGGCATGGGAGCCGCGGGCGCGGTGGATTTTACCTGCTTATGAACGATTTATCACATACCTCATGGTGCCCCTTATGTGGTAGCTATTCTGGGATTTTTCTATTTGTTGTTGGTTTAGCATCATGATATTTGCTATTGTTGGGGATTATATTTGGCGGTAATCCTTGTAGACTGTTTGGATTTAGACTTTGTGCAATATATGTTTTCTTAGTACCACAAATTTTTCATATATATATGTATATATATATTTTTTCAATATATATTGTTATTATATATTTTTTCACTGTGTGTTTTTTTATCTATTCATTGTTATGAATTATTGTGTTGCACTTTAGCACTTTATTAGCACATTAGTGGGTGGAGTTTTGATTAGGATTTTTTAGGTCCATTTTTGTGCCGGCACATTAGATCTTATAGGGGGTAGATTCAGTGGGCTTATTATACATGAGGTATTGTTTATTTGAGATACCTGTTAGGGTGTCTGTTATTTTTGAAGACTGATCAAGCATGGTTGTTTTTAATTTGTTTGTCCTTGATTGTTTTTAGCTTTGTGTGGGTGCTTTTTGTACTAATAAAGATTTGTATATATATTAATTTCTATACATGACTTGTGGTGCTCCTTTTAGAGATAGGTGTGCTTTTTTGCATGTCCGCTCTGTTGCTGTAGTTTCTGGAAAAGGTGACTTTGCTAGGACATGAGAGGTACCATGTTTTGGCATGCCCCAGGGGCCCATATTGGAATATTTTAGTTGCCAGGACCAGCCATCTTGATTTTTGTTCCACTTTAAAGGGATTTTTCATGCAAAAGGTTAAAAAAATAAACAGCAGCGTTGCCTTGCCAAGAGTTCATTTACCGCTGTGACTCCTTTCAGATCGGTGCCCTGTATGAGGAAGGATACTTCCATATCTGCCCCTCCAGTGCCACCCCGCCGATGTGAGCCACCAATACTTGCTTGAGGAGCTAGTCCAGACCACACCCCCCTCTGTAATGATTGGCACTCTCAGGGCTGCCATTCAAGTCTAGCTAACCCCTCCCTCCCAGCCTCCTCCTAGCAAGTGCTCTTGCTCCTAACACTGCCCCACCTATTATGCTAATTATTATGCAGCATCACAGCTCCAAGGGCCACGCCCATATAAATCATGCGGTAAAACTGTAAACCTTAATATCTCTGCCATTTCTTCTTCAATTTAAAAATGGAAAACACTTCAGGACATTCCACATGTAGCCCGATACCAGGGTCTGACAATTGCCTTTGCCTGAAGTATGACTTTAACTTTTAAAGTGGATCAAAACAAACACAGCCGATCCCTGAAATGGAAAAATTTCCAGGCCCAACCGCTAGCCTACCCTCGGGGAATCCTACACTGGATACCCCACTCTGTGAAACCCCCCCAGGGGAACGGTGATCTTACCTGATTCCGACGGATCCCACAACGCAATTCCTCCGGCGCCTGCATCCCCAGCTCCCCTGCGTCCAGCCTTTCTGAATGGCTGAGCGCAGGCGCATGAACAGCATGCTGGGGAAGCGGCCAGCACCCTCGTCACAATGGCCAATGAGCACTCTCAAAATTGCCGCGTGGCTTTGGCAGTGGAAAAGTCTGGTTTTCTTTGAAAACCAGGTCATTGCTGAGCCAACAGCAGCGTCCAGCTATTCAAGGAGGGAGGGGGGGGGGGCAGCGAATGAGTAATGACATCATTGCCACACACAACATTGGCAATTATTGGAGGAGGCGGAGCTTTACTGCTAAAACACTATCTGGGATTACATTGAAGTCGGGGCAGTGAACATTGGAAAAGGGTAATCTTCATGGGGGGAACAATTCAGGGTATGCTAGTTAAAGTGGACCAACACCCAGGATTTTGACTATCCTGGGTCTTGGTCCACTTCGGTGGGGCACCCCCGATCGGGGTGCCCCGCTGTGTGAAACCCCCCCTAACCCCCCGAAAAACTCACCTCTCCCCGCGCCGACGTACAAGGGGAGAACTGGAACGTCTAAGCGGCGGCGGCGGCGGCCGCCTCCCTCGCGTCACTTTTGACGCGCGCGCCCCCGCGCCGGCCATTCGCAGACGGCCGGCGCGGAGGCGCGCACGCCTACAGGGGCGCGAGGGAGGCGGCGGCGGCCGGCCGCCGCCGAAGATAAGGTAGGTGAGTTGGGGTGTTTGGGGGGGGTTTCACCCCGCGGGACGTCCCGATCTCGGATGTCCCGCGGGGTGAGGGGTGATCGGCCCGGGAATCTTATAGATTCCCGGGCCGATCACCCGTGGGTGTTGGTCCACTTTAAAATGTGGGTTTTGGTCTGCTTTAAATCGGACCTTCACCCTGAATAAGAACATATTTTATGTTTCCCACACCCTGTACATACAGATTGCTCACATTAAAAATCATCCTACCTGCACCTACTGCATGTTATGAGCCTTTAAACATCCACGATGGCGGCTAATGGAGCATCAGGTAGCCTGCAAGCAGGAAGTGTCTTCTGTGTCGCTCTGCATTCTGGTATTGTTGTCCTTTCCCTGACCCCAGCTCTGCTCTTTCTGAGCAAAGCACAGCTATTTCCCCGCCCCCCTGCACTTTATCCCTCTCTCTTCTCCTCAGTATTTGATGCTTCTGAGTCAAGATGGCGGCGCCCGTATCCTAAAGAGCTGAACAAAGTTGCAGCCCAGTGGGAGAAAGTATAATAAGTGACAAAAAACTTAAAATATATTAATTTTAGATGCTGGGAAATAGTTTTTCAAGGGTTTGGCCTTTTCATTAAATCACGCTGAAGGTCCGGTTTAAAGTGGACCAACACCCAGGATTTTCACTATCCTGGGTTTTGGTCCACTTCCGCGCCCGCTGCGTGAAACCCCCCAGAATGGCAGAAAAAACTCACCTCACCCCGCTCTTACGGCACATGCGCAGGCCTCATCCAATCAGCACGCTCAGAGCCGCTGTGGTATGCGCAGACAAGGGACGGACAACCACAGTGGCCCCGAGCATGCTGGTAGCCGCATCTCGCGCTTCCCTAAAACAGGGAGTGCGCCCGCGCCGGCCATTCACAAACGGCTGACCGACGCAGGCGCGCGCCCTGCTAGAGAGAAGCGCGAGATGCGGCCGCGGCCCACGCATGCGCCGTTGGAACGGGAGTAAGGTAAGGTTAAAGCGGACCTTCACTCTGAATAAGAGTCTATCTTATATGTTTCCCACACCCTGTACATACAGATTGCTCACATTAAAAATCATCCTACCTGCATCTACTGCATGTTATGAGCCTTTAAACATCCAAGAAGCCGCCATTTTATCAAGCAGCCTGCAAACAGGAAGTGCCTCCTGACTGTGCTGCTCTGCATTCTGGGATCGCTGATCTTTTCCTGACCCCAGCTCTGCTCTGTCTGAGCAAAGCACAGCTAAAACCCACCCCCCTATACTTTATCCCACTCTCCTCTCCTCAGTAAATGTGATGCTTCTGAGTCAAGATGGCGGCGCCCGTATCCTAAATTCCTGAACAGAGTTGCAGCCCAGTGGGGGAAAGAATAATAAGTTAGTGACTAAAAACATAAAATATATTAATTTTAGATGCTGGGGAACCGTTTTTTAAGAGTTTGGGCTTTTCATTAAATCATGCTGAAGGTCCGGTTTAATGGGGTGTCCTGGAGGATTTCACACAGCGGATCATCCTGGGTGTTGGTCCATTTTAAAGTGGACCAACACCCAGGATTTTCACTATCCTGGGTGTTGGTCCACTTCAGCGGGACATCCGAGATCAGGATGCCCCGCTGTGTGAAACCCCCCCAAAAAACGTACCTTTTCGGCGACGGACAAGCCGCCGCTGCCTCCCGCGCGTCCCTCTTACAGGGCACGCGCCCGCGCCGGCCATTCACAAACGGCCAACGCGCACTGCTAGA
Source organism: Gastrophryne carolinensis (assembly GCA_027917425.1). Lineage (NCBI taxonomy): Eukaryota > Metazoa > Chordata > Amphibia > Anura > Microhylidae > Gastrophryne > Gastrophryne carolinensis. The sequence continues at coordinate 38,023,250 of CM051238.1, forward strand.
GGGGCGCGCGGGAGGCGGCTGATCCGTCGCCGATAAGGTAAGGTTTTTTGGGGGGGTTTCACCCCGCGGGACATCCCAATCTCGGATGCCCCGCTGCGAGGGAGGTGATCGGCCCGGGAATCTTATAGATTCCCGGGCCGATCACCCCTGGGTGTTGGTCCACTTTAAGCCAGTTATTACTATTATTATTAGCATTATTACTAATACTGGTCTTTGCGCGCCCCCTAGCGGCCACTCAGCAGATTACAGGATGGCGCAATGCGGCAGCCCTTAGAATGCCTTCAATTCAGCGAGAACAAAAGACAGGAACATTTAAAATAAACGTCAATGATATAAGATTTAACATAGTTTGAGGTTATAGCAAGAATTTCAGTAGGAGAAAAGCGACGGCTCGGCACGTGAAGAGCCAGGAAGTGGGGCGGAAGTGAGCACGGCTCTGCCGGAAGTGAGGTACGAGTGTCACCGCTTCTGTCTTCCCCCTGCTGGTCACGTGTAGTAGGAGAAAGTGACCCCGCTAAGGTAAGAAGGGCTGGAAGGTGTTGCTGGGAGCAGGGCAGCCTGTAATTGCTGTGCTGTATATCAGAAGCAGGTGGGGCTGCATCCGGGATGGCTTGCTGGGCTTTGTATTCCTCCTCAGGGCTGTGTGCAGCACTTTCCTGAGCTCCAGACGGACCAGCCATGCTGTCGCCTGACACTGGAGTCACACACACACACACCTGTATCAACCAATTACATTGTTTATATCACAAAATGCTGTTTGGTTGCCATGGGCGACTGTGCCATTCATTTGCTTCCTGTTCTACGTTTATTTAACTGATGTCTGTGGCCACTGACCTGTGACAGGTTCTCTTTAATTTAAAGCGGACCTCACCCTGAATAAGAGCCTATCTTATATGCCCCCCCCCCCCGTATATAGATTGCCCACATTAAAATCATCCTATTCTTGGTGTGCCACACACCCCGCTTCACTTCTTAAATATTCATTACTTCATGGGTTAATCACCTGCAGGTGACGTAGTGCAGAGAGGAAGTCTTGTAACGAGCCCCCTTCCAGCCTATATATACCTGGTACCTCCCTTCAATCACCAGTATTTTTCTCTCTGCTTGACGAACAGAGGTTGGAAGTTTCCTGCTTACAGGTAGGTCGGGGCTTACCCCGCCACCCCCCTTTTGGTCTATTTCTGCCCGGTTTGAGTTGTATACCTCTATGGTGGATAGGAAGCCTCCCAGCCTAGGCTGCTCACCGGGTAATTGGTAGACGGCACTATTGGTGCCTAGGAGCTTATCTCCTCCGCTCGTCCCCCTCCTTTGGGGGCAATGCGGCAATCCGGCATGGTGATCCGGAAATGGGATGCCCCTGTCCCGAGGGTCCCCGTAGCCCCTTACTCCCCCGTTCTGGTCCTTTCTCCCTTCACTGGGGGGGGGGGGGTGTATGAGGGTGTGCTTTAGTATGTGTGTTTCACTTGTATCACTGCATGTAACATATGTGTCATGTTATGCATTCACTGTAGCATGTGTATTTTTTTTGGGGGGTCTGCTTTAAGGGCAGGCTGCGCTGGGTAAAGGCTGGCCACTTCTCTTGCAGTTTGTTGCTTTGTGGCCCCCTCTCCCCTCCCTCCCTCTCCCCTCTCCTCGCCTGGCATTCATGTTTGCATTGTACACCACCATGCGGTTTTTACCCTCCCCCCTCCGCCGCCTGAGCGCACGTGTTGTGGCCCAGCTGTAAGTGATTCCAGCTGATCGGCGGGGGGGGGGGGGGGCCCGCTGACGCGCGGCGCCGACGTCTGCGGCGGGCCCAGCTTTTTGCTTCCTTCAATGTAGGAAATCGCATGGGCGCACGGCCGCACTTTGTCTTCTGTGCTGGCTGCAGTCTTGTTCCGGCTGCTGCCTTTGCTGTCCAGGTAAGCGGCCCCTCCCGTTGGGGCCATTAAATGGGGAATGCATTCCTTGTAGTAATACAGTGGGGAGTCACTCTGTATTAAGGGGGGCGTGATTTAAGGGCACTTTGGTGCCATGCTTATGTTGGTTTATACACATGTGAGGATCTGATGGTTTTTCCCTTGCAGATCCTGGGATCCCTGCTTATGGTGGCCCTCTGGCTCTATGTGCCTGGCTAACTATTGGGATATCTTTGTGAATGTATATATACATAGACTATATATATAAATATATGTATATATATATATATATATAGTTCTTTAAAGGGGACCTTAACTTAACTTAAAAAAAAAAAAAAAAAAAAAAAATTAAAAAAAAAAAAAAAAAATCCTCCCTTCCGGGACATTACTAATAAAGGGGCATCCCGGGTTGGCTTATGCCTTAAAAGTCCCAGTATTGCGAATACCATAAATCACCATATTGAGGCTTCCGTAATTTCCGGAAACGGTTCTGTGAGCCGTTTGGGGGGTGCGTAGGTTTTAGGGCTCTCCAGCTCGGCTATGGTACAATCTGCTGAGACCACTGTCCCCAAAGATGGGGAAGATCGTCGAATTGACCAAATACGCTCGACTTGGTTGTAATCTATTCCAGGTCAGCGTTGCGCCCGGTATGTGCTTCAGCCCTTCTGCTATTGGCAATTAAATCCTTAATTCAGGGCTATATTAGGATCTTAATCCCGCTTGCAAACAGTTCACTGCGCTTAAGCAGTGTGAATCTTTTGTGGCTTATGTCCTGGCTGCTCAGGACCAGGCGCTGATTATGAGTAGCAGGGCGGCAGCTATGCTGGTGGCTATTCGCGGGTCAGTATGGCTGCGTCAGTGGTCAGCGGACACGGCTTCCAAAAAGGGTGCTCACAGCTCTCCCCTTTTTGGGGTTGCGTCTGTTTGAGGAGAAATTTGATTCTGTCGCAAAGGGTGGTAAGATGCCACAATGCAAGAGGCCCTGTGGTCCCTTCAGGGGGACAAGTTCCGGTAGGCCTTCCTTTCGAGGATTCAGAGCGGGCAGGGGTGCGTCCTTTCCCGCTACCTGTGGCGCAGGTTGGACTCGGGGGAGGGGCCGTGGCCGGCCCACTCAGTCCTGGGGCACCAAGCCCAAAAACCTGCTGTTAAGCTCACTCAGCATTGAGGGGCTGCCCTCACCCGTGCGGGTGGGGGGACTATTGCGACACCTCTACCATTGGAACCAAGTGGTTCCAGGCAGATGGATCCAGGAGGTAGTGTCGCCCGGTTACGACCTGGAATTCGAGTCTCACCCTTCTTCACGGTCCGTTCATGGGTCGGTTCATCCTGGCCTGAACTCTCATCAAGACAGAGTGTGTCTTTCTTTTGCCGAATTCACACGAGAACGCTTCAGCTATTTCTGTTAGCGTGTTAAGACCAGCAACCTCAGTCGCTGGATCAGTCCTTCCAGTTGTCCTCCCGTGTACGGCAGTCCCTCCTGTGGTGTTTGGTCTCGACCAATCTTGTGTAGGGCAGGCTTTTCCTGACCCCCCTTTTGGAAAGTTGTCACCACGGACGCCAGTCTGTCGGGATGGGGCAGATTCTGGAAGGAGCTGCGGTCCCAGGGGCAGTGGAGAGCTTAAAGGCCCCACTGTCCCATCAATATTCTGAATCTGAGAACCATCCGTCAGGTGTTTGCTCTCCTGACTCAGTACGTTCTGGGCCTTTTGGTCCAGATGTGTTCAGACAATCGATCAGCGGTTGCTTACGTGGTCTTCAGGGAAGGACGCGTAGTCTGAGTACTCTCAGAGTGGTGTCCCTGGTCCGGACATGGGCAGTGTTCCATGTTCCCTGTCTCTTGGCGGTTCACATTCCAGTGGTGATGAGACAGGTAGTGGGCCGGTTGAGCAAGAGCTCTCCCCATCTGGAAGAATAGGCTCTCCATCCTCGGGTGGTTCGCTTACTGTGTCTCCAATGGGAGACCCCGGAGGTGGACCTGTTGGCCCCTCATCACTATCACAGGTTCCCGAACTTCGTGTCACTCTCCCAGGATCCTCTGGCTCTGGCAGTAGACGCCATGTCCCTGAGCTGGGGAGTTCTGGGATTTCTATACCTGTTCTCTCCGATACCCATGCTGGGCAGGGTTCTTCAGAAGTTGGCTCTGGAAAGGGTGTACGCTGTTCTCGTGGCCCCTAGGTGGCCAAGACGAGTGAGGTTCACAGATATCGTTCGGCTGGCAGTGGACCAGTTCGTTCTACCTATTCGGCCCGATCCGCTCACTCAGGGTCAATTGTGTTACCCCAATTTACCAGCGCTGGGTTTGATGACCTGGCTGCTGAAACCTCCATCCTGAAGGAGGAGGGTCTTTCTGATTCAGTCATTTAAGACTCTGATCAATGCCCAGAAGAGGTCTTCTTCCATCACCTACTATAGGACTTGGAAAGCCTATATTGCTTGGTGTGAGATAAGATTTTTCCTTGTAGGGTCGTTTCGCTCTCCAGGTTTTACAATCAGGGCTGGACTCTGGTCTCCAGCTAAGTATCCGGGTCAAGCATGCAGCACAACATGCACGGACGTGTATTGCTGGGCGGGCTCCTTCAGACCTGCCCTGGATGGTTACCAGGCAGACCAGCGGATTACATCTTAGCTGAGAGAGCGGACCCCAAGCCTGTATTTCTGCTTCCCTTATCATTGAGGAATAGGGAACCTCTCAACATAGGGCAGACGCCGTTCCTTCATAATTGGCGAACGGAGCACTAACTAACTTGGGATATCTAAACCTGTCCATCCAGCATCAATTTTGGGATTGTGCACCTGGACATGAGGCTTTTGGAATAATCTAACGGGCCTGGATAGGCTGATCAAGTGCCCTTAAGTGCGGTTTGGTACTGAAGAAGCCCCCTAGTGGGGGTGAAACTAGTTTACCGCTTATTACATGATATTACTCACTGCTATGATTGAGCAGGTGAATCATTGAGCAGGTTTAATTGTCTATAATGTACAATATGTTCTATTGTGTTAGTAATAACCTGCGCATTGGCAAGTAAGACAGTTGACAACTGTGGAAAAAAAAAAAAAAAATTTTTTGTAGTACAATGATGATTACATTTGCATTGTGGAATTCAATGGGGAATTGGATTGGTAGCATGGCAAGCACCAAGGATATTCTTCTATAACAAACTTTTGTGTTTGTATTTTAACTAAATTAAATTAAAGTACGTTGAAAGGGCAGGTCTCTGCCTTATCTATCTTTTTTCAGAAGAGTGTTGCGCTTGAACCTTTAGTAAAAAAAAATTTTTTCCAGGGGGGCTACGCATGTGCGGCCTCCCAGGAAACCATTACTCCCTGTTTGGGATTTGAATTTGGTTCTTTCTGCTCTTCAGGCGCCTCCTTTTGGGCCTTTGCGAGATATTGCTTTGTCTACCCTGACTCAGAAGATTGTCTTCTTGGTAGCGATCACTTCGGTCCAGCGTGTCAGAGTTGGCGGCCTTGTCTATCCAGGCGCCTTACTTTGAGAGGCATCAGGATAAAGTGGTCCTTCGGTTCAAGCCAGGCTTTCTTCTTAAGGTTGTTTCTGCTTTTCATTTGAACCAAGATATTGTTCTTCCCTCCTTGTGTCCTAATCCTAAGAATGACAAATAGAGGGTTTTGCATTGTTTGGATGTAGTACGTTGTGTTAAGTACTACTTGATTATCACGTCTCCTTTTCGTAGGACGGATTCCTTTTTTGTTGTGCCCCATGGGCCTAAGAAGGGTTTGGCACCAGCCAAATCTGCCATTAACAAGTGGAGACGTCAGGCCGTTACTGCGGCCTATTCTGCGAAGGGGAAAGTTCCCCCTTTTCGTATCACGGCTCATTCTACTCGCGCCATTGGGGCGTCTTGGGCATTTCAGCACCAAGCTTCTGTTGAACAGGTTTGTAAGGCCGCCACTTGGTCTTCTGTTCACACTTTTTCTAAGTTTTACAAAGTTGAGGTGCGGGCCTCAGCGGATGCTGTTTTCGGCCGCAAAGTTCTGCAGACTGCAGTCGTTTAAGTTATGCTTCACCTGGCCTTGAGTTGCCCAGCCCTTGTGGACACTGCTTTTGGATGTCCCATGAAGTAATGAATATTTAAGAAGTGAAGCGGGGTGTGTGGCACACCAAGAATAATACCATTTTGTGAGTACTCACCTGAAAAATGGATATTGTTGGTGTGCCACACACCCCGCTTCACACCCGCCCTTTTCGGTATTACCGAAGCCTTTATATGGTGAAGCCTTTTTTATATCATATTTGATTTTGAGGTTACTGGTGGAATACTGGTACCTTGTATTACTGCTTTTTGATTATACTGGTGATTGAAGGGAGGTACCAGGTATATATAGGCTGGAAGGGGGCTCGTTACAAGACTTCCTCTCTGCACTACGTCACCTGCAGGTGATTAACCCATGAAGTAATGAATATTTAAGAAGTGAAGCGGGGTGTGTGGCACACCAACAATATCCATTTTTCAGGTGAGTACTCACAAAATGGTATTATCTGCACCTACTGCATTTTCTGACACTTTAGGCATCCAAGATGGCAACCCATGGAGATGCAGGCTGCCTGCCAACATGAAGTGTCTTCTGACTGTGCTGCTCTGCATTCTGGGATTGCTGTCCTTATCCTGACCCCAGCTCTGCTCTGTCTGTGCAAAGCACAGCTATATCCCAGCTCCCCTGCACTTTTGACCCCTCTCTCCTCAGTAGATGATACTACTGAGCCAAGATGGCGGCGCCCGAATCCTGGTGTGCTGAACAGAGTTGCAGGCCAGTGAGGGAAAGAATAAAATGTAAGTGACTAAAAACGTAAATATATTAATTTTAGATGCTGGGGAATAGTTTTTGAAGGGTTTCGGGTTATCATGAAATCATGCTGAAGGTCCGGTTTAATGCAGAGCTAAACCTTCCCTAGAAACTTTTTGCCAGAAAAGGTCCTAACGCACCCCCTTCCTCCGGCTGATCATAAGCTCTGTCCGATGGGGGCCCGGAGTCGGCTGCACACTGCAGTGCTGCATGTCTCCTCTCCTGGTCACCTGTCGGGCATTGCTCCGCCAGAGACAGGTGAGTATCTTTTTTGCAGTGTTTACCAGCGGCAGGCGGGGGTAGGTTAGGGTGCCACAGACCCGCCATGCCAAAGTTGTTGACTTTAAAGTGGACCAACACCCAGGAATTTCACTATCCTGGGTGTTGGTCCACTTCCGCGGGTGCCCGCTGTGTAAAACCCCCCCCAGAAAGCCCCTAAAATCTTACCTTATCGACGGCGGATAAGCCGCCGCCGCCTCTCGCGCGTCCCTCTTACAGGTGCTCTAGAGGGACGCGCGGGAGGCGGTGGCGGCGGCAGGCTTATCCGTCGCTTGTCCATCGCCAATAAGGTACGTTTTTAGGGGCTTTCTGGGGGGTTTCACACAGCAGGGCATCCCGATTTCGGATGCCCCGCAGGGAGGGAGCTGATTGGCCCGGGAATCTATAAGATCAGGGGTGAGTGTTGGTCCACTTTAAAGTGGAATAAAACCCAATGCAGCCACTGATGGCATTGCAAATTGGGATGCACCCCCTGTGCTGATTATTTTTTTTCCCCCACCCCGGGGTGCCAGCAAACTTACTGGCTCCATCTAAATAGACAAGGATATCCGCTCACCTCTAAGTTTGAGGTGCCCGGCCGTGGGTGGTCCCAAACCCACTTGAGAACACTACAACAAATTGGATGGTCCGCACTTCTCTCAGTAAAACTTCACTTTTAATCTAGCAGTTAAAAGCATCTCCATAATATAAATGAATCAACCTTAAAAGCAGTAATAGACAAAGGCCTCGATTCAATAAAGGTAGAAACAAAATGTCATGGTAGTAAAAGATTCAATTCATGAGAAAAAAGCCTGAGAATGTCACTGTTAGTGAATCACCAGAGAGGAAGACAATGAAAGTCAAATGGCGCTTTTTTACTCCTAAGAAAAGAGAACTGTTTCCTCCTTTCTACACTGTAGTAAAAGCTGCCATTGACTTTCATTGTCTTTTTATCTGGTGATTCAGTAACAGTGACATTCTCAGGCTTTTTTCTCATGAATTGAATTTTTTTCTACCTTTATTGAATCGAGGCCAAAGTACTAGTAATTACAGATGAATCATTAGGTCACTTACGCGTTTCGGACACCAGTCCTTAATCATAGTAATCTATTGCTCAAAATATTTACATTTATATAGTGTAAAAGAGTATACATGATGTTAATTAATCTTACCTCATTATGCCGGGCGCAGCCGCTGATAGCGTCTGTGGCAGTGTGAGGTCAGCGTCACTACGCCGCACATGGACTGCGGCCAATCAGAGAAGTCTAGGCTCTCCATTGGTTCCCCTCAGGGTTGCTAGGCAACCCTGAAATGACGCTGCCCAAGAACTCCCAAGAAAATATTTTTCTAAGGAAAAATATTGCACATTTTATGTAAAAATACATCCCTAGTTGGCCATAATTTATGAAGTATGATCAGGTTAGTAAAATTATCAGATTGTGGTAAACCCTCTTTGTACACATCATCGTTCATTAACTATTATCTAACTACAAAAAATTAGATATCATCCCTAAAGTTGGGGCCATGAGGGACTCTGGTCGCCCGACCGCATCCTGGGGATCTGACTGCTTTTGCACATTACCTATGCACGTCAAACAGCTCTGATTGGTCGAGAGTCCATAGGAGTGGGGAAAGATGAGTATTCTTGGTGATCTGGTAGGTTTCACAGTAGGGTTCCAAATCAGGATGCCACTGGGGCAGGGAACAAAACCTGCGATAGTCAAAAGTGTTAGAGTGTGAGCAGGGGGGAAAGTCAGGCACATAGATTCTACATGCTTGGCACTTAAGTGGAGTGGAAGCGAGCACATAGAATCTACGTGCATGGCACTGAAAGGGTTAAACATCCAAGATGGTGGCTCATGGAGCATCAGGCAGCCTGCAAACAGGAAGTGTCTTCTGACTGTCGCTCTGCATTCTGGGATTGCTGTTCTTTCCCTGACCCCGGCTCTGCTCTGTCTGAGCAAAGCACAGCTATAACCCCCACCCCCTGCACTTTACCCCACTCTCCTCTCCTCAGTAAGTGTGAGTCAAGATTGCGGCGCCCGTATCCTAGAGTCCTGAACAGAGTTGCAGCCTGTTGGGGGAAAGAAAAATAAGTGACTAAAAACTCAAAATATATTAATTTTAGATGCTGGGGAATAGTTTTTATGGGTTTGGGCTTTCCATGAAATGATGCTAAAGGTCCGGTTTAAGGATGTCCCGCTGTGTAAAACTTTAAGGACCTCTGACAGGCTGATCCAACAGTTATATTTGATTCTGGGTCACAACAAACAACCAAAAACATTGTTGATCTGCAGTGTGGGGGGGGGGGGGGGGTGTTATCCCAATTGCTGACCATTCATTTTAAAGTGCTTGTCCACCCAAATTAGAATTTTCCATACTTTTTCCGGCATTTGGTTTAAAACAAAAAACAGCGATGGGTGCCCGATCCCCGATGGCCAAGGGAAACTGACTCCTTAGTCAGCCAATCACATTGCTGCTGCACTGATTGACTGCCTAAGCCACATATGTCAAACTCAAGGCCCGGGGGCTGGATTCGGCCCTTCAAAGCCTTTTTATGTGGTCCTGAGCAGTGTCGGATCACCACTGTTATAAGTACTGTACAGTTATTAATATGTATGGCCATAACGGACATATATCCCTGCTAAAATCAATCTGTTGATAGGTCCTTTTGCCTGGGGAATCCAGATTTGGGATGCCTTGCTGTGTGAAACCCCCCATATTCCACCATTCCCACTGCATATGTTCAGACCCTCGTCCATTCAGTGCTTTATGCCGGACATACTAATGCACAGCATAAATCGCTGTTTCGGAGAACGTGGCATGAAAGTGCCAGAAAGGTGAGTATGGGCGATCGGTGGGGTTCACATAGTGAGGCATTCCAGCACTGCCAGCTGTGCTCTGCCCCCCCCCCTTTGGTGCCCCCCTGAACCACTGCACCTGCCCCCCTCCTAGCCACGTCCCTGCTTTTTGTAATGCATTTTTGTAAGTGTGAGGACTGGTGTAATGAGTGTGCCTTCATCTCCCCTCTCAGGTGCAGATCAGCCATTGGCGGTAGGACTGTGAGGATGTTACGTGGAGCTGCAGCACAGGTAAGCCGTCTCCCCGCTACCGAGCTCGTTCCAAGGCCGGGGCTCGTCTGTTTCATCTCCTCACTTCATGTCTGCCTTCCTAGGTGCTCCGGCAGGCTGTCCGCTTCCAGTCCACTGATGCGGGGGTCTTGGAGAGATGTGAGTATTTTACATTCACAGATATTCCCCTAATGGTGAGCTATGGTGACATTTATGTTAACAGGTATAATACTTAGAGTAAAGATTATACAGACACCGCGCACACAAATATTAAACAGAACAGCTCAACGTGTAAGGACGTCCCAATCTTGGTATAGGGTAATTGTAGGAACACAGAGCTTTCTTTTGAAAGGCCTTTCAACCTCAAGCCGAATTAGTGTCCCGAAGTGCATGCATCAAACTTTATAGCAAGTGTTCCCAGCACCGAAAGGCTCAAACTCAGAGGATAAATGACATATATAATAAAATCCAATGTTGATCACACGCTCATCAGCTTAAGCATAAATTATATATACTCTGGTTGTTCCTTTAAGACTCAGAGGATGATACATAGAAAGCCAAATCTGCTATTCCTTTAAATGCTCAAACGTTGTGATGATTAAAATCCCCACAGACAAATTGAGCATGCAAGAGAAGCACAAAGAGCAATCTAGTGCAATAATGCTGAACCAAATGTATTTGTATAATAAAAGTAGACAAAACACTCACAAGTGTAGGTAGGTAAAAAGCATGAAAGGTCCGAGTCAGGCTGAAATCAGTGACTCTCACCGCACATGAACAGCGTATCAGACTTCCAGATTTCCTCAATGCTCAGAAAAGTCAATAAGAACTCCTGCCCTGTTGAAAGGTGGAGGTACAATGCAATAATCCCCAACGCGTTTCGCCGTGTCCTGCGGCTTTAACAAGGGTGTAAAACAAAGACAAGAGGCCATTTAATATCCTAAAATGTGTGGAAGGGGTAGGTGCATCCACCGCAGCACTGCAGGTGACATTTAAGTGAACCAAAAGCCAGGATTTTCACTATTCTGTGGTTGGCCCCCCCACTGGTTGGCCACTATATACACCTCACCGGCGTCCCCACGGCACAGGTGCAGCTCTCCTCTGATCGGCTTCTTCAGCCACTCATATTTATATGCGGCTGTAGAAGCTGCATGGAAGCCCAGCGCACTCCACCAGCCATTCTGTTATGGCGGGCACAGCCCAACAAAGAGGCTAGATACATCGAAGGCCGTCATGCATGCACCATGGGCTCATTGGCGAGATAAGAAAATCAGGCAACAGAGTTGTGTGCCAGTTCCCCGGGCATCCCGAAACTGGGATTGGATGAGGCAGAAAAGCACACAAGGCCGGGAATACAGGGGATGCAACAGCACATGCTCCCCATTGATTTCAATCAGAGCCCTTTCCCAAAAGGAAGTAAACACGGAAAAGTGCTCTGATAGGACGAGAGCCCAGGTGAGTTTTACTGGGCTTTCTAAGGGGTGTCCTACAACGGGTCATTCCAATTTGGGATGCCCCGGGACCATAAAATAAAACAGAGGAAGGTTACATTTCCCGGGTTTTGCTCTGCTTTAAAGTAGCCTAATACAAATCTGGACGGTTTTGCCATCCTGTCTTCTCTCCTTTCCCTGCGATAGATCCGCCAATTTCCCAGAAGTCCCATATTCCCTGGGGTTTAAGTAGCAGTACCATCGATTGCTGGATTGCATCATGAGCCAACGCACGGGATACGGACGCAAAGTTTTTCGAATCTTGCAGTGCAGGGTCCCCTATCATTATGTGTGAAATGCCCAAATCCTGGGGCTGCAATCTGATGACGTAAGAGCCCGGGAATAAAATGGCGTTATTATCATCAAGGAGATTGGCTTATTTGGTTTTGCATTACTGGTTTGGGTCTGCTTTAGTGATGGGGAGATTAGTCAGCATAGTTGTTTTTTTGGGTTTTTTTTTTTAATTGAGCTAGAGAGCTTCACTGGTACATATCACAATGGTGCCAATTGGTTCTCTCCTTATTCCAGACATGGTATCCTGTCTGTGTGTTGCCAGCCCCTGATGATTCTAGATGATTGCTGTGACATCACACTGTGGGCCGCTCATGCTTCTCTCCTACCTCTTGTGTTTCAGCTCTGAACAAGGTGCAGGTTCTGGGCCGAGTGGGGCAGGATCCGGTCATGCGTCAGGCGGATGGCAAGAACCCCGTCACCATCTTCTCTGTGGCCACTAATGAGCTGTGGAGGACAGGGGAGAGCGAGGTCTACAATGCCAGTAAGGACTCCTCCTATTGTTTCTCCTATCTAGACAGTAACCGAGAAACTCTGCCTGAACTCTATGGTTGCGATGTAACTGCTTTATTTAAAAAATAAAAAACAGCAGCACAGAGGATAACGGTGGAGCCAGCAGTATTGGGTGTTTACTTATCCTCTTCCTAAGAATGTTCTAGAAGAAAGGTAAGTATTAGGTGCGCTGTGGATAAATTAAAGCGGACCTTCACTCTGAATAAGAGCCTATCTTATATGTTTCCCACACCCTGTACATACAGATTGCCCACATTAAAAATCATCCTACCTGCATCTACTGCATGTTATGAACCTTTAAACATCCAAGATGGCGGCTTATGGAAGCCGCCATCTTATCAGGCAGCCTGCAAACAGGAAGTGCCTCCTGACTGTGCTGCTCTGCATTCTGGGACTGCTGACCGTTACCTGACCCCAGCTCTTCTCTGTCTGAGCAAAGCACAGCTAAAACCCGCCCCCCTGTACCTTATCCCACTCTCCTCTCCTCAGTAAGTGTGATGCTTCTGAGTCAAGATGGCGGCGCCCATATCCTAAATTCCTGAACAGAGTTGCAGCCCAGTGGAGGAAAGAATAATAAGTAAGTGACTAAAAACGTAAAATATATTAATTTTAGATGCTGGGGAACCCTTTTTTAAGAGTTTGGGCTTTTCATGAAATCACGCTGAAGGTCCGGTTTAAGGTTAGTAGGAAGAAAAATTAGCGATTGAAGAGACTTTCTTGTTAGAAGAATTGGTTAACGTTGCAGGTGATTCTTCTGAGTCTACTTGTTAGAGGCTGGAAAAAATAGGGTTAGGGTTAAAAATGTTTGAGGTTGGTATTCTTACCAGTTAATCAGACCAGCGACAACCAGTATCATTGCCTCTGGTCGATTAGGCCTCAAAAATCTCCAAAGTTGTTGGAGATTTTTTTTCTCTACCTGGTCACCAATTTAATGGCTGCCAGGGTCGTAAGTGCCCAGTGCCGTAAATGGCCCTATTGGGAACTTCCTTTTGCCAGCAATAATAATAATAATAATTAACGGTGGCGCACAGTGCTGGACTCACCTGTCTTCCTTGGTTGATTGAAGTCTTGACGTTTAGAGTGTAGGTCTGCTTTAAGGTAGGTGCTTGAGATGATCTGGGCTCACCTGTCTACTTGAGATTTGGAGTGTAGGTCTACTTTAAGGTAGGTGCTTAAAGCGGACCTTCACTCTGAATAAGAGTCTATCTTATATGTTTCCCACACCCTGTACATACAGATTGGCCACATTAAAAATCATCCTACCTGCATCTACTGCATGTTATGAGCCTTTAAACATCCAAGATGGCGGCTTATGGAAGCCGCCATCTTATCAGGCAGCCTGCAAACAGGAAGTACCTCCTGACTGTGCTGCTCTGCATTCTGGGACTGCTGACCTTTACCTGACCCCAGCTCTGCTCTGTCTGAGCAAAGCACAGCTATAACCCACCCCCCTGTACCTTATCCCACTCTCCTCTCCTCAGTAAGTGTGATGCTTCTGAGTCAAGATGGCGGCGCCCGTATCCTAAATTCCTGAACAGAGTTGCAGCCCAGTGGGGGAAAGAATAATAAGTTAGTGGCTAAAAACGTAAAATATATTAATTTTACATGCTGGGGAACTGTTTTTTAAGAGTTTGGACTTTTCATTAAATCATGGTGAAGGTCCGGTTTAAGATACTGCTGCTGTAGGCTGCGATCTGTAGCAAAAAGGTGTGCTGGTTATGAAGGGTTAATGCCTTAAATAGTAGGGCTTGACGTGGTGCCTGTTCCCCTTCATGGTTAAGTAAGCAGAATAAGGTGAGTAACTTGTATTGCAATATAAAACCTAGGTAGGTTTAAGATAGATAGGTAGGTGGAGGCTGCTGAGGATTTTGATATATATATATATATATTTAGAAGCAAAGAACAAACTAACTGGGCAGCACTCGCCTAGAAGCCAGTAGTGCACATAGTATCATAAATATTCGTGTGCTCACTCGTCCCAGCATAAAAGTATTTAGAACTAAACAAAGAAATGGGGGCACCCACCCTCCCCCAAAGAAGATGCCAGGTTGCTAATGAGTGGCACTACTCATGAATGTACAAAAGGTATAAAGACTTTAATTATTCTTAGTGGTTACACAAAATGACATACTAACACCATTACATATACACAACAGACATAACATGAAACTATAAAAACACCAGGGGGCACCGGAGGTCTGTCCCAATCATCATATAGCGCTAAAATCCAGCCTAAAACACACTACCTAAAAATTCATCACCTATCTCAAATATGTGCAAATCTACAATCAATTATGTAACTGTGCCTAATATAGAAAATAGTTATCACACAATAAAGAATACCAAAATCACTATTCATATAACAGGAGGACTAATCAGGGTGTGCAAGAGAAACACACAATTATAAATATTAAGAAATACCGCAAGGAAATTATAAGTGTGCATATACAGACCAACCGGGGTTGGCGTTTTATCCCCACAGGGGTACCCCGGTTGGTCTGTATATGCACACTTATAATTTCCTTGCGGTATTTCTTAATATTTATAATTGTGTGTTTCTCTTGCACACCCTGGTTAGTCCTCCTGTTATATGAATAGTGATTTTGGTATTCTTTATTGTGTGATAACTATTTTCTATATTAGGCACAGTTACATAATTGATTGTAGATTTGCACATATTTGAGATAGGTGATGAATTTTTAGGTAGTGTGTTTTAGGCTGGATTTTAGGGCTATATGATGATTGGGACAGACCTCCGGTGCCCCCTGGTGTTTTTATAGTTTCATGTTATGTCTGTTGTGTATATGTAATGGTGTTAGTATGTCATTTTGTGTAACCACTAAGAATAATGAAAGTCTTTATACCTTTTGTACATTCATGAGTAGTGCCACTCATTAGCAACCTGGCATCTTCTTTGGGGGAGGGTGGGTGCCCCCATTTCTTTGTTTAGTTCTATATATATATTTATGCTAGGATATATGGCCGCTCTCAGCGGCGAGAGGGTGTAGCGTGGCCGGCGGGTTAGCCTTTTATGCGGCTTTGGATATTTGCTGATTGGGGCCGCAGAAGGATGTAGCGTGGCCGGCGGGGCCGAGGGTGGAAGGCTGCTAATGCGGCTTAAATGCGGTATTTAGTGGAGCCGCTCCTGCGGCATAGAGATGTAGCGAGGCCGAGGGAGGCTGCTAATGCATTAGGACGTCCTTTTTTTTTTTTCAGCCGGAGACGTCAACCAGAAGACAACTTGGCACCGGATCTCAGTCTTTCGCCCTGGCCTGCGTGATGTGGCCTATCAGTACATCAGGAAAGGGTAAGATCGTGCTATGTAATTTCTTATTTTAGACGGACATATCTGGAATGGCTTATTGCTGAAGGGAGGGAATCTGCCATGACAAAAGGGTTAATGTTGTCCTTCCTTGATCTGCCCTCTTTATCTGGGCTCCATGCTCATTCCCTCAGCAGGCTCTCTTGGTCATTGGAGGATGGATCGGATCAGTGCTGCCAGGGGCTGGATAGTGAGCCAGCAGGGGACTAAAAACATCAAATCTCATTGGCACCAATGGGACAGAAAAAGAAAGCTATTTGAGGCATCTGTCTTGGGATAGGTGGAGTTGTAATGATTTTTATCTATCACAAAAATTCTAAGATATTAGACATCATTCCTTCTCTATTTTGACTAAACTCAAAGTCCATCAAGATGAAAAGTCATGGATGTCACTGGCACAGGATTCTTTCCTTTCAAAGGCTGCACAATAAATATATAAAAATAATAATAACGTTTCTTATATAACAAAAGACAATACACAAACAAATTTACCGTATATACTCGAGTATAAGCCGAGTTTTTCAGCCCACTTTTTGGGCTGAAAAAAGCCGTCTCGGCTTATACTCGAGTCAGTGGCCCAACAGCCAATCAGCAGTGCAGGTGGAGATTTGGACACAGGGGGCGTGGCCTGGCGCTCGAATGGCATAGAGGTGGTGGCAGTGCGGGAAGAGGCTCGGCGGCCGGGCAGAGAGAACGCGCAGGCAGGGAGCGGGAAGCTGCGCTTTCATCATCCCCCTCATCGGAAGCATCTACGTGCTGGGAGGAGTACCTGCATGGCGGGGAGAAGAGCGCAGACTGGCTGGCGGGTTTGCCGATGACGAGGAAGGAGGCGGCGGCGCCCGCAGCGACCCACGGGGAGCCGACGGCAGACGCGGCTTGCGCAGCCAAGATGGCGGCCGACATCGAGGGTGAGTGAACACCCCCCCTCCCAGTATGCATGAGGTGGCGGTGAGCGGTCCCTCTGCCTCCAGCGGAGCGGCGGCCGATCCCAGCCCAGCAGCAGAGCAGGGGACGGCGAAGGAGCTGCTCCCCTGCCCATAATGAATGAAGAAGCAGGGCTGCGGAGACCGGTAAAGATGGCGGCCGTGGAGGGGGAGAAGATCATCCCCGCCTCCCTGCACAAGACACAGGAGCTGAGGTACGGTGGGGGGGGGGCCTAAAGGCTGCACAGGGAATGAGGCCCTAAAGTCTGCCCAGGGAATGAGGCCCTAAAGTCTGCCCAGGGAATGAGGCCCTAAAGTCTGCCCAGGGAATGAGGCCCTAAAGTCTGCCCAGGGAATGAGGCCCTAAAGTCTGCCCAGGGAATGAGGCCCTAAAGTCTGCCCAGGGAATGAGGCCCTAAAGTCTGCCCAGGGAATGAGGCAGGAAGCCTGCAGACTGACTATGAAGTTGGGGGCAGCGGGGGGTAGAACCCACATCCATTTCCCACCCTAGGCTTATACTCGAGTCAATAAATTTTCCAGTTTTTTGTGGTAAAATTAGGTGCCTCAGCTTATATTCGGGTCGACCTATAATCGAGTATATACGGTACACAAAGACCAAGATAAAAACAATTCCCTCCACACAATTCAATATGCTATATGGCCATTAATTACAATGATGATGTCACAGAGCCATAGTACATAATAAAATCACAGTGTTAGTGAAAAAACAGCAAATCTTATACTAGTAAGGTGCACAAATAAAGTGCTAGTGCATATCACAGCGCAAATTCTATTAACAAGACACCTAAGAAACAATGTCTTAAAACCACCCGATGCCAAATCATCAACCCAAAAAGGAAATGATAATGAAATGGTGGCAAAGTTAGCGGCAATCCTTAGGCCAGGGCCTTGAAACCACACTCTACATGCTCCGTGGAGTAACCACTTGGTAGATATTGTAGTCTGTTGGATTGTGTGGGTTTTTTTTATCTTGATCTTTGTTTTTTTTTTTTTGTGTATTGTTTTTATCTTTAATATTATATTTATATATTTATTGTGCAGCCTTTGTGTGTGGCTCCCTGGGGCCTAGAGTTCCAGGGGGCGGCTCCTTTGTTGTATAGTCTGTGCATATTAATGCCTGGCATATGGCCCTGTTTAGACCCAAAGTCTGGCAAGGGAGCAGTCACATTCCTGTCCCCCCTGTGGTTTGTGGTGCTTTCCTGCCCCCAGCCTACCTGGGGGAGACCCAGAAAGGTAAGCGCTTTCTGCAGCGAGCCTTTTTTTTTTTTTTTTTTTTAGGGCATCCTAAAATGGATGTCTTATAGGGCATCCATATTGGGACTCCATGGCAGATTTGAAAGGTTGCTTGGTCCACTTAAGTTTTGTAACAACCTTCTCACTCACACAAGGATTCACTTTTTATTTATTTTTACTGTTCAATTAAAATGAAAACAAATCATGGCCCCTCCCTCCAAGTTACCAGGCTAGTGTACCTGTCTGGTCCTGGCAACTCACTAGACCCTTTAGTCTTTGGCCCAGGTTTGGTGCTCTGCCTGGGGTGTCGGCAGTTTTAAATTAAAACAGATATAATATATTGTTTATATGCTGTACAATATGGATTAATCAATTGTTGATTCCTGTCTATATTTTATGAAATTTTTGTAGAACCTATGTTTTTAACTTTATATAAAAGAGGGTATTGAGACCAATGGGTACTCCCTCTTCAATTTAATCTTTCTACTTATGACACAATAAAGTAGATAGCGACTTTCTCAACTATGGTATGATCATTGAATCATGTATGGCGCGGTCACACTCTGAGTTCTTAAAAAAAATCTGGGTTTGCCTACACCCAGGAGATTGGACCACTTGATAAATATAAAGTTAAATAATATAAAGTATAACAAATATAAAGTTAATTCTGCATGTCTTTTACACTAATAAAAAAAACATGCTGGCAGTTGCTAACCTGGCTTTTGTGGGTTAAAAAAAACATATGGGAATGTGCTGAAAATCTTTTTATACCTGCTCGGGCAGCTGTAAATAATTCATTCAAAAGAGAAAACATTGCTGAATCACATTTTTTCACCTTCACTTATATAATAAGTCCTGAATACGGATGTGACTGGCGATTGGGGCGGGTGGCTTGGGGCAATTGGGAAGATTCAAAGAACTGACCTTGGAGCGATCATCTGTGGGAGCCAAAACAGGTCACTTTTTCCTTTTTATAGCCTGGACAAACATTTTAGAAATCTTACGTCGTCCATAGCGTAAAATAAATACATCACAAAATACATTTATAAAAAAGCATTTCAGCACATGTCACACGGGGTTTTCTTTTTAGGGCTCGAGTGTACGTGGAAGGGAAGATCGACTACGGAGAGTATGTAGACAAGAACAATGTGCGCAGACAGGCCACCACCATTATTGCAGGTAGGTGAAGACACAGGAGTTTTCGCACAAGCTTGGCGACATCTGCCAAAAACATGGCAGAGGGCTGCCACAAGCCTGTACAGAGCTCATTGTACCAGTTGCTGGGGAAGTGTTGGGGGTGTTGCTGTAATGTTTCCTTTATTCTGTATATTCATGTTTTATTGATCAGTGACATATTTGGAATTCTACAAAATATATAAATAAAATACAGCACTAAATTTAACCTAAAAATTACACATACAAAAGACCTTCTTTCAAATGCTCAAAACATGCAAATCAGATTCAGTAGTATATGGTTCCACAATCAGTTAAAAACACAGTAAAGGATAGAGCAAACACCACCACCGACACCCACTGCACTCACCTGATGGAAAGGCTTAACGGGCATCAATTAATTCTCCTTATAACCAGCTTAATTTGGCTGTAGTTATAAACTCCACCGATAAATAACCTTAACCGCCGGTATATGTATATTTTTATCGTCAAGGGTTAATAGGTAGTAGGTGTACCCTGTATTGTGTATCCTCCCATATAAAAGTTAAAATACAAAAATGGAAACAACCATAGCGTAATCGTGTAATATTCTTGGTGTGCCACACACCCCGCTTCACCTTTAGATATTCATCCATTATTGGGTTAATCCACCACAGGTGACGTAGTGCAGAGAGGAAGTCTTGTAACGAGCCCCCTTCCAGCCTATATATACCTGGTACCTCCCTTCAATCACCAGTATTTTTCTCTCTGCTTGCTGACAAGTCAGAAGATGGAAGTCTCCTGCTTACAGGTAGGCCGGGGTATTCTTACCCCGCCACCCCCCTTTTGGTCTATTTCTGCCCAGTTTGAGTTTGTATACCTTTATGGTGAAATGGAAGCCTCCCAGCCTAGGCTGCTCACCGGGCAAATGGTAGATGGCACTTTAAGTGCCTAGGAGCTTATCTCCTACCGCTCGACCTCATGCGTGGGGCAATGCGGCTAACCGGCATGGTGATCCGGAAATGGGATGCCCCTGTCCTGAGGGTCCCCTTGGCCCCTTACTCTCCCGTTACGGTCCCTTCTCCCTTCACTATGGGGGGGGGGGGGGTATAGAGGGTTGTGTTTTATGTATAGTGTTTTCACTGTATTGCTGTCTTTTACTTGTGTGTGTTCACTTTGTGCACATAATCAGACTGCGCAGCATGGTGCGCTTAGTCTGTTATGCTGGAGCTCCGGGCAGATCCTCCAAAAAAAAAAAAAAAAAATTTTTTTTAACACTGGCCAGTGTGTTGGTCAGCTTTATGGGGGCGGGGCAGCGGACCGCGCTCAGCAGTTGGGCTTGCCGCCTCAGTCTGCGGCCCCTCCCGCCTCCCCCCTTCCCCGTTGTCTCCGTGCGGCAGCCTGGTGGCTGCGCTTATGCTCCTTCCCCCCTCCTCCGCCGCCTGGCTATGCGTGATCCAGCGCAGCTGGTGGTAATCTCTCAATGAATTGGGCGCACATGAGGACGCTTCTGACCGGGTTGTAGGGGGCGGCTCCCTGTGACGCGGGGGGGGCGGGGCGCCGGCAGGAGCGTCGCTCGGCGGCCCCGGCCTCACTTCCTCCCTGTCTCTGATAAGAGAAGTCACGTGGGGGGGCGCGCGCTGCAGCACACGTGTCTTTTGTTATCTTGCTGCTGCTGCTACATTGTCCCTCCGGTCCTGCGATGGCCTGTCAGGTAAGCGGCCCCGACATTGAGATTTCTTTTTTCCTTATTTCTTATTATGGAGAAAAAAGGGGGATGTTTGGGAAGCGTTTTAAGAGGCACTCTTATCATTTATATATGATGCATAAGACATACTGCATGTGATACACTTATATGGGGATCTGATGGTTTGTTTCTTTCCTTTCAGATCCTGGGATCCCTGATTATAGCGGCCCTCCGGCTCTATGTTGCCTGGCAAGTCTTTCTTTTTTAGAAAAGAAAAAGGGGGATATTTTTTATATATAAAGTTTACACATTTAATATATATATTCTTAGATATATATATATATATATATATATATATATATATATATATATATATATTTACTAAGGGGGACCTTTTCTTAGAAAAAAAAAAAAAAAAGGTATTTATATGACAAAAACCCTCCCTTCCGGGACATTTTTTGATAAAGGGGCATCCCGGGTTGGCTTATGCCTTAACAATCCCAGTTTTTGCGATACCATAAATCACCAATATGGAGGCTTCCGTGACTACCGGAAACGACTCGTCAGAGTCGTCCAGGGGGTGTGTAAAATGTGGGGCTGCGCTCCCGGCTGATGATGTCTTTATTTGCATTCCTTGTGCAAAGCAGAGTATTGCGCGTCAGTCTGTTGATCCGGCTGCTGGCCCGTCGCAGCTTCCATCATCTCCTGCCTCTCCCTCCCTGTTCCGGACCCCGCATGACACTGTCAAAAGTGGGGATTCGCAATCCGAGGTGGCGGCAAAGTTGGCCAGCCTTCGGAAAGTATTGCCCGTTAAGGCAGGGTTGAAGGCCCCTGCGAAACGGAAGCGCCTGACTCCAGTATCTTCGGCTCCACAGGACGAATTATGTGAGCCTGTGGAATGGTCCGATGCCTCCCCGGATGAGGAAGAATTCCTCTTGGAGTCAGATGAGCCGGCAGATCAGCTTGAGGCTGATGCGACTGGCGATTGGTCGGCGGGGGTTGCCCTTGACACCCCCTCCATTTTGGCACAAATGTTTGAAATTTTGAATTTAGATCCGCCTGAGGCTGTCACCCTGCCAAGGGGCCAGTTGTTTAAAGAGCCTCAGCCGCGTTTGGTTTTTCCCAGACAGCACCACTTTGAGAGGGTGGTCCTTAAGGAATGCGCGGTTATCTGGAATCCCTTCCAGGTGGGAAAGGCGTTATCCCTTTCCGCCAGAATTGGTGAAGCTTTGGTCCATTCCTCCTGAAGTCGATACCCCTGTGCTAGGGCTCTCTAGCACCGCTATGGTACAGTCTGCTGAGACCTCTGTCCCTAAAGATGGGGAGGATCGTCGGATTGACCAGTATGCTCGCCATGGCTTTATTTATGCTGGGTCAACAATGCGCCCTGTGTGCGCTTCGGCCCTTCTTCTATTAGCAGTGAGATCTGTAATCCAGGGGCTATACGAGGATCTCAATCCCGCTTGTAATGAGTTTGCTGCGCTTAAGCAGTGTGAATCTTTTGTGTCCTACGTTCTATCTGCTCAGGACGATGCGCTGGCTATGAGTAGCAAGACAGCGGCTATGCTGGTGGCCATTCGTCGGTGTGTATGGCTGCGACAGTGGTCGGCGGATTCAGCTTCTAAAAAGGTGCTCACAGCTCTCCCCTTTTTGGGGCTGCGTCTGTTTGGGGAGAGAATTGATTCTGTCGCGAAAGGTGGTAAGATGCCACAGCGCAGGAGGCCTCGACGCCCCTTTAGGGGGGCAGGTTCTGGTAGGCCTTCCTTTCGAGGATACAGAGCAGGTAGGGGGGCTTCCCTTCCCTCTACCAGTCGTACAGGTTGGACTTGGGGGAGGGGCCGTGGCCGCCCGCCCAGTCCTGGGGCTCCAAGCCCAAACCTGCCGGTAAGCCCGCTCAGCAATGAGGGGCTGCCCTCACCCGTGCGGGTGGGGGGACGATTACGACACTTCTCCCAGGTCTGGAACCGGGAAGTTCCGGACAGATGGATTCAGGAGGTAGTGTCGTCCGGTTACAAGCTGGAATTCGAGTCTCGCCCTCCTTCACGGTTCTTTCGGTCTCGGGTGCCCATCGATACTGTCGCCGCACAGGGGCTCCTGGCGTCGGTAAAGAATCTACTAGAGATGGCGGTCATCCGGCCGGTACCGCGCTTAGAGACGGGCCTCGGTTTCTACTCCAATCTGTTCGCAGTCCCCAAGAAAGATGGTTCAGTTCGTCCCGTCTTGGACCTGAAGTTGCTCAACAGGTTCATCCGGTTTCGGAAGTTTCGCATGGAAACCTTGGGCACTGCCGTCGGCTCTCTTCGGCAAGGGGACTTCATGACATCCATAGACATCAAGGATGCTTACCTTCATGTTCCGATCTGCCACGCTCATCAACGGTTTCTTCGATTCGTGATGAAGGATCAGCATTATCAATTCGTGGCACTTCCGTTTGGCCTTACCTCAGCTCCAAGAGTGTTCACCAAGGTGCTGGCAGGGGTCATAGCCATTTTCAGATCTCAGGGCATTCGTGTCGTGCCTTATTTGGACGACCTTCTCATCATGGCTCCGTCGCTCAATCAATCAGAGACAGACACCAGCATGGTGGTCTCCACGCTGGAAAGCTTTGGTTGGGTGATCAACTTCCCCAAGTCCTCCCTCGCTCCGGCCAGGGTAGTGTCCTTCCTGGGGATGCAGTTGGACTCTCATCAGCACAGTGTGTTTCTTCCCCAGTCCAAAATTCATCTGATTCAGGAGTTGGCTCGGGTCCTACTCTCCAATCCTCGGCCGTCCATCCGTCTGGGGATGAGGCTGGTAGGGTTGATGGTTGCCTCCTCGAGGCAGTTCCTTTTGCTCAATTCCACACGAGGACACTTCAGCTTTATCTGTTGGCGTCTTGGGACCGACGGCTTCGGTCGCTGGATCAGCCCTTCCAGTTGTCCTCCCGGGTCCGGCAGTCCCTCCAGTGGTGGTTGGTCTCGACCAATCTCGTGAAGGGCAGGTCTTTCCTGACCCCCCTTTGGGAAATTGTCACCACGGACGCCAGTCTGACGGGATGGGGCGGATTCTGGAAGGAGCTGCAGTTCCAGGGGCAATGGGGACCTCAGGAGGCCCACTTACCCATCAATATTCTGGAACTGAGAGCCATCCGTCAGGTGCTTGCTCTCCTGACTCAGCACGTCCTGGGCCTTCCGGTCCAGGTGCGTTCAGACAATCGAACAGCGGTTGCTTACATCAATCATCAGGGAGGGACTCGCAGCCTGAGTGCTCTCAGGGAGGTGTCCCTGATCCTGACCTGGGCAGAGGCCCATGTTCCTTGTCTCTCGGCGGTATACATTCCAGGAGTGGAGAACCAGGAAGCGGACCGGTTGAGCAGGGGCTCTCCCCGTCTGGGAGAATGGGCTCTCCATCCTCGGGTGTTTCGCTCACTATGTCTCCGATGGGGGACACCGGAGGTGGACCTGTTTGCCTCTCGTCACAATCGCAGGCTCCCGAACTTCGTGTCGCTCTCCCAGGATCCTCTGGCTCTGGCAGTGGACACCATGTCCCTGAGCTGGGGGGATCTGGGATTTCTATACCTGTTTCCTCCGATACCCATGCTAGGCAGGGTGCTTCGGAAGTTGGCTCTGGAAAAGGTGTCCGCCGTTCTCGTGGCCCCAAGGTGGCCAAGGCGAGTGAGGTTCGCAGACATCGTTCGGCTGGCAGCGGACCAGGTCGTTCTGCCTCTTCGGTCCGATCTGCTCACTCAAAGTCGATTGTGTTACCCCAATTTACCAGCGCTAGGTTTGACGGCCTGGCTGCTGAGACCTCCATCCTGAAGGAGGAGGGTCTTTCTGATTCAGTCGTTAAGACTCTGATCAGTGCTCGGAAGAGGTCTTCTTCTATCACTTACTATAGGACTTGGAAAGCCTATATCGCCTGGTGCGAGATAAGATCTTTTTCTTGTAGGGTCTTTTCAGTCTCCAGGATTCTGGAGTTTTTACAATCAGGGCTGGACTCTGGGCTTCAGCTTAGTACATTGAAAGGGCAAGTTTCTGCCTTATCTATCTTTTTTCAGAAGCGTGTTGCGCTTAAACCTTTGGTTAAAACTTTTTTCCAGGGGGTTACGCATGTGCGGCCTCCCAGGAAACCATTACTCCCTGTTTGGGATTTGAATTTGGTTCTTTCCGCTCTTCAGGCTCCTCCTTTTGAGCCTTTGCAAGATATTGCTTTGTCCACCCTGACTCAGAAGATTGTCTTCTTGGTAGCTATCACTTCGGTCCGGCGTGTCTCAGAGTTGGCGGCCTTGACTATCCAGGCGCCTTACTTTGAGAGGCATCAGGATAAAGTAGTCTTTCGGTTCAAGCCAGACTTTCTTCCCAAGGTTGTTTCTGCTTTTCATTTGAACCAAGACATTGTTCTTCCCTCCTTGTGTCCTAATCCTAAGAATGACAAAGAGAGGGTGTTGCATTGTTTGGATGTAGTACGCTGTGTTAAGTACTACTTGATTATCACGTCTCCTTTTCGTAGGACGGATTCCTTTTTTGTTGTGCCCCATGGGCCTAAGAAGGGTTTGGCACCAGCCAAATCTGCCATTAGCAAGTGGATACGTCAGGCCGTTACTGCGGCCTATTCTGCTAAGGGAAGAGTTCCCCCTTTTCGTATCACTGCTCATTCTACTCGCGCCATTGGGGCGTCTTGGGCATTTCAGCACCAAGCTTCTGTTGAACAGGTTTGTAAGGCCGCCACTTGGTCTTCTGTTCACACTTTTTCTAAGTTTTACAAAGTTGATTTGCGGGCCTCAGCGGATGCTGTTTTTGGCCGCAAAGTTCTGCATACTGCAGTCATTTAAGTTATGCTTCACCTGGCCTTGAGTTGCCCAGCCCTTGTGGACACTGCTTTTGGATGTCCCAATAATGGATGAATATCTAAAGGTGAGGCGGGGTGTGTGGCACACCAAGAATAATACCATTTTGTGAGTACTCACCTGAAAAATGGGTATTGTTGGTGTGCCACACACCCCGCTTCACTCCCACCCTTTTTTCGGTAGTTCCGAAGCCTTTATATGGTGAAGCTTTTTTATTTATATCAAATTTGATTTTGAGGTTACTGGTGGAATACTGGTACCTTGTCTTTCTGCTTTTTAAATATACTGGTGATTGAGGGGAGGTACACCAACAATACCCATTTTTCAGGTGAGTACTCACAAAATGGTATTATTGCTAAAAATACGTTTGCTATAAAAAGGCACTCACAAAGAATCAACTTGGTAAAAGCGTATTTAAAGTGAACTAATCACCCCTGCGGCCGGCCTGAAATCTAAACAATTCCGGGATCGGCCACTAGCCTGCCCCCGGGGCATCCTATACAGTTTCTCCCGATCTGTGAAACTCCCGATCTGTGAAACTCCCCACCAGTTAATTGGTCCTGCTGTCTTGCCAGATTCTTGGAACAGAGCCTGTTGCAAGGCATGCTTAGAGCATAGACTGGGGAAGGAAGCTGCCAGTTATCTGGTGGATAGTCTAAGTAACATGGAAGTCAACGTGGCTTCCACTCTGTAAGTGTGCAGGTCAGCTGTGAGCACCACGGCATCCAAC
This sequence comes from Gastrophryne carolinensis, assembly GCA_027917425.1. Taxonomy (NCBI): domain Eukaryota; kingdom Metazoa; phylum Chordata; class Amphibia; order Anura; family Microhylidae; genus Gastrophryne; species Gastrophryne carolinensis. The sequence goes on from CM051238.1 coordinate 38,049,467, forward strand.
TCCAGGGTAACCTCCCTTCAAATTCCACCTTCAAAGGTTCTGCTACCCTCTGTTATCACCACTCATGCGGCCACGTTAAAGCAGCCAGAGAGGGAGGATAGTAAATGTCAGATATCCTCAGGAGAGGATTCTCCTTACCGAGACTTAGGGCTAGCCTTGGATCATGAGCCATCTTCTATCTATGCTAGAAGCAGGTTGTCAGCATTGCTCCAGGATATTTATAATACCATGCACATTGATTGTGTGGAACAGCCTCTTTCAGTACAGGATGCTTTGTATCATAACATTTACCTTTGTCAAATCTGAAGCAGAGGTCTGGGTTAAATGTCCTAAACTAGCTGCGATCACTCCGGTTTCAAGGTCTTCGGATTTAAGCTTTGAGGAAGCAGGCACACTCAGGGCTTGGTATGCTACTGCCTTTCCTTCAAACCGGCCCTTGCTTTAGACTGTGGGCAAACTCATGTTTGGTCCAGAACTGAATGCCACCCTCGCCAGATCTTCGGAGAAAACCAAACCTTTTCCTTCCTTCCTGCAGACCTAAACGTTTTAGAAACAAGATCTCTCTTTCGCTGGGGCACGCAAGCCCAACTTGATCTGCGACCCTCCGCTCCAGACTGTCAAACCTTGGTGCTGGCACAGAGATCCCTGTGGGAGGCAGACTCTCCCTCTTCCTGGTACAGTGGCAGGGGATTTCACTAAGTCCATTTGTTTTACAGCTGCTTCAGTCAGAATATCATCTAAAGTTCTTTCTGAACCCTCCAGATACCTTTCTCTTGACTCAGCCACCAAAAGACCAGAAAAAGGGAGCAGCCTTCCCACATGTCATCCAGAACTCCACAAGAAGAGGGTCATAGAATTGGTTCCTCTAGGAGAGCAGGGACGGGGTTTTTATTTCCATGTATTTTTATACAGGAGCTTTTTGGATTATTTGAATTTAGAATCTATATTTACTGTAAGGAACGTCTTGATGCCTGGATTTTCAGGTCACATATCCCCATTGCCAAGGAAGATCGCAGATTCCTGCAGTTTGCAATTATCTTGGAGAAGGAGGTCCTGCACTGGCAATACGAAGCCTGTTTGGGATCTCATCTGCCGCGAGGATTTTTACAAAAGTCCTGGCAGAATGTGCTGCCTGAGGTCAAGAGGGATTTTGATAATCCCATTTTTGGATGGCCTCTTATACAAAGTGTGAAGAGAACTTTATGGTGGTGGATAGATCCTGGGGTCCTAAGAGAAGGCAGAGCTTGGAGACAGCATCACAACAGATGCCAGTGCGTGGGGCTGGGGAGCCCACCTAGGCTCCCATCATGTTCAGGGGAACTGTTCGACTGGATTGAGGAACGCTTCATCAAATTCCAGAGAACTCAAGGCAGTACAGGAAGCCTTGAGACATTTAAAGCCTCTGTTAATCAACAGAGATATGCAGATAAAATCAGACAGTGTGACGAAGGTGGCATATCTAAGCCACCAGGATGGCACAAGTCCGAAAGTCTGCAAAACCTGGCCCTCTGGATCCTCACTCCACTTAAACATTCAATCAAGTCTTTTTCGTCAGTTCACCTAAAAGGGTCTCTGAACAGGGTGGCAGATATTTTGAGCAGGACACCCCTGTCACCCTCAGAATGGTCCCTCAGCACTGAGATCTTCAGTGTAATTGTGCCAAGGTGGGGTCTTCCTTGCATAGACCATTTTGCCTCGGCGAGAAATTCAAAATGCAAAAAGTTATTTTCCTTGTACCGAGGGGATGGGGCCCTGGGGGTGGTTGCTCTGGCACACAGCTGGTAGTTCGATCTAGCGTACACCTTCCCTCTACTGCAGCTTCTTCCCCAGGTAGTAAGAACAATCACCTCGGAACCTGCTACGCTTATTCTGTGCCCCGATTAGGCCCAGAAGAAGCTGGTTTGCTGCCCTGAAGATGATGTCACTGGAAGAACCATGGGAGCTCCCTCTTCTTCCAGATCTTCTGACGCAAGGACCAGTCCAACACTCAGATCTTCCGAACTTGAACTTAGTGGCCTGGATACTGAAGCGAAGATACTAAAAAGAAAAGGACTGTCGTCTGTAGTTGTCATGATCCTCCTGGAGAATAGGAAAATGACAACCAGGAAGATTTACCTAAAGGTGTGGAATGCTTTCTCTTCATACTGTGAAGTTAACAGTCTGAATACGAATTCTACCCCGGAGGTACTCAAATTCCTACGTAAGGGTTTGAGTTAGGCCTTGCCGTAAGTACTTTGAAAACTCAGTCGTCGGCTTTATCAGTTTTTTTAGACAAGGATCCAAGGAAAAACAAATTGGTCAATAGATTCTTTATCTCGATAGGGTGTAAGAAACTGGTTCAGCGTATCCGCTGCCCTTAGGATTTAGTATAGGTTCTTAAGGGACTCTGTCGACACCCTTTTGAGGCCTTGGAAGAAGCATCTACCAAGATCCTCTCCCTAAAAACTGGCCTTTTGATTGCAATATCTTCGGCTAGAAGAAGCGAGCGACCTACAAGGCAATCATGGGAAGAGATCCCTACTGCATTTTATTACCAGACAAGGTCATTTTGAAACCAGACCCGTTCTTTTTACCAACAATGGCGTCATCCTTCCATCACTCCCAGGAAATCAAACTTCCATCTCTTTTGTCTGATCTTGGGGTTCCTGATGACACTTCTCATCTCCTAGATGTGCAAAGAGCCTTAGTCTTCTACTTAGAACACAACAACGATTTTCGCAAAGCCAATATTTATTTTATCCTTCTCAGGAAAGCAGAGAGGCCTGGCCACCTTAAAATTTACTATCTCCAAAGGATTAAAGAGACCATTTCGCTCACCTATACTTGCATGGACGTTTCCCCTCCTAAAATTAGGGCTCACTCCACCAGAACAGTGGCCACTTCCTGGGCAGAAGAAGCAGGGGCATCCATAGAAGAGATTTGCAAGGCAACTATCTAGTCCTCTCCACATTCCTTTCTAAAACACTATAGGTTAGATCTCCTATCAGACTCCCAACAATCCTTTGGCAGAAAGGTGTTGCAGGCAGTTCCCCACCCTTAAATTGAACTTCTTGCTCATCCTCTCCGTGGTCGTCCTGAAGGAAAATGGGAGAAAATCCCTGTTAGTCTTACAAGTAACAGTTTGTCTACGAGCCCATACACCCCCCCCCCCATGTTATAGATAGTTTGATTTTTGTGGTTAACTTGTGTTATACTGAAGACTGGAGGAAGGGGTGGGGCTTTTAACCTGTCCCAGTTTGTGTTTCCTCTCTAGGGGGCCACTCTTTGTGGCCGTCCTTTATATTTATATTTTTTTGCACATATTTTACCCAAAAATCTTGAGAAAACACTACAACAAGGCCAAACAAGACATTTCATGTTAAAGCGCAGACTCTGCTAGAAAAAAAAAGTATAATTTTTCTGGGAAATCCTTTCAAAAATCACAATTGAACACATATAGGTGCAAAATATTGAAAAATGGTCTGGCAACAGGGGGTGACAAAATCTCCAGGTAGGCTGACAGTTAAACCGGACCTTCAGCGTGATTTAATGAAAAGCCCAAACTCTTAAAAAACGGTTCCCCAGCATCTAAAATTAATATATTTTACGTTTTTAGTCACTAACTTATTATTCTTTCCCCCACTGGGCTGCAACTCTGTTCAGGAATTTAGGATACGGGCGCCGCCATCTTGACTCAGAAGTATCACACTTACTGAGGAGAGGAGAGTGGGATAAGGTACAGGGGGGCGGGTTATAGCTGTGCTTTGCTCAGGCAGAGCAGAGCTGGGGTCAGGTAAAGGTCAGCAGTCCCAGAATGCAGAGCAGCACAGGAGGCACTTCCTGTTTGCAGGCTGCCTGATAAGATGGCGGCTTCCATGAGCCTCCATCTTGGATGTTTAAAGACGCATAACGTGCAGTAGATGCAGGTAGGATGATTTTTAATGTGGGCAATCTGTATGTACAGGGTGTGGGAAACATATAAGATAGGCTCTTATTCAGAGTGAAGGTCCGCTTTAAAGGGTTAATGGAAAACATTCTAATTATGTAAATGTTTTTAAGATACAAAGATTAATAGTTGAGAGGTTTATTGGGAGAGAATGTTCAATGTTTGATACTCCCAATCCTCTGTTTGTGTGTATATTGTTAATCTCTCAATCTGTACCTAGCTGATATTAGAGTGTAGGGAGACACGCTGCTGTGTAAATCACTTTTTGCGGGTTCTCACGGCAAAGAAATTTGTGGCAAAAAAATTAACTTTGAAAAATACCATCGAAAGTGAACTGTCACTTTAAATAGTTTCTCTATCATTCACTTGGGGGTTTAATCATCAAGGTATAGCGCCTGGTAATGCTTCGTAGCGGCAGGCGGCATCTGGGCGCTGTACGCAAAACATTTAGCATTTATGAAGGCGATTCTGGTGAGCGTCTCTAACAGCACCATGTAGCGTACGATTCATCATTACAGGCAGCTCAGGGTATAGCGCCGGCGCTCTAGCTTCCAGATCGCCAGGTATTAGCTGTCGCTACCTGTCGCTCTCCCATACGTTGCAATGGACGTTCCTTTTCTTCTGTTTAAACAGGGTTTTTTGTTTTTCCTTTTTTTTTTTTCTCTCAAATAATTGTCACCTCTCCTGGCCTAAAAAAAAGTCATTTTCGAAAACTTTTTTGACTTTTTATATTTGAATGCAGATTTGTCATTACAGGTCTGGCATTAAAGTATTAATGCCACAGTGTTACAGCAATGTCATTCCATATGTTTTCGCTTTGTTACTGCTGGATATTTTTTTCGTAAACAGACTTTAATCACACAGCGTCTGGCGCTCTATGCTACAGCGCCCAGCTTTAGAGCACCGGCGCTGTGTGTGTGTGTTTTTTTTTTTTTGTTGAATATGGTGTGAGTCGCTGAGAGTCGGTCGCACTGAGCTGGCACTACCTTTCACTCCCTGCAACGCTGTACTGGTGTTAGAGCGCCCAACAGGCATCTCATTCATCAATGCCGGCCAGGTTACTACAGCGACTGAGGCGCTCTGTTACAGCGCCCGATAGCCGATCACAGCGTATACTAGCGGTTGCTCTTAGCGCCGCTATACAGAAGCTCGTCTGCCTATACCTGGCGCTAGTAATGAATCAGCCCACCCGTGTTCTCTTTAGTATGTTTGAGAGTAGCTATTGGCTAGAAGAAATCAAAGGACTTTCCTCTCGGCTTCCTTCTTGATGGGAGGCCAATCTTCTTCAGTTCCGTACTTTCAGCCCGGAGGGGATGCAGACACCTTTCCCAGCCATTATGCTTTAAATATTTAGTTTAGTTGTTTTCCTATTATCATTATTATTATTTCTTAAGGATTGTGCTTACAAGGGTTGCCAGGGATTTTGATTGTTACAATAAACAGATTCTAACCCTTCCCCACTGTATCTAAATGTAAAGTACAAGTTTTAGTTGCACTTAGGCTTGAGCTCAGCATTGCTCAGCATTGCCAGCAGGGGGCAGCATGCACAAGCTTTCATCAGTCATGGAAGGGCCATTACACTTCTGTGGGGTGAGGAAAGTCCCTTTAATTTAGCACGCTCACATACTTCCCTTGCCCTTCGCCCCCCCCCTTTTTTTTTTTTTGTTTTGTATTAAGGGCAGGGGCATGATTTTCTGTAGAGAGCATTAAAGAAAAACAAAACCCAGAAATTTGACTTTCCCAGGTTTTGTTCAGTGCCACCCTGAATCGGGATGCCCTGCTGTATGATCTTCCCCCTACCATCAAAGCCCCCCTCCCCAGTAGAACTCACCTCTTCTCAGTCCAATGGCACATGTGCAGGCTCTCGTCCAATCAGAGCTTCTTTGCCGTGTTTACATCCTTCGTAAATATTATTTTACAGAAAGAGTAGTAGATGCTTGGAACAAGCTTCCAGCAGAGGTAGTTGAAAAGTCAACAGTCACTGAATTTAAACATGCCTGGGATAAGCACACATCTATCCTAAGATAAAGAGAACATACAGTATACATGTATACAAAAGAACCCCTGTTAAGCACCACTCAATCTGATCAAATTATGGGGGGAGATGTGTGCAAAAAGACCTCCAAACCTTTAATTGGTACAACCAAACACAAAAGAAAAGAACCCTGTGGTACCAGTAATCCACAGATAAATTAGGTTAAGCAGGCCGCACCACCCTCACCTCAAAGATCAATCAAAAATATTCATTATTTAGATTTTATTCATAATAATCACTTAAAACAACACACACATTAAGTCTTCACAACATACATTTAAAAACATATAAATGACTAACCTCAGCAGGAGGTCCCTATGTACCCCATTATATGCCTACTATCCCCAAAAAGCAAGCACATTATGGTCTCAATTTAAAGTGCTAAATAAAGTGACCAGTGCAGTATCAAGTATCAATTTAAAGTGCTATATAAAGTGGCCAGTGCAACATATGATCCCATACACAATTAAACATCAAATACCTCAGTGCAAATGTGATCGCCTCCTGCTGAGAACATGTACATACAGTATACACATAAGGGCAGACTAGATGGACCGTATGGTCTCCTCCTGCTGTCAACCTTCTATGTTTCTATGTTATTACCGGCGTCCTAGGGACTTTGCACAGCGAGGCATTGCAATTCGGGATGCCCTGGGGGAAAGCCAGCAGTCAGCCCTGGAATCTTTTAGATTCCAGGCTGGCCGCTGCTGGGTTTTGTTTGGCTTTAACACCCAGAAAGTCCTCATTACAATACGACATGCAGAGGATGTTCCAGTTTCCATGGCACTGCCCCCTAAGCAAGCATTACAAAGGACAGAGATGTTATTAGCCCCTATGGGAAGAGGACCCCGAGGGTCACTGTGGGGTGTAGTGTAGATTTTCTATGGACACCATGAACTACTGCCCTATAAAACTCCAATGATTGTCTGTCTCTGATAGTCAGCTATGTGGTCTACCTACCTACTGACACAGGTCATCTACCACATTCTCCAGGTTCTCATCTGTTACTATGGCCAACCAACTGGGCAATCCACCCACTGACCACCTAAGTGAGTAACATACCCTTAGACATGGACTAGATAGGGCCTGCTTCCTGGCACTGGCTGGCATGGACCTTCTGCCACTTTCTTTGAACCCCAGCAGAGGTAGTTAATAATAAATGGACGCTGCTGTATAATGCCGTGTGATGCAATTGTAGCGCCCTGACAAATGCTGCTGGACAGATGTTGCCCCCCCCCCCGTATGCTCTCCCGTCCAGACGTTTCCATACGGCAACGGCTTATTTTGCTTGGCTTCCCAACGTTTCAATTTAACCCAACTTGGAAAAGAAACCTGTTATTTGCACTTCCTGGAATAACAGGCCGCCATCATGGCGTCATCACGTTTCCAGCAATGCATGGAGTCCTGCGGGAGTCACTTATGGAGATGATTTCATGGTTATTAGGCAGCTAATCTGTTGTTGATGGTAAGGGTAAAGTGGACCAAACCCCCCCCCCCCCCCCCCCCCAGGGCATCCAGATTCAGGAAACCCCGCTGTGTGAAACCCCCCAGGTCACCAGGTAAACTCGCCTCCCCCGATCCAACGGCGCATGTGCAAGCAGTGGCCGCTGTCTGCTGTACCCTTAGCAGGGCACGGGCCCCCGTCAGACATTTGTGAATGGCCAGTGCTGGCACGCACCCTGTTAGAGGGTAGCGAGTCTTAGATGAGCATAGACGAGTTGATGTGAGCGGATCCGAGCACGCCGATTGGACGAGAGGCTGCTTATGCGCCGCAGGACCAGGGAAAGTTGTTAGTGAACAAAGGGGGAGTGGCAGCTGCTCAGACCATTTTATAACTAACCTGGGAGGTGCAAGTCAGCAGGGCAATTAGGTTACTAAAGACTTAAAGGAGCCGCAGCACTCAACCCTGTTAGCTTGCAGACCAACCTATAATCTGTCTCTAAATCTGGTAAAAACAGAGGCTCGGTCACACACATCTGCAGATATATGCAGAAGCTGCACCACCAAGCGCCAAGGTGCCCCTGTGGGGTGCAGGCCTAACTCTAATCTATGTATAATATATATAATCTACTATATTGTGCAAGCACATGGTGTGTGGGGTCTAGGCTGTATTGCAAGGTCTTGACCCTTCCACCCCATGGCTTGCACTTGAGGTTTAGGGCAACCTCAGGTAAGCTGCTCCCATTTTATCTATTGCATTGTATGTCCCAAGTGGGGCTCTCATAGATTAGAGTTAGGACTGCACCCATAGAGGCACCTTGGCGCTAGTGGTGCAGCTTAGCATACTTCTGCGGATGTGTGTGACCGAGCCTCTGTTTTTACCAGATTTAGAGACAGATTATAGGTTGGTCTGCAAGCTAACAGAGTTGAGTGCTGCGGCTCCTTTAAGTCTTTAGAAAGTTGAGTTAGACTGAGGGACTTGGGGGGTTTCACACAGCGGGGCAACCTGGATTGGGGTGCCACGGGGCAAGGACTAAAACCTGGGATAGTCAAAATCCTGAGTTTTAGTCCACTTTAAAAAGCTGGGACAACCTTCCCCTATATCTGTATCCAGGGGTGGGTCCTCTTTAAAGTCCACTTTCAATGAAATTTTTGAAAGTGGATATTTTTGTATGCCAAAATGGTGTTGAGCCGATTTTAGTATTTTTAATTTTTTTCCTTGTCAGTAAATGTGTGTTTTATGGAGCAGTTTCCACTGTCTGAAATCTGTTGCCACTGACATCAAACACCATGACCTCGATTCAATAAAGGTAGTAAAAAATTCAATTCATGTGAAAAAAATCCTGAGAATGTCACTGTTACTGAATCACTAGAAAAAGGGACAATGGAAGTCAATGGCAGCTTTTACTACAGTGTAGAAAGGAGGAAACAGTTCTCTACTTTTCTTAGGAGCAAAAAGTGCCATTGACTTTCATTGTTTTCTTATCTGGTGATTCAGCAACAGTGACATTCTCAGGCTTTTTTCTCATGAATTGAATCTTTTACTACCGTGAGGCCCATGAACCGAGGCCCAGGTCTGTACAGCAAGTAGAGAGAAGTAAGCCCTTTACACACAGAACACTGCTGCCGGCCATGTATAAGTGAGCTCCCTCACCTCAGCAGCAGCCATAACAGCAGTGTTCTATGTGTACAGGGATCACTTTGCTCTTCTTGGTGTACGTTGCCAATAGCAACAGAATACAGGTAGTGAAAAACGCTTCCATAAAACACACATTTACTAACATAAGAAAAATAAAGAATAGAAAAGCTCAGCACCTTGAGGACCTCTCATTGGCACAAAAAAATCACTTTCAAAAATTCCATCGAAAGTGGACTTGCCCTTTAAAGTGGACCAACTCCCAGGATTTTGACTATCCTGGGTTTTGGTCCACTTCGGTGGGGCACCCCGATCGGCACCCCCCAGAACGCCCGTAAACACTCACCTCACCACGCTCCTACGCGGGCGCTCGTCCAATCAGAGAGCTCAGAGCCGCTGTGGTATGCACGTACAAGCGGCGTCCAACCACAGTGGCTCTGAGCGCTGGAGGCCGCGTCTCGCGCTTCCCTCTAACAGGGAGCGCGTCCGTGCCTGCTAGAGGGAAGCGCGAGACGCGGCCCGCGCATGCGCCATTGGAACGGGGTTAAGGTAAGGTTTGTGGGCGTCCTGGGGGGTTTCACCCCGTGGGACATCCCGATTTCGGATGCCCCGCAGGGAGGGATCTGATCGGCCCGGGAATCTTATAGATTCCCATGCTGATCCCCCCTGGGTGTTGGTCCACTTTAAGCAGCAGTTTAGCTTCTCCCATCAGCCGTGTACCAACTGCTCCAATTCCTACTGTGTTGCATCTTCAATGAACCTCCAGGCTGGAGTCCTGGGCTAAGGGGTAGCTCCGCACCAAAACCCTCCCAGGCTTGCTTCCATACAGGCCCGTGTCAGAGATTGTTACTCTATACAAGCTTAAAGTGGACCATCACCCTCAGGTGATCGGCCCGGGAATCTATTAGATTCCCGGGCCGATCACCTCCCTCCCCGCGGGACATCCGAGATCGGGATGTCCCGCAGGGTGAAACCCCCCCAAACACCCTTGCCCCGCCTCCCTCGCGCCCCTCTAGGCGTGCATGCGTGCGCCCGCGCCGGCCGTCTGAATGCCCGGCGCGGGCGCGCGCACGTCAAGACGGACGCGCGGGAGGAGCCGCTTGTCCGCGGCTGTCAAATCCCTTGTCCGTCGTTGCTGGGAGCGGGGAGAGGTGAGTGAGTTTTTAGGGTGATCGGGGGGGTTTCACACAGCGGGGTGCCCCACCGAAGTGGACCAAGACCCAGGATAGTCAAAATCCTGGGTGTTGGTCCACTTTAAAGCAGACCTTCAGCATTATTTAAGGAAAAGCCCAAACCCTTAGAACACTATTCCCCAGCATCTAAAATTAATATATTTCAAGTTTTTAGTCACTTGCTTATTCTTTCCCCCACTGAGCTGCAACTCTGTTCAGGACTCTAGGATATGGGCGCCGCCATCTTGCCTCAGAAGCATCACATACTGAGGAGAGGAGAGCGGGATAAAGTGCAGGGGGTGGGGTTATAGCTGTGCTTTGCACAGAAAGAGCAGAGCTGGGGTCAGGAAAAGGTCAGCAATCCCAGAATGCAGAGCGACAGTCAGAAGACACTTCCTGTTTGCAGTCTGCCTGATGCTCCATAAGCCGCCATCTCATAACATGCAGTAGATGCAGGTAGGATGATTTTTAATGTGAGCAATCTGTATGTACAGGGTGTGGGAAACATATAAGATAGGCTCTTATTCAGGGTGAAGGTCCACTTTAAAGTGGACCAAAACCTAGGATTTTCTTCATCCAGGGTTTTGGTTCTTCCCCCCTGGGGCACCCCGCTGTGTAAAACACCGCCATTCGCCAGGCTAACTGTCCTCAAGCCCACGGTGCAGCTGAAGAAGCTGAATGAAATTCTAGTCGTACTTGTGAGCAGCGCACGGCATCACTCGCTCCCTTCGGCTGTGTGCGGCCACGCACAGCCATTCAGTTGCGGCGGGCAGGGGTGCGCACAGCCTGGAGGGGAGGCGAGTGATGCCTGCGACAGTCGTTCATACACCGTCGGCTCGGGGAAAAAGATTTGCTGGCGACTTGTAAGTAGATTCATAGACTCCAGGTGGTTCACTTACCTACAGAGATCGGCCCAGAAATCTATAAGATTCCCGGGCCAATTGACTCCCTCCCCCAGAGGCATTCAGAATCCGGATGCCCCACTGTGTGAAATCTGCCTCCCCCCACCCCCGAGGTCAAAAAGGTCATAAATTCCTGGTCCAATGGGGCATGTGCGAGCAGAGGCTGCATCCCTGTTATCCCTCCAGCAGGGAGCATGCCCGGGTCAGGCATTTGTGAATGGCTGCGCACGCTCCCTGTTAGAGGGTAGCAGGGGCGCGCTGGGATCCGCTTGTATTAGACGAGCTCCTGGACAAAGGGACTCGATCCAAGCGTGCTGATTGGACGAGCGGACGCACATGCGTCGTAGAACCAAGAGGTGAGTTCCGGGCGGCCTGGGGGGGTTTCACACACCTGATCAGGGTGCCCCGGGAACAAGAACCAAAACCCAGACTATTCAAAATCCTGGGTGTTTGGTTCACTTTATTAGTGAGTCAATATGGTTGTCATTAGCTCTGTAACATTTTGTGGTTTAGTTTAGACTAGGGGGAGCTTATTCTAGGCTGCGCCGGGCACTTCTGCTTCATACCTCCTCTTGAGGCAGTCCAGAAAATTACTTCCAGCAGCCTAACTCTAGGTCATTAGTGAGAATCGGGTGACCGTGAAAACCTTGTCTCACCCTAAACTTCAGCAAAATAGTTTACATGACCAGCTGCACAGAGGTAAGTTGCAGCACCTTGGTCACATGATCGCTGGTACTTGAGCGCTGCGTGTGTTTCCTCTGTATGTGATTGGTCACTTTCTAACCTGCTTTTCCTCCGACAGATAACATCATATTCCTGAGCGACACGCGGGAGAAGCCATAACGTGCACCTACCTCTTCCTCTGTACAGCTCGCGTCTTAGCAAAGTCTAGTCAATGTTTCTTTGTATTTTCTTTATGAGAATAAAAGTTTTTTTTTCTAAGACTTTCTGTGACTTTCCCTCATATTTGTTGAACACCTGAATCCTCACCTGACCCCCTGCAGCCTTGACCCCTTGCAGGCAGCAATCTTCACGTGATCCTGCAGATTCCAGAAAACATGGATTGTTGGGAAGTGTCCAATTAAAGTGGACCAAAACCCACAGAGATCAACCAGGGGATTTATAAGATTCCATGGCCGCTTGACTCCCTCCCCCCGGGGCATCCGTAATCGAAATGCCCCGCTGTGTGAAACCCCCCAGGTTGCCCAGAAGCTTCCCTTCTTTTCCTGGTCCAACTGCACATGCTTGAGCAGCGGCCGCATCCCCGCTATCCCTTTAGCAGGGTACGTCCCCTCCACAGGCATTTGTGAATAGCTGGCTGGCATGGCCATGCTCAGGGGATTGGGGGATGCGGCCACCAGCATGCTCGGATCCACTTGTGTTAGATGTAGGGGCGGGAGCGGATCCAAACGCGCTGATTGGACAAGCGGCAGCCCATGTGCCTTAGGACCAGAAAGAGGTGAGTTCTTTGGGGAGACCTGGGGGGTTTCACACAGTGGGGCATGAACCAAAACCCAGGATAGTCAAAATGAGGTCCACTTTAAAGTGGACCAACACCCAGGATTTTGACTATCCTGGGTTTTGGTCCACTTCGTTGGGGCACCCCGATCGGCTCTGAGCGTTGGAGGTCGCGTCTCGCGCTTCCCTCTAACAGGGAGCACGCCTGCGCCGGCCATTCACAAACGCGGCTCGTGCATGCGCCGATGGAACGGGGCTGAGGTAAGGTTTGTGGGCCTCCTGAGGGGTTCCTCCCCGCGGGACATCCCGATTTCGGATGCCCCACGGGGAGGGATCTGATCGGTCCGGGAATCTTATAGATTCCCGGGCAGATCCCCCCCTGGGTGTTGGTCCACTTTAAGATGTGTTTTTTTGCCCCTCCCCCATAACATGGGGATCGGCAGCTACAGCAGAAGTGCAGGCTTTGCTGTCTCGGCCAATGAGTCTTTTGGCCCCTGCAGAGAGGTCTGACTCCTTACTAGTCTGCTTTTTACATGGTGCTGATGCAGTGCCATTCTTTCATGTCTCTATCATGTAGGCCATGCCACTCGAACATTCAGAAGACGTGTATTTATACTACAATCCATTGAAGCCCCTTTATTACTCACAGACGTTCTGCCTTTTAGGCACTGGGAGGCTGGAAGCTCCAATAGGAAGCACTGGCTGCTGCACTGCGCTGTGTGTAGACTTCTCGTCCCCTTTGGTGGTGGAATTGAAAAGTATGCAGGCAAAGGTAATTGTTACACCATTGAGTTAGGCTACATTTGGCGCTGTCCTAAACTGTTTTACATTTTTAAATTGAAGAAGAAATGGCTGAAATATCAGGGTTTGCAGTTTCACCTTATGATTTATCTTCTGAAAAAAGTGGGAGTGGTCTTTGGATCTGCGATACTGCATAATGTGATGAATCTGGTGGAAGTAGGGGCGGGGGGGACCATTAATCCTTTCCCGCTCTGTTGATTGGGGGACGGGATGAAAAAGACAATGTCATTGGCTGAACTTGTAAACCCTCCATTTCTTCAATTTAAAAAAAAAGGAAAATCACAATTACACTTGCCTGCAGTATCACTTTAAATTGGACCAAAACCATAGTAACCCAGCTCTAGAGACAGATGCCTGGGGACAGCTTTCACTTGGGCATGAATATGCCCTACAGTCCTGATTGGACATGTGCTGTGGGAGAGAGCAGATCATGGGATGCAAATAGTCAATCCAGGGGGCATCCCTAAATAGACTAAGACCTAGGTGAGTAAAACGCCTGGGTTTTGGTCTACTTTAACTGCAGGACTGGCAGGACAGTGACCGGCCTTCCCTCAGCTTTAGGGTGTACATTTGCTTACAAAAACCCTTTAAACTCTCTCCTGCAATTTGAAAGTGAACTCAGTGAACCAAAAGCCTTTAAAGTGGACCAACACCCAGGATTTTGACTATCCTGGGTTTTGGTCCACTTCGGTGGGGCACCCCGATCGGGGGTGCCCCGCTGTCTGAAACCCCCCAGAAAGCCCCAAAAAACTCACCTCTCCCCGCTCCCACGTGACCGCGCCAGCCAATCACAGCGCTCAGAGCTGCTGTGGTATGCGCGTCCAAGGCCGCTTGGACGCGCATACCAGCTCAGCTGGCTCTGAGCGCTGGAGGCCGCGTCTCGCGCTTCCCTCTAACAGGGAGCGCGCCTGCACCGGCCATTCACAAACGGCCAGCGCGGGTGCACGCCCTGGTAGAGGGAAGCGCGAGACGCGGCCGCCGCGCGCGCATGCGCCGATGGAACGGGGCTGAGGTAAGGTTTGTGGGCCTCCTGGGGGGTTCCTCCCCGCGGGACATCCCGATTTCGGATGCCCCATGGGGAGGGATCTGATCGGTCCGGGAATCTTATAGATTTCCGGGCCGATCCCCCCTGGGTGTTGGTCCACTTTAAAGTGGACCAAAACCCACAACGATCGGCCCGGGAATCTATTAAGATTCACAGTCCTCCCCCTGGGGGAATTAAAAACGGAGATTCCCCGCTGTGTGAAACCCCCCAGGTCGCTGTACACTTAACTTCTTTTCCTGGCCAACGGCACATGCGCGGGCCATGGCCACTTCCCCGCTATCCCTTTAGCAGGACGTGTGCCCGCACCAGGCATTTGTGAATGGCCGGCGTGGGCACGCTCCCTGTTAGAGGCTGGCGGGTGATGCGGCCGTTAGTGTGCTCGGACGCCTTAGAAGTCAGCGGATCCGAACTCGCTCATTGGATAAGCGCCCGCGCATGCGTCATAGGACCTGGGGGTCTCACACAGCGGGGCAACCCCGATTGGGATACCCCAGGGGCAAGGACCAATATCCAGGATAGTCAATACCTGGGTTTTGGAAATTACTTGAATAGACACCGCGCTCCTGGATTTTTAAGTAGATGAAACAGTTTAAGTAATGCTACAACGTACCAGGCTTTTTATCCCAAACGAGCCCCAAATGAAATATATGTGATTAGGTACAGAGCAAAAAAAATAAATTATTTGATAGCGTGTAATATACGAACAACCACACAAAGTGTACTTATCCCCTAAAGACAAGATACATCAAATTTCAAAGAAAAAAACAAACAAAATTCGACATTTATAACTTTATGAGTCCATATTTTAGAGTGTCCCAAAACACATGCACTAATGCTGAAGTGCTCCAACACAAAAAAGGGAGAAATTTTCTTCCGTGCTATTAGAATCCGGTGGGTATCCCAGAAGATCATGCACCCGTTGGCAGTGAACACCCTTCACTCAGTGTGCGCTTACCAGAACTATGCATCCAAAATTCCTTATAATAATTTGTTATAATCAACGTGCTCCGTGAATATTTTTCATGAATTCATAATGCCTCCAGAACTATGCATCCAAACTCTATTGATGGCTGGGCAGCGGTGGCGGCGGCGGTGCAGGAGCCAGGTGTACAGTCAGCTCACAGTTTGTAGTGAGCTAAAAAAAGCAAAGAAGAAACAGAAAACCCGAGAAAAGATCAGCTATCCCCCTGCAGACACAATTAGGATGGATTGAATTTTTGGAGGCATTATGAATTCATGAAAAGTATTCACGGAGCACGTTGATTATAACAAATCTATTATAAGGAATTTTGGATGCATAGTTCTGGAGGCATTATGAATTCATAACAAATATTCACGGAGCACGTTGATTATAACATTATTATAAGGAATTTTGGATGCATAGTTCTGGTAAGCGCACACTGAGTGAAGGGTGTTCACTGCCAACGGGTGCATGATCTTTTGGGATACCCACCGGATTCTAATAGCACGGAAGAAAAGTTCTCCCTTTTTTGTGTTGGAGCACTTCAGCATTAGTGCATGTGTTTTGGGACACTCTAAAATATGGACTCATAACGTTATAAATGTAGAATTTTGTTTGTTTTTTTCTTTGAAATTTGATGTTTCTTGTCTTTAGGGGATAAGTACACTTTGTGTGGTTGTTCATATATTACACGCTATCAAATAATTAATTTTTTTTTTGCTCTGTACCTAATCACATATAATACCTGGGTTTTGGTCCACTTTAGGCTCTAGAGCCTAAAAGACTGTTCCTCAGGTGTGTCAATCTGTTACTTACCCCAAGCCAGCAATCCCATGGCACATGTGCAGGCCTCATCCGGCATCCCATACCCACGCCAGGCATGTCTGAATGGCTAGAGGTGGATGTGCACAACCCCAGAGGGAGCAACCTTGTACGGGGCACGGCAGTAAACAGTCGTGGATGTGCAGTGGGATCACCAGTTCAAGGTAAGTAACAGGCATTTCCCACACTGAAATGTCCCTATAAAGCGGACCAAAACCCGGGATGGTGGTCAAAATCTTGGCGAATTAGCTTGCGCTCCTGAAGGCTGATGATAGAAAAGGGAGACTATCTTCTTCTGTCAGCTCAGTGCTTGATCAGCTGGCCTAGGGGTACGGTGAGTATAAGCTGTGTGGTACATTTTGGATCTGTCCCTCCACTATGAGATGCTGGCTGTGGGGCTCAGCGAGGATTCCGGTAAGGGCGGATAATAAGGTGTAATTATCTGGGCGCAGGAGAGAGGATGTTTGCCCAGTATGTTAAACATGAGTTATTATTTCTCTGATTAAAATGTCAGCACTGCCTGTTCCCGAGTGACACGGAACAAGAGGACCTTTCTATGAAACGCGCACCTATTGTGGAGCGCCATTATATAGCATAACATAGCTCAGGACCTAGAAATGATCGTAATAGGAGAACCCGGCTTATCTAATCTCAGCTGCCAATTACTGTGACATGAGCCCTAAAAATGGAGACCAAAACCCCAGGGCCTGGTTACAGCTCGCTCCCTGATTGGGGATGCCCTGCTGTGTGAAATCCCTCTGTACCCTATATACCCATATATACTCTATACCCATATACTTACCTAGGGGTTCAATCCCATGGCACATGTGCGGGTCTCCTGCATCTTCTCCAGAACAGAGCTGAATGGGTTGGAGGTGGCCAACAGGAGGCGCCTGGCAATCGCTTCCATTTAGAACTCAATGGTGGGGAGTTTTGATTGTACGAGAGCCATGGGGTGTGGATTGAGGTGAGTTAAACTGGACCTTCAGC
This sequence comes from Gastrophryne carolinensis, assembly GCA_027917425.1. Lineage (NCBI taxonomy): Eukaryota > Metazoa > Chordata > Amphibia > Anura > Microhylidae > Gastrophryne > Gastrophryne carolinensis. The sequence goes on from CM051238.1 coordinate 38,066,654, forward strand.
ATGATTTAATGAAAAGCCCAAACCCTGGGTTTTGGTCCACTTCGGTGGGGAACCCCGATCGGGGGTGCCCCGCTGTGTGAAACCCCCCAGAACGCCCGGAAACACTCACCTCACCACGCTCCTACGCGGGCGCTCGTCCAATCAGAGCGCTCAGAGCCGCTGTGGTATGCACGTACAAGCGACGTCCAACCACAGCGGCTCTGAGCGCTGGAGGCCGCCTCCCGCGCGTCCCTCTTACAGGGAGCATGCCCGCGCCGGCCATTCACAAAGGCCGGCGTGGGTGCGCGCCCTGCTAGAGGGAAGCGCGAGACGCGGCCGCGCCCTGCGCATGCACCGTTGGAACGGGGTTGAGGTAAGGTTTCTGGGCTTCCTGGGGGGTTTCACCCCGCGGGACATCCCGATTTTGGATGCCCCGCGTGGAGGGATCTGATCGGCCCGGGAATCTTATAGATTGGTCCCTGGGTGTTGGTCCACTTTAATGTTGCCATGTGGAGGAGGGCTAATTTAATGTTGCTGGGTCTCTAGTGACTTTGGCTGACCTAACTGAAAGTTTAGCTAGATCTCCCCCAAAAGGGGCAGATCAGTATATATGACCCCAATCATATACCACTCACTCTCAAAAATATCTATACTGTACTATATAAAAGTTTTGGCTGGAGTTGTGCTTTAAACCCTTCACTGGAGATTGAGCCACAACCCAACCAGCACAAATGATGGACTTCCTGTGCTCATGGCACCCATTTGGGTTCTGGTTGGGCAAACTTCTATGTTGGTCAACTGAGAATTGTGGTTGCCATCGAGTCAGAGAAGAAATTATGAATACAGTAGTTCTACTCTATCTACCCTCCATGCAAAACACATAAAAGGTGACCCACAGCTGGTGTGCTTACCCCTGCAGCAGGGATCCCGATGCGGGACGCCTTACCTAGCAGCACGCTCAATACTGGGAAGACATACTTACCTACTTCTGCAATCTCTTGCTGCTGGCCGCATGTTTGCTACCTCCATGTGGTTAGTAGTGTGGGATTGCACAGAAAAAGGTAAGTAGGAATGCCTGATACCAAAGCTTTCTGCTAGGTTATGCAAAATCTTCTGTATCATTTACTGAAAAGCCCAAACCCTTAAAAAACTATTCCCGAGCATCTAAAATTAATATATTTTAAGTTTTTAGTCACTTATTATTCTTTCCCCCACTGGGCTGCAACTCTGTTCAGGACTCTAGGATACGGGCGCCGCCATCTTGACATAGAAGCATCACATACTGAGGAGAAGAGAGGGAGATAAAGTACAGGGGGGCAGGTTATAGCTGTGCTTTGCACAGACAGAGCAGAGCTGGGGTCAGGGAAAGGACAGCAATCCCAGAATGCAGAGCGGCACAGTCAGAATACACTTCCTGTTTGCAGGCTGCCTGAAGCCCCATGAGCCGCCATCCTGGGTGTTTAAAGGCTCATAACATGCAGTAGATGCAGGTAGGATGATATTTAATGTGAGCAATCTGTATGTACCGGGTGGAGGGAAACATATAAGATAAGCTCTTATTCAGGGTGAAGGTCCGCTTTAACAGCGGATTCCGAAGTTTCACACACAGGGGCATCCCAAGTTAGGATACGCATGTAATGCAAACCAAAAGCTTGGTAAGTAGAAAAAACTTGGTGTTGCCTTATTGTTTTCCTCTTCTAGGATGTTATAATTTTTCCCCAAAAAACTGTCAGCAATTAATATTGGGAACCTTGAGGGATTTTCGAGAGGTTTGGGCTCCATGGATAGAAAATTTCTTACCTTCCGATTTTGATATTAACCATTTATTACTATTATTATAAGGTTGTGTTTTATGCTGATTTCTTTGTTACAATTTATGCTTGTTTTTTTTTTTACTTTAATTAATGCGTTAGAAGGGGTTAGATTTAAAGTGGACCAACACCCAGGATTTTGACTATCCTGGGTTTTGGTCCACTTCGGTGGGGCACCCCGATCGGGGGTGCCCTGCTGTGTGAAACCCCCAGAAAGCCCCGAAAACTCACCTCACCCCGACGTGACCGCTGCAGCCAATCCCCGCCGCTGAACAAGCGAAAGGCAGCGCCGGACAAGCAGAGCGCGGCCGCCGCCTCCCGCGTGTCCCTCTTACAGGGAGCGCACCCGCGCCGGCCATTCACAAACGGCCAGCGCGGGAGCGCGCCCTGCTAGAGGGACGCGTGGGAGGCGGTGGCGGCGGTGGACGCGCATGCGCCGCTGGAACGTGGAAAAGGTAGAATTGTGGGCTTCCTGGGGGGTTTCACCCCGCGGGACATCCCGATTTCGGATGCCCCGCAGGGAGGGATCTGATATAAGATTCCCGGGCCGATCCCCCCTGGGTGTTGGTCCACTTTAATGAAATGATAAGATGTACTGTGTCTAGTTTTTTATGACATAAGCCTTTATACTTTATAATTAGAATATAGAATTTAAATGATGTGTTTAATTGGTTTATATAAGGATGTCTATGATCTGTTATATCACATGGCGAAAGTGTTTATAGATATCTTCAATAAAAATTATTGAAAAAGAAAAGAATTGTGCCCCCAGACCAGATCTGTTTCCAAGTTCCTGGGCAAAAAGTCATATAGTAAAAGTCATACAGTCTAGGTCAGCATCAATTAGTTAACTCTCCTCTCAAACCCTCAGCATTAAATAAATAGCACACAGCCGACAGGGTGGGACAACCTGCACTGAGCCCCTTTCTGCCATGGGCCCAATAGTAGCTGCCTCTGGTGTATGTTTGCCTTTGCCTCTGGGTGTAGTTCCACTTTAAAACAGACCAAAACCCTGTGCACCTGGCCCTAGAGTCTGAAAGACTAGATAAGTAAAAAAAAATGTATTCTTTCAAGGGTTTTGGTGTTCTGCCTTATTGCTTTCCTCTTCTGGAATGTAAAAGAAAACGTGTGTTAGAATTATACCCCAGACCTGTAATTTATCAGCATTCTGTTTACAAGTTCCTTATATCCCTATGGCTTGGTGTTACCCAAGTGGGAGCGGCTTTCCTGGTCTTGAGTAAAGCTCGTAGTATAGCTTCTGCCTACAAATACCAGAAGCCTTCCACTGATAAGGGGGAGCCCCCCCCCCCCCCACGTAGCAGAGCTTGATTAAATCAAGCAGCAGTAATGACCTCCCCAGGTGAGAACGCCACCAGTAACTATTAAGCTACTGGAACAATAGATTGCGATCCCCCTCGCCTGTAGAGGCTAGTTTAAAGCATGAGGGGTTGAACTTGTGAGCTCAGGATTGTGAAGTGTCTTCTCTGCCTCAGCCTATCGGATGATTAGCAAGCCAGAGTCAGGAAGTCTCTGCCAGGTACACCAAACACATAAATTGTGTACGGTTACTAAGGTAAACACATTGTTGCTAGAGAAAAGAGTTGCAAGCAAATAAATAAAGACATGAAATAGCAGATAAGCCCCGCACCTTGAAAGCATCATTTTGGCCCACAATAATTATTTTTAAACATCCTTTTGAATGTGGAATTACCCTTTAAAGCAGCGCAAAAGCCTAGCAATGCTGTTTGATGGCTAAAACACTCCAGGGCTGGCCGTTAGCCTGCCCCCAGGCATCCGAAATCTGGATGCCCTGCTGTGTAAAACCCTTGGGGTCACCAGTAAACCCACCTTTACCAGTCGCTCCCACAGCTAGCAGGCTGGGTCATGTCAGCTGGCATTATTGAGATCAGCCAATTGGCAACCTTAAATGTGCCAAGTGGGCGTGGCCTCCGCTGTGGACAAACCTGTTTTATTTTTGGGATGCTCTGCCGTGTAAAATCTCCCAGATCATCCGGTCTGCTCACCAATACACCTTGCCTGCGCCCTGCCTTGCCTTTCAGCACAACAGCCGCCTCCCCGGCTTACCTCTAGCTGTGGGGGCAGCCACTCCAGGCCCTTCATAATAGGCAGCAGGGGCAGGGATGCAGCCATTATGTCAATGAAAATCTGATTGGAATGAGCATCACTGACCCATGTGGGAACCAGAAAGAGGTGATTCTTTGGACAATCCGTGGAGGGTACACCCAGTGGGGCATCCCAAATCTAGACGGCACCCAACAAATGTTCTTGGGTTTGTTGTTCCTCTTTAAAGTGGACCAAAACCCAAGATTTTGACTGTCGAACGGGGATGCCCCGCTGTGTGAAACCTCCCAGATCGCCAATGCCAACTCACCCGGTCCTATGGTGCATGCGTGGCCACTCATCCAATCAGGACGTCACGTCGTCTAAGGCCAGCGGCCGAGCACGCTGAAATGCCGCATCCTCCGCTTCCCTCTAATAGGGAGCATGTCCGCTCTATGCTAGAGGCATAGCGGGGATGCGGCTCGCAGATGCGCCATTGGACCGGGAAACAAGGTAAGTGTATGGGGCGACCTGATTTTGGATGCCCCGGGGGGATCGATCAGATTCCCGGGCCGATCGGCCTGGGTTTTGGTCTACTTTAAAGAGGCGCAACCACCACCAAGCGTTTATAACATGTGTAAACTCACCTCCCAGTAGCTGAGAAAAAAAAAAACACAACAAAGAAATCAGTTCTGGGAGTAAGGTGAGTATAAAGTTTTTTTACGCCTACAGAGAGCAGAGAGTGTCAGTGCAGAATGGTGCCAATAAATGACTAGAGAGCCTTGCTCACACGTTTTACATTGGCAGCTCTGTGACCTCACTGTCCCGGGGCAGCAACAGGGAAAAGTATACTCTGGCCCAGAGCCCGGGTGTCTCCTTTGTTCCTAATGCCATGCTTGGCGGAGATACTCGTGTTTGTGAAGGAAGGCTTTGCGCGTCAAAGGTGAGCAAACGCCGCTGGAGGAGCAGAGATGAGCGCACAGCGAGGGCCCCCGCCTCACGCCTTATGGCGTCAGCGCTCAGCCTTCATCACACACCCAGCAACCAACAGGACAACTAACAGGCCCAATCTTTCTATATAGGGATTACAAATGGGTGATGTGCTAAAATCATTCAACACCAGCTACCTTCCCTCTATAATAGCGTCATAAAAGCAATTAATGAGAGGTTTCAGGTCTCTACATCCAATACAAGTGGCCTGCTTTCACCAACATGGCGTCTTGGGGTTGGACGGGGCTCCCTCGTTGCTAGACATTCTGATTTGGGATGCCCTTATGTGAAGAATTCCCCCAGATCATTTATAGACTCACCTTGACAGAGCCGCGTCCCCGATGCGTTCCCTCTAGCTGAGGGGCGTACATAAGTCTCACAGGACCCTAAAGCCAAAGTCATACAGGCTTGCTGTCACCATCAAATAGTGAACCCTTCCCCAAACCCTCAGCATTAAATAAATAGCACGCAGCCGACAGGGTGGGGCAACTTGCACTGGGCCCCTTTCTGCCATAGGCCCAGTAGTAAAGTAGATTAGAGTGAAGCAGGAGCACTAAAAATTAGCAAAAGGTGCTCTTCGCAGGGTCAGCAATTCAGGGGATGCTAGTTAAAAATGTGACTTGGTTCTCTTTAATATAAAGGGGCACCCCAGATCGGTAAAGCTGATCAAAACTTAGCATTTGGTCTGCTTTAATGTGCTAAAATAATTCAATGTCAGCAATGTTTCCTCTATTATAGGCGTCTAATTTCAGAAATACAATACATGAGAGGTTAGATGTAACAGTTACATACCTCCCAACTATCCCTGATTTGGAGGGACTATCCCTCTTTTGAATCCATATCCTCTTGCCCCTTGTTGTTATCATTTGTCCCTCTTTGGGGCGTAACGTGCAGATCTGCATCAATAAATGATTCATTTGCATATTCAAAGTGTTTATATTGTTACAATCTATCTCCCATCCATCCCTCGATGAGGAGGTGTGGCCTAATTTAACATATGTCCCTCTTTCCCACCCGGAAAAGTTGGGAGGTATGGGCCCAAATCCAAATTTCTCGCCAATTCATGGCAACGTTTTTTTTCCTGAACCTCCCCCCAGGGGGACACAGCGCTGTTTGCCAACCTTTTACCTGTCATGGAGTTGTAAGATTTTTTTACATGTGTTTGTTCCATATTCCCTCACCTTCACCCAGTTTTGTCATTATTATTTAGTAGTAATTTGCACATTATAGATATTTTTGCACATAGGATTATCATGGTTTATTGGAAATTATAGATCTATTTTTTGCACGTGCACTTTATTGAGGGGGACTCTGGGATATTAGGGCACAGGCAGTAGCCCTTGTTAAAGTGGACCAAAACCCATGATTATGACTATCCTGGGTTTTGGTCCACTTCCCCGGGCGCCCCGCTACGTAAAAACCCCCCAGAGATTGCGCATTAACTCACCTCATCCCGGGCCTACCGCGCATGCGCGCCCGCTCGTCCATTCAGCGCACTCGGAGCATTTGAGCTATGGACGTCTAACCCGCCGTCTTAGCTCAGCGGCTCTGAGCGTGTTGGCGGCCGCATCTTCCCTCTATTTTGGGGGGGTAGGTGCGACCCCTCCTTTTTCTGGTTTGATTACTTGTTGCTTACATCAGGTGTGCACACTTCAATATAGTTGGCTTGTGCGGTTTACATTTTGTGATTTGTTTTGATACCCCCAAAAGTAAATAATAAAATCTATCTCCTCTCCATCCATCAATGGGGGGCGTGGCCTAATTTAACAACTGCTCCATTTTCCCACCCTGAAAAGTTGGCAGGTATGCAGTTACAGGAAAATCATTAAAAAATGAGGCGTTAGGGAATAATTTCTTTAATGCAGATTCATAAATCCGGCACAACACCTTGAGAAAGTGGCGAGAAGAGCCACGGAACGCGTGGGTGCTAATACTGACGGTCTGATCCAGCAGGGGTGAAACTTTTGTCACTAGGGTATTTTCTCAGATAGTTCCACTTTGTTCATCTATACATTGCAGGTTGCACATTTGGCACTTAAGCACTTTATACTCTGCAATATTAGATGCCTATTTTTTTGCATTAGCACTTTATTTAGCACTGCACTAGCACTTTATGTGGAGTCATGGAATTTGTTTGGGGGTTATTAATTTATATATAGAGGTTATTGATTTTTGAATTCCCTGCTGTGGTCTGGCCTATATGTATGTATATATATATATATGTTTTTTAATTGTCTGTGGGTGTAATGTGATTATGTATGTGATTTTTAATGCATCCATTAATTAAAGATGAATACATTTACTCATGTTCTCAATTAAGGATTTTTGAGGGAGAATTGGTGCCGTCCTTTAGTGTTCCTTTTGGGGTCTACTGGAACCACTGATACTTTGGGTTATTGCGTTGTGGCTTTGGTCTGGGGACTGGCACATTTCTCTTATTTCCTTGAGGTGGTGCGGGACTGCGGCACTATTGTGCTAAAGCTCTTTATCAGATCCATAAATCCATTTAGAAAAATAGGGACAACAAAGTACAGTCTCTTCAATAGGGGAAGAGGAATAAATAGTTCTAGGGCGTATTTCCCTTTAAGAGACATATACCGCTACTGTCAGGCTAATTACCGCCATGCCAACCTTGGGACTCGCAATGGGCGACGTGTGCTGACACTGCGGCCTTGTGAGGGCCTGCGCCGTATTATTTCAGTTAATTTGCAGTATGACAGGCCTCAGTGTTCGCGGGCAGAGCTGTATAAATAGGACACTGTGCTGCTAGGCCGCATAACATAATGGTGAATGCCTCTCACAACTAAGGACCCCCCCCCCCCTCCATTTCCTGTTAACACCCCACCTCGAACCTTCCTCAGGTGGAGGACCCCTCTGACCCTGAGCACATAGTGCGGGGGACTAGGACAAGGCCTCCCTATGTGGGCCCGCCGGGGGATAATGCGGCCTGGTCTGATACAATAGCTCCAGTGTTTTGCGTGCTACCTGGAAATGCAAACACAACGTCTTTTCTGGCAAACCGAGCCCGACTAATGTTTAGATTTCCCCAGAACAAAACAAAATTGTTAGTCTGCACACTGATGGGAATTAAAGTGGACCAAAACCGTAAAAAAAAAAACAACAATGCCCTTATTTACCCCATTGCATCAGGCTTGGACTGGCCCACAGGGCTACCAGCATAAAAAAACCCGGTGGGCCCCAGGTCCCCTTTTTGGGTCTTCATCACCAAACCTGAACTATGTAAACTGAACTGAGACAATACAGTTTGTGTGTGGGACATGAGTGTAAGCCTGTATCACTGTATTACTCACATCTAAATGCGGGGTGGGCCCCTAGAGTCAGTTCTGCTGGTGGGTCCCATTCCCTTTTGTGGGCCTTCATCACCAAACCAAAATAGCTTACTTGTGGCATCCCAAGTGCACAGACAGAAACAATACAGTTTGTATGTGGGACATGAATGTAAGCCTGTATCACTCACATCTAAATGCAGGGGTGGGCCCCTAGAGTGAGTTCTACTGGTGGGCCCCATACACCGCAGTCCGACACTGGGGGGCATCCTAATGTGGGGTGCCCCTGTGTGTAAAATCGATTGGGCTGGCGATAGACTCAACTCACTGGCAATCCCACGTCGCATGCACAGACAGCCTGGCGGGCCCTGCTCCAGGTTTATGCGGGCCCTTGGATGATAAGAGTCTCAGTGGGCCCCTTGCTGTGTGCTATGACTCCATAGGTGGTGATAATGTTACATGTATGGCGAATAATGCTAAAGAATAGAAAGACAAAAATAAGGAATGACAAAGTATAGAAGGACAGAATAAAAGATGAATTAAGGCAAAAAGATTAAAAGGAATGTCAGAACACATAGAAAGCAGGAAGGAAATGAAAATTGAAAAAGAATGACAAAAGGAAATATAAAAAAATAAATTGAAAGGAACAAAGATAGAGAATAAATGAATGACATAATGAAAGAATAAAATGAATGACAGAAACAAGTGGGGAAGAGAGAGTGAGGAAATGGGAGAATAAAAAGTAGAGATGGAAGGAAAGAAAGAATAAAAGGGCTGACAAAAAAAAGACAGAAAGAAGAAAGAGAAGGAATGAGAGAAACATAATAGAAGGAAAGAAAATAAAAGGAAAACAGTTTGTGTGTGGGACATGAATGTAAGCCTGTATTACTCACATCTAAATGCAGGGTGGGCCCCTAGAGTGAGTTCTACTGGTGGGCCCCAGACACCCCAGTCCTAATGTGGGGTGCCCCTTTGTGTAAAACCAATTGGGGTTGGCAATAGACTCAACTCACTGACTATCCCGCATGCACAGATTCTTATGCAATCAGTGCTCTATGCCATGCAAATATATATATATTATTATTATTGTTTATTTATATAGCGCCATCATCTTCTGTAGCGCTTTAGAAGGTATATATATATATAAAAGTGAGCCCAGGGAGGGGTCTGACACGCCCCACCCCCAGTCTGTGTACCTGACTTGCTGAGCGACAGAGCACGCATCACCCGTGGGATGCTGGTTATGTGGGCTGCGCATGCACCATGGGATAGCCAGCTACAGGAGCATAACCAGCAATCCTGGTGGTTTCACACCCAGGGGCGGACTGGCCATAGGGAGCACAGGGAGAATTCCTGGTGAACTGCACTGCTTTAGGGCCACTTGGGGTGGATGTAGACTTCAGCATGCAGCCCACCTCATCCAGAGCCTAACCCAGGGCCGGCGTCAGCACCCGGCAAGCCTGGTCAGCTGCCAAGGGCCCCACCCCCTAGGGGGGCCCACTAACAGCTGGCACAATGTGGTTAAAAAACTGCACACATTTCCTTTCTCTGTCTCTCTGCTCCATCCATCCCTGTCTCTTCAGCTCTGCCCCATTGGTTGTATGTCGCCTCTGCCTCATACATCCCTATCTCCTGAGCCCTGACCCATCTTTCCCTATCCACTCAGCCCCGACCCATCTTTCCCTATCCACTCAGCCCCGACCCATCTTTCCCTATCCACTCAGCCCCGACCCATCTTTCCCTATCCACTCAGCCCCGACCCATCTTTCCCTATCCACTCAGCCCCGACCCATCTTTCCCTATCCACTCAGCCCCGACCCATCTTTCCCTATCCACTCAGCCCCGACCCATCTTTCCCTATCCACTCAGCCCTGTCCCATCCATCCCTATCCCCTGTGCCCTGACCCATCTATGCTTGTTCTCTTAGCTCTGCCCCATTCATCCATGTCCCCCAGCTCAGCCCCATTCATCCATGTCCCCTCAGCTTAGCCACATCCATCCATGGCCCTCCATTTCGTCCCCATTCACCTCTGTCCCCTCCGCTCTGCCCCACAACCCTGTCCCCTCAGTTCTGTCTCATCCACCCCACTACCCCCAGCTCTGCCCCATCCCCTCAGATCTACGCCTCTCCATCCCTGTCCTCTCAGCTTTGCCCATCTACCCCTCTTCCTTCAGGCTCTGCCAGTCTCTCCATCTTTCTTCCAGCTCTGCCCATCTGCCCCCCCCCCACCAGCTCTACCCAGCCATTCCTGTCCTTTTCATTTTGCCCATCTATCCCCTTCTACTCAGATATCTCTCCATCCATCCATTCATGCCCTTCTTGTTTCGTCCATCCCTCTTCCTCAATACTCGGAGGAGGGCAAGCAGTCCTTCTTAGTTTTGGCCATGGAATTTATAGACCCCTGACTCGCGACTTTCCACCACAAAGGGGCCCACATGCCGCCCAAGGGCCCACATAAACCTAGAGCCGGCCCTGGCCTAAACACTTCTAACACACCTCTCCCCGTCTCCCAAGGTTCCCCCGGCCCCTCCCCCTAAACCTGGCGCTATTGTAGCACCCTTTCCTCAGCCAAGACACCCCAGCCCATGTTCTGCCCTTACAATGCTATAGCCTCAGTATCATGACTGTGCGGGGCCCATACCCACCCCTGCCACACTATCTGCCCCGACAACGCTAAAGCTTTATTACCATCACTTATCATATATCCACCCTTACCCGTGATCTGTTTCTTAAAGCGGACCAACAGTCAAAAATGACTTAAACCAGACCAACACAGCAAACAGTGCTAATATGCATCCCTCCCAACTGTCCCTGATTTGAAGGGACTGTCCCTCTTTTGAGTCCAAGTCCCCCTGTCCCTCGTTGTTCTCCTCTGTTCCTCTTTGAGGTGTAACATGCAGATCTGCATCAATAAATGATTCATTTGCCTATTCAAAGTGTTTGTATTATTTTAACTGTTACAATCTCCTATCCATCCCTCAATGAGGGGGTGTGGCCTAAATTACCAAATGCCTCCCTAGGGCTGCACATAAAAATAAATCTTTTTATGTGGAATCAAATCATGCATATAAATAAAGAAAATGTTTCCTCCAATAGAGCTTATGAATGTATAGAACTAAGGAGAGTAATCATTTTAATTCACAAATGCCCACTACGGGGAGCACTAGCCACCAGTGGCATAAAGGTTGCGGCTGCAGGAGTCACGGTTGTGATGGGGCCCTGATCAGCTGATCATGTGGGGGGGGGGGGGGGGGGCAATTCCGGGTCATGTGGGGATCACGGGTGCTTTGCAGTGTGAAACCTCCCAGGTCGCTGGCGGCCGCAACCCCTGCTACCCTTTAACACGTAGCGCGCCCACGCCGGCCATTCACAAATTCCAGGGCACGCGCCCTGCTAAAGGGAAAGCGGGTATGTGGCCGCTGCTCGCGCATGCGCCATTGGACCAGGAAAGAAGGTACGTTTTTGGGCGACCTGGGGGTTTGACACAGTGGGGCATCCTAAATCTGGATGCCCTGGGGGACGCGAGTATGCCTGCCCTGGAATCTCATAGGCTCCAGGGTGGGTTTTGGTCCACTTTAAATCTGTAATGTAAAGAGCAGTCAAGGATCGGTGGGCATGGAGCAGTTCAACTCAACCACCATATCTGCATGATGCTGTCTGGCCTTCGCGGTACAAGTCTTTTTTTGGCATTGTAAAAATGGACCTATCTCCACCCCATTGCGTCAGATTGTGTGGGTCACACCTATGCTTGTGGGTGCAGGGGAGGATAGTTGCTCCTGCCTCTGCTTGTCTGCCTTTTCGCTGCTTCTTTGTATAGGTCCACCTTTCAGTGTTAAAAATGGTGGTCCTACATAAATAAAATCCAGGGGCTGGGCTACAGAAAAGGGACTGGATCTCAGCAACAACATCTATATTTATCAGCTCACCCGTATGAATCTTCTGCATGGCAGGTACGCGAACAATTATTTACACTTAGCCTGGAAAGTTCCTTTAAGGCAGTGCCTCATCCTGAATCTGGATGCTCCAGGGAGTGAGCAGACCTCCTCTTGACTGGAGGTCTGCATTAATCTACGTACAGACCGCTGCACTGGAAACTACAAAAGGGCAAAATGGTGAACTCGGAGGCTCCTCTCCTCTGTCGCAGTCCATAATGTCACACCTAATGTATTAGTTCATATTCGGCTAAGCTGGGTGTTCAGCTAAATTTAGTTCACTGAAGCCGACGTCGCTAAGATTCCAGGTCAGATTCCTCAGTAACCCGGCGCACCTCGCCTCCCGATACACACACTGCTCGGCGCGACCTAAAGTCGCCAGGTACTCTGACACTACAGAAAATTCTGATAAAGGGCTTTACCTCCAGCAGCACCTGAATATAAAGGGGGCCCCGGCAGCGCTATACCTTTCCTTTAGTTCCACTGTTGGTGTGACACTGTTGTGTTACAGCGGACCCACACACCCACACATTACAAAGTGATGTTGAACCACTGGTCATGTCTGTTGGGGGGGGGCTACCTGATTAGTGATGCCCCCTCCCCCGCTCATAGCCCCCCGGAAACCTGGCCCCCAAAGATTGACCTTTTCTGAGATTGGTTCCAATGGCGATGTAGTAACCAGTGTAACCATGATCAGTATCTCCAACTTCGTGTGGCTCCAGCAACCACAAAAAAAGCGACACTCATAGTGTCACAGTTTAATTATATGGATTGTATAGATTGAATGATAGCTGATAGCACTGACCCACCAGGTCACTCAATTAAACAATCCCATAATCTTATTAATTCAATCCATATAATTAAACTGTGCAAAAAAGTGATGTAAAAGTGAAGTGCTATTTATAGAATGACAATTTCTCAAAATCCAAGGAGGAAATCAGGCAGTGTGAAAACACATGCAACATATCACCTTAAAATGGACCAAAACTCATGGCGATCGGCCTGGGAAACTCTAAACTTCCCGGTGCGATTGCTGTGGATTTTGGCTCCCTCGGGCGCGGCTCGTGCATGCGCTGTTGGTCCGGAAAAAAAGGTAAGTGTATGGGCAACCTGGGGGGTTTCACACAGCGGGGCAAAGCCGCGGCCACATCCCCACTATTCCTCTAGCAGGGCACGTGGCCACGACAGGCATTTGTGAATGGTTGGCCCAGTCACGCTCCTTGTAAGAGGGTAGTGGGGTATGCAGACGTCAGCGCATCCTCTGTAGGACCGGGAAGAGGTGAGTTTGTTTTGGCAACCTGGGGGGCTTTGCACAGTGGGGCACCCTGATCGGGAGGCAAGGACCAAAGCCCAGGAGAGTCAAAATCCTGGGTTTTGGGTCACTTTCTGAAACTCAGATATGGTATCCCCGCTGCTCCATTCAAGAGGCTTGTTTTCCCACGCGTTCCGTGGTCCCCTGCAATTGACCACTTCCTCATGGCTCAGAAGCTCCCCACCACATCCGCTGCTATTTAAGCCCCACCACAGCCAATGGGTTCCCACGTGCACCCCGACGTGTGCGACAGCCCTGGCAGGATGTCGCCCACACATGCAGGAGTTGCACCATTGAGTCCCTTCCAATAGCGGCACTCTCCTACATGCTTCTCCTCCCGTTGGCTGCCCCCCCCCCAGACCCCTCAACCACCTGCATCACACAGCAATGCTGCACAACCATGGGCAGTAAATTACTATGGCCCTGCCAGGGATAGCAATTGAGAAAAGGAGTGCGGGAGAGATGAGTTCCAGGGTCTGGGCCAGGCATGAATAGCAGTGCGGTCTAAAACACTCCAGGGTTGGCAGATCACTTGTTCCTGAGGCATCCCGATTTCATGTGGACCAAAAGGATTTTGACTATCCTGGGTTTTGGTCCTTTCCCCCCGGGGCACCCCGATCGGTTGCTGCCTGAAACCCGCCAGATCGCCTAAGACAACTCTTCCTGGCCCTACAGCGCTTGCGCAGCTGCTCGGCCAATCAGCACGCTCGGGGGCGCTGACATCACGCCGTCTAAGGCTTCATCTAGGAGCAGCAGCTCCTAGCGTACTGAAGGCCGCATCCTCTGCTTCCCTCTAACAGGAGGCGTGCCCACGCCGGCCTCTCAGAAATGCCTGCCGCAGGCACGCGCCCTGCTAGAGAGATAGCGGGGATGCGGCCATGGCTCGCGCATGCGCCATTGGACCCAGAGACTAGGTAAGTGAGTGGGGCGACCTGGGGGGTTTCACACAGCGGGGCATCCCAATCTTGAATGCCCCGGGTTGGGGAGAACCAGCCGGCCCAGGAGTCTTATAGATTCCTGGGCCTCGGCATGGGTTTTGGTCCACTATAAGATGTCCTGCTCTGTGAAACTCCTCACCAGTTATTCCATGGTGTATGTATGGGCTGTGGAGACATCTCGGGCTACCCCCCGCTGATGTGCATACCAGACGGCCAGCATTCAATATAGATTGCCGAATGATGCAACCTATTCTTCTTGGCTGGAAACCCATGCATGCGCAATGGGAGCATGGTGCGAGGTAAGAATACCGGCGATCCACAGGGATTCACACCAAGGCAAGTGTATTTTTTTTAATGGACCAAAACTCATTGCCCCCATGTTTTATATGCAGACCTGTGTGTGAAACCCCCTGGGATTGGTGACATACTCACCTCGCCTTGCATTTCCACTGTGCATGTGCAGGCTCTCATCCAATCACAGCTCTATGCTGTGCATGTTAATGTAGGGCATTTCTGGGGGAAAAAGAGGGACAATTGATAAATTAAGCTACACCTGCTCATTGATTGATGGATAGGTTGTAACATCTAAAACAATATAAACACTTTGAATAGGCAAATTAATAATTTATTAATTCAGATCTGCATGTTAAACCTGAACCATACCTCCCAACTGTCCCTGATTTGGAGGGACTGTCCCTCTTTTGAGTCTAAGTCCCCCTGTCCCTCGTTGCTCTAATTTGTTCCTCTTTGAGGTGTAACATGCAGATCTACATCAATAAATGTTCATTTGCCTTTGCAAAGTGTTTATATAGTTGATACTGTTACACCCTACCTCCTATCCATCCCTCAACGAGGGGGCGTGGCCTAATTGTACAAACGTCCCTCTTTTCCACCCTGAAAAGTTGGAAGGTATGCTGAACGAGGGACAAATGAAAGCAACAAGGGAAAGGGGGACATGAACTCAAACGAGGGACAGAGTCCCTTATATTCGTTTTACCTTTAAAGTGGACCAACACCCAGGATTTTGACTATCCTGGGTTTTGGTCCACTTCAGCGGGGCACCCCGATCGGGGGTGCCCCGCTGTGTGAAACCCCGAAAAACTCACCTCTCCTCGCTCCCACGTGACTGCTGCTGCCAATCCCCGCCGACGGACAAGAGAGCGTGCCCGCCGCCGCCTCCCGCGCGTCACTCTTACAGGTCGCGCGCCCGCACCAGCCATTCACAAACGGCCGGCGCGGGTGCGCGTCCTGCCAGAGGGACGCGCGGGAGGCAGCGGCGGGCGCCGCTGGATCGAGGATAAGGTAGGGATTTCGGGGATCTGGGGGGGGGGTTTCACACAGTGGGGCACCCCCGATCGGGGTGCCCCGCAGTCAGGGCCGATCTTGGGAGGGTGTTGGTCCACTTTAATTACAAGTTTTCACACTTCCCCCACAACGGGTTACAAGCCTCACAACACATTTTAAATCAGAGCATTAAAGCAGACCTCAACCAATTACTCTGCACTAACCACCAGAACCCTTTCTGATGACATAAGCATCTACATCCATCCAAAACAATCATCTACCTCAAGTCACACCGCCTAGCTGTACCTCAGGAACACCGCTTATTTCACTTCAGCACCGACCCACAACATCTAATCCATCTAGGTTCCACCAACCACATTGCTCCAACCAGATAGAAACTCAACTCACCCTGAACAAGGAATCATACACCACAAACCAGCTCAAAGAACTCAGAATACAGGGCCAATAGTGTAATCAACACTGACCAATCTGTATAACGCTACCTGACAGGAGAAATCCCTCAGACAGCAAGATTAAAAATTCCAACAATTTTTGAGGCCTAATTAGTCAGAGGCAATGATACCTAGTTGTTTCTGATTTGATTAAAAGGTGGAAACACCCCCTTCACTTTGGTAATACTATTGCATTTGTTTATTCATACTTTTATGTCTATATACTAACCTATTTTTCCTCACAGGATTAAGGAGAACATTAACCCTTTATTTACTCTGCCTTTTAACCTGCCTTTTTATCCACAGCGCACCTACACTAATCTCTTCTCCACCTCGGTCCACACCTAAGTTAGAACAGATTTAACCCATCTACATTTCTCCCAGGGAATACAGATTTTTCCCTCAAGTAGGAGCTGCTCAAATTATCTAATTGCGCTTTCCTCAGTCCAATTCCTTCAAATGAGGGACAGTCCCTCCAAATGAGTTGTGGAAAAATGCATGAAGCTTTGTTTGGAAACAGGCATAGGAAGTGAGGAGCAGCCACATCCCAAGATTCCCTGAGGTCTGTCAGGACGGGGAAAAGGCTGGCAATGGAGTGTTTTAGAATCCAGGGCTGACAATAAAGGGTTTTGGAAGATTCGTAAAATAGAAAGAATGGTGGAGGCCAGGGCCGAATTGAGTGTAGTGGAGGCCCCTGGGCACAAAATCTGATAGAGGCCCCAGATACAATATTTTTTTCCCTTTAAAATAATATTCCAGCTAAGTAACTGATTGGTGGTTGTAGGGCGCGCGCCCTCCTCATAATCCGACCCTGATGGGTAATGTGGAAAAGTGAGAAAGATGGTGAAATTGTATGAAAAAAAGAGAGAAATGGAGGAAAGATAGAGATGCAGAGGAAATGTGGAAGAAATCCTCACCCTAGCAAGAAGCGGTCAAGCACCGCGAAGCTCAGGTGGATAGCCCCCGCCGCCCTGGCTCACCTCCCCAGCTGAAGTGCTGTCATTTTATTGCCTAAGTATCCTCTCTATGTTTGGATGGTTCATTTGAATAATAGATTGTTTACTCATTGTCCATTGTCTCTTGCGCATCAATGGTATATTTTTGTAATTGTCTAATAAGGGTTGTAGATAGATTATAGTTCATATATGGTTTGGTAGTGTGAGATTGTTAGTAGTATTTTACTAGTGGGTGTAATAATATTGGCACATGGTAGTGCCTGTATATTTATTGGCTGTTATTACTGTGTCGGTTTGGATATGTTTTTATACAGAGTGTAATTAATTATATTAATATTATATTATAATTTTTGCGCTTTGTGTTTTTTGCTATATTTGCACATTTTTTTTGCACATTGCTATTATGGGGGTTTCTTTAATATAATGCTCTTTTGTGCCGGCACAAAAATATATATACAAAAAACAACAATTAAAGGGACACAAGAAAACTCTTTATCTTTGGGTAATAATAATAATTGTTTTCATTAGATATAAAAAGATTTCCTTTGAACATCATGATATGAAGGAGGAGAGGAATAAATCTGAGCCACAGCCATATATTTTGTGGGTAATTGTTGAGAGGATGGATTCTGGGAGTAGGCAGGGGGCTTTTTAATATGTGTGTTATGTGTTGTGATTATGTGTTTTTTAACTTTGCTACATACGGATCTAATAAACTTTTTTGATATTATTATTGGTTGTGCTCCTATTTGTTGGACCCCAGGGAGAGTAAAATATCCCGGGCTCCAGTAGATTTTTCTTGAAATGTGGAAGAAAAAGATGGAGGGAATGTGTAAAAAGGAAAGCACAGGAAATGTGGAAGAGAGCGAATAATGGAGGAAATGTAAAAAACAACAATAGAAGGAATGTAAAAAAGAGCAAAAGATGGAGGAAATTTGTTACCCTGAGTATGGGCTACAAATTGATCAAACCACATGGCTCAGGTTGACCTCTATGGAGAACGCCATTTTCCGATTGGCTGGACACAGGGGTAGGGGGCGCATTTTTGAAGCCCATTTAAAAGTTTGCAGATCAATTAAGTCTTTTTGAATTGGCCACGCCCCCTGTGTACATCCCAATCACAGCTGTACACACTATCACAGCTCCCGGCTGGAATCACACGACTATTGTGCTTTTCTCACCCTCTTACTTTCCCCAGCACAGTGTCGCCCCATTTTAATTTGTATGTTTATGCAATCAGTGTCAGGAAGCAAACAGGGCATCCCCCCCCCCCCCCCCCCAATTCCTATCTGCATATGTAAGATTACAGCCCCCATCACTTCCTGGTGTTACGCAGATCATAGCTGGCTATAAAGGTGAAATGACGTGTTCATCTATCGGCCAATCTGATGTGAGGCTAATAAAGCTTCCCAATTATCAGCTATAAAAGTGTAAGAAATTATCATTAACGACTCATGCGTTATATCTGGTAAAAAATAATCAGATGGGTTGGAATTAATTCACCAATTATCTGTCATGGTCTAATGGAAAGTTCAGTGACACCTGTACCAATAGCATAGTGTGAGATTGTAGAGTGTGATCATCATCACTGTACACATAGGGAATCTGGAGAAGGAACACCCATCCTGGGGATCTATTAACAGTATAGAGAATAACCATCATCACTGTACACATAGGGAATCTGGAGAAGGCAACGCCCATCCTGAGGATGTATAAACAGCATGGAGCATAGAGAAAAAGGCCATGTCAATCCTAACGGTGTAACAATCCCAAATCCCCAGCAGTGTGCGCGTCCCCACCCCCATGTGAATGAGGGTTTTGTTCCGCTGTAATGCAATAGCATACATAGTGACTGTCATTACTGTACAATCTGGAAACGTTAAAGTGGACCAACACCCAGGATTTGGACTTTCCTGGGTTTTGGTCCGATCGGGGGTGCCCCGCTGTGTGAAACCCCCCAGAAAGCCCCGAAAATTCACCTCTCCCCGCTCCCACGTGACCGCTGCAGCCAATCCCCGCCGGCAGACAAGTGAGAGGCAGCACCGGACAAGCAGAGCGCATCCGCCGCCGCCGCCTCCCGCGCGTCCCTCTTACAGAGAGCGCGGGAGGGAGTGCGCCCTGCTAGAGGGAAATGCGGCGGACGCGCATGCGCCGCTGGAACGTGGAAAAGGTAGGATTGTGGGCTTCCTGGGGGGTCTCACCCCGCGGGACATCCCGATTTCGGATGCCCCGCGGGGAGGGATCTGATCGGCCCCCTGGGTGTTGGTCCACTTTAAAGCGGAACAAAACCCACCTGGCTTGGCCTTGGAATCTAAAAGATCATCATCATGTTATTATTACTACTACTATTATTATTAAAGCGGAAAAAAACCTGGGATTTTGATTGTCTCGAGTTGTGATCCTTGCCCCTCGGGCATCCTGATTTCCGCTCTGGGTTCCCCCCTAGATCAAGCCCCTGCAAAACCCTGAACTCTTACCTGTCACCTCGCTGGCTTAGAAAAATGAGAAAATGCATCTGCATGATTGGCCGGCGTCAGTCACGTGTCCCATACTCGGCCGGTAGTTGACAAAGCAGAAGCACAAACACGGGACACATGACCGCCACCGGCCAATCGTGTGCCCACATTTCCCAGAGGGAGCAAAGGGACAGGTAAGTTATGGGTTTTGTAAGGGCTTGATTAAGGTGGGTACCCCATCAATCGGAAAGCATCCTCCTCCAGTGGGGCATTCCGATTGTGACCCCCCATTGAGTGGGCGTTATTCCGTTTTTTAATGCTTGGCAAATGGCTCTGTGAACAGCAATCGGGAGCAAAGTTGCCCGCATCCCCAACTGTGGGTGTGCTTCCGTCCCCAGCCAACCTGAATGGGTCATCAGCCTAAAGATCCTTACATGCCGCCAGATGTGGCAACCAGGGGGGTTTACATGGCGGGGCATCCCGATCTGGGATGCCCAAGGGGAATCTTTTTGATAATAATGGTAATACACTTTTATAATCTAGGAACTACCCTAACGGTGACTTTGGCTCAGTGTCTGGGCCCACTGGAGGATCTCCTGGTAGTCTGGTGCCCCAGTCCGACATTGTGTGTGTGCGTATATATATATATATAGAAACATAGAAATATAGAAGGTTGGCGGCAGAAGGAGACCACACGGTCCATCTAGTCTGCCCTTATGTGTATACTGTATGTACTCTTTATCTTAGGATAGATGTGTGCTTATCCCAGGCATGTTTAAATTCAGTGACTGTTGATTTTTCAACTACCTCCGCTGGAAGTTTGTTCCAAGCATCTACTACTCTTTCTGTAAAATAATATTTTCTAACATTGCTCCTGATCTTCCCCCCGACTAGCTTCAGGTTGTGCCCCCTTGTTCTATCATTAAACCGGACCTTCACCATGATTTAATGAAAAGCCCAAACTCTTAAAAAACGGTTCCCCAGCATCTAAAATTAATATATTTTACGTTTTTAGTCACTAACTTATTATTGTTTCCCCCACTGGGCTGAAACTCTGTTCAGGACTTTAGGATATGGGCGCCGCCATCTTGACTCAGAAGCATCACACTTACTGAGGAGAGGAGAGTGGGATAAGGTACAGGGGGGCGGGTTATAGCTGTGCTCTGCTCAGACAAAGCAGAGCTGGGGTCAGGTAACGGTCAGCAATCCCAGAATGCAGAGCAGCACAGTCAGGAGGCGCTTCCTGTTTGCAGGCTGCCTGATAAGATGGCAGCTTCCATAAGCCGCCATTTTGGATGTTTAAAGTGGACCAACACCCAGGATTTTGACTATCCTGGGTCTTGGTCCACTTCGGTGGGGCACCCCCGATCGGGGTGCCCCGCTGTGTGAAACCCCCCCTAACCCCCCGAAAAACTCACCTCTCCCCGCTCCCAGCGCCGACGTACAAGCCAGGTCCAGGAACGTCTAAGCGGCTGCCGCCGCCGCCGCCTCCCGCGCGTCCCTTTTGACGCGCGCGCGCCCGCGTCGGCCATTCGCAGACGGCCGGCGCGGGCGCGCGCACGGCTACAGGGGTGCGAGGGAGGCGGCGCCGGCCGCCGCCGAAGATCAGGTAAGGTTTTTCGGGGGTTTTGGGGGGGTTACACCCCGCGGGACATCCCGATCTCGGATGTCCCGCGGGGTGGGGGGTGATCGGCCCGGGAATCTTATAGATTCCCGGGCCGATCACCCGTGGGTGTTGGTCCACTTTAAAGGCTCATAACATGAAATAGATACAGGTAGGATGATTTTTAATGTGAGCAATATGTATGTACAGGGTGTGGAAAACATATAAGATAGACTCTTATTCAGAGTGAAGGTCCGCTTTAAGTTTCTTCTTAAAAACACTTCCCTCCTGAACCTTATTTAATCCTTTCACATATTTAAAGGTCTCAATCATGTCCCCCCTCTCCCTTCTTTCCTCCAGACTGTACAAATTAAGTTCTTTAGGTCTCTCCTGATAAGTTTTAAGTTTAAGTCCTTCCACCATTTTTGTTGCCCGCCTTTGGACCCGTTCTATTTGAATAATGTCTTTTTGCAGGTAAGGTCTCCAGAACTCCACACCGTATTCTAGCTGTGGCCTCACCAGGGCTCTATACAGCGGCATCACAACCTCCCTCTTCCTACTGGTGATGCCTCGAGCTATGCAGCCGAGCATCCTGCTTGCTTTTCCCACTGCCTGGCTACACTGTCCACTCATCTTGCAGCTATCAGTAATCAGTGTCCCTAAATCTCTCTCCTCCGAGGTCCTGGATAACACAGTACTGCCCATACGGTACTCAGAGCAGGGATTCCTTCTACCCAAGTGCAGGATTTTACATTTAGAGACATTAAACTCTATTTTTTAAACTCAAAACTAAGGTTTTGACCATCTATCCAGTAAAGCTAAATCATTTTCCATGTTGCAGACACCTCCAGGAATATCCACCCTATTACTAACCTTTGTATCATCAGCAAACAGACAAACGTTTCCTACCAAGCCTTCTCCTATGTCACTTACAAATATATTAAAAAGAATGGGGCCCAGGACAGAGCCTTGCGGCACACCACTTGTAACTCGCCTTTGTTCAGATTGCACGCCATTTACAACAACGCTCTGATACCGATCCCTCAGCCAACTGGAAATCCACTGAACTATCCAGGGATTGAGTCCTACCTTCAATAACTTATCTATGAGCTCCTTATGTGGTACAGTGTCAAAACTTTAAAGGGACTATATATAGCCCAGTCATACAATAATCAGTAAAATTAGAGGCTGGCATTGTCTAATAAAATAAAAATGTTTTAAAGTGGACCAAAACCCACCACGATAGATTCCTGAGCCGATCGATTCTTTCCCCCCGGGGCATCCAAAATCCGAAACCCCCCAGGTTGCCCCATACACTTACCTTGTTTACCAGACCGACGGCGCAAGTGCGAGCTGCATCCCCGTTATCCCTCTAGCAGGCATTTGTGAATGGCTGGTGTGGGCACACTCCCTGTTAGAGGGAAGCGGGGGATGCGACTGTCAGCGCGCTTGGAGCTGCTGGCCTTAGATGGCGTGATGTCAGCGGCTCCGAACGCGCTGATTGGACGAGCGGCCATACATGCACCAAAAAAGTGAGTTGGCTTAGGTCATCTGGGGGGTTTCACACAGCGGGGCATCCCAATTGGGGTGCCACGGGGAGAGGACCAAAACCCGGGATAGTCAAAATCCTGGGTTTTGGTCCACTTTAAATAATAATATAAATTATTACGCTCACTAATGAAAATATAATACACAACAGTATAACCTGAAATTCGATATTTTTACAAAGATTATCATTATTCTATCCGCAGTAGCGCTAATAAACCATTCATTAATTTTATTTAGCAATTGACATGATAGCAGAGTTTATTTATAGCGAGATAGTAGCAGAGCGCATGCGCATTAAAGCATATGCTCAGTCCTATAATACACAGGCAATTCGTTCATAATAAACGGACCGCTTCCAAGTACTGTATGTGGGCGTGGCCTGCACAGCGTCGGTCTTTTTCAGATATTCTTGTCCTTATCTCATTGGACGCGCCATCTTAGTGTCCCTCCCTCAATGGCTCTGCCAGATGCTAATCGCCCGCCTTGATTCCGCCCCTTCGTATGGTTCTGGAATCCTGATTGGCTCTGTGAATTATCAAACAAACCAAAACCCGCCCACATTCCTGAGCTTTGCAGCTGCGTTTCCCCTTGAGGGTAATGGAGGCGAGCTGATTGGCTGAAATAAGGGACGCTGAGCGCTGAGCGGGCGGTGATTGGCTGAAGCAAGGGGAGGGCGTGCCCGCAGCACGGGAGTGGGCGGAGGCTATGCCGGGCTGTCAGTCTGCTCCTGGACACCGGTGAAGGAGGATAATCGGGCTTTACACAGACTGGGATCTCCCTGACCTCCCGGCGGACCCCGCACCCCGCTTACATCGAGAAACACCCGAAAATCGCCCGATTTGCTCACCAGTCTGACACCATCTGTGATCCGGCGTTTCCCTTTAATTCTGTTGCTCAGAAGAGATTGAGTCCCTTTAAAGTTCAGCAGCTGACAGGAGAGTGTCCCCGGGTGTCTGTCTGTGGGATTGTCATCAGCACATCGCTCCCACATCATCTCCATCAACCCACATCCTGACAATGGAGATATTGGAAAGCGCAGATTCCATCATGCAATGGGATCGTAAGCTCAGCGAGCTGTCCGAGGTGGCCGATGGCGACTCACTCTACAATACGGTGAGGACCTGCACTGTCCTGGGGATTGGGGGGGGTATATGGTCCATACACACCGAGATCTGATCGGCCAGCTGCCACTGTCACCCTTCTGTCGGTAATATGACATATGATCCATCACTTTGCAGTACCCACATAAAATGCAGTCTGATCGATCAGTCTGCAGACAATCATCTTTCCTGTAAGTTGTATAGACTACAATCTGATCAATCAGTCTGCAGACAATCATCTTTCCTGTAAGTTGTATAAACTACAATCTGATCAATCAGTCTGTGACAATCATCTTTCCTGTAAGTTGTATAGACTACAATCTGATCAATCAGTCTGCAGACAATCATCTTTCCTGTAAGTTGTATAGACTACAATCTGATCAATCAGTCTGCAGACAATCATCTTTCCTGTAAGTTGTATAGACTACAATCTGATCGATCAGTCTGCCGACAATCATCTTTCCTGTACGTTGTATAAACTACAATCTGATCAATCAGTCTGCGACAATCATCTTTCCTGTAAGTTGTATAAACTACAATCTGATCAATCAGTCTGCGACAATCATCTTTCCTGTAAGTTGTATAGACTACAATCTGATCAATCAGTCTGCAGACAATCATCTTTCCTGTAAGTTGTATAAACTACAATCTGATCAATCAGTCTGTGACAATCATCTTTCCTGTAAGTTGTATAGACTACAATCTGATCAATCAGTCTGCAGACAATCATCTTTCCTGTAAGTTGTATAGACTACAATCTGATCAATCAGTCTGCAGACAATCATGTTTCCTGTAAGTTGTATAGACTACTATCTGATTGATCAGTCTGCAGACAATCATCTTTTCTGTGAGTTGTTTAAGATCTGATCGGTTTTATTTGCTGTACCCATTAACTTTACGATAGGGTATAAAATCCACATACAACACAATACGATCAATCAGTTTGCAGACAATCATCTTTCCAGTATGTTGTATAGAATACAGTCTGATCGATCAGGTTGCAGACAATCATCTTTCCTTAAGATGTTAAGACACAATCTGACCAATCACTTTTCAATACATTTACAGTAAGATCAAAAAAGACCCGTGTGCAATACAATCTGATCGATCAGTTTGCAGTCATCTTTCCTTAATATGTTTAGACACAATCAGATCAATCAGTTTGCAATACCCATTAACTTTACAGTAAGATAAAAAACATATACAAGTCAATCTGATTGATCAGTCTGAGGACCATCAACTTAGCAGTAAGTTGTATAGACTCCAATCCGATTGATCCGTTTGCTATAGCCATTAACTTTACAATAGGATATAAAACCCACATAAAATGCAATCCGATCTATCAGCTTTCAGGCGATCATCTTTCCACTATGATGTTTAAACACAATCTGATCGATCAGTTTGCTGTGTCCATTTAATTTCTTTTGGCTCTATGTCAGCTTTGCAATAGGTAGACTGCAATTCAATTGATCATCTTTCCACTAAGATGTATAGACCAAATCTGAGCTATTGGTTTGTAGAGTTAGTTTCTTTCATTTTGACAGTATGACCATTTGTTTGATCACTTTTTAGAGTTGATCAACATTCCATTAGTTAGTTTAGCTCATATACATTGCAATCTGACTGCTAAGTCTGCAGACCATCCTCTTCTATAGGAAATATATACTACAGTCTGATCGAACAGTTTGCAGTTGGTCAGTTTTCCAATAGGTAGACTAAAATCTGAAAAATCCGCTTTCAGATCATCATGCCAGTAAAATTTAACCTGATCGATCAGTTTGCAGAATAGGTTCGTTTCCTGTTGGTATATGGCCCACATACACTGCCATCTGATCCATCAGTTTTTAGGAGTTGTTCATCATTCCAATAGGTACACTGCAATCCAATCCATCACCTTTAGATCATCTTTCCAAGTAACTTGTATAGACCACAATCTGATCGGTCGCTTTGCAGAGTCTGTTACTTTTCTTTTGACAGTATGGCCCATGTACATTTCCATGTGTTTGATCAGTTTGCAAAGTAAGATCGACTTTCCAATAGGTGATAGATCTGACTGATGATTTTGCAGACAATCATCTTTACACTAGTAAAAATAAATTACAATCTGATCGATCAGTTTGAAGTCAATTAATTCACTGGTAGGGTATAAAGTTTATATAGACTGCTCAGTCAGTTTGCAGACAATCCTTTCAGTAGGATGTTTCTTTTCTGTTGCTATTATGCCCCCCCCCCCCCTCTGTAATTTGATCAATTTGCAGAACTGATTAACATTGCAGTAGGGTTTATATTCTGCATAGACTGCATTACAATCAATCTGTTTGCAGTTGATCATCTTTACATTTGAAAGTATAGATTACAATCTGATCGATTAGTTTGCATCGTCTGGCGACTTTCCAATAGGAAGTAAAGCATGCTTGCAATCCGATCAATCTGTTTGCAGACGATCATCTTTTTAATAGGAAGTATAGTCTATACTGATCAGTTACAGTAAGTATCACCCACATAGACTTACTTCAATCTGATCAATCAGCCTGCAGAATCAGTTACTGGCTCTGATTCACTGTCATTTGATCAATCAACTTTCCAGTCGTTGGTATAGCCCACATACACTGCAATCCATCAGTTTGCAGACAATCACCTTTCAACAGGAACTATAGATGACATAAGGGTTGATTCAGCACCAGGTGAAAAAACTGACAGGCAATGAAAGTGAATGGCAGATTTCTCCCCTAAAAAAAGAAGTGAGTTTTCTCACCTGGCTCTGAATCAACCCCATAGACTACAATCTGATCAGTGATACACTGCAATCCATTCAATCAGTTTGAAGTTGCTCATCCGTCCATTAGGAATTATGGCCAACATATGCTACAATCCAATTAGCCAGTTTGCAGAGTTGATTATTTTTGTGAATGGGAGTATAAACAAATGTATTGTAATTGATCAATCACTTTGCAGGGTGTATTGAATATCCAGGTGTCTGTCTTAAATTCCATTAAAAAAAACAATTCCCCCCCCCCCCCCCCCCATTAAGATTGTCTGTCCTGATTGTAAGAAGAAATCATTGTCTGATGACCAGCATAAGGCCATTCATGAGTAATACGATCGTTGCCCGTCAGCCCTTTCTTTATTGATACCCGTGGACGGGTAATCTGAGGTTAAGGTCACCTAGATGTTTTTTTTTTCTTGGACAATCCCTGCACAGGACATCGACACGCTTTGTCAGCCTGGCTGTTTTATGGTTTAGGTTGGTGGTTTGATAATCTGATCTACCTCTACATTCACAATTAATGATTTTTCTATTGATGGGGTAGAGAAATAATCTGTCGGCTAAAGTGAGTAAAGTCAATTAATGTCTTCTTAGTCTTTTCACTGCATCCTTTTCTGATTGGATTATAATCAAATCTAGCATGTCAAGTTGGATGTGGATGCACACAGCACACAACCTCTGCTCTGCTCTACCAAACTAGCTAACCAATATATTTGGACTATAATTAGTAAGGTGAGATCTGATTGGTCCCTGATCTCAGGGCTGGATTAAGTATGGCAGATCCCCCTCATACAGTAATTTTTTTTTTTTTTTTTGTTCTTGGGCCAGGCAGCTGTGGGGGCCTATTAGGCTGCTTTGAAGGCCCAGTTAGGTTGCTGTGGGGCCAGGCTGCTGGTTTTAGTCTGTAGTGGTGCAAGGCTGCTGTGCGGACCCTCTTAAAGTGGACCAAAACCCAGGATTTTGACTATTCTGGGTTTTGGTCCTTTCCCCCAGGGCACCCCGGATCGGGGAAGCCCTGCTGTGTGAAACCCCCCAGATCACGAGCACGACTCACCTCTCCTCAGTCTTATGGCGCATGCGCGCCTGCTTGTCCAATCACCTTGCTCGGAGAAGCTGTCTAAGGCCAGTGGCTCTGAGCGCACTGGCGGTCGCACCCCCCCACTTCCCTCTAATCAGGAGCGTGCCCACGCCGGCCTTAAGTGTGGTAGAGCTCCCCTCATACAGTCCATTTTTATTTATTTTTTTGCTCTGGGGCCAGGCTGCTATGGGGACCCTATTAGGCTGCTGTAGGGCCAGACTGCTGTGCAGGCCCAGTTAGGTTGCTGTGGGGGCCCTGTTAGGCTGCTGTAGGGCCACACTGCTGTGCAGGCCCTGTTAGGCTGCTATGTGGGCCCTATTAGGCTGCTGTAGGGCCAGGCTGCTGTGCAGGCCCAGTTAGGTTGCTGTGGGGGCCCTGTTAGGCTGCTGTAGGGCCACACTGCTGTGCAGGCCCTGTTAGGCTGCTATGTGGGCCCTATTAGGCTGCTGTAGGGCCAGGCTTCTGCGGGGGCCCTGTTAGACTGCTTTGGGGACCAGGCTGCTGGGGCGACCCTGAAAGGCTAAGGTAGGGCTCGGCTGCTTTTGGGGACCAGGCTGCTGGAGGGACCCTTTTCTGCTGCTGCAGGCCCCAGCCTGTTATGGGACACTATAAGTCTGTTGTGTGGCCAGGCTTCTCCGGGGGGCCCTGTTAGACTGTTTTGGGGACCAGGCTGCTGGGGCGACGCTGAAAGGCTGAGGTAAAGTTAGTCTACTTTTGGGGCCCTGTTCTGCTGCTGCAGGGCCCAGCCTGTTTTGGACACTATAAGTCTGCAGGGAGCCCTGTTAAGCTGAGGTAGAGCTAGGCTGCTTTTGGGGCCCTGTTAGGCTGCTTTGGGGACCAGGCTGCTGGGGCGACCCTGAAACGCTGAGGTAAAGCTAGTCTACTTTTGGGGCCCTGTTAGGCTGCTGAAGGGCCCATTCTGTTTTGGACACTATAAGGCTGCTGTGTGGCCAGGCTGTAGTAGGGGGCCCTGTTAAGCTTAGGTAGAGCTAAGGCTGCTTTTGGGGCCCTGTAAGGCTGCTTTTGGGGCCCTGTTAGGCTGCTTTTGGGGCCCTGTTAGGCTGCTTTTGGGGCCCTGTTAGGCTGCTTTTGGGGCCCTGTAAGGCTGCTTTTGGGGCCCTGTTAGGCTGCTTTTGGGGCCCTGTTAGGCTGCTTTTGGGGCCCTGTTAGGCAGCTGTGGGGACCAGGCTGCAGCACACTGTATACCTTTATCTGGCATCCTAGTAATTGAAGTCGCAGGCAGGTAGCCATGATCTATACCCCATTTACTGCGGTGGGGGCCCCTGGGCTAGAGCCCATCCTGCCCAGTTCTTATTTCAGCCCTGCCTGACTACACCCAAAACTTTCTAACCAATGACTTGACCTTTATACTCCAAATTCGGCCCAGTTTATCCCTTTTGTTATACATAAAAACATAGAAGGTTGATGGCAGAAGGAGACCATACGGTAGTCTGCCCTTATGTATATACTGTATGTTCTCTTTATCTTAGGACAGATGTGTGCTTATCCCAGGCATGTTTAAATTCAGGCATGTAGTTCATTTAACTACCTCTGCTGGAAGTTTGTTCCAAGCATCTACTACTCTTTCTGTAAAATAATATTTTCTAACATTGCTCCTGATCTTCCCCCCGACTAGCTTCAGGTTGGGCCCCCTTGTTCTATCATTAAGTTTCTTCTTAAAAACACTTCCCTCCTGAACCTTATTCAATCCTTTCACATACGGTATATAAAGGTCTCAATCATGTGCTCTCTCTCCGTTGTTTCCAGACTGTACAGATTAATGTCTTTAAGTCTCTCCTTTTTTTAAGTTTAAGCCCTTCCACCATTTTTGTTGCCCGCCTTTGGAACCGTTCTATTTGAATAATGTCTTTTTGCAGGTAAGGTCTCCAGAACTGCACACAGTATTCTAGCTGTGGCCTCACCAGGGCTCTATACAGCGGCATCACATCCTCCCTCTTCCTACTGGTGATGCCTCGAGCTATGCAGCCGAGCATCCTGCTTGCTTTTCCCACTGCCTGGCTACACTGTCCACTCATCTTGCAGCTATCAGTAATCAGTACCCCTAAATCTCTCTCCTCCGAGGTCCTGGATAACACAGTGCTGCCCATACAGTACTCAGAGCAGGGATTCCTTCTACCCAAGTGCAGGACTTTACATTTTGAGAAATTAAACTCTAGTTTAGAGTTGTTCCTCCTTTCAAATGAAACAGCTGGCAGAAAGAATACACAATGTAACCCTTTCTGTATCCGGTTAAGGTCACCTTTCTGTATCTGAAACCAAAGTAAAAAAGTTTTTGCTGCAGCTGGGCTTTAAACTTGAAATGACCACTCCGCCCCTTTACAGAAGATGCCTGCAGATGTGTCGGCTCCAGCAGCTGGATCATAGCCAGCATCTGAGTCTGACTGCAGCTGTGAATGGGGGGGGGCGAGGGGGGGGGGGGTGACACATCCAGGATGGAATAAACTCTTTGCAGAGTCAGATCTGCACCAGATAGTCTGTAGCATTCTCATATGTAGAACTTTTCAAAACTTTTTACAGAGTGAGAGAGTCATTCAGGGTGAAAAAACCTCCGATCAAGGAGTATGATGGATGATGGGGAGGACAGTATAGGAGGAGAATGATAGAAAGGATGAGGAAGGAGAATGTGAGGGAAGATAAAAGGAGAGATGTTACTACAGGGAGAATAAAATAACTGAATGAAAAAGAGGATGAAGGATGATAGAAGCAGATGAGGGTGTGATGATAAAAATGAAGGATGATAGAAGCAGATGAAGGTGTGATGATAAAAATGAAGGATGGAAGAAGCAGATGAGGGTGTGATGATAAAAATGAAGGATGATAGAAGCAGATGAGGATGTGATGATAAAAATGAAGGATGATAGAAGCAGATGAGGATGTGATGATAAAAATGAAGGATGATAGAAGCAGATGAGGGTGTGATGATAAAAAATGAAGGATGATAGAAGCAGATGAGGGTGTGATGATAAAAATGAAGGATGATAGAAGCAGATGAGGGTGTGATGATAAAAATGAAGGATGATAGAAGCAGATGAGGGTGTGATGATAAAAATGAAGGATGATAGAAGCAGATGGGGGTGTGATGATAAAAATGAAGGATGATAGAAGCAGATGAGGGTGTGATGATAAAAATGAAGGATGATAGAAGCAGATGAGGGTGTGATGATAAAAATGAAGGATGACAGAGGCAGATGAGGGTGTGATGATAAAAATGAAGGATGATAGAAGGATGATAGAAGCAGACGAGGATGATTGGAAGATGAAGGATGGTCAGGGAAGAGAAAAGGGTGGAGAAGGGGGAGAAAAAGAACGAGGGGAGGATAAAAGATAAATATAACAAAAGAGGAGGCTCAGGCAATGAAGTGTGGGGAAATAGATAAAGGTTTAGAGTGATATAAGAGGAGGAGAATGTGGAAAAGGATAAGGGGATGATAATAGAGCTGCAGGATGGAGAGAAAAAGGATGAGGAGGGTGATAATGGAGGATGATGGCGAGAAGAAAGAGGGCGATGTTCAAAGGAGAAGGATGAAAGGATGATAAAGGAGCAGAAGGATGAGGAGGTGGATGATGGGGAGAAGTACGAGAACATAATAAAGGGGGAGCAGCAGGGGAAAAATAAGGATGTGATGATGATAAAGGAAGGAGGGTGATAGGGTGAAGGATGAAGGGGGTGGTAAAGCAAGAAAATGATAAGGAGAAGGATGAAGGGGGTGGAAAAGAAGGAACATGATGGGCAGAAGGATGAAGGGGTGGTAAAAGAGGAAAATAATGGGGAGAAGGATGAAGGGGTGGTAAAAGAGGAAAATAATGGGGAGAAGGATGAAGGGGTGGTAAAAGAGGAAAATAATGGAGAGAAGGATGAAGGGGTGGTAAAAGAGGAAAATAATGGGGAGAACAATGAAGGGAGTGGTAAAAGAGGAATATGATGGGGAGAGGGATGAGGGAGGTGGTAAAGGAGGAAAATGATAAGGAGAAGGATGAAGGGGGTGGAAAATGATGGGCAGAAGGATGAAGGGGGTGGTAAAGGAGGAAAATGATGGAGAGAAGGATGAAGGGTGCGGTAAAAGAGGAAAATAATGGGGAGAACAATGAAGGGGGTAGTAAAGGATGAAGGGGGTGGAAAATGAGGAAAATGATGGGCAGAAGGATGAAGGGGGTGGTAAAGGAGGAAAATGATGGAGAGAAGGATGAAGGGGGTGGAAAATGAGGAAAATTATGGGGAGAACAATGAAGGGGGTGGTAAAGGAGGAAAATGATGGAGAGAAGGATGGAGGGGTGGTAAAAGAGGAAAATAATGGGGAGAACAATGAAGGGGGTAGTAAAGGATGAAGGGGGTGGTAAAAGTGGAGGAAAATGATGGGGAGAAGGATAAAGGGGGTGGTAAAAGTGGAGGAAAATGATGGGGAGAAGGGTGAAGGGGGTAGTAAAGAAGGGAAATGGTGGAGAGAATGATGAAGGGGTGGTAAAGGAGGAAAATGATGGGGAGAAGGATGAGGGGGGTAGAAAAGAAGGAACATGATGGACAGAAGGATGGAGGGGGTGGTAAAAGAGGAGGATGGGGAGAAGGATAAGGGCATAAGGGAGGAGCAGCATGGGAAATATAAGGATGAGGGTGTGATAAAGGAGCAGGATGATAGATAGAAGGATGAGGGGGATGATGAAGGAAGGCAGTAGGAGTTTTTCCTGGCTGTATTATTATTATTATTAATGTTTATTTATATAGCGCCATCAACTTCCGTAGCGCTTTACAAGGTAAGAATACAGATAAGGTAAAACATATAGCACAGAGAACAATACAAAATTAGATGCCACAGGTTAAAACCAAGTGTTGTGAGCACAGGAGACAATAGGAGTAGGATAGAGGTGTGCAGCAGCCAAATGTATAAGTATAAGTTCCGGGAGGATTGGTGTCGGCAGAACAGGATCTCGCTGCGGTGAATGGAAGCTCTGACCTTTCCAGCAAATCCTATTTGTTTGATGAGTGTATGTGTGCGCTGTTCTTGCGTGTGTGCTGTTCTTGCGTGTGTTTATGACGCACATATTCCCTTTTTGTATTCCTCTGAACCACCATTCCTAAAAAAATCTGTGCAAGATTTTCTCACTTTTACCTAAACTCATAATATATTTTTTCCCCTGTTGAGGAGATTTCCCCTCACTTCCTATTTTGGTGTCACTGGTTTCCAAAACAACAGGAAGTTCTGCTTCCAGCAGAGCAGAGGGCATTCCCAGAGTGGAGAGCAAAGCCATTGTGACTGCCAGGCAGGGTTAGGAATACTTTTCCCTGTTTTCTTACCCATGAATCCCCTTGTGGGCTCAACTTCCTGTTTTGAGCCTCAGTTGTCACCAAAGCACAGGAAGTGAACCAAAATCTCCTCCGTGAGGGCACAAGTTTGCAGTCTCGAGCGGAAGCCTTTACCACAGCTCCCTCTAAAGCGTGGAGGTCCACTTTAAAGTGGACCAACACCCAGGATTTTGACTATCCTGGGTCTTGGTCCACTTCGGTGGGGCACCCCCGATCGGGGTGCCCCGCTGTGTGAAACCCCCCCTAACCCCCCGAAAAACTCACCGCTCCCAGCGCCGACGTACAAGGGGAGAACTGGAACGTCCAAGCGGCGGCGGCCGCCGCCGCCTCCCTCGCGTCACTTTTGACGCGCACGCCCCCGCGCCGGCCATTCGCAGACGGCCGGCGCGGAGGCGCGCACGCCTACAGGGGCGCGAGGGAGGCGGCGGCGGCCGGCCGCCGCCGAAGATAAGGTAGGTGAGTTGGGGTGTTTGGGGGGGGTTTCACCCCGCGGGACATCCCGATCTCGGATGTCCCGCGGGGTGGGGGGTGATCGGCCCGGGAATCTTATAGATTCCCGGGCCGATCACCCATGGGTGTTGGTCCACT
Organism: Gastrophryne carolinensis; assembly: GCA_027917425.1. Lineage (NCBI taxonomy): Eukaryota > Metazoa > Chordata > Amphibia > Anura > Microhylidae > Gastrophryne > Gastrophryne carolinensis. The sequence continues at coordinate 38,100,117 of CM051238.1, forward strand.
TTAAACCTGGATTTGTGGAAAGGCAACACATGCCAGACAAAGCAACAGTGAAGCTGTGTGTGAGTGTGTCTGTGGGCATGTCTGCCTGTGTGCTGCTGGCAGATGGGATTCATAGCTCAGGAATTCCTGGCCAGGATACAGAGTGTCTGGAATAGACCCTATATGTACTGAGAAACCCTTTTTTTTTCTTTTTCTGTCTCTAGCTTTTTTTCTTTTCCCCTCCCTCTCTCTGACCCTCCTTTTTTTTTTCTTTCTTTTTTCTCTCTCTCTTCATTTTCTGTTGCGCTCTCTCCTTTCTTTATCCCTCCATCTTTCCCTCACACTTCTCCTCTTGTTTTCTCTTTTTCATTCTTCTTCTTGCTCGTTTGCCCACTTTTCTTTCTCTCTTGCTCTCTTTATTTTTTGCTTTTTTTTGTTGTTTCTCTTTCTCCCTCCCTCACTTTCTCAAACTAGAGTGTCTCTCACTTTTCTTTCTTTTCTTCTTTTTTGCGTTTTTTTTTAGCTTTTTGTCTCTCTCTCCCCCTTTCACAAACAAGTGAGTCTCTTTCTTTTCTCCCCACCCTCCCTCTTTTCTTTCTATCTTTCTACTACTTTTCTACTACTATCTTTCTACTTGCTCTTTCCTCCCCCCTCTCTCTTTCCCTGCCTCTTTCACTCCCTCTTTACTCTCTCTACCAGGGGCATAACTATAGGGGACCCAGAAGGTCAGGCTGCCCCATCATTATTGCTCCTCCACCTTATTTATCAGATTGGTGCTCACTTAAAATTATATAATGTTCAAAGAAGCGTAATTGGTTTCAGTTGTTGCAGCCTTTAGTTGTCTAGTTGTTTTCAATTGAGTTATTATTATTATTGTTTATTTATATAGCGCCATCATCTTCCGTAGCGCTTTACAAAGTAGTAATTACAGACAGGGTAGAAACATACGGTACATATACTATTTCAAATGCAGTTTTACAGAGTTAACAATGGATATTCTGAATACAAGATACAATAGGGAGAGAGCCCGGCCCTTGCGAGCTTACAGTATAAAGGAAGAGGGGTGAAGACGAGGGGGAAGGATCACAAACAGTCAGTATTGAGCTTTGTGGCATGTGTCCTTTAGAAGATTGGTTAGGCCAGATTATATGCTTGTTTTATATGCTTGACTATATGCTCATTATATGAGTTGAAGTAAAAGAAAAAAAGGCATTGTATTAGCCATAATGGGGCCCCATTAAATGTTCGCACCAGGGTCTGGATCTCCTGCAGGAAGGTCTGACCCTGCTTTTTGTTCTCTCTCTCTCAATCTCCACAGTGGTTTCTTTCTTTCTTTCTTTCTTTCCTTCCTTCCTTTCTATCTTTCCCCCTAGATCTCCCCAGTAACATCTGACTTTTTCTCTTGCACTCTCTTTCCTGCTTTTCGTTTTCTCTCCCTCTCAAGATCTCCGCAGTAGTGTCTCTTTCTTTCTTGTTGTTTTTTTCTTTCTTTCTAGCTAACATTTTCTCATTCTCAAACAGACCCATGAGGCTAGATCTACTGAATTCTAACAAATATCAGAAAAAAATAGTTCTAACCCTCCCCGCTCCAAAAAAAAAAAAATCTGCGGTCGGAGTTTGGCTTTAAGTCATCTTACAGGGAATCCCGGGAGAGGGGGGCCATGATGTGTGTGTGTTTCCGGCCACATGTTTGGCATACCTACTAACTTTTCAGGGTGGGAAAGAGGGACATTTGTTAAATTAGGCCACGCCCCCTTATTGAGGGATGGCTAGGAGATAAACATTTAAAGTGTTTATATTGTTTTAAATAGACAAATGAATCCTTTATTGATGCAGATCTGCATGTTAAAGTGGACCAAAACCACTGCCCCACTGTGTCAAACCCCCCAGATCGCCCGAACAAGCTCACCTCTTCCTAGTCCTACGGGGCATGGGTGGCCGCTCGTCCAATCAGCGTGCTCAGAGCCGCTGACATCACGCCATCTAAGACGGCGTCTAAGGCCAGCATCTCCGAGCACGCTGGCGGCCGCATCCCCCGCTTCCCTCTAACAGGGAGCGTGCCTGCGCCGGCCATTCACAAATGGCTGGCGCGGGCATGTGATTTTAATATAATTAGGTAAGCACACTCAAAGGAATATTGGAAAAGTTATAGCATAGTGAGTGCATTCATATATAAAGGGGTGGTATACCCCTAACATACCATTTAGAACTATAAATAGAAGCACACCTACAACTCAGTAGGATGCTCAGAATAACAAAGTAATTTATTTTGTACAGAAGTATATACAACAATAAGCTAAGGTTTAGGTGCACTTGAGGGTAATGTGGACTATGAGTGAAGGAAGACACAGTTAACTTAACCAATCAGTATACTATATACACTATATACAATTGTAAAGAGAATGCCGAATACTGTATAAATACTGTTGATACAAATGATTCCTCAAGAGCAGGTAGTATTCGGGAGAAGAATAATTGTCAAATCTGCTATATCAGCTGAATGATTCTCAAGAAGTAGTGAAGTAGTTGCCATGCAGAAAAAGAGACAATGTTCTTGTATTAAAGTCTTGTCAAAAGATTGCTATACCTGGCAGGTTTATGCTGAGGCACTCCTGCTGAGCAAAAAGGCTGATACCAAGGCTGAGTGGTCCGCACTGGAATCAATGAACAAGGTGGAGTGGCATAAGATTTCCTGTAGCAAGCTCTGCTGACACGTGTTTCAGGGAGGCGCGGGCATGTGCCCTGCTAGAGGGATAGCAGGGATGCCACTCGTGCATGTGCCGTTGGACCGGGAAGTAAGGTAAGTAAGAAAGGGGCGACTTGGGGGGTTTCACACAGCGGGGCATCACGATTTTGGATACCCTGTGGGGAGGGAATCGATTGGCCCGGGAATCTTATAGATTCCTGGGCCGATCATGGTGGGTTTTGGACCACTTTAAGTCCTGTTACAGGGACTCATGGAGATGGGGCCATGCGTGTGTTTCCAGCCACACGTTGGGCATACCTACCAACTTTTCAGGGTGGGAAAGAAGGACATTTGTTAAATTAGGCCACACCCCCTTATTGAGGGATGGATAGGAGATATAACATTTAAAGTGTTTGTATTGTTTTAAATAGGCAAATTAATCCTTTATTATATTAATATTAAGAAGGGCAAAGGAGAACAACAAGGGACAGGGGGACATGGACTCAAAAGAGGGGCAGTCCCTCCAAATCAGGGACACTTGGGAGGTATGATGTTGGGCAGTGCGCTGAAGACCACTTCCTGTTTTCATGGCTCTGCCCTTTCCCAGACTGTGTGTCCACAACTGTCGCACTAAAAGTCTCAGCATGCCCGGTCCCTTTCTTCACCCTGTTTAAGCGTACTTCACTGCCTTTGATTTCCTCCTCCCGTTCGGTACCAAACAGGAAGTGAAGCTAGATCCCCACAACAGGATCACACAGTAAAATTGGATACATTGGTCTCGATTCAATAAGAGTTTAAAAAAATTCTCATGGTAGTAAAAAATTCAATTCATGAGAAAAAAGCCTGAGAATGTCACTGTTACTGAATCACCAGATAGGAAGACAATGAAAGTCAATGGCAGCTTTTACTACAGTGTAGAAAGGAGGAAACAGTTCTCTACTTTTCATAGGAGCAAATAGTGCCATTGACTTTCATTGTTTTCCTATCTGGTGATTCAGCAACAGTGATATTCTCTGGCTTTTTTCTCATAAATTGAAATTTTTTCAACTCTTATTAAATCAAAGGCATTGTATACAAAACTAAGTTTTAAAAATTTGCCTGGAGTTGGACCTTAAACCGGACCTTCAGTGTGATTTAATGAAAAGCCCAAACTCTTAAAAAACGGTTCCCCAGCATCTAAAATTAATATATTTTACGTTTTTAGTCACTAACTTATTATTCTTTCCCCCACTGGGCTGCAACTCTGTTCAGGAATTTAGGATACGGGCGCCGCCATCTTGACTCAGAAGCATCCCACTTACTGAGGAGAGGAGAGTGGGATAATGTACAGGGGGCGGGTTATAGCTGTGCTTTGCTCAGACAGAGAAGAGCTGGGGTCAGGTAAAGGTCAGCAGTCCCAGAATGCAGAGCAGCACAGTCAGGAGGCACTTCCTGTTTGCAGGCTGCCTGATAAGATGGCGGCTTCCATAAGCCGCCATCTTGGATGTTTAAAGGCTCATAACATGCAGTAGGTGCAGGTAGGATGATTTTTAATGTGAGCAATCTGTATGTACAGGGTGTGGGAAACATATAAGATAGACTCTTATTCAGAGTGAAGGTCCGCTTTAAACCTCCGCAAGTTTAAAACGGCGGCGTCACCCTTTCATTATTTTTGTTTTGTTTATCCGAACAGTGAGTTATCATCTACTGTAAGATTTCCTAGAACAAAAAGGAGGCGGTGTTTTTTTCTAGTTCTATAATCCTTTGCTGCCAGGCTGGTGGTATCAGTCACCTTTCCACTAAAAAGCATTCGTGCTCAAGCAGTGACCCCACATCTGGAGGTAAATAAGGGTTGGCGCAGGGTGGTGGGGCCCCCGCTCGGCTGTCACCCGTCTATAGATGGAAAACATTTTGAAATGTGAGCTGATGGGGCCTCTGTCTGCAGCCGCTGCCCTTCTCCCAGCCGCCATATACTGTATGTGCTGAATGCTGCATATCTGGCTGTTGGGGGCATGTTGAGGGATCTTCTGCTTACTTACCTGCATGAGTCCGCTATTCATCTCTGCTTTAAAGTGGACCAACACCCAGGGGGGATCGGCCCGGGAATCTATAAGTTTCCCGGGCCGATCAGATCCCACCCCGCGGGGCATCCTAAATGAAACCCCCCAGGAAGCCCAGAAACCTTACCTTAAAGTGGACCAACACCCAGGATTTTGACTATCCTGGGTTTTGGTCCACTTTGGTGGGGCACCCCGATCGGGGGTGCCCCGCTGTCAGAAACCCCCCCGAAAGCCCAGAAACACTCACCTCACCACGCTCCCACGTGACCGCTCCAGCCAATCACAGCGCTCAGAGCCGCTGTGGTATGCGGCTCTGAGCACTGGAGGCCGCGTCTCGCGCTTCCCTCTAACGGCCGGCGCGGGTATGTGCCCTGCTAGAGGGAAGCGCGAGCCGTGGCTCGCGCATGCGCCAATGGAACGTGGCTGAGGTAAGGTTTGTGGGCCTCCTGGGGGGTTCTGGGGGGTCCCCCCCCCCTGGGGGGTTCCTCCCCGCGGGACATCCCGATTTCGGATGCCCCGCGGGGTGGGATCTGATCGGTCCGGGAATCTTATAGATTCCCGGGCCGATCCCCCCCTGGGTGTTGGTCCACTTTAACCCCGTACCAACGGCGCATGCCCGGTCTGCGTCTCGCGCTTCCCTCTAGCAGGGCACGCCCCCGCGACGGCCGTTTGTGAATGGCTGCAGCGGGCGCGCTCCCTGTTAGAGAGAAGCGCGAGACGCGGCCTCCAGCGCTCAGAGCCGCTGTGGTTGGACGCCGCTTGTACGTGTATACCACAGCGGCTCTGAGCGCTTTGATTGGACGAGCGCCCGCGTAGGAGCGTGGTGAGGTGAGTGTTTCCGTGCGTTCTGGGGGGTTTCACACAGTGGGGCACCCCCGAAACCCAGGATAGTCAAAATCCTGGGTGTGGGTCCACTTTAAACAGCAGAGATGCATCATAACAAACGCAGTATGGGTATAGTACAGCGCTACGGAATTAGACGGTGCAATATAAATAAACAATAACACCATCACCTCATGATATGGTAATGTTTGCCACACACACACATTACTCTGATTGTACAATCTTGCCACAGCTATGTAGCATGAGAGGCTTAAACCGGACCTTCAGCGTGATTTAATGAAAAGCCCAAACTCTTAAAAAACTATTCCCCAGCATCTAAAATTAATATATTTTACGTTTTTAGTCACTAACGTATTATTCTTTCCCACACTGGGCTGCAACTCTGTTCAGGAATTTAGGATATGGGCGCCGCCATCTTGACTCAGAAGCATCAAAATTACTGAGGAGAGGAGAGTGGGATAAGGTACAGGGGGGCGGGTTATAGCTGTGCTTTGCTCAGACAGAGCAGAGCTGGGATCAGGTAAAGGTCAGCACTCCCAGAATGCAGAGCAGCACAGTCAGGAGGCACTTCCTGTTTGCAGGCTGCCTGATAAGATGGCGGCTTCCATAAGCCGCCATCTTGGATGTTTAAAGGCTCATAACATGCAGTAGATGCAGGTAGGATGATTTTTAATGTGGACAATCTGTATGTACAGGGTGTGGGAAACATATAAGATAGACTCTTATTCAGAGTGAAGGTCCGCTTTAAAGTGAACCTAAAATCAAAATTGACTTTGGCTTCTATCCGACCTCTCCCTAGTTAAAAGATTCCAGGGCCAGCCTCAGGGGCCCCTCCAGGGTACCGCAAGACTCGCCTTCTTTCATGCTCCCTCGCAGATAGGCGGCCACATCCCGGCATCTTTGGACTGTGCACACGCTCTCACCCCCCAAGCATTTTGGTCAACCGAAGCTCGAAGCGTGGCCATTGCTGGTCATGCTGTCCTTCTCGCTTGCCCTAAACAGATCCATTTGCGGAACAATAAATATGTAGGGCAAAAGGTTCTCATTCGACAAGAGGCCCGGTAAAAGGTGAGTTTTCCAGGGCGATCCTGTGGGGATTCCACACAGCTTTGGAATGCCCCGGGGGCAAGAAACAAAACCTGGGAAAGTCAAAATCCCGGGTTTTGTTCTGCTACTTTCTTACAGGTGCCAGATTTGCTTGAATTAAACCTGTTATTACAAAATTTTGTTGTAAAGAGGACCAAAACCCAGGATTTTGACTATCCTGGGTTTTGGTCTTTGCCCCCGGGACATCCCGAATTGCAGTGTGAAACCCCCAGGTCTCCCAGTAAAGCTCACCTTTTCCTGGGCCTAGGGCGCAAGAGCGGACTCTCTTCCAATCAGCGGAGCTGAGCGTGGCAACTGCCGCATTTCCGCTACCCTGCCACAAATACCTGGCGTGGGCGTGCCATGCTAAATGTATAGTTCACGGCGGCCACGGCTCTAACATGCGCCATTGGATCAGGGAGAAGGCAGTTTTTTAAGGGGACTCGGGGGGAAGGGGGGGGGGGTTGTTATCACACATTCCATTTCGAGAAGCCCTGGGGGGAGGGAATTAGTTGGCCCTGGAGTCATCCATGTCTTTTGGTCCACTTAAAAGAGGAGCAACCAGACTCGAGGGGTAGTGGTCTCCCACCTTCAAACAATTTGGGATGCCCTGCTGTGTGAAACCCCCCGGATTGCCCAATTCACTCACCTCTCACTTGGGGCCACAGCTTACCTCTTTCTGGGGCACATACCTATTGCCAGGCCTTTTTGAATGGTCGGCATAGGCACGCCCACAATTAGAGGTAGGTGGAAATGCAGTTGAATCGCTCACAGATTTCCTTGCCGCACTAAGCTCAGGAAATCTGAATCAAACAAGCGCCTCTGATTGGCTGACCAGGAAGAGGTGAGTTTTTTAGCGATCCAGGTATTACACGCAAAGGGGCAAAACTTTGTCTCTTTTAACTCCTCTCCCTGGGGCATTCCAGTTTGGGATCCTTAGGCAAGTGGACCAACACCCAGGATTTTGACTATCCTGGGTCTTGGTCCACTTCGGTGGGGCACCCCCGATCGGGGTGCCCCGCTGTGTGAAACCCCCCCGAAAAACTCACCTCTCCCCGCTCCCAGCGCCGACGGACAAGCGGCTCCTCCGCCGCCGCCTCCCGCGCGTCAAGACGGCCGGCGCGGGCGCGCGCACGCCTAGAGGGGCGCGAGGGAGGGAAGATAAGGTAAGGAGTTTGGGGTGTTTGGGGGGGTTTCACCCCGCGGGACATCCCGATCTTGGATGTCCCGCGGGGAGGGAGGTGATCGGCCCGGGAATCTTATAGATTCCCGGGCCGATCACCCGTGGGTGTTGGTCCACTTTAAAGCAGGACGAAACCCAGGAATTTGACTTTCCCAGGTCTTGTTCTGTGCCCCTGGGGCATCATAAATTGGGATGCCCTGTGGTGTGAAACCCCCCAGTTCGCTCAGTAAAACTCACCTCTTCTCGGTCCAGTGGCGCATGCGCAGGCTCTTGTCCAATCAGAGCCCTTTGCCATGTTTATCTCTTTCAGCAAATGGCTCTGATTTCTTTCAATAGGGAGCCACAGCCTATCAGAATGCACACCACCAGGGATACAGCAGCGTGCGCTCCCCATTGATTGTTTGCTGAATTGCGTAGTCAGCTCTGCTTGGACGAGAGCCTGCGTATGCACTGGGGTGGGGAAAGGTGAGTGGGTTTGGGGTGAGGGGTTTCGCACAGCGGGGCATCCTGATTCTGATTCTTGCCGCTGCTGGGTTTTGTTCCTTGTGTTTAGTGTGCCTATGAACCTGGACCTACCCTGGCATATAGTTGCAAGGGAGACTGTAGGTCCGCTTCAATGAAGGCTAAAAGGGACGACTCAAGTTGGACTGCTTTAAACCGGACCTTCACCATGATTTATTGAAAGGCCCAAACTCTTAAAAAACTATTCCTAGTCCCAGCACCTAAAATTAATAGTTTTTAGTCACTTCTTATTCTTTCCCCCACTGGGCTGCAACTCTGTTCAGGACTTTAGGATATGGGCACCACCATCTTGACTCATCACACTTACTGAGGAGAGGAGAGTGGGATAAAGTACAGGGGGGCAGGGTTATAGCTGTGCTTTGCTCAGACAGAGCAGAGCTGCGGTCAGGAAAAGGTCAGCAATCCCAGAATGCAGAGCAGCACAGTCAGAAGACGCTTCCTGTTTGCAGGCTGCCTCATGCTCCATGAGTCGCCATCTTGGATGTTTAAAGGCTCATAACATGCAGTAGATGCAGGTAGGATGATTTTTAATGTGAGCAATCTGTATGTACAGGGTGTGGGAAACATATAAGATAGGCTCTTATTCAGGGTGAAGGTCCGCTTTAAATCTTATAGATTTCCAGGCCGATCCAGCTGGGTTTTGGTCCTCTTTAAATAATCTCTGCAGACTATAATGCATTTTTTACAGTGGGTATTTAAAAAGATTTTACAGGGGTTGTGCAATGGGGTTGCATGGTGTGTAGCCAGCTTTAGTGTGAATGCTCGCTTGTCTTGCTGTGTAAAACAGGAATTATCTTCAGGCGATGTAATGGCAGCTTTCCTGTCGCAGAGCCCATAACAATGGGTTGGTTATATTGGCGCCCCCCTCGCTGGTGCCAGGCAGATTCAGCGCCTTATAATAACACAGCTAAATACATATCTGTCTGTGTCCTGACCCGGCACAGTCATGGCTGGGGGGGGGGGGGGGGGGGTAGACAAAGCCCTTTTTACATCAAACGTCTATAGGCAGCGTGCGTACAATCGTTTATTATTGTAATCTGATAGGTGGCTGTTACACACACACGTAATAACCGTAACTAGATCCCGCTCCTCCATACGAGACACGAGTGGTTATTGTTCAGGTTGGGGAAATCACTCCACTCACAGATGCAGTTGTCAGAACTAATCCAAAAAGCGATGCGAATAAGCTCCCTCGCTGTGCCGCCCGAATCATTTTGGGTCATGTCGGGTTTTGGCCTTGTGGATGCTTCTGTTTGAAGCCTACTGCAAGCAATTGGAGGTCCCCTTTAAGAGCCGCTTTGTCTCTGCTCATTGTACACATTCCTATTCTCAGCCTTTTACCTTAAATGACTTTCCAACTGCAGTGCCAGAGGCTATCCGGGAGCTGGTGGGAGATACAGGGGGCATGCCGGGCTATCTGGTAGGCAGAGGGCATGCCGGGCTATGCGGGAGGCAGGGGGCATGCGGGGCTATGCGGGAGGCAGAGGGCATGCCGGGCTATGCGGGAGACAGAGGGCATGCCGGGCTATGCGGGAGACAGAGGGCATGCCGGGCTATGCGGGAGACAGAGGGCATGCCGGGCTATGTGGGAGGCAGAGGGCATGGCGGGCTATGCGGGAGGCAGAGGGCATGGCGGGCTATGCGGGAGGCAGAGGGCATGGCGGGCTATGCGGGAGGCAGAGGGCATGGCGGGCTATGCGGGAGGCAGAGGGCATGCCGGGCTATCTGGGAGGCAGAGGGCATGCCGGGCTATGCGGGAGGCAGAGGGCATGCGGGGCTATCTGGGAGGCAGGGGGCATGCGGGGCTATGCGGGAGGCAGAGGGCATGCCGGGCTATGCGGGAGACAGAGGGCATGCCGGGCTATGCGGGAGACAGAGGGCATGCCGGGCTATGCGGGAGGCAGAGGGCATGGCGGGCTATGCGGGAGGCAGAGGGCATGGCGGGCTATGCGGGAGGCAGAGGGCATGGCGGGCTATGCGGGAGGCAGAGGGCATGGCGGGCTATGCGGGAGGCAGAGGGCATGCGGGGCTATGCGGGAGGCAGAGGACATGCCGGGCTATGCGGGAGGCAGAGGGCATGCCGGGCTATGCGGGAGGCAGAGGGCATGGCGGGCTATCTGGGAGGCAGAGGGCATGCCGGGCTATGCGGGAGGCAGAGGGCATGCCGGGCTATGCGGGAGGCAGAGGGCATGCCGGGCTATGCGGGAGGCAGAGGGCATGCCGGGCTATGCGGGAGGCAGAGGGCATGCCAGGCTATGCGGGAGGCAGGGGGCATGCCGGGCTATGCGGGAGACGGGGCATGCCGGGCTATGCGGGAGGCAGAGGGCATGCCGGGCTATGCGGGAGGCAGAGGGCATGCGGGGCTATCTGGGAGGCAGAGGGCATGCCGGGCTATCTGGGAGGCAGAGGGCATGCGGGGCTATCTGGGAGGCAGAGGGCATGCCGGGCTATGCGGGATGCAGAGGGCATGCCGGGCTATGCGGGAGGCAGAGGGCATGCGGGGCTATGCGGGAGGCAGAGGGCATGCGGGGCTATGCGGGAGGCAGGGGGCATGCCGGACTATGCGGGAGGCAGAGGGCATGCGGGGCTATGCGGGAGGCAGAGGGCATGCGGGGCTATGCGGGAGGCAGAGGGCATGCGGGGCTATGCGGGAGGCAGAGGGCATGCGGGGCTATGCGGGAGGCAGAGGGCATGCCGGGCTATGCGGGAGACAGGGGGCATGCCGGGCTATGCGGGAGGCAGAGGGCATGCGGGGCTATGCGGGAGGCAGAGGGCATGCGGGGCTATGCGGGACACAGGGGGCATGCCGGGCTATGCGGGAGGCAGAGGGCATGGCGGGCTATGCGGGAGGCAGAGGGCACGCCGGGCTATGCGGGAGGCAGAGGGCATGCGGGGCTATGCGGGAGGCAGAAGGCATGCCGGGCTATGCGGGAGGCAGAGGGCATGCCGGGCTATGCGGGAGGCAGAGGGCATGCGGGGCTATGCGGGAGGCAGAGGGCATGCGGGGCTATGCGGGAGGCAAAGGGCATGCTACTTCTTTTTTGGGGATCCTGAATTGCACTTTATGTGGACCCAAACTATCCGTGGCAGCTCTGTGCCAGGTAGAGTTGAAGTCCACATTGATCCTAACCCCTAGTTGTTTGGCTCCCAAATTCCTTCCAGCCATGGGGGAAAACGTGACCTAGCTCTTGCGGAATTCTTCCAGCTGGCCCCGGCCTCCGCTCTTTCCCATGGTGGGAACCTCCAGCTCTGCGGTTTGTTTCGATCCTCCCGATTTTCCCCGGAATGCGTTAGATAATCCTGACAATTTTCTATGCAACAGAGGCGGTGCAGCTGGAGGTTGTTGTCATTCCAGAATCCCATTTAAAGCCCAACTTTGTTTGTAATACAGCGTCAGAGCGTAAGAGCTCAGCCTTCTGTTCTGTTTTGGTCTGCAGATTCAGGAAACAGTGCCAGTACCACCCTGGCTTCTCTGTTCGATTAATATCCTTTTCCATTTTTTTAAGTGAGGGTACGCTGCCCAGTGTCTCTTATCAGGCTCACTATAATAACTGTGAACGCCATACCCGGCAGTTCTCCTGCAATCAGAGCTGTAGGCCTATCTCAGAGCAGTCATGGTTATCGCTTAGAGCACCTCGCTATGTACACACTCTGCGCAGCATTCTGAGAATTCCCTTTTATCTCAGAAATGTCATAACAAGCTGACTTTTGGGCCTCTACCATATTCATTTATTTAAACTTTCCCAGCTTTAACTGTGGCAGGCCAGACTGATTTTCAGGTGCAGGGTCAGTAGACCTGGAGCCTTTTCTATGTATTTCCATGTTGTTGTTGGGCCTTTTGAGGTCAGCTTGACTTTGTTTTAGTTTTTGATAAGGTAGGATGGGATTAGAACCATTTCATCTTAGTGGTCAGACTAAGATAAGTCCCTAATGGTAATGGGGCAACCTAACAGCGCCAGAACTGGACCTACCGGGGCAGGTGCCAGGTCCCCTGTAACTTAAGAGGGCCCACCTCACATGGTGGCCGTGTGAAACAAGGCTGGATGATTTCTCTTTCCTGGCTTCCCTAGAGCAATTTCCATATGTAATTGCCATGGGGTTCCATGCTGAAGGGCCATTGAAACTAAACCTGGAGCAGGTCCTTCAACCTGCCATGCATGGACATTAGAGGCTGCTGGACTAGAGGTAAGGGGTAACCTTACGTAGTTTGCAGACATGTATCTGGTCCATGGAGACTATGACCCACACCCTACTGTGACCCATGAGCCCTAAATGTGGAAGACACCTCTTCCTCATGGAGCTTTGTCCAATCGGAGACCCAGAAACAGCCGGAAACACATGCACCAGACGTCCCCCCCTGATGGGTGGCATACAACTGTGTCCAGGTCTCCGACTCATGGCATTTCTAAAACCGGACAAACAGCCTGCCACGGTTGGAAAAGAAAGGTAGAGGCCATTTTGGAGCTTCCTTTGGGTCCACTTTAACTTTGTTGGTATGAAGCATGCCTGTCTTATTTGGCTGATATTTACCTTTCAGAGATCTTCTACTTAATTTCCTGGGATTTTCCAAAATTCTGTGAACTTCTCCATATTTGTTTGTAATGACGGGGAGGCTGATTCATTAATAGCGCCAGGTAGCGACAGATGAGTGACAGTAGCGGTATTTTCACAGCGCCCGCTAGTATTCGCTGTGCTTGGCCGTTGTTCGGTTGTTGACAGCGACTCAGTCGGTGTGCGGTGATGTTGAATACGGGGTTAGGAGTCGCTGTTTGACAGGTTCCGCGCTGTATGGGAGCGCATGACAGCGAATGGCCATAGCGAACGGCTCCCAGCATATTCATTAACAAATCACGCTCAAAAAATTCTCGCGCAATGAAATGCTTGTTTAAACCCCAGAGCGCTGGCGGCGATGGGTTAAAAGTAGTTTTTTAACCCCCAAACAACCATATTTTTGGAAAAGAAAAAAAACAAGTTTTTCCAAACTTTTTGTAATATGAATACATTAATATCAGACCTGTAATATCAATTCTGCACAATTTTTTTTTTTTTTACCTTAAAAAAAATATCTAACATTGCAGAAGTGGTCACAGAATTTTTGACATTTAAAAAAAAAAAAAAACATTATTAGCAATTAATTAAGAATATTTAAAGATTGCTCCATTGAAATGCATTGGAGAGCGCCAGGTAGCGAGAGGTCATACCTGTCGCTGTTCAAGGTCGCTCGCTGGCGCTGTGGGGTGAGGCTGGAATAATGATGAATGATTCGCTATCTGGCGCTCTGTCAGTCGCTAAGCAGGATCGGCTTGATAAATGTGTGATTGCGGAGGGGAGCCGGCGTTCTCGTGGCGGTGAGCGTCATTACCGTTCGTTCACCATTCGCTACCTGGCGCTATCCCTTGTTAAATAAGGGCCTAAAATTTAGAAAATATTATTTGTTTTGCTGTTATTTTCCACAGGTTGGAGAACTTCTGCACCTCATTAATCTGATAATTACTCAAATTTAGAAGGCCTCTTTACTCTCGTTGCTAATAATTTCCCCCCTGAATGTTCATCTTTACATTACCTGGTCAATAATTTATAAAATTTGGAGGACTGATTTGGTAGTTTCCAAGGTTTAGAGAACTTCTGTACTTCACTTGACTTCACCAACCTTTGGAGGAGCCCTCCACCCCACTTGGCCAGTATGGAAAACTTTTCCCTTTTTATTTTCTTAAAATTACCTTTACTCTATTGGGTTTGGAGCTGGAAAAGACCTAAATTGATGCCTTCTAAAATGTACAGAGTACACAACGCTGAACATCTGTTTGTCAGCAGGGGTTGGGGCCCTCTAGCATAGGTTTTATTTGCACCATGGTGGAGAAATCAGATGTTGCACCATTTTCTGCAGTTGACCCGTGAAGGGCAGTTTACTGTAGCCATCTGTACTGTTTCTTGTAAACTTCTCAGGTCTCGTCCAATCACGTTGCTGCTGCTGAAGGAAGGGAAGAGGGTCGAGGACTCGCCAAACTAAACACATATGTGAGCCTGTTATTTGGGGGAGGGAAGACAGGGTCATTAATGGAGGCCAGATGTGGCTTGGTTATGACGTTGTGTTGGGTTAATCAGACTGACACTACCAGCTTTAAAAATGCTGACCGATTATATATAGAGCCTTACATCATGTGCTCTTAAAGGAGCACTCTGCCTTCTCATGACTTTGCTTTACTCACTTTTTTTCTCTTGTCTTAGACCTGCTCCTCCCTGAGATCCTGAAAACAATAGAGACTGTTTTCTGCAGCCAGCTCAAATCAAACCAGCAGACAAAAAAAGCTAAACTCCAGGCAAGCACAAACAAATGTTACACTGTATATATAGCATCAAGGAAGAAGCTTGTCCCTGTGGGACTGGCTTTCTTGCTTAGCTCTTTAGAACACTCCATGTTCCTGCATTGAGTGATACTTGCCTCTTTGTGGTCCCCAAGACTAACAGGTGGGGTGGGGGTACACTAGAATCCTAACTGACCTACACCCTGCCTGAGCCAGACTTCTTAGAGATTGACTAGGTCCACTTTTTTAGTTGACTTACGACCAACACTTACCAACCAAACCTTTTTCAGTCTTTAAAACAGAAAGGGAAAACAAGTCCTTATACAAGACCAGGTCATGCCCATGTGTTCTGGCTGCTAATCATGATGAAGTCTATGGAAAAACTCCATAAACATCACAATCCAACACTGCACACCACAACCGATGGTCACAAGGTGGCACAGTGCAACCCGAGCAGCTGGCAGTTTTCAGAAGTGGAATTTCGCAAAATAAACTGCTGCCATTCCACAACCCTATGTTCTATGTAGCACAACCCTATGTTCTATGTAGCACAACCCTATGTTCTGTGTAGCACAACCCTATGTTCTATGTAGCACAACCCTATGTTCTGTGTAGCACAACCCTGTGTTCTGTGTAGCACAACCCTATGTTCTGTGTAGCGATAACCCTTATCGCCGGAGGGCTTCACCGCCCGAGACGTCCTTTTCCCAATCGTAAGAGGTGCTGCTGGAATTCCAGAGTCGTCCGTGAGGAAACAGGAACAGCCCTTACAAGGGCTAGTGAATTGTAATATAGCGTTTCCCCCAATAAGAGACAGAACTCAGTATTGAGGGTGAAGGTGAAGTGTCTTTATTAGTGCCACTCTAGGCCTTATATACACAAGTCTCCATGCAATGGGACCTCCCCCGTGGACCTCATGACAAATACACAGACCAACTCTGCCGGTGACGCAATCAGCAAAACAATAGGCGTCTGTAATACACTCAATCAGAACAATGCCATTGCCTGTGACGTAATCAATTAACACAAAGGCAGTTTATAATACAATCCAAACTACAATGACCTAATTAAGAAAAGGCCAGTGAATGACCCGGTGGGCAACTGAATAGTGATGACATCCAAAAGACAGAGCGTCTGTCACATTCTGTGTAGCACAACCCTATGTTCTATGTAGCACAACCCTATGTTCTGTGTAGCACAACCCTGTGTTCTATGTAGCACAACCCTATGTTCCATGTAGCACAACCCTATGTTCCATGTAGCACAACCCTATGTTCCATGTAGCACAACCCTATGTTCCGTGTAGCACAACCCTATGTTCTGTGTAGCACAACCCTATGTTCTGTGTAGCACAACCCTATGTTCTGTGTAGCACAACCCTATGTTCTGTGTAGCACAACCCTATGTTCTGTGTAGCACAACCCTATGTTCTGTGTAGCACAACCCTATGTTCTGTGTAGCACAACCCTATGTTCTGTGTAGCACAACCCTATGTTCTGTGTAGCACAACCCTATGTTCTGTGTAGCACAACCCTATGTTCCATGTAGCACAACCCTATGTTCTGTGTAGCACAACCCTATGTTCCGTGTAGCACAACCCTATGTTCCGTGTAGCACAACCCTATGTTCTGTGTAGCACAACCCTATGTTCTGTGTAGCACAACCCTATGTTCTGTGTAGCACAACCCTATGTTCTGTGTAGCACAACCCTGTGTTCTGTGTAGCACAACCCTATGTTCTGTGTAGCACAACCCTATGTTCTGTGTAGCACAACCCTATGTTCTGTGTAGCACAACCCTATGTTCTATGTAGCATAACCCTGTGTTCTGTGTAGCACAACCCTGTGTTCTGTGTAGCACAACCCTGTGTTCTGTGTAGCACAACCCTGTGTTCTGTGTAGCACAACCCTATGTTCTGTGTAGCACAACCCTATGTTCTGTGTGGCACAACCCTATGTTCTATGTAGCACAACCCTGTGTTCTGTGTAGCACAACCCTGTGTTCTGTGTAGCACAACCCTGTGTTCTGTGTAGCACAACCCTGTGTTCTGTGTAGCACAACCCTGTGTTCTGTGTAGCACAACCCTATGTTCCATGTAGCACAACCCTATGTTCTGTGTAGCACAACCCTATGTTCTGTGTAGCACAACCCTATGTTCTGTGTAGCACAACCCTATGTTCTGTGTAGCACAACCCTATGTTCTGTGTAGCACAACCCTGGGTTCTGTGTAGCACAACCCTATGTTCTGTGTAGCACAACCCTGTGTTCTGTGTAGCACAACCCTGGGTTCTGTGTAGCACAACCCTGTGTTCTGTGTAGCACAACCCTGTGTTCTGTGTAGCACAACCCTATGTTCTGTGTAGCACAACCCTATGTTCTGTGTAGCACAACCCTATGTTCTGTGTAGCACAACCCTGTGTTCTGTGTAGCACAACCCTATGTTCTGTGTAGCACAACCCTATGTTCTGTGTAGCACAACCCTATGTTCTGTGTAGCACAACCCTATGTTCTGTGTAGCACAACCCTATGTTCTGTGTAGCACAACCCTATGTTCTGTGTAGCACAACTCTATGTTCTGTGTAGCACAACCCTATGTTCTATGTAGCACAACCCTATGTTCTATGTAGCACAACCCTATGTTCCATGTAGCACAACCCTATGTTCCATGTAGCACAACCCTATGTTCTATGTAGCACAACCCTATGTTCCATGTAGCACAACCCTATGTTCCGTGTAGCACAACCCTATGTTCCGTGTAGCACAACCCTGTGTTCCGTGTAGCACAACCCTATGTTCCGTGTAGCACAACCCTATGTTCCGTGTAGCACAACCCTATGTTCTGTGTAGCACAACCCTATGTTCTGTGTAGCACAACCCTATGTTCTATGTAGCATAACCCTGTGTTCTGTGTAGCACAACCCTATGTTCTGTGTAGCACAACCCTATGTTCTGTGTAGCACAACCCTATGTTCTGTGTAGCACAACCCTATGTTCTATGTAGCACAACCCTATGTTCTGTGTAGCACAACCCTATGTTCTATGTAGCACAACCCTATGTTCTGTGTAGCACAACCCTGTGTTCTGTGTAGCACAACCCTATGTTCTGTGTAGCGATAACCCTTATCGCCGGAGGGCTTCACCGCCCGAGACGTCCTTTTCCCAATCGTAAGAGGTGCTGCTGGAATTCCAGAGTCGTCCGTGAGGAAACAGGAACAGCCCTTACAAGGGCTAGTGAATTGTAATATAGCGTTTCCCCCAATAAGAGACAGAACTCAGTATTGAGGGTGAAGGTGAAGTGTCTTTATTAGTGCCACTCTAGGCCTTATATACACAAGTCTCCATGCAATGGGACCTCCCCCGTGGACCTCATGACAAATACACAGACCAACTCTGCCGGTGACGCAATCAGCAAAACAATAGGCGTCTGTAATACACTCAATCAGAACAATGCCATTGCCTGTGACGTAATCAATTAACACAAAGGCAGTTTATAATACAATCCAAACTACAATGACCTAATTAAGAAAAGGCCAGTGAATGACCCGGTGGGCAACTGAATAGTGATGACATCCAAAAGACAGAGCGTCTGTCACATTCTGTGTAGCACAACCCTATGTTCTATGTAGCACAACCCTATGTTCTGTGTAGCACAACCCTGTGTTCTATGTAGCACAACCCTATGTTCCATGTAGCACAACCCTATGTTCCATGTAGCACAACCCTATGTTCCATGTAGCACAACCCTATGTTCCGTGTAGCACAACCCTATGTTCTGTGTAGCACAACCCTATGTTCTGTGTAGCACAACCCTATGTTCTGTGTAGCACAACCCTATGTTCTGTGTAGCACAACCCTATGTTCTGTGTAGCACAACCCTATGTTCTGTGTAGCACAACCCTATGTTCTGTGTAGCACAACCCTATGTTCCATGTAGCACAACCCTATGTTCTGTGTAGCACAACCCTATGTTCCGTGTAGCACAACCCTATGTTCCGTGTAGCACAACCCTATGTTCTGTGTAGCACAACCCTATGTTCTGTGTAGCACAACCCTATGTTCTGTGTAGCACAACCCTATGTTCTGTGTAGCATAACCCTGTGTTCTGTGTAGCACAACCCTGTGTTCTGTGTAGCACAACCCTATGTTCTGTGTAGCACAACCCTATGTTCTGTGTAGCACAACCCTATGTTCTGTGTAGCACAACCCTATGTTCTATGTAGCATAACCCTGTGTTCTGTGTAGCACAACCCTGTGTTCTGTGTAGCACAACCCTGTGTTCTGTGTAGCACAACCCTGTGTTCTGTGTAGCACAACCCTATGTTCTGTGTGGCACAACCCTATGTTCTATGTAGCACAACCCTGTGTTCTGTGTAGCACAACCCTGTGTTCTGTGTAGCACAACCCTGTGTTCTGTGTAGCACAACCCTGTGTTCTGTGTAGCACAACCCTGTGTTCTGTGTAGCACAACCCTATGTTCTGTGTAGCACAACCCTATGTTCTGTGTAGCACAACCCTATGTTCTGTGTAGCACAACCCTATGTTCTGTGTAGCACAACCCTATGTTCTGTGTAGCACAACCCTGGGTTCTGTGTAGCACAACCCTATGTTCTGTGTAGCACAACCCTGTGTTCTGTGTAGCACAACCCTATGTTATGTGTAGCACAACCCTATGTTCTGTGTAGCACAACTCTATGTTCTGTGTAGCACAACCCTATGTTCTATGTAGCACAACCCTATGTTCTATGTAGCACAACCCTATGTTCCATGTAGCACAACCCTATGTTCCATGTAGCACAACCCTATGTTCCATGTAGCACAACCCTATGTTCCATGTAGCACAACCCTATGTTCCATGTAGCACAACCCTATGTTCCATGTAGCACAACCCTATGTTCTATGTAGCACAACCCTATGTTCCATGTAGCACAACCCTATGTTCTGTGTAGCACAACCCTATGTTCCGTGTAGCACAACCCTGTGTTCCGTGTAGCACAACCCTATGTTCCGTGTAGCACAACCCTATGTTCTGTGTAGCACAACCCCATGTTCTGTGTAGCACAACCCTATGTTCTGTGTAGCACAACCCTATGTTCTATGTAGCATAACCCTGTGTTCTGTGTAGCATAACCCTGTGTTCTGTGTAGCACAACCCTGTGTTCTGTGTAGCACAACCCTGTGTTCTGTGTAGCACAACCCTATGTTCTGTGTGGCACAACCCTATGTTCTATGTAGCACAACCCTGTGTTCTGTGTAGCACAACCCTGTGTTCTGTGTAGCACAACCCTGTGTTCTGTGTAGCACAACCCTATGTTCTATGTAGCTTTTCAACAGCTTGAAGCTAAAGTATGTGTTTTAAGACACACCCTTAACCTACAGTTTCCCACAGGGCCTTTGTGTCCCCTACCCTGAAGTCCGTCAGCTTCTAGCTGTGTCTGAATGTGGCATTTCTACTTGCCAGTCCATGCGCCTGTGGCTTTCCCTCTGGATGAGGCCTGAACAGAGACCGTGGCTACCAATGGAGTTTGCCAATGATACATGCACAATGCCAATCCCCGTTTATTCCAAATTTTCACATGTGCCACAGAAGCGCAATGGGAATGCAGTGGTGTTGAGCATCCTTTGATTGGGGCACCATAGTTCCATATATTGTATATAGAGCAACCAGTGGTACCTAAAGTCCTATCAGGTGGTACGCGGTGACATTGCAGACCTGTACCCCATCCTGATCTGCTGCTATATATACATTACACCTGATTTGCTCCAGAGGAAGAAAAAACAATGGGCATTTTTGTGCATTTCATTCACTTTAGTGTGGAGCAATCACCGGCCTGGAACAGGGGTTCCCAAACAGTGGTACTCAAGATCCTATCAGGTGGTAATCAGCCAGGTCCCAAACTGATCTGTACCCCAACCTGACCTTCTGCCGTCTACACTTTGCTCAAGCCTGATTTGTACAAAACCACTCCAGAAGGTGATGATCACTATTTATGTGCATTTATGTGCTTTTTAATATACCTTGTGTGGTTGTTTTGTATGTTCAGGGACATACATAGCCGTGATGGGTCCCTGTAGCGCCCCCCCATTATGTGCCCCTATCAGCACCCCAACATCCCCCCCCCCCCAGGACCAACTGCCTGGAGGAAGAAGAGGCATGCCTGGAGGCACAGGAGACATGTCGGGAGGCACGCAGCGTGGACGTGCATGGGGCAGGGCGAAGTGTGGTGTTGCCGAGAAGCAGATGTGGAGGAAGGAGGCGGCATGGCTGGGCAGGTAATTATTAAGCTTTGCTGGCGCGAGGTGGCGTACATTCTATAGAAGTGGTAGAGGTTGCTTTTGTCTGGCCCCCTTGTGCCACGGGCCCGGGAGCCTGTGCCTTCCCTGCCTTTAATACTCTCCCTCCCGATTTAGGATACCCCAATGTGTGAATTGCCATGAAACTGAATATTTTGCAGACTGCAGAAGAATCCCCGGCATCCATTGGCTGATGCATGATCCTGCGTCAGGCCTATTAAATGTGGCACACACAGCCACATGCCTGTTGCCCCTTTTTCATTGAGCTTTCTGTGCGGCTCATCAATAAGCAGGGAATAGAAGGCTAATCTGATATATATATATATATATATATATATATATATATATATATATATACAGCGGGGCATCCCAACTTTGGATGAAAGAGTAACATAACCAGGGAGAGTGAAAACCTGGTTTTGTTCCTCTTTAAATGGTTGTCTCATGTGTTTTAACTCTGTTTTATGTGACTGATACTTCCTATACACTTAAAGCGGACCTTCACTCTGAATGAGAGCCTATCTTATATGTTTCTCACACCCTGTACATACAGATTGTCCACATTAAAAATCATCCTACCTGCATCTACTGCATGTTATGAGCCTTTAAACATCCAAGATGGCGGCTTATGGAAGCCGCCATTTTATCAGGCAGCCTGCAAACAGGAAGTGCCTCCTGACTGTGCTGCTCTGCATTCTGGGATTGCTGACCTTTACCTGACCCCAGCTCTGCTCTGTCTGAGCAAAGCACAGCTATCACCCGCCCCCCTGTACCTTATCCCACTCTCCTCTCCTCAGTAAGTGTGATGCTTCTGAGTCAAGATGGCGGCGCCCGTATCCTAAATTCCTGAACATAGTTGCAGCCCAGTGGGGGAAAGAATAATAAGTAAGTGACTAAAAATGTAAAATATATTAATTTTAGATGCTGGGGAACCGTTTTTTAAGAGTTTGGGCTTTTCATTAAATCAGGTCCAGTTTAAGAGAGAAATTAGAAAAAGGAAAGTAGGTTTGTTATAAAACAAAGGTTGGGAAACCCTGATATGGATCAAATCAAAATCTCTATCTAGATGAGGAACCACATCAAGGAGAACCTTATGAGATGCCATGTTGGTGACCACCACCCACTCAGATATCAGATCTAAGATCCTTCTCCTCTTTATAGTTTTCATATAAGATAAAGTGGACACTGGGGGAAAACACTTGCTGAAAATTCTAAGGTCCATCACCTTGCCTTGGGGCATCTACATCTACACAACGAACATTAGGACTGGACAAGTTGGGATGTGTAGTACTCATGCTGGATGCTTTGTAGGCAAAATACCTGGAAGGAGACCCCTGGGCAGCCATTGCCTGCCCTAACCTGCCTCTCTTCTTTGCATTTGTCTTGTGTTGAGTGACATGAAATAGCGCACTTGGATCACCAGCCTGACCTGCTGTCATTCCGGCTGCTGAGTAGCTGTCTCGCTGTGCCATTTCTGCGACCCTTTGCTTCCCTCTATGTGTAGGGCTCTGATGGTTTAGTAACAGTTACCGCCTTAGGTGCCTCATTTCTTTTCTAGACTGACAGCTGAGGTTCAGGCGGTTGGGTGGAGACGCCCCCGCTGGTATGGCGCTATGAGCTAGCTTCCAGGTACACAATAGACTCCATGGGCTTTATGACTCCATGGAATGCTGCTCGGTTCCCTCCCAGAGGAATTTGCTCAGGCTCACCCAAAAATCTCAGCTTATAAAAACAAAATCTGCCCGCTTCAGACTTTTACTGTCCGAGCTTGACAAAACATTTTTAGTTTTTTTATTTTGTCCTCATATGACCTTTTGCAAAGATATCCCCCCTTGTTTTTTCAAAGCTGTATTATTACATAGAACAAAGTTAGCCATTATTGTGTTGTTTTTACTTAAACCGGACCTTCAGCATGATTTAATGAAAAGCCCAAACCCTTAAACAATTCCCCAGCATCTAAAATTAATATATTTTCAAGTCAAGTTTTTAGTCGCTTACGTATTATTCTTTCCGGGGCATCCCGGTATGGGGTGCAACACTTTGTAAAAACCCTTCTGGTTAAGCCAGATACTCATCTCCGGAATAGATCCTATGGCACATGCACAGGTCTCCGATGGCTTCCCCAGCACCCCTCTATCTGATGTGTGCACCCCACCAGCATATTTCAATGCCTGGGGAGTGGCCAATGAGAGGTTCCTTATAATCCGTTTGTTCCGAACTCATTGCTGGGCAAGAATATGCATAATTATACATTAGTAACATAGTCTGTAAGGCTAAATAAAGACTAGTCCATCCAGTTCGGCCTGTTTAACTCCTTCCAGTGGTCTAGTAGCCATAGCTGGAAATTTTATTACATGCCAGGAAGGCATCCAGGCCACTTTTGAATGTTTTACTGTATCCTTCATGACTACCTCCTCTGGCAGCGAGTTTCATAGTCTCACTGCTCTTACAGAGAAGAATCCCCTCCTATGTCGGTGGAGGAAGCACCTTTCCTCTAACCTTAGTGGATGCCCTCGGACAGGGGCGTAGCTAGGGGGGAGCAGGGGGGCAATTGTCCGGGTGCAGCAGGTCAGGGGGGGCACCAAAGGGGGTTCTGAGAACAGGTGGAGGTGCCATTTCGAATCTTTGCCCCGGGTGCCAGAAAGCCTAGCTACTCCTCTGCCATTGGGTTATGGTTACACTCCGGGGTATAAATAGATCTTTGTATTGACCCCGAATATATTCATACATAGTTATCAGGCGTCTCTTTTCCAAACTAAATAAACCTAGCTTTGACAATCTTTCAGAGTACTTTAGTCCCCGCACTCCTTATATTAACTTTGAACGCGCTCCAGTTCTGATATGTCCCAGAACTGTACACAGTGCTCCATACGGGGTCTGACCAGTGACTTGTACAGGGGTTCTGATGATGGATGAAAGCCCTGCGCCATAGGAGCATGAATCAAGCTAAGCAAATTGGTGACCCCCAAATCAGGATGCCCCTGTAAAGCACACCCAAATTGAAAGTTCCTAGATTTTATCTGCTTTAAAAGAAAACTCTTATGAGATATTTCTTAAAGTGTACTTTATATTTTTTTAAAGTGGATTTTGACTATCCTGGGTTTTGGTCCTTTCCCCTGAGGCACCCCGATCAGAGGTGCCCCGCTGTGTGAACCCCCCCGGATGCCCAAGCCAATGCCAACTCACCTCTTCCTGGTCCTACGTTGCATGCACGGCCACTCGTCCAATCAGCGTGTTTGGAGCCTCTGACGTCACGTCGTCTAAGGCCAGCAGCATCCCCTGCTTCCCTCTAGCAGAGAGCATGCCCGCGGCAGCCATTAACAAGTGCACGCGCCCTGCTAGAGGATTAGCGAGGATGCGGCTGCAGCTCGCACATGCACCGTTGGACCAGGAAACAAGGTAAGTGTACGGGGCGACCTGGGGCATTTCACACAGTGGGGCATCCTGATTTTGGATGCCCCAGGGGGGAAGGAATCGATCAACCTGGGAATCTTATAGATTCCCGGGCCGACCGTGTGAGTTTAGTGTTTTTGGGTTTAGATTGTCCATAAATAAGAGACTTTAAATAATCTCATTGTTACCAGTCACACGCATTACTGGACTTTGCTACTAACTTCATGATCCAAGGTTCACCTATAGTTGATTATGTTTGTGACCTCATTTTAGATCAGCTTAGCTCATCTTTCCTAACGCAACTGGCTCAAAGGCCAGAAGTGATTGTCTTTGATATATTGATCTTCCTATGAGGCATGATTAAGTAGGTGGCCAGAATGATCAATTGCTGTTTAAACTCAAAAGTCACATTGAGCAAAGTTACTAGCATTTCATACACCATCCTGTGTAGCCACCGGTGTGGTAGAGAAAAAAAAAACTTTTTACTTTTGTAAATTAACCTACCATGGGGTTAGTAGGTTTACTTGCAATGTAATTGCTCTCGGCTCTTTGTGGCCATATTGGGTCTGTCATATGACAGAGGAATGGCCGTGTCACTGTGCCCTCACTCAGTTTTCCTAAGACAATGTGACTTGTCAAAAGTCATGTGACTACATTTTAGTAACTAAAATCTTCTGTGTTCAAACGCTAAACCCATGGCCCACATCCAGCCAATTCTTCATTTGAAATCCCAGATCTGCACCCTGCAGTGGTTACCTGGTCCCTGGTGCCTATCCTCAAAATGTTGGCTTATGGCGATGTTCTGGCACTTCGATCCTCACTACCCTCCATGTCAGCATCTAACTCCAGCCTTGTGCTGAAGAGGGGCAAAAGCCCTCAAGTCCACAATTAGGGGTGGATGGTGACATAGTTTCTTATATGCAAATTCAGAGCGTTGCCGACCCTAGTGGATCCAGGTATTTAGGATCATGTGACCGATAAAAATAAGTGTCAAGCTTATTCCATCAGCATTAAAGTGGACCAATCACCAGAATTTTGACTATCCTGGTGATTGGTCCTTGTCCCGCTGTTTGAAACCCCAGACATCACCCACTCACCTATTTGAATAGCCGGGCACCGTGCGGCGGCAGCACAGTAATCGCTGGAAAGGACCGGGAAAAGGTAAGGGGGTTTGCGAGCTAGCTGGGGGGTTCACATAGTGGGGCATGTCGAATTAGCATGCCCCAGGGGCACCTAGTCAGCCAGCACTGGAGTCTTTTAGACTCCACGGCCATCAACGGGGGTGATTGGTTCACTTTATATGCTTCAGAGACCAGCAGGTCCCCCTTGACAAACAAATCACTTGGATAACCATATCAGATGCTAATACATACAGTTATTCATTCCTATAGTGTTTACTGTAGAGGAATGGGACACCACTACTCTCTAGGCTCTCTGGTGCCTTTGCATGTAAGTTGGATATATGAAACCTGGTGACCAGCAAAAAAATAACAGAATCTATACTGAAAAGTCTTGGTTATAAACAGGGTTGTGTTGCTAAGCCTGCTGGCCAACTCCAGCCCATACTGTAGAAGTGGCTAGAACTTTCCAAAGGGGCTCACAGACCGCAAAAGAAGCATCCTGTTAATTCAGACCCCGTAACACACTATATAAAACTAAAAAGCTTTATCTAGAGTTGGGCTCTAGGCTTCAAAAACTTCCATCCGGGCCCTTGTAGCGCGTCTTGCCAAGCACGATGGTCTGTTTATCTCTTGACGTAATCCAGCCATTCTCATGGGATCTTTGGTTTTCTGGAAAATTCATACTGTACTCATACTGGAACTTCTCAGGCACGGCCAGGCGTGGTCTAACATGAATACCGTCTATTCAAGCTCTGCCAGTTTTTAGGTCTTTGTGGATTGGGTTGGACAGTGCTAAAGTAGATCGGGCCAGCAGATGACCACTTCACTTGGAAAAGAAGACGTGTGAATGCGCTGAGACTTGTACCTTGTACTGTAAATGATTTTATACACTTTCTTTATGTTGTTTTTTCATGGGACATAGTCCAGCCAATCGCCAAATACTGGTTGGGCCTATCAAGAGCGTAGTCACAAGTATACTGGTCACAAACTGTCTAAAACTTTTGTTAGAAGTTGAACGTAATTATAAGTCTAAACTCTAGTCACTGGTAATTTTATAGCTTAAATATAAAAGGGAATCCTGGTATAATGTTTCTTTTCCTTTTTGTGGCAACCAAACAGGAAGGCCTTTGGTGTCACTGGACCGAAAGTGATGTCCCTGCTACTGTGCTTTAGAGTCGGGCTTCCTCAAAGGGTTTTAGGTCCATGTTTCCTATATAAGTTAACATGCAAAAAACCTAGTGGACTGTTATTACTGTGGGTATTCAATTTTAGGTCCGAATAGTAGCCCGATGGCCGATAGGTTGAGGCTCACAAGGTACGTCCCTCCTGACTTGTTCTCTTAACAATAACTCAAACCCTTTGCCCCATTGCCATCATTACCTTGATTTGGGCTATAAAGTGGGTCTATAGCGGTGAAAAATGACGGGTGTCCACAGAGTGCTAAGGGGGCCACCTCTGGCACGGGTTCTATAGGATCGCCACCACTGGTCTATAGCGTTAAACTGCCTCTGAGACCCATGCCAGTCAAACATGGAGACACTTGCAGCTCTGCATTTCCACCATACCTCCTACTCGCCTTTTTATTTTCCTAAACTGCAACCCCTCGGTGTGGATATGTTTCTTCCCACAGCTCTTCATGGTGTGTTTTTATTTGCTGTGGACACTCAAGTTCTGGTAAATTGCACAAGCCTCCACCTCCGCTGCGGACTCTTGACATACTAGTCTGGGGTCACTCTGCATAGTGTTGGCTTTGGCACAGCTCCTGCAAGCATCACTCGCAATAGCATTGCTCTTTAAAGGGAACCTGTCAGCAAGTTCACCAAGTTCAACACCTGTTTAACAAATTTGTCTATGTGGGAGCATTCATCTTTTGTGGAGAACTCACTATTTCAGTTGTCCAGTATTCTCTACTGCAGCGGTGCCCAACCAGTGGTAAGGGTACCACTGGTGGTACTCGAGATCCTATCAGGTGGTACTCAGCAAGGTTACAGACTGATCTGTACACCAAACTTGAACTTCTGCCATATATACTTTACCCAAACCTTATTTCCTCCATAAGTTAAAAACCTACTACCTAGGTCAGGGGTACTCAAATGGCGGACCGCAGTCCGAATCCGGACCGCAGACGCCATTTGTCCGGACCGCTGCCCAGGGCTGGTGTAGTGTCAAGGCCACATCAGCCCGGGATCCGGCGGTGCCGGTGACAATTGCCGGCCGGGGCTGTCAGAGCTGGGGGTGGGCACATGGGCGTGTAGTTGAGTACCCCTGCCATAGAGCATAGCTCCCCAGCATGAGTTCCCCACACAGTGGGAGGCTTTGAGGTTACCCGAACAGCCAGCCTGGAGGGCGGACGTGCCAGGCGTCAGGTAACAGGGCGAGCTGCCGGCTCAGGCGCGCCGTTTCTGGAGTGTAACATTCAGGCAAACAGTGAGCGAGCACGCCCGCTACCGTCACATCCCACCAAACAGGCAGCGATAAGGGCATTTTCGCGTTCACCTCCACTAAGCCGGACTGTGGCGATGGCCCCCGCCTGTGGTCCCCTGTTCGGTGCGCCGCTTGATGACGCGCTGTCTCCTCCTCCCGCGGCTGCCCTGGACTCAATAGTCGGGCTGGCTGGATATTGCGCACGGTGAGAGCGCGCCGTTCGGTGGCTGGTTCGGTTTGCGCCCTGGTGTGAGCCATGTTCCGGAGCTCCTGGGTCGAGCCTGAGGTAATTCCCCGCCAATATGTGTATGAAAAGCGTGCGCCGCCATGGTTTGTTCTATATAGCCGCCGCTTCCAGCGCTTGATGCGCCTGGGCGCGCTCGTCCTGTCCGGGCTGGCACTCTTACTTACACCCCCCCAACCCCCCCCCCCCCCCCCCCCCCCCCCGGACCGTCATCCTACGGCAGACCCTGGTAAGTGGACCTCCACTGAAAGTAGTTGAGTACCCCTGACCTAGGTGGTACTTGAGAAAATTAAGAGACTGTCAATGTCCCCTTCCCTGTTTACCTTCAGACAGGTTATCTTTAATTGTGTGGATTGGCAGAAACTGGGTGCTGCACCAGAGCATCAGTTCAGTGTGACCGGTCACGCCAGCCTCAAGGGCTGGGACTTCAGATCCTATCACATACATTGTTCTCCTGCCAGCATTGAACTTGTCTAACCCCTTTCATGGTGGATGAGGACTATCCTCTCGCTGTCAGTGTGATTGTGTGCCCTGCGCTAAGTGATAACTGATATCTGATCATCACCTGAAAAGTCCCAGATATTAAATCCATCCCCTCCCTTTTTTTTTTCTTTTCTCCTCTTTTCTCTTCCCCTTCCCCCTCCTTTTCCCTTCTTTTTTCTTTCTCCCTTCCCCTCGCCCCTATTCCTGGCCCGTGCACCCCCTCATCTTAAAGAAGGGGGTCGGCGATGCAGAAAACCCGAGACTGGATGAGACAGGGTTTATCCCCGACCCACTGGTCCGTGATATGACAATAATGCAACAGCTAGCGCCAGTCCGATCTCTTCGATTACAACACTTGTAATGGTTAATAGTGTTAGTGTTTGTAACTCAATTCTTATTCTGCAACACTTTATTATGTTGTGCAATCCAGTTGTTATAACAAAAAATGTCAATAAAAAGACTGAAACAGAAAAGCTCCAGATATTGGGATGTGGTAGTTAGAAGTCAATCAGATTTCTGTCCTTTAGGGAAATCTTCTGAAGAGGACCAACTCATTTGTTTGATTTTGACCCCTTTTAACTTAACTAATTAAAGTGGAAGTAGAAGTCCAGTTTTCCAATCAACCCCTGTCCTGCTTTATTCCCCTGGTGCTGAAGCAGTGCAGGGGGCTTACAAAAAAAAAAAATAGATTACCTTGCCCGGATCCAATGCCTTTACCAGCAGCCCTCCTGCCTAACTGTGGAGCTTGGAAAGGGAGATAGGTGCTCGTGCTTCTCATGACAAATCTGGATCACAGCGATTAACTTCCCAAGGAGAGTGTAAGTCTTCTTTTATGGCTATAGTTTATGTGGATATACACCCTTGATTTCTGTTGGGGACATGACTGAAAGCCCACTTTCTTTCCCCTGGGGAATCCTGGTTTGGGATGTTGCACTGTGTGAAACCCCCCAAGGTCGCCCCTAATAACTTAACTCCCAACATTAATGCACAGTGCAAAGCGCCTTTCAGACCGGAGCTCCAGAATAGGAAGCCGGAGCAGCCTCATCCCCGTTCTCCCTGTGGACTGAGGGGCTTTCCTGCCCCCAAGCCTATCTAAATAGCTGGGTGTAGGAGTGCGCCTCAGCTATGTACGCAGTGACAGGGGATGAGAGAGTGGCATGGGAAAGCCCCGGAAAGGTGAGTTGTATTTCAGGCGATCGGGGGGGGGGGGGTTCCCATAGCGGGGAGACTGTAAGGATCTTTGAAGTGGTTGGTTCACCTGAGGTTCTCTTAAAGTGGACCAACACCCTCCCGTGATCGGCCCGGGAATCTATAAGATTCCTGGACCGATCAGCTCCCTGACTGCGGGGCACCCCGATCGCTGTGTGAAACCCCCCAGAAACCCCTAAATCCCTACCTGCTCCTCGATCCAGCGGCGCCCGCCGCCGCCTCCCACGCGTCCCTCTAGCAGGACGCGCACCCGCGCCGGCCGTTTGTGAATGCGCTCTCTTGTCCGTCGCTGCCTCCCGCTTGTCTGTTGGCGGGGATTGGCAGCAGCGGTCACGTGGGAGCGGGGAGAGGTGAGTTTTTGGGGCTTTCTGGGGGGTTTCACACAGCGGGGCACCCCCGATCGGGGTGCCCCGCCTAAAACCCAGGATAGTCAAAATCCTGGGTGTTGGTCCACTTTAAGAAGGGAACCTAACCCCCTCCCAACTACTCCCCAGGCCGTGGCTAGGGCAGGCCACTGCTCTGGGCACATGTGCACTCACTGCACGGATGGGTAAAATGTGGAGCACAAGTTCCTTTGCGTGTACAAGTATACATACATATATGCACATTATTTTATTTTCACCAGTGCCATGTTTCTCAGTGAGCAAACCGGGGGTGGGGGGGATTCACATGTATATTACATCTTTTTTGTTTTTTGGGGCGGGGGGCTAATTATTAGGTGTAGGGAATTTTATATGCACTCTGTAAATACATTTTGGGATGCTAAGTAAGGATCTGTACAGATCTGGGTGTTGGGGCAGTTACTTTTTGACTGCTTGTACGTTGCATATTTATGTAAGAGGGGCTGGGGGGAGGCAGTGGATGGGAATGCTAAGGGGGGGGCAGCCAGGGGTATTTTTTTTTTTATACTTGAAAATTGCAACCTGACTCCAAAAAAGTGGGCACTAGCTCAAAAGGTCCCATGCCAACATGAAGACCAACTACGACCCTAGCTGCCACCTCAGGCTCTCATAACACGGAGCTTCTCCTAAAGCATAGGCCATATTTGCTGGAGGAATGCAGACACTTGTCATAGTGATGAACCAGTGATGAAGAAGAAACGCATGCACCCCAGGATGCCGAGGAAGGTGCCGTTAGGGCAACAAAGGTGCAGCCTCTGCATTTGCCACAGGTTTCCTTTATGGACTTGCCACTTTTAAACCGGACCTTCAGCATGAGTTAAGGAAAAACCCAAACCCTTAAAAAAATATTCCCCAGCATCTAAAATTAATATATTTTAAGTTTTTAGTCACTTACTTATTCTTTCCCCCACTGGGCTGCAACTCTGTTCAAGACTCTAGGATATGGGCACCTCCATCTTGATTCAGAAGCATCACATACTGAGGAGAGGAGATCGGGATAAAGTGCAGGGGGTGGGGTTATAGCTGTGCTTTGCACAGACAGAGCAGAGCTGGGGTCAGGGAAAGGTCAGCAATCCCAGAATGCAGAGCAGCACAGTCAAAAGACACTTCCTGTTTGCAGTCTGCCTGATGTGCCATGAGCCGCCATCTTGGATGTTTAAAGGCTCATAACATGCAGTAGATGCAGGTAGGATGATTTTGAATGTGAGCAATCTGTATGTACAGGGTGTGGGAAACATATAAGATAGGCTCTTATTCAGGGTGAAGGTCCACTTTAAATAGTTCTGCTAGAACGTGTGATATTCCTGCATCCATATACTTTTGGACACCAGGAAGCCCACAATGAAATTGCGCTTTTCCCTCTTTCGTAATGCCGGTGGTGATGTCAGAGAGAACTAATGGTGGCGGTTCCAATCTGCAGACCCCCCCCCGTGTCTGTGTGCATATGATGTCAATTAATCCTTTGCGGGGTTTGCAAGTCGATCCCTTGTTTGTAAATGAGTTTCTGAGAAAACCGGGTTCCGTTGGTCCTCCAATGATTCCAGGGAGAATAATTCCTTCCCTATATGACCACACAAAAGCAGCCTTGTCGCTGGCTGGGGCCTAGAATGAGCCACTTATCTCTGTAATATAATCAGCTGTTGTGTAATCCTCTTTGGTGTGTCAGCTCTTCAGCTCAAATCGCAGAGAAAGTGCTGCGCTCCAATAATGCGCTAGACGCACAATATTAAGTCATCTACGTTGTGTCAGAGGCAAGAAGTGGCTTTGATTGAGGTGCTTGTTGAAAAGTAGAGATGTGTTTTTACTTGATCTTGCTATAGAGCCAATAGAGAATCCGAAGCAAGAGGATGGGCAATTATTTTTTGCATGGGGTCACATTAGAAACTAAAAATATTGTGGAGGGCCGGGCCAAAAGGCTGAACTCACTTCTGCATAATATTAATTGTATTGTATTAATAATTTCCCGCCCCTCCACCTGGACAAGATGGCGCCGGAGCCTACCTCCTTCTCCTCCCCTGGTTGGGCTCTTATTCACTGTTGGACGCCCGGCCGTCTCTCTTCGCAGCGGGTCGGCGCCTCCCGCACTGTACACAGGCGATCACTTAAGTGGCAGCCGATCGGCTGCTCAGCTCGTCGGCCCTGACGCGTTCTCCTTTCCTCAGAGAACGCACCAGGCCTGACGAGCCAAGCGGCCGATCGGCTGCTGCTTAAAGTGGAGCAACACCCAGGATTTTGACTATCCTGGGTTTCGGTCCACTTCGGCGGGGCACCCCGATCGCTGTGTGAAACCCCCCAGAAACCCCGAAAAACTCACCTCTCCTCGCTCCCACGTGACCGCCGCTGCCAATCGCCGCCGATGGACAAGCGGGAGGCAGCGACGGACAAGAGAGCACGCCCGCCGCCGCCTCCCGCGCGTCACTCTTACAGGGCGCGCGCCAGCCATTTGTGAATGAGAGGGACGCGCGGGAGGCGGCGACGGGCGCCGCTGGATCGAGGATAAGTTAGGGATTTAGGGGACCTGGGGGGGTTTCACACAGCGGGACACCCCCGATCGGTCAGGGGTCTGATCGTCCGGGAATCTTATAGATTCCCGGGCCGATCTTGGGAGGGTGTTGGTCCACTTTAAGTGATCGCCTGTG
This sequence comes from Gastrophryne carolinensis, assembly GCA_027917425.1. Lineage (NCBI taxonomy): Eukaryota > Metazoa > Chordata > Amphibia > Anura > Microhylidae > Gastrophryne > Gastrophryne carolinensis. Next base: position 38,132,964 of record CM051238.1, read on the forward strand.
TACAGTGCGGGAGGCGCCGACCCACTGCGAAGAGGGATGGCAGGCGCCTCGCAGGCAGCACGAGCGGAGGGACGCCGAATCACGAGAAGAGGGACTCCGCCAGCCAGCTCAGCCCGGGCCGGTCACAGCCTGCGGGCCTTACAATGCCCAGGTCTGTTCTGACTACCTTCTATTGAGAAGATAAAGATATAGATAATATAGAAAGAAGGATCAGATGATAGGCACAACCACACTGGATATTGGCTTCTGTCTTTTATAGAGAGGATAGAAGGAACTAAACTTAAGCCAGACCTTCAGCATCATTAAATGAAAAGCACAAACCTTACAAAAACTATTTCCCAGCATCTAAAACTAATATATTTAACGTTTTTAGTTGCTTACTTATTATTCTTTCCCCTACTGGGCTGCAACTCTGTTCAGGACTCTAGGATACGGGTGCTGCCATCTTGCCTCAGAAGCATCACATTGAGGAGAGAAGAGGAGGGAAAACTGCAGGGGAGGGGTTATAGCTGAGCTTTGCACATACAGATCGGAGCTGGAGTCAGGAAAATGACAGCCACCCCATAATGCAGAACAGTGTCAGAAGACACTTCCTGTCTGCCCGAGACTCCATGGGCCGCCATCTTGGATGTTTGATCTTGGAAGGCTCCGAAAATGCAGTAGATGCAGGTAGAATTATATTTAATGTGGGCAATCTGTATCTTCAGAGTGGGGAAACGTACAAGACATGATACTCGCATTTAGGGTGAAGGTCCGGTTTAAATCGTCATTCTATTTAGAGAAGAAAAGAGCATCAGAAAATGCAGTGACATGTTGGCATGGGATGTTATTCTCTGCTATAACAAAACAGATATAAAAGATCAGATATATTGTTTAAAGAAGTGAGAGAAGGATCACAGAAACACCACCACATCCCTTTTTTGTGTTGATGGATCTGCTCAACATCAAGGCAAACTTGGCAGATCCTTTACACTTTTTACATTTAGATTGAAGGATCGGAACAATATGGCATTCTTCATTTTTCTTGAGAATAAAACAACAGTGGAATACTGCGCTTTCAGTATAAGAAATATAGCGCTGCATCCTTATCCAGTTCCGAGAGACAACCCAAAGATCTTGTAATCACCACAGCTCACTGGATGCACGAGGAAGATGAGAGAAACCATAGCACCTTATCTCTCGCTTTACAACTGAGAAGACTATTTGGGTTCTTCTATAGCACAGGCAGAATGATAAGATGATAATGATGATAAAATGTCTGTTCCTCCCCCTATAGTGAAGAGCAGAGGATCAGAAAATACAGTGGCAGGCTGGAACAAGAAGGAGGTTCAAAAAAGAGTATGTAGAGAGATGGATAGACAGGTCGAGATGGTCCGATAGAGAGATAAAGAAAAAGAGAGACAGAGAACAATGTTACTTTCTTTTTCTAGAGGAAATAAAAGGAATCCAATAAATAGAATATCCTGCTTTTGTGAAGAAGGATCAGCTAAAACCCGTTGTCTGTTATACGTCAGATCCTACAATTTAAAAAGAAAAGCTAAGGATCAGGACTGCATGTCTTAGAGAATGGAAGGATCCAAAAACAACTTGGGATGCTAGATGTTGGATGTTCTTTCTTTATGGAAGTCTGAAGGACTGCTTCCATGTCTAGTTCCAGGAGAAAGATCAGAGAAACACTATAGCACATTCAACCCCTCCTATCAATATTTGCAGTGATAGGCCTTCATTTACTAAGGGTTGAAAAAAATTCTCATGGTAGTAAAAAATTCAATCTATGAGAAAAAAAGCCTGAGAATGTCACTTTTAGTGAATCGGCTGATAAGAAAACAATGAAAGTCTATGGCACTTTTTTACTCCTGGGAAAATTATTGAACTTTTTACTTAGTAGTAAAAAGTGCCATTGGTCTTCATTGTATTCCTATCTGCTGATTGGAAAGTGATATTCTCAGGCTTTTTTCTCATGAATTGAATTTTTTACTACCATGAGACTACAACTCTTAGTGAATCAAGGAAGGCCATAGTCTGGATAGAGAATAAACAATGTAAAGGGTATCCGCACACTAGTAAGGCAGGGTGCCCGACCCGGGGTGGTCCCACACCCCAATTATGCAAGAGGATAAAGGGAATGGGTCCGCACACCTTAAACATTTTAATCTTTAATGAAAATTATTAAAATCATCTCCAAAAAATTGTCAAGAAGCAGTGCTAAAATGCAAAGGTAGACCCAGAGTGACACAAAACATACAAGACCTTCTGACGCGTTTCGGGTATTCTGTCAGCCCTTAGTCATAGAGGATAGGTCATAGTCTGGATAGGGTAACTGTGTTTAAATAAATATATAGCACCCACTGTCATTACATCAGCTCAGTTGCCTTGTACACTTTTGTATTTAATGTGCAAATAAATATATTGTAGGAGGGTGGAGGATGTTCCTTATTTTTTGGCTAGCAACTATAAAACAATTTCTTAATGCCACAGCCAATATAACATTTTAGCAGAAGCTGTTTTCCAAGCAACTAACAATTCAGAAGGATACAGCTTTGCAAATATACTTTGTAACTCATCTAAATCTCCTTGAGTTCGATTTTCTCCGGCTTCCCCATCAGAGCTACAGTGTGTATAGCGATTGCCTCATTTAAATGATGCACCCCATCCTCCCATGACATGCAGCCAAGCTGAGCCCTTCCCTACAGGGCGGGCGGCACTAATGATGGAAGCCAGATGCGAGCTCAGGCTGGACTTGAGAGACAGGATCTCCTACTCTGCCTGGATCTCCTCTTTCGTCCTAGAAACAGACTTTCCTATGTGAGATCACGCTTCTGGTTATCCAGTAATTATTTAGATCCACCTTTTCTTGATGGCTGTGCCCGAGGTTGGTCCTTGTACCGCTAGACGTTGGAACAGTTCCTCCTTTGAATCGCCACATTATTTTAACTTAAAAAGGGCAGAACAGAGGTACTAAGCAAAGACTGGAGCTAGTGCATGGAGGGCTATAAGCCAATGGGTCGGCAGGTCCTAAGTGTCCAGGGTGTTGTTGTCAGGGTCTTTAGCCCAGAGGGTGTCCTGCCCAGTGAATAATAATAATGTGGACATCTGCAGTATAGACTAGGTTATCTTGTATGCTGAATATCGGCCAATAATGTTACTAAAGCCCAATACAGAATTTAACCTGTACTAGAGTGTCCCGGCTATGGGGACAACCCTCTCTCTGAGAATCACCAATAGTGGATACAAAACATGTACCTTTGGTGTCTCTGGTAGAGAGGGTTGTAGCCTAATTTTATCATACCACAACCTGTGCTACATACTGGTTCCTTTTTACTGCAGTCCTGTCTATATACTTTGTTTTATATTACAAGCATCTAAAGTTTCCTAAATAAGGTCACTTTGTTTTTAATTGTGTCAACTCCAGTAAAGGATATTACTCAGGACCAAGACAGAATCTTCGAGAAGGTACCTTGCCTTATCAGACTGTAGCCTCAGGGCACGTCTTGCTCTCTCCAGGACTGTCCTCTGCACTCGCTGTTGGGCGATGGATTCCTGCACTATAAAAGGAGTCTTTGTATCCCGCCAAGTAACACCTGGGCTCTCATTTCGGAGAGCGAGAGGCGTCTGGACAGTGTTTGGACTTGTCTAAATACATCCACCTGCCTTCAGGGGGCTCCGGCATACCTAGCTGGAACTTTCTCTGACCCTGCATGATAGAACGGGATTTTTCCATGACTTGATATCCTTGGGGGAAGACATTACCTCTGTTTTTGACTATAGTAGTTTTAATATCTAATTCAGTCAAGCCAAGGTATATCTGCTGTAAGTCAAATATAAGTAAGTTGGAAGATTTTTCTCCAGTCATCCTACTAACTGTTAATTCAAATGGATGACTAGCAAAAAGTCTACCAGAAAGATACCTCAAGTCCAATTCATTGAACTATTACTACAGATATTTGTAGTAATCTTTTTGCTAGAACAGAGGTACTAAGCAAAGACTGGAGCTAGTGCATGGAAGGGTATAAGCTCATGGGTCGGCAGGTCCTAAGTGTCCAGGGTGTTGTAGTCAGGGGCTTTAGAGGATGTCCTGCCCAGTGAATGATAATAATGTAGACAGAGCCCTGGTGCGGTTGCACCCCCTCTAGTTACGCCCCTGATTTTGAATTAAAATAATGAATAGTAATGCAAGGCGGAAAATAAGCCATTAGACATTTTTGTCCCTCTTTACTACATCAAATGAGCATCTGCTATAGGTGAGCAGCACCTGTGTTTCAAGCAACAATTGCCATATGTTTGTAGGCTTCTTCTGTTTTTCTAGTGTTCTACTTCCCTGCAACGCCCCAGTTACACCTAGGAGGGTCCTGCACATCACAATGAGCCTGGAGCTCCCTTTGGTCCATATCCAGGATTGGATATCGGCCTCCATAAATGGGGGATGTTCAGGATCTGTGAATGGATATGATCAGGGGACCTTTGTTGGTTCAGGCCTGTAAAATAAATTAGAATGTGAATCTGTCTGGAATTATGTGTTGTATGCCGGGGGGGGGGGGGGGGGCAGATGATGCAATGCGTTCCTGACTCACTGCAATATCGTCTGTGGAAAGTGTGTGCAAGCCATCACATCTGGCGCGCATCTCCTCCTGCTTCTCCATCGTGGCGTCCTTCTCCCTGTCTACAGATCCTCTGCTAGTTTAAGAATGTCCCTCCAAGAAGTTTACTTTTAGGCTGGCTTTTAGTTGTGAAGCCTTGTATACAAAGATGTCTTTTAAAGTGTATCTCAACCCTCCCTGGCAACCAGAAAGGATTCTGGTTCACAGGGACACGAAACTAACCTAAACTACCTCCCCCATCAGTGAGCCCTGGATTAGAGAGATACCTATTCCTAGCAGTGCTCCATCAACAGGAAACAGATGCACACATGTGTGACAGGTGTACCTCCTCCAATGGGAGGCATTAAAGTCGACCAAACCCAAGGATTTTGACTATCTCGGGATTTGTCCATTGTCCCTGGATTGGGCACCCCAATCAGGGGAGGGGGGGGGGGGCTGCTGTATGAAACCCCCCAGGTCTCCCAAATAAACGCAACTCTTCCTGGTCCTATGACGCAAGCGTGGCCGCTCGTCCAATCAGCGCACTTGCATCCGATTGAGCCCCTTCGGCCAGGAGCTCGTCTTGAGCGGATCCGAGCTCGCTGACGGCCTGCATCCCCCACTACTCTTTAAAGTGGACCATCACCCAGGGGTGAACCCCCCCCCCCCAAAAGCCCCAAAAAACCTTACCTTATCGGCGACGGATCAGCCGCCGCTGCCTCCCACGCGCCCCTCTAGCAGGGCGCGCGGGAGGCGGCGGCGGCTTATCCATCGATTGCCCGTCGCCGAAAAAGGTACGTGTTTTGGGGCTTTTGGGGGGGTTTCACACAGCGGGGCATCCTGATCTCGGATGCCCCGCTGAAGTGGACCAACACCCAGGATAGTGAAAATCCTGGGTGTTGGTCCACTTTAACAGGGAGCATGCCTGTGTCTGCCATTCACAAATGCCCTGCTAGAGGGGTAGTAGAAAAGCTGGCCATCTCCAAATCTGGGGTTTGTGAGCAGCAGGAATAGGTGGGTTGTTGTCCCTTTCGGCCTGAACCAAACCTGGTGCCATGGGATCAAATTGAGTTAACGGGGAAACAAGGGGCTCAGCACAGACCACACTTTTAATAGGAAAGCCCACAATGCAAATAAAAGGGATCCTTTCTATGTGGTTAGATCCTCTGCTGATGGCTCCAGTGCATGTAGAGGAAATCTTTTCCCTTTGATACCCTCCGTTCTCCTGCCCTGGACTGGTCCTTTGGGTGCCATTGTCAGAATCAGAGCACTTGCCCAGTCGGATGTATGACATGGGCAGAGGAGTAGTTAGGCTTTCTGGCACCCGGGGAAAAGATTCGAAATGGTGCCCCCCGCCTGTTCTCAGGCCCCCTTTGGCGCCCCCTTAACCTGCTGCACCCAGGGCAAGTGCCCCTCCTGCTCCCCCCTAGCTACGCCCCTGGACATGGGTGATGTCACCACCCGGTGCGTTCCTTCGGATGACAAGTGCCGGGGCCCATGGATCCTTGAGGGGGCCCACTGACAGCCACATCAGCGTATTGCTGAATGAAAGATAGGGCGAGTGAGATGGTTAAAGTGGACCAACACCCAGGATTTTGACTATCCTGGGTTTTGGTCCACTTGGGTGGGGAACCCCGATCGGGGGTGCCCCGCTGTGTGAAACCCCCCAGAACGCCCGGAAACACTCACCTCACCATGCTCCTACGCGGGCGCTCGTCCAATCAGAGCTCTCAGAGCCGCTGTGGTATGCACGTACAAGCGGCGTCCAACCACAGCGGCTCTGAACGCTGGAGGCCGCGTCTCGCTCGTCCCTCTTACAGGGAGCACGCCCGCGCCAGCCATTCACAAAGGCCGTCCGCGCCTTGCTAGAGGGAAGCGCGAGACGCGGCCCGCGCATGCGCCGTTGGAACGAGGTTAAGGTAAGGTTTCTGGGCTTCCTGGGGGGTTTCACCCCGCGGGACATCCCGATTTTGGATGCCCGCGGGGAGGGATCTGATCGACCCGGGAATCTTATAGATTCCCGGGCCGATCCCCCCTGGGTGTTGGTCCACTTTAATGTTGCCATGTGGAGGAGGGCTAATTTAATGTTGCTGGGTCTCTAGTGACCTTTGGCTGACCTAACTGAAAGTTTAGCTAGATCTCCCCCAAAAGGGGCAGATCAGTATATATGACCCCAATCATATACCACCCACTCTCAAAAATATCTATACTGTACTATATAAAAGTTTTGGCTGGAGTTGTGCTTTAAACCCTTCACTGGAGATTGAGCCACAACCCAACCAGCACAAATGATGGACTTCCTGTGCTCATGGCACCCATTTGGGTTCTGGTTGGGCAAACTTCTATGTTGGTCAACTGAGAATTGTGGTTGCCATCGAGTCAGAGAAGAAATTATGAATACAGTAGTTCTACTCTATCTACCCTCCATGCAAAACACATAAAAGGTGACCCACAGCTGGTGTGCTTACCCCTGGAGCAGGGATCCCGATTCGGGACGCCTTACCTAGCAGCACGCTCAATACTGGCAAGACATACTTACCTACTTCTGCAATCTCTTGATGCTGGCCGCATGTTTGCCACCTCCATGTGGTTAGTAGTGTGGGATTGCACAGAAAAAGGTAAGTAGGAATGCCTGATACCAAAGCTTTCTGCTAGGTTATGCAAAATCTTCTGTAAGGACCATATTTTGACTATTGGTCTGCTTTAAACCGGACCTTCAGTATCATTTACTGAAAAGCCCAAACCCTTAAAAAACTATTCCCCAGCATCTAAAATTTAATATATTTTAAGTTTTTAGTCACTTATTATTCTTTCCCCCACTGGGATGCAACTCGGTTTAGGGCTCTAGAATATGGGCGCCACCATCTTGCCTCAGAAGTATCACATAATGAGGAGAGGAGAGTTGGATGAAGTGTAGGGGGCGGGGTTATAGCTGTGCTTTGCTCAGACAGAGCAGAGCTGGGATCAGGGAAAGGACAGCAATCCCAGAATGCAGAGTGGCACAGTCAGAAGACACTTCCTGTTCTTGGATGTTTAAAGGCTCATAACATGCAGTAGATGCAGGTAGGACGATTTTTAATGTGAGCAATCTGTATGTACAGGGTGTGGGAAACATAAGATATGCCATTATTCAGGGTGAAGGTCCGCTTTAAGTTTTGTCTGGGCTTTAAATCTGTGACAGCACTGATACATATTATAAGGACGCCATTAGCCAGCTGTTCTGGACACTGGGCGATAAGGAGGAATGTCTTGCTTGCAGCTGTTTCCATCATGATAGGCCCCTTTTAAGAACCGACTTTTCCGCCTCTCGGATTGTGAGTTTTCTCCTGGAAAATGTGCGGGTGACTCATGGAAAAGCGATCGGGTTTCAGACTCGGCGTGTACGTCTGGGTTTGTAGTTCCCCCTACGGAACTGTCTGGATATATTTATTTTTTTTCCTGTTATGAATTGGCCAGCAGTCGTTTAACCCCTTCACTGCCCAAGACTGTCCGAGGCGTCGCGCAATATAGAGCGTCTCAGGAATGCATCCGGATTGGAAAGGGTTAGACGCTCCAGGTTTAACCATACTCGCCGGAGCTTGCCAAATATTGACTTGGCTGCTGTGCTCGCTGGAGGAGGGCACCGGCTTTAAAGGCCCATAACCTGACAACTTGAATTTATTTTTATTTGAAAACTTTGATTTATTTTTAAGTGGGCCTAAACCCTACCTTGAAACTCTGTGCCGGGGAGGGTCCTGGTCTACAGGGGCTCTACACTTACCTAACCTAACCCCTCTTGTCATTAGTGAGCCCTGCATTCCAGATATACTCTCCTTTTCCCACCGTAGCTTCATCCGATAGGGGACAGGGACATATTTCCTGGACCCTCGTCATACAGAGCTCCATGGAACTGACAGGCAGTGGGAGTAGGTGGGTTGGGTTTTTTTTTTATTTCAGACCGTACCAGGCACTAAACTGCCAGGAATGGTTTAGGTCTGCTTAACTGTGGAATACCCCTGTGTGTGGAAACTGCCGCAGTATGCCCTTTACTTGCCTTAAAGCGGAACAAAAAACACGATTTTGACTTTCCAGTTATTCTCTCCATGCCCCGGGGGCATCCCAATTTGCCCGGCCCCCAGATCACCCCAAAAAACTCACCTTTCCCAGGTCCTAGGATACATGGCATGTGTATGTAATATTCAGCATTGCTCTGTTTGTAGCAAACAGGAGCGAAAGTGGTCACATCCCCTAGCATCCCTTTCAACCTATCTGAATGGCTGGTGGCGGGAGCCTGCGCACAGCTCAAAGATGCGGGGGTTGCAGCCGCCCAATATTTACATCAGCAAGGGAGCCAGGAAGAAGGTGAGGTTATCGGCGCCCTGGGGGGGGGGTGGGGGTTCACACAGTGGGGCATCCCACATTTGGGATGCTTTTGGGGGGGAAGGCCAGTGTTGGCGCCGCCCCCGTTGGGATTTGTTTGGCTTTGAAGGGACCCTATAGTCAAGTCAGTAGTTCCCCCGTTCACAGGTTTGGCAGCAAATGACGGCCAATCATGTGACCTCCAGAAACCATTCAGGTTTGATGTGCAAGCCCCCCTCGGCATACCCGATGTTTACTGGCAGACAAATAATTGGCAGCTATACAATGAAGGACTATAGATCCCCTTTCCAACCGGCGATCCCAGGGCACATGTGTGGGCCTCCTCCAGCATCCTGAAAATAGTGGTGGCAGGTGAGTAAGGGAGCTTTGAGTCGTTGGTTCTTATCCGGGCTCTGATTAAGCTAGTACAGGTACTTTATTTGAAGTTCCATTGTGTGTAGCCTAATATATATATATATATATATATATATATATATATATATATACCGTATATATCCTTCTGTAGATTATATCAGAATATATATATATACACACACACACACACACACACACACACACACTTCTATGTAATATATATATATATATATATATATATATATATATATATATATATCTATAGCTATATATATATATATATATATATATATATATATATATATATATATATATATATATATATATCTTTGTAAAAAAATGATATATAATTTAGTAGGGAGATACTTTAACATTCTATCACTACATGACCTTCTCTTATCCCCCGAAATTTCTCTTATCTGAGAGTTTGACTGTTTTGTATCACATACTTACATCCCTTGATGTTCTGGGAGTAGTCTGATTAGAAAAGTCCTCATGTATTTGGTCAGTTTTTTGCTTGACTTTCTGAGAAGTTTCTAGAAGTGTCAGATTATGAATTGCCGCATTCAGAAGACATAAGAGAAATAATCTATTCACACCCCAGTGGCAGACGAGGAGGGGGATGCCGGCGGGTGCTAGAGATGCCATTGAATCCACTGAGTGTTTAGAGAGACATTTCTTAATGCTAGTCGCCTGGTTCATGTAGAGTTCAATCCATACGCCCGCTGCACTTACTGTACACACAAAGGTATGCTGCGTTGGGAGACCCTATAGCTGCCAAGTTTAAAAATTGGTTTGGGCCTGCCCTGCTAGATGTTGGCACCAGGGTTTCTAGGCAAAGTGGACCTCGGTGTAGGAAGGAAAAAGTTCTGCCCCCTCCACACCCGACCTATGCTGATTCTATGATGATTATGTTTTGAGAACCTTGCTAGGCCTAAACTACATAGGGGTTAATCGGAGTGCCTCCTTAATAGTTTGTCTCCCAGTGGGAGCTCTTCTTATGTATACAGTGTCCTGGCTGAAGCTAGGTCTGGATTCTCACACTATGGTGGCCTGTTTACATCTCCAAGCCCCCCTCCTTCTACACAAACCATAAAGTGCCTTCTATATTGTTTTTTCTCACCATCTGTATAGGGGGTGTTCTGCATGTCCCTGTCACCCTGACCCCCAGGGGGCTTTGTCATAATTTAAGGAAATACCCTTCTTGGGGGGTAAAAATAACAAAACGACCGCAATATAAATCTCACATACTGGAGCAAAGCTAACACTGCTGCCCAACAAAACCCTTCACTTCACCGGAACATATTTGACACCTAAATAGTTTCCGGGAAGAATCTCATCCTCTGGATTATACAGTTTTCTGGTGAAATGAGAATTAAATAGGTAGTGTGGGCCCACCCATCAGTCTCATCTAAGTATTAAGCACCAAACATGTCTAGCTATGTTGAAAGACAGAGATTGCATATATCTGCAGATACATGTGGGAGCCACACTGCCCCGACAAGACACTGTGTGCTTAGTGCGGTCCCTACTCTCTCTCTCTCTCTATATATATTGTAGGGATCTTCCCGGGGGATGGTGTGTTTGGACACAGTTCACGACAGACTTAGGCGTTATAAAGCAGGTCTTGGCGTTTATTCATGGCATAAACAGTCCAGTAAACAAAACATACAGCAGCAGCGTGCTTCTTTAGTGTACAAAACAAAATAAAGACCTAGCCCGTCTGGGCGCTTACTAGCAGGTTCTTCTCACCTAGCTGACACTTTTAAAACACAGCGTTCGCCTGGACATCGCAGGGTGAGTTTTTAGCTCCAGCAGTGGCTGCGTTCGCAGCTTCCTTCACACACACACACACAGGCTGTTCATTTCAGGCTGAGAGAGCAATAGCCTGCAGTCTCTGCAGAGCTTTTACCTCCCAGGCTAATCAGGATCAGGGCTCACCTGATTCAAAACCCAAACTGGATCGGGGAGGTGTGGAATGACAGGTCCCTCTACCAAACCTACCTGCCATTCCATATAAATCCAGGCCCGGCAAAATTAAACAACACCTCAGCAGCATATCACTGCTGGGAAACAAATCAATCCTGGACTTACCATCTCACCCAGCGTAGTAACCTAGGTGAAATGTACACCCCCTCGATCACTTCTCCAGTGACATGTCTACATATCCCCCCCCTCTTCTTCAGACCGGAGGGCTGAGCATTTTGTCCCCACAGACAATGTACCCTCGACAATGCGTCAGCATTTGCCTGTAATTTCCCTGGCCTGTGTTCCACAGTGAAATTAAAGTTTTGTAGGGACAGAAACCATCTAGTCACTCTTGCGTTTCTCTCCTTGTTTAACTTCATCCATGTTAGGGGGGCATGGTCTGTCACTAACTTGAATTTCCTGCCTAGCAAGTAATATTTTAGGGATTCGAGGGCCCACTTCACTGCCAAACATTCTCGCTCCACAATGGCATAATTTTTTTCGGCCGGGGTTAGCTTTCTACTCAAGTACATCACCGGATGCTCCTCACCATTTACTACTTGTGAGAGTACTGCACCTAAGCCTGTGTTAGAAGCATCTGTCTGGACCAGAAATTCTCGCCTGAAATCGGGGGTAACTAACACAGGTTGTTGGCACAAGGCAGACTTAAGGCTTTGGAAAGCCTTCTCGGCCTCTGGAGTCCACGTGATCATGGCTCTCTTTCCGCCCTTGGTCAAGTCAGTTAGGGGAGCAGCAACTGAGGCGAAGTTCGGCACAAATCTACGGTAATAGCCCGTAATACCAAGGAAAGCTCTGACCTGTTTCTTTGTCAGGGGTCTAGGCCAATTCTGTATTGCCTCCACTTTATTAAGCTGTGGCTTAATCAACCCTCTTCCAATAATGTAGCCCAGATACTTGGCCTCTTCTAGGGCTATTGCACACTTCTCGGCATTTATGGTCAACCCCGCATCACTTATGGTATCCAATACAGCCTGTACCTTACAGAGGTGACTTTCCCAATCAGGGCTAAAAATGACCACATCATCGAGGTAGGCAGCTGAGTAATCACAATGTGGTCGCAAAATCAAGTCCATCAACCTCTGGAAAGTCGCAGGTGCTCCATGTAACCCGAACGGCATCACTACATACTGGAATAGCCCATCAGGGGTGGAGAATGCAGTTTTCTCTTTAGCCTCATTAGTAAGTGGAATCTGCCAATAGCCCTTTGTGAGATCGAGGGTGGTTATGTATCTGGCATTACCCAACTTCTCAATCAACTCATCTACCCTGGGCATAGGATAGGCATCGAATTTTGAGATCTCATTCAACTTTCTGAAATCGTTACAGAACCTCCAAGTTCCATTAGGCTTTGGGATTAATACAATCGGGCTGGACCATTCACTCTGTGACACCTCAATTACTCCCAGATCAAGCATACGCTTTACCTCGGCAGATACGGCTTCCCTACGGGCTTCCGGGATCCTATAGGGCTTGAGGTTTACTCTGCTTCTAGGCTCAGTTTCAATGTGATGATAGATGAGGTGTGTACGCCCTGGGAGGTCAGAAAACTTGTCTTTGTTTTTCTGTAAAAATTCCTGAGCCTCCTGTTTCTGTGACACTGATAGGGTATCACCAACCTTGACTGGAGGGATTGGTTGTGACAAATTACTAACAGTATTTGTCGCCCCCAAGGATTCCCTGTCTTTCCAGGGCTTAATCAAGTTTACGTGGTAAACTTGGAAAGGCTTCCTTCTACCTGGTTGGTGCACCTTGTAGTTCACCTCACTGACCTTTTCCACAATTTCATAGGGACCTTGCCACTTCGCCAGGAATTTACTCTCAACAGTGGGAACTAGTATAAGGACCCTATCGCCTGGGTTAAATGTCCTGATTCTTGCAGACCGGTTATAAATTCTACTTTGGGCCTCTTGCGCCCTCTGGAGGTGTTCCCTTACTAGGGGCATTACAGCGGCTATACGGTCCTGCATTTGTGCTACATGCTCAATAACGCTCTTGTATGGGGTGGACTCGCTCTCCCATGTCTCTTTTGCAATGTCCAGTAGACCCCTAGGGTGACGACCATAGACCAACTCGAATGGTGAGAACCCTGTGGACGCTTGGGGCACTTCCCTAATAGCAAACATGAGGTAGGGTAACAAATGATCCCAGTCACGGCCATCTTTTTCCACCACTTTTTTCAGCATATGTTTCAAAGTTTTGTTAAATCTCTCCACCAATCCGTCCGTCTGGGGGTGGTATACAGAGGTACGGATGGGTGAGATTTTAAATAGTTTGCATAACTCCTTCATCACCTTTGACATAAAGGGTGTACCTTGGTCAGTTAGGATTTCTTTGGGGATTCCAGTCCTAGAGAACATATAAAACAACTCACGTGCAATTGTTTTAGATGCGGTGTTTCTTAAGGGCACAGCTTCAGGATAGCGGGTCGCATAATCCATGACCACCAGAATATATTGGTGTCCTCTAGCGGATTTTACAATGGGACCCACTAAATCCATGGCTATACGCTCAAAAGGCACCTCTATAATAGGGAGCGAAACCAAAGGACTGCGAAAATGTGACACTGGGGCACTAAGCTGACATGTGGGGCACGACTCGCAGTACTTTTTAATATCACCATATATCGCCGGCCAGTAGAACCTCTGGAGAACCCTCTCCTGCGTTTTGTCAGTCCCCAAGTGTCCCCCAAGAACATGGTTATGTGCCATGTCCAGCACCTGACGCCGGTACGGCTTAGGCACCAGAAGCTGTTCCACAACCTCATCCTTAACCTTAGTGACTCTATAGAAAAGATCATTAGTCACAGAAAAATGTGGAAATCTTTTCTCAGCATCTGGTTCCTGAGGTACCCCATTCATGACAGCAACCTGCTCTCTCGCATTTTTGAGAGTGGGGTCCTGTAACTGTGCAGTCCCAAAATTATCCCTAGACACCTCTAAGTCTGGTATATTTTGCTCAGTGGGAGGAGCCTCCTCCTCTCCAGCCAGGACCTGCAAAGGAAAACAATTATTTTCATCCTGCACAATTTTATCATTTACAGGGGGTAACGCAACAACCTTGGGAGTATCCTCACTCCTTTCGGGGGATTTTCTTTTTCCCCAGAGAGCCCAGAATAGTGGAAAATCGCGCCCCAGTATTACGTTGTGCATGAGATTTTTAACCACACCCACTTCATATTGTACGGTGCCTTGTTTAGTCCCGACTTCAGCCAGCACTATAGGGTACACTTTTGTATCCCCATGTATACAAACGACACTCATATGCTTTTTACACTCAAAGTCCCCAGCCACCAGGCTGGCATGCACCAAGGTTACGAGGCTTCCTGAGTCCAGCAACGCCTTAACAGGAAAGTCATTAATTGTAATGTCGCAGATTTGCGGTTCAGTCTCTAGTCCAGGAACTGCAACGCAAGATGGTTCCGCAAATAGCGACTGACGCCGACTAACCTCACAGTCCATGGGCTCAGTGGTAAGAGGGCAATGGGCAGACACGTGTCCCGTCTCATGGCATCTCCAGCACTGGATAGAGCCTGTTCTCCTTGGCAAGGAGTCCTTTTTAGGGCTACTTAGCCACCCGGGACCATCTCCAGTCTTTTGCCCCTGAGACACCACTTGAGCCCTTCTTCCTCCCTCAGCACCCCTCCACACTCCCCCAATAGATGGAAGTCTCTTACCAGCTGAAGGCACAGATCTGGCACTCCGGGGAGGTGAGGATGCTGCAGAAACATCACGGAGGTAGTCCTCAGTCGCCTGGAATCTCTCCACAAGGTTGACAAGTTCGTTTGCATTCTTAGGGTCACCTTGTCCCACCCAGCGTTGCAGGTCAGCAGGAAGTGCTCGGAGGTAGCGGTCCATCACAACCCTCTCTAGGATCTGTGCAGGAGTAGAAGTGTCTGGCTCCAACCACTTCCTCGCCAAATGGATCAGGTCATACATCTGGGACCTCGCCGATTTGTCCAAACTGTAGCTCCAGTTGCGTACCCTTCTGGCACGGACCGCAGTAGTAACGCCTAGTCGGGCAAGTATCTCCGCTTTTAGCCGAGTATAGTCCTTAACCTCTTGCTCACTGAGGTCATAGTAGGCCTTTTGAGGTTCCCCTGTTAAATAGGGCGCAATTACCTCTGCCCACTCAGCGACTGGTAACTTCTCTCGCTCAGCCACACGCTCAAACACAGTTAGGTAGGCCTCAACATCGTCCTCAGCAGTCATCTTTTGCAGCGCTCGCTGCACAGCTCTTTTCACATCAAAAGTCTCTGGAGCGGCTCGCACCACTGACTGGGGGTTGGCAACCACAGGCGCCTCTTGTTTTGCTATCAGGTGTTCAATAAGTTGTTGTTGGGCAGCCATGGTCTGTTCATGTCGTCTGTTGGCCTCTATCTGAGCTTGTTGTTGTTGCAAACTTACTTGCATAAACTGCTTCAGCATCTCCTCCATGTTGCCCGACTGTTCTTGGAGTGTAGTTGCAGCTTTCACCCAAGACATAAACAGCTGTAGCCAAGTCTGTCCACACCGTTGCCCCTAGCAACCGTTTTGCCCGCTCCGCAGCACCAATTGTAGGGATCTTCCCGGGGGATGGTGTGTTTGGACACAGTTCACGACAGACTTAGGCGTTATAAAGCAGGTCTTGGCGTTTATTCATGGCATAAACAGTCCAGTAAACAAAACATACAGCAGCAGCGTGCTTCTTTAGTGTACAAAACAAAATAAAGACCTAGCCCGTCTGGGCGCTTACTAGCAGGTTCTTCTCACCTAGCTGACACTTTTAAAACACAGCGTTCGCCTGGACATCGCAGGGTGAGTTTTTAGCTCCAGCAGTGGCTGCGTTCGCAGCTTCCTTCACACACACACACACAGGCTGTTCATTTCAGGCTGAGAGAGCAATAGCCTGCAGTCTCTGCAGAGCTTTTACCTCCCAGGCTAATCAGGATCAGGGCTCACCTGATTCAAAACCCAAACTGGATCGGGGAGGTGTGGAATGACAGGTCCCTCTACCAAACCTACCTGCCATTCCATATAAATCCAGGCCCGGCAAAATTAAACAACACCTCAGCAGCATATCACTGCTGGGAAACAAATCAATCCTGGACTTACCATCTCACCCAGCGTAGTAACCTAGGTGAAATGTACACCCCCTCGATCACTTCTCCAGTGACATGTCTACAATATATATATATATATATATATATATATATATATATGCCCCTATTTAATTCTCAGAGCAGCTTGCCATTTTTCTTTCATTTTTCTGGTGAAATTAGCCATAGGTTTCAACCTCTCTACTAGTTTTGGAGTCGCAGTAAAGCTCAGTGATGGAGCATCTTGTTCTCGTGTTCATGTAATAATGGACATCTACTCTGTTTTGTTGCAGCCCTTCTCGGAGCTCCTGGAAGACACCGTCCTGCTGGATGCCCTGGGACAGCTGATTGGGGACCCGTTCCTGACAGAGAAGTACGAGATGATGGAGGTGGAGAACCCAAACTCGCCTTCTCCCATGATCAAAGCGGAACATAGCTACTCCCTGTGTGGAGACTCACGCCCTCAGTCTCCCTTCACCCATGGATCCTCCGATGATAACTTCAGTGATGGTATGGAGGGTGATCATTGGGTGACGTTGTAATTCAAGATTTATTTTGGTTTTGATTAAACTGGACCTTCACCCTGAGTAAGAGCCTATGTTGTATGTTCTCCACCCTGTACATACAGATTGCCCACATTAAAAATCATTCTACCTACATCTACTGCATGGTATGAGCCTTTAAACATCCAAGATGGCAGTCCATTGAGTCTCAGTGTGGCTTCTGACTGTGCCGGTCTGCATTCTGGATTGCTGTCCTTTTCCTGACCCCCAGCTTTGCTCTGTGCAAAACACAGCTATAACCCCACCCCCTCACTTTATCCCCCTCTCCTCAGCATGTTATACTTCTGAGGCAAGAGGGCGGCCTCCGTATCCTAAAGTTGCAGCCCAGAGGGGGAAAGAATAATAAGTGACTAAAAACTTAAATTATAATAATTTTAGATGCTGGCGAATAGTTTTTTAGGGGGTTGGGCTTTTTATTATTAAATGATGCTGAAGGTCCGGTTTACATTTGTTTACTTGATTTCTTTTCAATTGATATACGTGGATGAAGACAAATGTGTCCCAAGTTTATCAAGGTCTTTGTTTATAAGATCAATACATGTCTGTTTTATAAGACCAATACAGTGGAGCTTCAGGCAAGAGTTTTTCGATATGTAGGATTTATTTATTTTTATGTGAGATTTCCCTAACCTTGTCATATCCTGTTCTTCCAGCAAACTCTCCTGAATTCCTGTTCACTGGTATAAGCTTTAATACCAACCCTCTTTGATGGCACCCATAGCTTTTATTTCCTATCTTGTCCCCTAAATTCTTGCCCTTGGTGGCGCCCATGACACTATTATAAATCTTACATCAAACCCTCACTGCTGATGTTTGGTCCTCTTTAGCCTTTGAGTTTAAGGCAAGGGGGCAAGTTTCAATTATCTATTTTACAATGGACCCGAAGTCAAAAAAGACTTTTGGTCTGTTGAAGACCGTGTTGGGATGTGCTGCTTCTTAACAACCTCTAAGTAGCCAGAAAACAAGTTTTTAATACTCTTCTCTCCAGGAACCCGACAGCGCCAACTGCAGCCTTCTGCTGCAGAGAACACGATGGGTGGCCAGCATCGGAAAACCCTGTAAACAGTGGTGGACTGGGGACAAAAATCAGCCCTGGATTTTACCAGCCCCTGGCTGGCCTGAGATTTCCTTGCTGAGTCCCCCAACCATGATGCCGGAGCTATAGCATTGGGGGGGTGGGGTTCCTTTGCTTGTCGGTACATTGGACCTGAGAGGGAGACTAAGGTGGCAGGGATTGAATGTGGGTGTTAAAAGCAGCAGCCCAACTGGCCCCCAAGCAAAGTGGCCCACCGGGCATTGTCCCGGGTCTCCCTGGCCAGTCCACCCCTGCTTGTAAATGTTGCTCTATCTCAGGAGCCACATGACAGTTGGTATCTATGTGTCCTCTTTAAATGGTTGTTGTGCAGACCATGTGCCTGCAGGGCTTCTGTAAGTCATTAGCAGCTTCTATTCACTTGATGCAGAGTATTCTATGAACACAGAATTCTCTGAACTCCGATGACAGGTGTGACCGGCTTTATTGTTTGACCAAGGCGACATTTTTTCTTGTAAACAATGTGTGACGATCTAGATCTAAAAGTGTGACTTCCTGAAGCGTGAAGGCAACCGGGTGTGTTTTCTGCAGTTACTGTATCTAGAGTTAAAGGAGCAGTATCGCGAAATTTGCATTAAAAAAGATAAATAATTAAATAGCCACACAATAGCTTCTAACATGTGTATAAATAATCTGGCGATAGAAAAAGGAAAAAATATCTGCCTTTCTTTTAAATTGTATAATTACAATGGCTCAGTCCATTTGCTGAATAGGAGGATCTGCTGGGTTGTATTTAGTGAGCTGCTTCATTTAGCCCACTGGTCTCCTAGCAACACTTTACCTCAGAGGCTGACACTGTAATCAGTGGTAACGGCTGTGTGTGTGTGTGAGGTGCTGCTTTTGTTATGAGACCAGGTGACTCAAATGTGTAAAATCTATACAAAATAAACTAAACTGACTGAAAACGACTTAAATTCTTCTTTGAATAACTGTGCAGGAAAATCTAAAGGTATTAAAGTGGAACAAAACCCTGAGTGGTCGACCCTGAAGTCTATAAGACCCGGCCATTGACCTTCCCCCTTGGGCATTCTAAATCAGGATGCCCACTGCGTGAAACGACCCCTGGATAACCACAGATCCTCCCATTTTTCTGGCGCGCTCACGCAGATAGTCATTTAGACAGGCCGGGTGGCCAGGAAGGTTACTGCTCAGGCTCCCCATCTGCGTGCAAACAGAGCTGATTGGATGAGAGCGCGCGCATGCGCTGTGGGACAGGGAAAGGTACATTTTCACAGGCGAACTTGGGGATTTCACATATCAGGGCATCCCAAGTCGGGATGCCCATAGGGGCACAAAACAAAACTGCAGATAGTGAAAATCCTGGGTTGGGCTTTGCTCAAAACACACAAAGCTGAAAGAAAGATCATATGGAAAAAAGAGAGAAAATGGGAAACTGAAAGATTCTGCAGCAGAGCCAACATGAAGGGAAAACTGTCAAAATCAGCTAAATGACTTCTAGAGCTTTTCTCTCTGTTTTAGATATATAAGTTCTGGCCAGGCAATGTTGCAATGTTGTTATCTTATGCTGGACGGCTGCCAGCACTGAACAGCTGATACTTTGATACATTGTTTCCCCCCTCTCCTCAGCGTGGAACAGGCCAGAGTGTCGGGCTCCGACACTCAGCAGACATAAACATGAGCTAATAGTCTCCAGCTGCTCAACACACACATCATTTTTTTCTAAATTTGTAATTCTTCAACACTTACCTACATTCAAAGTACCATTTAAACATAAGTCTCCAAGAAAAATTCGCGATACTGCTCCTTTAAAAGGGAGCTGTCCCATTGTGGGAGATTGAAATCCACATAAAGGCCAAAATTGGCTTTTGGAAAAATAAAGTATACTTATACTAGCGATGAATGTAGAAGTGTAATTTATTTTTCCAAAAGGCTAACTTTGGGCAATCAAAAAAAGTTGTGTGATGATAGGTTCACTTTAAACAATAGGACCCCGTTGAATATTCTGGACAACTGCTAGTTTTGCTCCACCTTTCTATACATTGTACTTGATAAATGTGGGTATTTGTCTCCCTTTGCTATTCAGTGGAGTAACAGACAGGGGAGATGCCAGAATTGCTATGTGCCATCTAAAGAAATCTTTCTGGAGCTTGAGGCTGCTTTTAATGTTCCATGCAAGACACAGATGACCAATCGGCTATCTCTAGGGTATCCAAAACCCAACTGAAAGTCTATAAAGATTTTAGGTCCGATAAGCATCCTAATTCTGTATTCTCTGTGGTATTAAAGAGGAACATCGGAAGACTCCAGGGCCATCCAAGTTCCACTCCCTGGGGCATCCTGGACGGGGATGCCGCTCTGTGTAAACCCCCCCCCCCCCCAGAAGCCCCGTTTCACTCACCTTGACATAGAGCCCTTGCAGCAGCCACATCCCGGCTCACCTCTAGCCGTGTGTGCATCCGCGCCCAGCGTTTCTGAATGGGCGGCGCAGTCATGCCACAGCTAGGAGGTGAGTGGGGGATGAGGCCGGGGGTGCACAAGGCTCCCTTTCGGCATCACTCGCCCACTTAGCCGTCAGCTGCGCCGAAGGGAGCCGAGTGAAAGCGAGTGCGCTGATTGGTTGAACGGGCCAATCAGATTCTGCGTAGTGGGAGCGATAGGAAGGTGAGTGACCTAGGGACACACACACAGCGGGGCATCCCAATTCGGGATGAGAGAAACAGCGCCCCGAAAAGGGAAAAATCGGGTACGTTGTTCCTCTTTAAAGTGGATGTCCAGTCTCTATGTAACTCCCCCGCCCTGCCACCCTCTCTTGGCGCTGAAGCAGGCCGAGGAGGTGGTTTACAAATAAACGTTCTTCTCTTCTTCCTTCTTCTCCCATAATCCAGCGCAGTCACCCAGGCACAGGCCACGTACGCACAGAGAATTGGCGGGGTTGCGCACAGTGGGTGGGGGATGCCACTTTGTGCAGTCTTTTCAAGATGGCTGAAAGTACCAAGTCTCACGGGACTGGATCTCATGCAAGTAAGGGTTTGTTTTTTCTTAACTCCCCTCCCCCTGTCCTTCCTCTTCACTCAGAGGGATGCAGGGCAGGGGGATTACATAGAGACTGGACTTGGAGAGAGAGGCCAATATTAGGTAAAATGCTAGCATTTAGCGTATCTGGAAATTGCGGTATTGCGCAACGAAGTGACACCCCAGCTTGCCCGGTGCTGCTCTACACAATGCTGCATTATACAACCACACTGGAATTCAAACCTGATTTGAGCCTTTCTCTTTAAATTAGTAGTAAGTTGTTGTACCGTGTTAGCCATCGATGTAAGCAGGAAATCCAAGGTTAAGGTAATACCATTTATTGGCTAACTCATTTAGATTGAAAATGAAGAAGAAGCTTGAACAGCTTCGAAAGCTTGCATTTTCAATCTAAATGAGTTAGCCAATAAATGGTATTACCTTAACCTTGGATTTCTCTTTAAATTGAATCCCAAATTGAGGTGCCCTGTAGGCATCTTGCTTGCCAGACCAAAAGCCATTAGAATTTTTAACTTTACACCAATGTAACTCAGGATGCCCCAGGGTTTGAGAGGTGAGCAAACCTCCAGACATTTTGGATAGAAGGTTCACTCTAAAGAGGACTAACAGTCAAAGCTGTTGATCCACTGAGCCCTGCTGTGGGGCAGGGTCATCCAATTGAGAAATTCCCTGCACTGTATAGTGACAGGAGAAGCCCAATCCCTGGCCTGGGTACTTACCTACTTCAGCAATTCCTTCTTCGACCACCAGACCGCAGCCTCACGTGACCACTGTGGGTTTTCCTGCAGGTTCTAACACGGCACTTTGCAAAGGCGCCCTGTAAACATCACACATAACCCGTGGTTATGGCTGCAAAGCACCAAAGGATCGTAGAAGTAGGTGATTACCTGGGCTTCCCCTTGGTATGCCGTGCGGGGCCACAATCAGACGCCCCCTCCCCCATACTGGGCTTAATATTGACATTTGGTCCTCTTTAAAGCCTATCTCGAGGTGATTGTTAAAAGGGCTGTACTTAATTTACCCCCCATCCTCCCCCTAGACCAGTAATCCAGCACAGAACAGACAAATGGAAACTGCTCCGTCTTCTGTATTCTTCTTTCCTCTGTATTGCGCAATTCTCTAGCTAGCTTGCTGCATGTGTCTTTCCTAAGGGATCAAACCCTGTCCCTGATTGGTTGAAGGAGCATGCGTCCTTACTGGCGACGCTGACCGTCTTTCATTCAGTGTTGTTGGGGTGAATAAGAGGCAGACCCTGGGGAAGGATTACAGAAGAAGGAGCCATTGTGTTGGATCATCGGTCCTGGGGAAAAGGTAAACATACTTTTTTGCTGTTTTTTTCTTACTCTGGAAGATTTCATAGAAGTTCTTTCTCGTTAGGCCAAGTTCATAAACACAAGCCACAGAGTTAGTACATATGCTTCTTTTCCGCAGAGTTGTTACGAGAGCGCACGAGCGCTTGAGGTCCCATCACGGGTTAAAGCCTGCCATTTATAAACCCAGAAGACCCGGAAGCCTTGAAGTGTAGGGTTTCTCCACCCAATTCACTTTCCCTGCGGGCTGCCTGCCTGCCCAGATCATCTTGCAATGTGGTGAAGTGAAAGTATGCGGGCGGGTTGGTAATTTGCAATCTTTATAGTTATTTCACAATGATCGGCCCATTGTGCTCTGTGCAGGCCATGTGTGAGCACATTGTTCAGCAGGAAAATGCCCCACATTGTATATGGCGCTGTAGGGAAGAGCTGCTTTCCACAGAAAGATGCAGAAACTGCCATGAAATAGTCTCCTCCGCATTTTTCCATCTGTTGACATGAAGAACACCAGTGAATAAACACTATGGGGGTTATTTAAGAAACGATAACGCCTGGTACTGCCACGTAGCGTCGGGTGAACGCTGGGCGTTGTATGTGAAAACCACATTTAAGAAAGTCAATCTGGTAAGCGCCTCTAACAGCGCCATGTTGCGTCACATGTATCACTATCGGTGGCTCAGTGTATTACTCCGGCGCTCTAGGTTCAGCAGCGCCATGTAGAGGTGGTTCAGTGTATAGTGCCGGCGCTCTAAGTTCAGCAGCGCCATGTAGAGGTGGCTCAGTGTATAGCGCCGGCGCTCTAGGTTCAGCAGCGCCATGTGGAGGTGGCTCAGTGTATAGCGCCGGCGCTCTGTTCAGCAGCGCCACTTAGCGGTGGCTTAGTGTATAGCGCCGGCGCTCTAGGTTCAGCAGCGCCATGTAGCACCTGTCGCTCAGTGTCGCTCTCCCATACATTTCAACAGGGTTTCATTTGGTTGTGTATAAATAGCGTTTTGCTATAGTAAACTTTTAACATTGTTGGCTCAAATCATTGTGTGGCCTCTCCTGCCCGGCAACCAAACACTTTTATTGTTTTTTCTTTCGTTTGTATTTTTTTATGCAGAATTGTATGTGCAGGTCGGCCATTGCAGTGTCATTGTCACAGTGTTAAAACAATGTCATTCCATATGTTTTTGCTCTGGTGCTGGTGGATATGTGTTGAGAAACAGACTTTTATCATATAGCTTCTGGCGCTGAAGCGCCCAGTTTTAGAGCACCGGTGCTGGTTGTGTGTAGTTTTTTCTTAAATATGTGCTTCAGTGCCAAGTGCCGGATGCACTTAACTGGCGCTACCTATCACTCGCTGTAGCGTAGTCTTGGGCGCTTTGACCTCGGGACACCACCTAGCGTTCTCCATTGGCTCTGCAGTGGATCAGGGAGAGCGCTTCTACAGCACCTACCACACATCACATTTATCAATGCTGGACAGGATAGTACAGCGCCACTTGGGAGCTGTGACCTAGCTTAACGGGCAGACAACACCCGCTTGCAGCGTCTACTAGCGGTCGCTCTAAGCGCCGCTACAGAGATGCTCACATGGCGATACGTGGCACTAGTATTAAATCAGCCTCCCCATTAGTGACTACACACAAGTGAATTACACACAGTGAATAAACACCATATCAGTGACTACACACAGGTGAAGTCGTAAACTCTGCACCAGGCAGCTCTAAAGTGGTCTTGACCTTCTTCTAACATTTTCAAGAATCCTTATGAAGGTTTATTACATTTTTTCACATTTACGTGTTTCACTCATCTTTCAGAGCTTCCTCAGGTATCACATATTGGGTTTGTATCCCCAAACCATTCATGATTAGATGAGAAAGACCTGTTTCTCCCCTAGGATCCAATATGACTATATTGTACTCTGAGGAGGCTCTGAACAGGACCTGCTCCAGGTTTATGTGGGCGCTTTGGCAAGAAGTTCTCAGTGTGCCCCTTTGTGATGTGTCACATGACATGTCATCCTTCAGCTTCACTGCTCATGATGGGTCCTCCCCTGTCCCTGTCTGCCCTCCAGTCCTTACTCCTTCCCCACGACCACCGGTCCTATAGTCCTTGTTGCCACTGAAGGGACCATACTTACCAATGGTCCTCTGGTCCTCGCCACCTTTTGAACCAGGGCTTTGGAGTCGGTAGATAAATGTTCCGACTCCTCAGTTTTTTGTACTTCCAACTCCGACTCCCCGACTCTGAATCCTCTGTATTAATATGTGAATGTATTTTATACATTCCTTGAAGGAAAGAAAGGCAACATACATGTCATTACTTCTAGCAGAGAGAGGTAGTTGGGCAGAAGCTGCCTTCTCCTTTCTGTGTGCTGATCTTCTGCTGAAGATAGGGCAGTGGGAGGATCCAGAAAGGGGCCTTTATTATAAAACATCATTTCCCTAGTAGAATCCCATAGTCATGTTTAAAGTTTAAGCTAACAATTGAAGTTTACAAGTTTTTATAGCCTTTTGCTGAGTGACAGCAGTTTTTCCAATGGTACAGCTTCAGTCTTGAACTATTGATCCTCCATTCCCTTCACTTATACAAGTGTCTCTAGTCCTGCAAAAAACATATTTACTTAATCCCTTATCAGTGAGAGGCTAGGTTACCCATGGGTTCCCTGTAACAGCAGAACACAACACTATGCAAAGTATAAGTATTGCCGCTTCTAATTGTGCGTTACGTGCCATATAGGGAAGCACATGAAAAGCACGCTTCTTCACGGTCACTTAACGTGTTCGTTTTGCGGTTACGTGAGGCACTGCATGCATTGGTCTTTATTCTTACAATAGAGAAGTCATTAATTATAACTTTTTGTGAATTGGGACATTTAAACTTGCTAAATCAGAATTTAGTAGGAGTCGGAGTCGGTGCATTGTTTGCCGACTCCGACTCCAGGTACCCCAAATTTCCTCCGACTCCACAGCCCTGTTTTGAACAGCCCTGCATGCTTCACCAACTTCTCTATTGCTATTTGTCCTTGAGGAAGAGAGTGTAGCCCATTCCATTGAGGCACTTTTTCAGGATTTCCATCAAGGATTTTTGCAGCAGCAGGTTTGAATGCCGGGGGGGGAGGAGAAACTTGTTAAATAGAGCATCAATGAATATTCAAAAATGCAAAACAGAACATTTGGCAAAAAAGTTTTAACATGTAGAATACTTTGTGTAAATATAAATTGTGACTTATATGTGTGATGAATCACTTTAAAGATATCTGTGGAATGTGTCAAATAGGATAGAAAACAGGTTGAACAAAGTTGGTAACATTTACGCCTAGCTTTACACCTAGATATTTTGAAAATGAAATCAAAAGAGGTTTCAACCCACAGATTCCTATTGTATTGTTCAACTGTCATTCAGAAAAACCTAACAAATAATCATGGCTGCTGAGATCCAAGCCGTATGTGTGACACCTGAGTGATTACTTAAACTGATCTGTCGGGTTGAATTTTTTTTTTAAGCAGACATCTGCCACCGCTTGATGTCTGTAGACAAACCAGGCGAGGCAGACCTCCTGAGAGTGTGGTCCACAGTTTCCTCATGCTCCATCAATACCTATTCCTTTGAAACGGCATACAAAGTGATGTTTAG
Source organism: Gastrophryne carolinensis (assembly GCA_027917425.1). NCBI lineage: Eukaryota > Metazoa > Chordata > Amphibia > Anura > Microhylidae > Gastrophryne > Gastrophryne carolinensis. The sequence continues at coordinate 38,158,895 of CM051238.1, forward strand.
TACATGGTCCCAAACTGTATCCATCCATCGGCCTATCCTAAAAACTGTTTTAGAGGTTGCCAGACAGAAGCAGATCCTCTACATTTGGTGGGCTTGCCCATTCGCCAAGATTTTCGACACTGTGCTCAACGCCACCGTCAAGAAAGACCCATGGTCGGCTTTTTTGCTTCACTCTAAACCTGCCAAACTGCCCAGAAACCAATTCAAATTTCTAACCTCCACCTTATTTGTGTAAAAGCAAGCAACGGCCAAAGCCTGGAAAAAGCAATTTATTCCCTATAGAAGGTGATTGAGAGGCTAAACCGTTTTTTAATCAATGAAAAATTAACCAGTATCCTAAATGATCCTACAAGCGATATGGGAACCCTTGATCAATTATAGCGATCCTAACCTAGACACTCAAACACTACTGTATATTAGATGCGGGGGGGGGGGGGGGGGTCATTTTCTATTTCTATTCCAACTTGCACCTTCTATCTATACTTCCTAGTATCTGATCACCACTCTTAATTCTCTCTTTCTCTTCCTACTTTCCTTAATCTATTTTCCTTCTAATTTATTCTACCTTAATAAGCTACATCTGTGTTCATGTTCTGTGTCCCCAGCCAGCAGGTAATCACTATAAGCCTTATTCAGACTGGTGGCTCCCGGATGTGGTCCCCTCAAATATGACCACCCTGGGGGGGCTGTCTCCCACGGATTATGGTCCATGCATCTACCAGTAATGTATTACTGGGCTTAATTGGGCGGGTGGTGTATGGGAGTGTATCTAAGCTCTGAAAAGGGAGAGGGGCTTAAACTGTGTCTCCCCCCCCCCCCCCCCCAAATAGGCAAACGTGGGTAGAAGACAACCCTCATAGAAACATAGAAGGCTGAAGGAGACCATATGGTCCATCTAGTTTGCCATTATGTGTATACTGTTATGTTCTCTTTATCTTAGGATACATGGAGGCTTATCCCAGACTTTTTTAAATTCAGTGACTGTCTATTTTTCAACTACCTCTGCTGGAAGTTTGTTCCAAGCATCTACTACTTTTTCTGTAAAATAATATTTTCTAACATTGCTCCTGATCTTCCCCCCGACTAGCTTCAGGTTGTGCCCCCTTGTTCTATCATTAAGTTTCTTCTTAAAAACACTTCCCTCCTGAACCTTATTCAATCCTTTCTCATATTTAAAGGTCTCAATCATGTCCCCCCTCTCCCTTCTTTCCTCCAGACTGTACAAAGTTCTTTAAGTCTCTCCTGATACATTTTAAATGTTAGTCCTTCCACCATTTCTGTTGCTGGCCTTTGGACCCATTCTATTTGAATAATGTCTTTTTGCAGGTAAGGTCTCCAGAACTGCACACAGTATTCTAGCTGTGGCCTCACCAGGGCTCTATACAGCGGCATCACAACCTCCCTCTTCCTACTGGTGATGCCTCGTGCTATGCAGCCGAGCAGCCTGCTTGCTTTTCCCACTGAAACCCTCTGAAAGTTAGCATTATAATTATGATGAGAATATTCATGTAACTGTACAGACTATAACACAGTGATGTCACTGATACTTTTTATTGAATAGTGTAAACCTGTTATCATTTCAATAATCTCAACAGAAATATTGAAACAGAAACCAGGCGAGGATAGAGGATATGGAAAAGATTATGATAAAACTAACACAGTGTATTGAGTAATTTCTGGATTTGTTTGTGACTGTACCTTTGGACCGGGTGATTGTTTAATGATGTTTTGTCCTAATTTCTATTGATCTGTCTGTTTCCTGCTTTAAAGGATAACTGTAAGCCTTTAAAGTTGGGTTGAAAATGTCACCATATTGTGACAGGGCGACTTAAAGCGGACCTTCACTCTGAATAAGAGTCTATCTTATATGTTTCCCACACCCTGTACATACAGATTGTCCACATTAAAAATCATCCTACCTGCATCTACTGCATGTTATGAGCCTTTAAACATCCAAGATGGCGGCTTATGGAAGCCGCCATCTTATCAGGCAGCCTGCAAACAGGAAGTGCCTCCTGACTGTGCTGCTCTGCATTCTGGGACTGCTGACCTTTACCTGACCCCAGCTCTGCTCTGTCTGAGCAAAGCACAGCTATAACCCGCCCCCTGTACCTTATCCCACTCTCTTCTCCTCAGTAAGTGTGATGCTTCTGAGTCAAGATGGCGGCGCCCGTATCCTAAATTCCTGAACAGAGTTGCAGCCCAGTGGGGGAAAGAATAATAAGTTAGTGACTAAAAACGTAAAATATATTAATTTTAGATGCTGGGGAACCATTTTTTAAGAGTTTGGGCTTTTCATTAAATCACGCTGAAGGTCCGGTTTAATTAAGGTCTTCAATTTGCCCTAAGGTGATCTCACTGGTGAAGACTGGTGTCTGGGTGGGCAGCCCATTTCATCCAAGATCAAGGCGGAGGTTCCTGCAGAGCAGAGCCCAGGCCTGACTCCTTCAGTCACCCTGACGGCCGGCACAGTCGCAGCTGCCCTTGAGATGGAGCCACTGCCTCAACTGCCAGAGTCTGACCAGGTAAGTGAAACTTTTTGGATCTGATAAAAGACAAGCTAGCAGCATAGCTGCGATCTATAACAACAAACCAGAGTGTAAAAAAAATATCCTTGTGATAGATATCCGCCCTGTTTCTTTGCAGCTGAAGCCCCCAAGCCCTAAGTCTCTGCCGCAAATTAAGCTGGAGCCGCATGAAGTGGACCAGTTTCTCAACTTCTGCCCCAAAGAAGGTAAGTCAAGATAAAATATAATGGTCCCTCTTAAAAGTAAATCTGTCAACAGGATGGCAGTTAGAGGCTTTTGCCTCTAAATTTTGCGCAGAGGCTTTTGCGCATGGTCTGACTATTTGCAGAAAAGTCAAGATATGCAAATTTCTCTTCTTTCTGTTGCACACACATGTCCAAGAGTCCTTCATGACAATACAATTATGACAATAAAGGAGTCCTAGATTACCCCTAAACCATACCTCCCAACTTCTGAAAACTTGAAAGCGGGACAAGCCATGCACCCGGCCACACCCCCGTCACGCCCCGGCCACACCCCCGTCACGCCCCGGCCACACCCCCGTCACGCCCCGACCACGCCCCCGTCACGCCCCGGCCACGCCCCCGTCACGCTCTCCAGCTCCAGCAATGTCGGCTGCCTTCACCCCTGCATGCGGTACGTAGCCCCCCCACCCCTGTGCGCCTGCCCACCCACCCCCGTGCGCCCGCCCCACTCTCTCACCCCACGCGCCAGGAAGTTATCTTCCCGCCGGCGTCATTGCGGCCCTGGGCTGTCACAGCGCAGGGGGTCCCGGGACATTTGGTAATGTTCCGGGACCGCGGGATCCTTCTAAAAAATCGGGACAATCCCGGGAAAATCGGGACAGTTGGGAGGCATGCCTAAACTACCATCCCCATGTATATAAGGCCGCACTCTGAAAATAACATTTAGCAATGATATTTTATTAAGTGATTTCTTAAACATTAACAACACAATCTAAAACACATCACACTACAGTACACAATAGTTTAAAAAACATATAAACACACATCGGGGATGAACCTAAAATCCGTGACTATATTAATTAAGCCATAATTGTGGCTATTATAAGTATTATAAATGTTTTTTTAAAGTTGGGCGTGTATATATACAAATTCAAAAATATATCTTGAACATATTGCTGGCCAGAATATTTCAATTAGCAACGTGACCAAACAAGTGAAATTGTTAAAAGGAAACCGTAATTATCACACTATTGGTATAAACAGCTATTTTCAAAAAAGTGCTATGTGCATAAATACAGACTATAACATACAATGAATAAAACTAGTTGATACCTAAAGTGCTAAGTGCATAAATACCCACTATGGCATACAGGTGTATACCGTGCCAAAAATCAATAACCAACAAAAAACACTTCTAATAAATAACCATATAATTAAAAACAGTGCTATACAAAACCGTGTTTACCAGTGAGCGCCTGGCCAGTATTGATGTTTAAATAAGAGCACGCCCAGAGCAATTATAAGCTGAGTGTAAAGAAAAAACTATCATTACATACCTAGTCACTAGGGGGTCCCCCGTAGCAGCCGCCACCGACGCGTTGCGTGTCCCAATGACACTTCGCCAGGGTCCTTCATGACAATAAGCGATTTTCTAAAGGGCACATGCCATATAGCTCAATACTGACTGTTTGTGATCCTTCCCCCTCGTCTTCACCTCTTATCCTTTAGACTGTAAGCTCACAAGGGCCGGGCTCTCTTTCCTATTGTATCTTGTATTCAGAATATCCATTGTAAACGCTGTAACCCTGCATTTGTAATAGTTTATGTACTGTATGTTTGTACCCTGTCTGTAATAACTTTGTACAGCGCTGCAGAAGATGATGGCGCTATATAAATAAGCAATAGTAATAATAAGCCACAGAAAGGCCCCATGTTGGGTACAAATAGTGTAACCCCCACCCTGGCCATAGATGCCATGTAGCATCCTAGCCTCTATAGTGTCCTCTATCGTGTTCTGGACTAGCACACAATGGGAGTCCATAAGAGACATGTGGTTCCCAAGCTACAAGTTGGGGACCCCTGATTTAATCTATAGCAGAGATGCCAACTCACCAGAATTTTCTGTATGTCTCCCGAAATGTACCCCCCCTCGCCCAGCGATCCACTTATATCACCCGGAAATTTAGGGCCCCCATCACCCCCCGAAACAAATCCTATGACCACAGCTCCTATGAGTGCCTCAGTGATTTCCGTCCTCTGCGGTGGCGTCACTTCCTGTCTTGGTTGGCAGGCATTGCCATCCAGACTTGGAGGTTTCGCCGCCGGGGTAGATGCCCAGAAGTGCATTCCAGGACACTTATATCACCCGGAAATTTAGGGCCCCCATCACCCCCCGAAACAAATCCTATGAGCGCCTCAGTGATTTCCGTCCTCTGTGGTGGCGTCACTTCCTGTCTTGGTTGGCAGGCATTGCCATCCAGACTTGGAGGTTTCGCCGCCGGGGTAGATGCCCAGAAGTTCATTCCAGGACATGCAGTGCCCGGCCAACAGAGAAGTCACACACGTGGGACCGGAGGCGGAGTGGCGGAGGTCGTCAGCGGAACATCAGAAGGTGAGTTCGGCCGGCAGTCCAGAGCGACAGGCGGGCGGTGGCAATGAGAATGGCCGGCGGACTGCTGGCAGCGGCAGACTGGAGTGCAGCAGCAGCAGCGGAGGGCACAGCAGTGGCGGCAGCACCACCATCTCCCTGGTGGTTATTTTCTTCACAAACCACCGTGAATAGACCCCACCCCAAACCACACCCATGTCACGCCCATCACTTTATAAACTGGTCTCTGAGATTGGCACCTCTGCTATATATTTGATCTGATTTTATCAGTTAATTTGAAGCAGTTTAGTTGTGATTAATGTTTGGTGTCTGTTTAATAAGCTGTTTTTTGTATGCTTCTTATTTTCCAGCTAGCGCATCAGATGTTCTTCAGCTGCCCCCTACTCCTCCCAGCAGCCATGGGAGCGATTCAGAAGGAGGCCAGAGCCCCAGCCGGTCCCTGCCACCCTCAAGCCCTGTGCAGTCATCAGGAAGCAAAGTGGCTGCCCGTAACCCCTCAGCTCTCTCCAATTCTCCGCTGCTGACTGCACCACACGTAAGTCGCTCATTCTATGCCGCTAACAATCACATGACTCTCTTCAGAAGAGACATGAGCTAAAGTAGACAAGAGTACATGTGGGACTAGGGTACATGTTCATTTTTGTGCATCATGGGTCAGAGTACAGGTTAGATTGTAACCTTCTGAGCAGTGGGAACTAGGAGAACATGGCGGACTGTGAGCTTCCATGCAGAAAGGAATTTGACCCCCAGGATGCCCTGGCCACAGATTATAGGCAAATGGAAATAATTCTACCCCCTCCTTACCAATCCTATGCTACTGACACTGTCCCATACCGGTATGTGCTGTGCCTCTTCCTTAGCAGTAGGCAGTGCCCCCTCCCCATGACTGAGCCCAATATGGCTGGCTTATAGCCGAAAACCACTAACATTGGGCCTGACTCATCTGCAGAAAACGGGATGGCTGGGAAAAATGTGCCCCCAATGTGCCCAGCTTGCCCTCCCCTAGAAAATAGGGATAGGGAAGCGGCCGGCCTTGCAGTCTCTAAAATGGGTTTTAGTCCTCCTTAAAGTAGAACCCTGTTCTCCCAATCAACTATGTGCCAGGGAGGGCCCTGGTTAACAGGGAACCTAAACTAATCTAACCCACCCATTGATCGCTGCATAAGAGAGAGCGTGCACTTTTAACATCAAAGCTCCAAACGCTGGGGGACAGGAAATGGCCTTGCACACACGCGGCATCCGCACCTCCTCCAGTAGGAGTCATGCTTCATTACATCACACAAAGTTTCATGCCTGATTTTGGCTTCCTAAGAATCTTTACCTGGTGGGGCATCCCTTGCTTTAAAGCGGACCGAAACTCACTGAACTTGTGAAATACATTTGGCCAAAGCCCGTGCAGATGTTTCCTTCTTAGGGTGTAGAACTAGAAATGGATATTTTTACTTTTCAGGTTGTCATGGAACACTTTTTTGGGGGCTGTCCCTCTCTGTAATATGACAGGTGATCAATCATTGCATAGGTGCGGCAATGACATCATTGCCACACACAACAGTGGCAATGAATAGAGGAGGCGGAGCTTTACAGCTAAAACAGACGCCATTATCTGGGATTAGAGTGAAGCAGAAGCAGTAAAAATTGGCAAAGGGTAATCCTCATGGGGTGGGGGGCAATTCAGGGGATGCTAGTTAAAAATGTTGGTTTTGGTCTACTTTAAGTACATGCTCGATAGGCTTTTCTGCAGTAGGGAGCAGAGTACATGTTAGATTGTTAGAAGCTTCTCTGTAGCATGGGGTAGAATGCTGGTTAGATTGAAAGCGTCTGTGCCATGAAGTACACGTTCGTCTTAAAGGGACAGTCCAGTCTAAATAGCTCTTGTGGTTCATGGGAGCAGCCATGATGGGATTACTGCGACATTCCACCCAATTGGAGGGGAGTGCTTTGTCTCATACATCTCATTAGAAGACAATGGGGAGACCAATTGCTCTGACCTCTGTGGTCATGAAGATATTCGAACAACTGGTCATGTCATTCCTCAAGGAGGCCACAGGTTCTTTTTGGGATCCACTACAGTTCGCATACAGGGCAAACAGATCAGCAGAGGATGCGGTCAATCTGGCGATCAAGTACACATTGGATCACGTTGATCGTCCAAACTCATATGCTAGACTGTTATCTGTGGACTTCTTATCTGCATTCAACACCATTGATCCACAAATTCTCCATGAGAAGTTGCTCTCCTTGGGCATCCCACTAAACTTATCGGGCTGGATTTTTAGTTTTCTGACAGGCAGGTCCCAGAGGGTCAAACTGGGACCCTTCATTTCCACATCCAGGATCACAAACATGGGTGCACCACAGGGGTGCGTCCTGTCTCCCCTACTCTTCTCACTTTACACCAATGGCTTCATCTCCTCAGATCCAACGGTCAAGATCATTAAATACGCTGACGACACCACCTTAGTCGGCCTTATCAGTGACAATGATGAGTCTAGCTATAGGGCCTAAGTAGAAACCCTTGATTCTTGGAGCAAGGCAAACAATCTTATACTGAATACTCATAAAACAGTTGAACTTATAATCGACTTTAGGCGATCCCACCAATCACACCATCCCATTTTGATTGGTGAGGAGACTGTCAAGATTGTAACCAGTGCTAAATTCCTTGGTACTCAGATCACACAGGACCTGAAGTGGAGCAAGCAAGCGTCTGCTATCTTAAAGAAGGCCCAACAGCGGTTATTCTTCCGCAGACAGTTGATAAAATACGGTTTGTCCAAAAAGATCTTGAAGGCATTCTACAACGGTGCCATTGGATCAATCCTGACCAGTTCATGTACAGTGTGGTACGGCGGGGCCTCAGCCAAAGACAAGCAGAGGCTGAAGAGAATAACCAGGATTGCTAAGAGGTTAATTGGATCTCCCCTACCTTCTCTGGATGATCAATACATGAGCAGAATCTCCTCAAGGGCTAAGAAGATATCTGGAGACGTGACACACCCAGGTCATCCCTTCCTCAGGCTCCTACCATCTGGCCGCAGATTCATGGCTCATTCAACCAAAACTTCCAGACACAAAAACAGTTTTCTTCCTCTTGCCGTTCTGGCTTTGAATAATCCCAGTGTGTGAGTGGCACTTAAAGCGGACCTTCACTCTGAATAAGAGTCTATCTTATATGTTTCCCACGCCCTGTACATACAGATTGTCCACATTAAAAATCATCCTACCTGCATCTACTGCATGTTATGAGCCTTTAAACATCCAAGATGGCGACTTATGGAAGCTGCCATCTTATCAGGCAGCCTGCAAACAGGAAGTGCCTCCTGACTGTGCTGCTCTGCATTCTGGGATTGCTGACCTTTTCCTGACCCCAGCTCTGCTCTGTCTGAGCAAAGCACAGCTATAACCCGCCCCCCTGTACCTTATCCCACTCTCCTCTCCTCAGTAAGTGTGATGCTTTTGAGTCAAAATGGCGGCGCCCGTATCCTAAATTCACAATGTCAGATTCCACAGAAGCACTCTTACCTAGCGTTGTAGTGGGTGCTGTGGCCGGCGGTGGCGCCGCAAACACACAAGAAAGACGATCAGCCAGCACTCCAAAAGATATTGTATTCAAATCCAACAGGTCAATATCACAGCAAAGACCAAAAAGATCCAACAAAATCCAACGTTTCGGGGCGTCTAGCGCCGCTTCATCAGGGAGCAACAACAAGCAAGCAGAGATTCCCCTCCACTGAGGATTAAATGTCCTCAGAGAGCCCGGGATTACCACCTGATGTCAGTGGGTGTGTCCCACGTGACATCAGAGCTGATGCAGCCAATCAGAACAACACCAGCCAAACAAATGCAATTACAAACCATATACAGAATACAATCATGTGAAACAAGTAAAATAAGTAAAATAAACACGGCAGAGACCTGATGCGGTCGCTCAACAGGGGCTAAGGTGGGTAGGTCGCACCCCGCAGCACCACGTGCCAGCAGAGCAGCAAGCCGCTGCGATTGGAAGGCGGCGCTGCCAGGGCTGCTCCTAGCAGGTATCCTAAATTCCTGAACAGAGTTGCAGCCCAGTGGGGGAAAGAATAATAAGTTAGTGGCTAAAAACTTAAAATATATTAATTTTAGATGCTAGGGAACCGTTTTGTAAGAGTTTGGGCTTTTCATTAAATCACGCTGAAGGTCCGGTTTAAAGCGGACCTTCACTCTGAATAAGAGTCTATCTTATATGTTTCCCACACCCTGTACATACAGATTCCCACATTAAAAATCATCCTACCTGCACCTACTGCATGTTATGAGCCTTTAAACATCCAAGATGGCGGCTTATGGAAGCCGCCATCTTATCAGGCAGCCTGCAAACAGGAAGTGCCTCCTGACTGTGCTGCTCTGCATTCTGGGACTGCTGACCTTTACCTGACCCCAGATCTGCTCTGTCTGAACAAAGCACAGCTATAACCCACCCCCCTGTACCTTATCCCACTTTCCTCTCCTCAGTAAGTGTGATGCTTCTGATTCAAGATGGCGGCGCCCGTATCCTAAATTCCTGAACAGAGTTGCAGCCCAGTGGGGGAAAGAATAATAAGTTAGTGGCTAAAAACTTAAAATATATTAATTTTAGATGCTAGGGAACCGTTTTGTAAGAGTTTGGGCTTTTCATTAAATCACGCTGAAGGTCCGGTTTAACTACATCCTGCTCTGCATTGTGACAATTATGTTAGTCTCTATGGATACCTGAACAGAATCGTTATTCTCGTTATACTTTGTTATGTATGTAATTGTTATAGCTCTCATGGTGTATCTCCTTGCCAAAAAAGCATTCCTTGTTTGTACCCTGTACTTACTTGGCGGTTCAATAAAGTATTGAAGTATTGATAATCCCATCATGGCCGCTCCCATGAACCACAAGAGTTATTTAGACTAAATTGTCCCTTTAAGTTTGTTCGCAGCAAGCACTAGGGTATTTGGTAGACTGTAAACTTCTCTGCAGAGGGGACGCAAGTACATTTACGCTGGTCACACATTACAGTGTTACCTAATGCATTTAGTATGAGGTCATGCTGAATCTAATCCAGGTATGTGGGTAATTAGTATAGAGATTATACAATCCGGTTGTAAGGTGTGTGGTCAGCATTAGAGTGTAAGCTTATCTGCAGCAGGTGATAGTACTACACGCTCTGGTGTTCTTGATAAATAATGTATTGGTCATTTGAGGATTCATTGAGACACATATACCCCATATAATATTCTGGTGCCATATATGAAATGATGTCAAGCAACCCAACTGATTATAATTCCTAGAAATTGTGTTATTTTAATGAGTTAAATGATTCTGTTTTACAGAAGCTGCAAGGAACAGGTCCCCTTATGCTGACTGAGGAAGAGAAGAGGACCCTCATAGCAGAGGGGTATCCCATTCCCACCAAGCTGCCCCTTACTAAGGCAGAAGAAAAAGCTCTGAAGAAAATCCGTAGAAAGATTAAGAACAAGGTTGGTTAAATCCTTTTGTTTTACGCACTTCACTTCCACTTTAAACTAGACCGGAAGTCAAAAAAGATTGTCCCGTCAACATGAAAAACACACAAGCTGATTGGTCCTGCTCTGGTGCTCAGCAACTCACCCTATCGCAAGATCAAGTCTCGATCTGTCACCAGAACCTCTGCTACGAACACCCACCACCTCCATCCATCACGCGCGTGCTGAAGCCTGATAGGCCCCCTTCATTGTAGTGATTAACGTGAACTGAAACCCTGGTATTTACAGCCAGGACGGGTTACAGTGCGAGTTAGAATCCAGGGACGGGTTATCCCCTAATTTGGGATGTCCTGCTATGTGAAACCCCCAGGATTGACTGTATACTCACCTAAGGAATCAATCACACAGTAAATCTGTGGGCCACCGACCGCTTAACAGCTGGCCTGAAAATGCATGGAGGTGAGTTCTGATTGGACGAGAGACATACATTGTGGGTCGAGGTACGCAACCAGCTGTGCCCAGGGGTTTCACACACTGGGGTATCTCCTGTAAAGTTAACCAAAATCCAAGTATGTTTAATTACTAGTTTTTCGACAGTAAAGGACTTTCACAATCCAAAAGTGGGAGGAAAATGTCAGTAAGTCTTTTTGGGTGAATGTAAAAAAAAAAACACAAAAAAAGTAAAAAAAAAAAAAATATATATACTTGTGGTGCGGCCACCGGGGCACCAGCCGATGAAAGAGCAGCTGGCAGGTAGAGGGCAGGGTAACTGAACCCCAGCTTCTGCCCCCGCTCTGGCCGGTACCGCCGATAATATTCGGGCTGGTGTGGGCACATACCTGGTCCATGCAGCCAGGACGAGGATGCAGGCCACACCCATTGGTTGCATGGACCGGGTGTGTGCGTGCGCCAGGCTGAGAAGTAGCTGCAGTACCGGCAGCGGTAGGCAGGGAGGGGGCAGGGCAACTGAACCCCACCTTCTGCCCCCGCTCTGGCCGGTACCGCCGATCATTTTCGGGCTGGTGTGGGCACATACCTGGTCCATGCAGCCAGGACGAGGACGCAGGCCACACCCACTGGTTGCATGGACCGGGTGTGTGCGTGCGCCAGGCTGAGAAGTAGCTGCAGTACCGGCAGCGGTAGGCAGGGAGGGGGCAGGGCAACTGAACCCCACCTTCTGCCCCCGCTCTGGCCGGTACCGCCGATCATTTTCGGGCTGGTGTGGGCACATACCTGGTCCATGCAGCCAGGACGAGGACGCAGGCCACACCCACTGGTTGCATGGACCGGGTTTGTGCGTGCGCCAGGCTGAGAATTAGTACCGGCAGCGGTAGGCAGGGAGGGGGCAGGGCAACTGAACCCCACCTTCTGCCCCCGCTCTGGCCGCTGCCACCACTGCATATGGGAATGGGAGGAGGGAATGCCACCTGTAATGGGGTGTTTTAGCTCAACATTTGGTTTTGAATATTTTTTTCTTATTTTCCTCTTTCCAAATCCTAGGTGCTTCTTATATGGAGAAAAATACTGTACTTTTTTTTTTTTTTTTTTTAACTGGACAGTCCCTAGAATATTGTAATTTTGAAAATAATGAGGCCTGAGATCGCGCTCCCATACTTACACTTTAATGAACCAGCGCTGTGGCTAACAGCGGCCATGTGTCCTATTCTCGCCACATGGATGCGAATAATCAGGTTCCAGAAGTACACATGCGTGACCGACAAACCCAAATGGCCACCAGGGCTCATGTCTGGAGAATAAGACACTGCGGTGCCAGACCAAGAGAGTATAGAGATTGAACCTCAATCTCGGACTTCCTACTTATTTCCAAAAGCAGGGGAATCCCATATCAAGATCCACTTTAAGCATTCCTGTTCAGGTCCACACCAAAAGCCCTAAACCTTGGGGGTTGCCATTTTACACTGTGACAGAAATGTGTGGAAATGGTGGGAAGGACGGCAGCTGTATTTTGCTTTTGTTCATTGTAATATTTGCCATTTTTTTCTCGGCAGATCTCGGCCCAGGAAAGTCGTAGAAAGAAAAAAGAATACATGGACAGCTTGGAGAAAAGGTAATTCATACCCCGTGTTATACGTGGCTCAGGCTGAATGGAAGCCATACAAAGAGTGGGGTGCAGCAAGAGACCGGGAAAGGGGGGGTACATTGAAATAACAGGGTAGGGAGCCCTGTAAGATCAATGGACCCCTTCCCCCAACGGGGTCCCTATTGGTGAATAATATGCACTAAAATCCCAACACAATCCCAAAAAATATGGGTAGATGATACGACATTGTGATCACTGTGCCACTGCTTAATCTGCTTAAAGTGGAACAACACCCTCCCATGATCGGCCTGGGAATCTATAAGATCAGTCCCCTGATGCCCCGCTGTGTGAAACCCCCCAGAAACCCCTAAATCCCTACCTTATCCACGATCCAGCGGCGCCCGCCGCCGCCTCCCGCGCCGGCCGTTTGTGAATGGTCCTGTAAGAGTGACGCGCGGAAGGCGGCGGCGGGCGCGCTCTCTTGTCCGTCGCTGCCTCCCGCTTGTCCGTCGGCGGGGATTGGCAGCGGCGGTCACGTGGGAGCGAGGAGAGGTGAGTTTTTCAGGGTTTCTGGGGGGTTTCACACAGCGCGGCACCCCCGATCGGGCGAAGTGGACCAAAACCCAGGATAGTCAAAATCCTGGGTGTTGGTCCACTTTAATCAGATGCAGTTGCTGCCAATCCTCAGCACCTAGGCAAGTCATCACTTCTCATTGTATCACTTTGCCAGTGACCATTCTTTGCTTCCTGTGACACCTATGGTTTTCTGTTAGACGAACTACCTGTTTCAGCGATGCCGGCTAAATCTCTGCCTTGGGGCCCTTATGGGACAAAGAAATCTCATTGATATTTCAAAACAGCTGCTTCATTTTTGCTGCAATTTTTCTTTCACCTTGATAAATCTGTGCCTGTTTATTAAAGCACAATGTATACAGCTTTCAAGCGGACCAAAATCCTTTAATCCTGGCCCTGCAGTCTAAAAGACTTCAGATTCAGGATGCCCCGCTCTGTGGAACCCCTTTACACCCCCATCGCCCATTGTACTTCCTAATCCGGCATCCCATGGACACACATTAGCTATAGGGAAGCACCCAGCAGGAGGCACCTGGCTCTCCATACATTGCCAGATGATGCAATCTGATCTATGACTAAGGACCTTTTAGTGTCTGAAATGCGTTTGGCTGTTATCCACCTGCCGGGGGCTGGTAATTTTTTGTGTTTTTTATGGCTGTTTTTTCTACTTTGGAGATGATTTTAATGGATTTACAATAAAAGAATGGACTTTTAGGAGTGCTGACCTTTCAATCTTTTATCCTTATTGTATTGTGGGGCTGTGGGACTGCCCCTGGTCGTGCGCCCACTTACTACTAGTTGGACCAGTGTGCATTATATTTATATAAGAATAGCAGGCAAACTGGTGGTTTTCATCACATCACATCACATGCCCCAGTAAAGCAGACCAAAACCTAGGTGAGTGGAAACCTTGCTTTTGGTTCACTTTAATATGTCACTTCTGAGCACCTACATGCCCAGTCCCTACAGGTGCTATGTCTCCTGTATGTTCTGCATCACTGACGCCGGGTCTCTGTCCACAGGGTGGAAAACTGTTCCTCTGAAAACAGCGATCTGCGAAAAAAAGTGGAAGTTTTGGAAACGACTAACAGGTGAGCGCCCTTTACCTTTTCCAATAACGTTGCGCTTAAAGCCGTATAAGCGTCACAATCTGTCTTTGTATTTCTGCAGCGTTTTGTTCTGTTCTGTTCTAAGCTATTTGTATTGTGTCACATGTCTAGTAGCTTTGTATTTGTTACTCTGAACATAAAACTAATCTACAAGGTTTTTTATCATTTATTTAAAAAAAATGTAAAAAAATAACCCACTTTAGCCATTTAAAGTGGACCAACACCCAGGGGGGATCTTATAGATTCCCGGGGCGATCAGATCCCTCCCCGCGGGGCATCCGAAATCGGATCTGAAACCACCCAGGAAGCCCACAATCCTACCTTTTCCACGTTCCAGCGGCGCATGCGCCTCCGCCGCCGCCGCCGCCTCCCGCATGTCCCTCTAGCAGGGCGCGCTCCCGTTTGTGAATGGCCGGCGCGGGTGCACTCCCTGTAAGAGGGACGCGCGGGAGGCGGCGGTGGACGCGCTCTGCTTGTCCGGCGCTGCCTCTTGCTTGTCCGGCGGCGGGGATTGGCTGCAGCGGTCACGTGGGAGCGGGGTGAGGTGAGTTTTCGGGGCTTTTCACACAGCGGGGCGCCCCACCGAAGTGGACCAAAACCCAGGATAGTCAAAATCCTGGGTGTTGGTCCACTTTAAACATGACTGGTGAGGATCTGTATTTATACACTGTGTGATAGTGCCACCTAGTGGTGATTTATAACTGTTATTCTGTGTGTTTGACATTCGTAGGACCCTCTTGCAGCAGCTACAACGTCTCCAGGCCATGGTAGCCGGCAAGGTTAATCGGTCATGCAAGGCTGTGAGCACCCAGACTGGTACCTGTCTTATGGTGAGTGCCCGCCCTGGCATCCAAAGTAATAGCATAATGGTTTTTGTCTATGTAATCTCTGTTGGATTAACCATTTGCTGCCTAATCTAATACTGTTAGAATATTGTTTGTGTCATTCAGTAAAGATTGCTCCCTCGTCCTTTCTCCTGGATACTTTTATGAAAGCGTCTCTATACCCAAAACTGAAGCCTGTGTCTAACCTGCTGCAGTTACGCAGTACTGTGAATGTTTCTCGAGAAGATATGTACTCCCTCCTCAGCTCTATTCAGTATCCTTGCTTTGGTTGGAGCTGAATCCCCTGACTCCTGCGGCAGTTGGCATTTTGTGTAAGATAACCTGATGCCACCCTGATACAAACCCACAAGCACCTAGGCTTCAATTTTGGGTGAAGTTCTGCTTTAAAGACAGTTTGTATGAAAACACACTAGAACATGGCAATATATCGTATTTTTAGCCCCATAGGACGAACCTGCCCATAAGACGCACCTAGGATTTGGGGGAGGAAAATAAGAAAAAAAATATTTTAAACCAAAAACGCACCATTACAGACAGTGTGGCATTCCCCTATCCCATTCCCATAGGCCGTGTGGGATGCCCCCATTCCATAGACAGTGTAGCATGCCCCCATCCCATTCCCCGTATACCCAGTGTGGCATCCCCCCTCCCATTCCCATATAGGCAGTGTGCACCCCATTATCATAAGCAGTGTGGCATCCCCCCCTTCTATTCCCCATATAGGCAGTGTGCCCCCCCCCATTCCCATTGGCAGTGTGGTACCCCCCTCCCCCGATTCCCATTGGCACTGTGGCATCCCCCTCTCCCCCCATTAGTGTAGGCTGTGTGGCATCCCCCTCTCTCCATTCAAATTGGCTGTGTGGCACCCCCTCTCCCCCCATTAGTATAGACAGGGCGGCATAAGTAGAAAAAAAAAAAGTAAAACTCGCCTCTCTGCTGACACCGCTCCGCTGAGCGGCCGGCTCCGTGAATCGGGTGGGCGTGGCCTGCGTCAGCGTCTGCGCAGGCCACGCCCACCCGATTCATGGAGCTGGCCGTAAGAAGCAGCGGCGGGCTCTGTCCTGGCCCCGCCGCTGCGATCGCTGTCTTTTCAGGCAGCAATAGCAGCGGCGGGGCCAGAGACAGCACCCGCCGCTCCTCCATCTGCTGCCTCTTCCTGGGCACACACGAGCACCCAGGTCAGGGCAGCGGGTGGGCGTGGCCTGCACCGAGTCAGTGCAGGCCACGCCCACTCGCTGCCCTGACCTGGGTGTTCGTCCGTGCCCAGGAAGAGGCAGCAGATGGAGGAGCGGCGGGTGCTGTCTCTGGCCTCGCCGCTGCTATTGCTGCCTAAATAGACAGCGATCGCAGCGCCGCTCCTCTGGCCTCTGTCAGTGTGGCAGGCAACGCGGGAGCGCCGGGAACGTGTGAGGTTTTTTTTTAATTTTTAACTTTTTTTTTTTTTTTTACATTCGCCCGATAAGGCGCACAGACATTTTCCCCCCACTTTTGGGGAAAAATAAGTGCGTCTTATAGGGCGAAAAATACGGTATATAACTATACACCTATTTAAAATCAAGACTTCTCTCCATTAATAACCATGTGTTTTATACTATGCTAATACAAAGAAACATAGTCCTTATGCTGTATGTATATATAATACATAGCTTATAGATCAGAATCTCCTTATAAGATTTCATGATTGCATGTACAAACCATAAATAAATTGTTTAGATATAAAATTCACCATTTATTATCCTGTTAAAGCAGAGCAAAACCAGAGCAGCGGCCAGCCTGGAATCTAATAGATAACAGGGCCAGCCGCTGGCTTTTTGGGAAACCCCCCAGTTTGCCCATAAAAACTCACCTTTCTATGCTCCAGCGTGTGTTCGTCTGTTGAGGGCCACTGGCTGTGACATTCAGCAGACGGCTCCCATTGTTTAAAACAGGAAATGTGTCATGGAGTCTTTTAGTCTCCAGGGCCGGCCAAGGAACTGATTGTTTCTCTTTAAAATGGGTATCAATAAAGTGCTACATAATTACCCAAAATACTGGATGATCAAAAGGACAAAAATATTTTTAATCTTAAACTGATTCCTTAATATCGATCAAGTGCATGGACCAACTTGCAAAGCAATATGGAGTCTAACTAGAGTTGCCACCTGGCCGGTATTTTTTTTTTACTTTACTGGCCACTGGCCTGGCGGTGCCGGTATTTGTTTTTTTACTGGTGATTGAGGATGGGAAAAGTATTCTCACAATTACAATTACCAGTAAAAAAACAAACACGGGCACTGCCAGGCCAGAGGCTAGTAAAGTAAAAAAAAAAATACCGGCCAGGTGGCAACTCTAAGTCTAACCCAAACTAGACCAATAATCAAAAATGATAAAGCTTGGATCATGCTTTATGGAGGGGGGGTCAATTCATTGTATCAGTTACTGTATTGTGGAGGCTTGTCCCCACAACATTTTGCCTGGACAGCAGGGCCAGCGTCAGCACTCGGCAAGGCGGGGCAGCTGCCAGGGGCCCACTGACAGCGGCGGCCTTTAGGTTGTGCGACTGCTTGACCAACGGCGGACTGGGAGGGCACTGCCACAGCTGGTGCCCACATCTCCTCGATTGGCGGGGTTCCACACAACGGGGCATCTCGATTTAGATTCCAGGGGAGGAAGTGCTGGGTTTTGTTCTGCTTTTAAGTTGCCCACCCCAGCTGATTTCCTATCCCTGGAGCATCCCAGTCTGTGATACCCTACTGGCATACCCACTATACAAGCAATTCCACCCCTGAGTTTTGGTCTGCTTTAGTGGGGCATCTCAATTTGGGATGCCCGTTTGTGAAAGAACCCCCTGGTTTGTCCAGTACTGGCGACTCCACAGTGCATTCACCAGTTCTAGGAAAGTAAGGAACAAAGGGGGGGGGGGGGGGGGTCACACACAGGGGCATCCAAAATCAGGAGAATCTAGGTTCGTTTGGACTCCGAGGTCAGGTTTAAAGGGGTTTGGCGCACTTCAAAGTAGACCAAAGTTTTGGTCCAAATAGCACGATCCTTAGGGGGCATCCAGATTTGGGACGTCCCTCGGTGATGTGACGCGATTCTTCACCACAAAGGGGCCCATTGAGCCCATGCCGCCCAAGGGCCCACATAAACCTGAAGCCGGCCCTGCTGGACAGTCCCTATAGATACTTGTTAGGGCAAAATAAAGAGCTTATAAGTGACCCTTGTGACCCAGTAAATTGCCGCTGTCACCTTAAAGCTGACCAACAGTCAAAAATGATTTAAACCAGACCAACACAACAAACAGTGCTCCTACGCATCCCTCCCCGGGGCAATTCAGATTGCAGCACATAAAAATTAATTTACCTCATTCTAACTCTTGCTGGGCTCAGGCTGTGCCAGGCTGTTGGTCCGGTTTAAAGTAAGAATCTTACTCCATACTTTTCAGTACTTTTCTGCGCTCTTCCTGGTTCTCATTGTATTTCAGTCAAGATGGTTCCCATGTGCAGAGCTGTGGGTCTTCTAGGGTTTCAGATTGTTTAGGGTACCTGAAATAGCCTGACAGGAATAATCTTTTTTAACCTTTGATTTGTTTAAAGGATCTGTTTACGTTGTTGCTTTATTTATGGGGGTTTGTATTACACGGTTTATCCATTTATCTGAACCCTTCTAAATATATCGTAACCAGATCTCTCTCAGCCTGGCTTTCATTGTTCTTCATCTCACTTGTGCCCTGGTTAGAATATGTCCTTGGTGAAGTGTTCCTCTCACATACACACAGCCATGATGGCCGCGTCGGGACTGAACCTGTATTTAGGAGATTGTAGCCCGTCGGATAGTAAATAAAATGGCTACCTCAACCGAGTTTGTGAGGTAAACTAATAAAGTGCTGGGATCATTAAACCCTTCTTGCTTTCAACTAATACTGTATCCTCCTACATCACTGTCCTAGTCCTAAATGCCATTAGAATTCACTTGCCAGCCAGGTTTGGGAATCTGTACTTAAACCGGACCTTCACCCTAAATAAGAGTCTATCTTATATGTTCCCCCCATCCTGTACATACAGATTACTCACGTTATAAATCATCCTACCTGCACCTACTGCATTTTCTGAGCCTTTAAACATCCAAGATGGCGGCACACGGAGTCTCAGGCTGTGCCTCTCTGCATTCTGGGATTGCTGTCCTTTTCCTGACCCCAGCTCTGCTCTATAAATAATATGAATCAAATACCGCGCTAAAGATGTATATACAAATAAAGTTCTTTCAAAAATAAACTAATTTTTAGTCCAATGTGGGTTCTCGACGTGCAAAGCTCTTCAATCTATCAAGCATCTAGGCAGTATCCATTACTCTGTGCCTTCTAATGGATAAAGCACAGCTATAACCCGCCCCCTGCACTTTTGCCCCCCCTTCCTCTCCTCAGTATTTGATGCTACTGAGGCAAGATGGAGGCGCCCGTATCCTAGAGTCCTTAACAGAGTTAAAGCCCAGTGGGGGAAAGACTAAAAAGTAAGAGACTTAAAACTTAAATATATTAATTTTACATGCTGGGAAAAACCCCAGAAAAAGGGTTTGGGCTTTTCATTAAATGATGCTGAAGATCCGGTTTAAAGGGGACCAACAGTCAAAAATGACTTAAACCAGACCAATACAATAAACAGTGCTCATATGAATCCCTCCTCAGGGCAATTTAGATTGCAACACATAAGATTACATTTACCTTTTTCTAACTCCTGCTGTAGTAAATGTTAGAAACAAATGGCGGCTCATGCATTTGCAGGCCACCTGCAAACAGGAAGTGCTGCTGGACTTCCTGTTACTGTGCATTGTCAGTTATGTCAGTTGAATCCAGGCTGCAGCACGGCTGAGATGCTGGAAAAGGAAGCTCCAAAATGGCCGCTACCTTTCTTTTCCAACTGTGCCAGGCTGTTGGTCTGGTTTAAAGTGGTTTATCTAATTCATATCTTGGCTTCCCACTGCGGCTTGTATTATAAAATACATATTCATAGTTTACCCATACATTGCTTATCTTTTTTTGATTGCATTTTAACAGAAAATATATGATTTTTGATTGATATCATTACAATAAAAGTCTAGAAAATAGCAGCCCTTTTATATAGTTGAACAAATACCAAATATCTAATGTATTTCACTCTGGCTTTGATCATCTTCAGAATGAAGCTTATATTCTCTATGTATTGATCTAAAATAAAATGGTGAAAAATCCTAGCACTAAAGGGACTGTAAATCCTTATTAAATATAAAAAAGTGCTCAATGTTTCTCTCTGTAGCAGCTCAGAGCCAGTCCAGTGCATCCTGCAGCAAACATGCACTTTAGAATTCCTTGGACACACGTTTCGCCTCGCCTTCTGCGTCAGTCGCCTGGCCTGACTCTATTCACTGCAATAGAGAGTGTGTGCCTGGCAAGCGCCTACATTGCAATGAATGGAGGGAGCATGCACAGTCACTGTGATGGGATGTGAGGAACAGTGGGAGCGCAAGGACACTGGGAGACCAAAAGTAAGAAAACAGGAGGGTTTTGGGTATGGAACTGGCTGGAGGTTGCTGTGGGGGAGTTTTGTTTATTACAGTAATTGTACTTTCAAAAAAGTTCATGGTTTTTACTCTATGGAAAAAGAACACATGTACTTGTGCTTGGCTTGAAATAGCTGCATAACGTGGTCCTGATCTGACCAAAGCACAACAGTAAGCATTATGCTGGTTCAGAGCTGAGAAGGTAATAGATATGCAATGTTTGCTTATTTTTATGATAAAAGTACAAGTGACGTACAGCAGTATCTTATATATACAAGTATGTATATATATATGTGTGTGTGTATATATATATATATATATATATATATATATATATTATGATTAAGTCCCTGTGACGAAACGCGTTGGGCAGAGCCTATTACCGATCACGTGACCCCCGAAAGCAACCGATGATTGCCGAGTCCAGAGGCCTGGGATTCGGCGTTGCATGCGGTTTCCTGCTAGAGACGCGAGACGCGGTGGAGGGGTGTAAATAGGAGGGAAACTTCCACTCTACGTTTTTAAAAAGCATTTGATGCAACGCATGATTAAGCTTGTAATCTGGTAAGAGTATTTTAATTATTGCGCACATGATCAGTACATACAGGATTACGCTATGTGTGGCAATGTGTTTTTTTTCTTTCATGCATAATTAAATAAACGAGGAATACCTCATTTTAAAATATATATTGGCCGATTATTATTGAGAAGGGATCATATGAAAATTTAATTTATACCCGGATTCGAGGATAAAGATTATAAGGAAATCACGATTATATCTCTAAAGGCTTGAAAATAATTGACATCTGGTACGTTTATTAAAGCGGACCTTCACTCTGAATAAGAGTCTATCTTATATGTTTCCCACACCCTGTACATACAGATTGCTCACATTAATCCGGACCTTCACCCTGAATAAGAGCCTATCTTATATGTTTCCCACACCCTGTACATACAGATTTCTCACATTAAATATGGAAGCCGCCATCTTATCAGGCAGCCTGCAAACAGGAAGTGCCTCCTGACTGTGCTGCTCTGCATTCTGGGACTGCTGACCTTTACCTGACCCCGGCTCTGCTTTGTCTGAGCAAAGCACAACTATAACCCGCCCCCCTGTACCTTATCCCACTCTCTTCTCCTCAGTAAGTGTGATGCTTCTGAGTCAAGATGGCGGCGCCCGTATCCTAAATTCCTGAACAGAGTTGCAGCCCAGTGGGGGAAAGAATAATAACTTAGTGACTAAAAACGTAAAATATATTCATTTTAGATGCTGGGGAACTGTTTAAGAGTTTGGGCTTTTCATTAAATCACGCTGAAGGTCCGGTTTAAGTGGCAAGTGGTGGATAATACACAGAAAGCATTTCATTGATTCACGTGGTGAATAGAGAAGATTATAATATAACTGGTCCCGTGGAGATATATACATATATATGTATGCTTTGTTATATATATATATATATATAATGCATTGGGTGAATGCAGTTTAATTCAACTTTTTCTTTTTATTCCAGGTGGTGGTTTTGTGCTTTGCTGTATTATTTGGAAGCTTCACACAGACATTTGACCCCTACCCATCAGCTACCAAGACAGTGCAAGAGCCAGGCAGACATTCTGCACCAGAATCTTATGCAGCATCAGTGGGTAAGTATTCACATACCTCCCAACTTTTCAGGGTGGGAAAGAGAGACATTTTTTTTTAATTAAGCCACAGCCTCTGATTGAGTGATGGATAGGAGATGTTGTAACAGTTACGAACAAATAGGCAAATTAATCATCATTTATTGGTGCAGATCTGAATGTTACACCTCAAAGAGGGACAAATGGAACGAGCACAGGGCAGGGAGACATGGACTCAGATAAGGGACAGTCCTCCAAATGAGGGACAGTTGGAAGGAAATCTTAAAACTGGGGGTTTAAAGTGGACCAACACCCTCCCATGATCGGCCTGGGAATCTATAAGATTCCCGGACCGATCAGACCCATGACTGCGGGGCACTCCGATCGGGGGTGCCCCGCTGTGTGAAACCCCCCATAAACCCCTAAATGCCTACCTTATCCACGATCCAGCGGTGCCCGCCGCCGCCTCCCGCGCGTCCCTGTAGCAGGACGCGCACCTGCGCCGGCTGTTTGTGAATGGCCGGCGCGGGCGCGCGCCCTGTAAGAGTTACGCGCGGGAGGCGGCGGGCACGCTCTCTTGTCCGTCGCTGCCTCCCACTTGTCCGTCGGCGGGGATGGTGAGTTTTTCGGGGTTTCTGGAGGGTTTCACACAGCTGAAGTGGACCAAACCCAGGATAGTCAAAATCCTGGGTGTTGGTCCACTTTAACACATGCAATTGATCTCTCCCTGTGGAGTGTTCTAAAGAGAGGCTGGCAGATTCCCAGGTGAGTAGCTCTGTAATATTTGACTGCATTGCATGTCCCAATTTTGGGGACTCAAAAATAAGAGGTAGAGAACCCCACCAATAGGGGCGCCTTAACGTGAGGTGGGGCTTAACACATGCAATTGCAATTGTATGCAAACGAAGGCCCCTAGTTTCTGTACAAGATTCATATGCCTGTTTGCTGCATATTATATAGTGATGAGAGGGTTAAACTCGGCAGTAAATTGGTTCCCAGGCCCTGAATAATAATTTTGTATAAATAGTAGAGATGGAGCGACTCCCAACCCCTTTACTCAATCGTAAAACTGCCAAGGGGCATGGCTTTGGGGGAGGAAGAACACTTTGGCCACTGCTGAGCTGGCAGCATCGCCCGCGCTACTCAGGATGGGTGAGGCCGAAGGCAGGGGCGGACTGGCCATAGGGAGACCCGGGCATATGCCCGGTGGGCCACACTGCTTTGGGGCCAGGTGGGCTGTGATTATTACACCCCCAATCAATTCCAGCATCCCAATTACCTCCAGCACATGGCCCAACTCTATCTTCCGAGCCAAGAAACTCTAGCCCATGTTCTGCCTCCAATGCCTAAGCCTTACCCTCCCTGCCCACCCATGTTACAATATCTGCCCCTACATTACAAAAGCTTGAGTACCTTCAAGTTGGCCATATCTGCACCTGCAATGCTATAGCCTCACCCTTGGAGAACACTCAGTGGGAATGCTATGGACTGCCTGGACCGGTAACATCCCGGGCCCATTTTTGTCCCCAGTCCGCCACTGGCCGAAGGTATTCCATTTACTTTTTGTAGCATTGCAGGGAGAGGATAAACTATAAAACCTTGTAATACTTTTCATCTAGGATGTTCTTTGTTGGGTCAGGTAGTTAATAGCTGTATTATTGTCCCCTCAGTGCGTTCAAGGAATCTTCTGATCTTTGAGGAGCACCTTGGCTGGGAAGAATTGCACAGCTCTGCAGTTAATATTGATTCTCGTGACGCCTGGGACAGAAGCACAGACATGATTTCTCAACATCATAAAGCAGCAATCGAGGAAATCACCCGATCCCAAGAGAAGTCCTACACGCTGTCCAATGACAGCCGAGAAGGAGCAGTACGACACAGGTAAGGCATGCGAGGCATTCAGGATACTGTACCTATTTAGGACAAGAGGGATAAATGAAAGGGGCCCTATACCATATAGGGGAAGCTTGGATGTATGGTACAGATTTACTTTCCTTATACCAAGTAGCTGGCCTAACCCATTGGAGGACTGCTGCAATCTACATGGGGGCGATGAGCCTCCAAAGCCTATAGCTTGAAGGCTTATTACAATGGATTGGGCGTATGGGGGTGCCAAATCCAAAGTCAGGCTCTTCCTATCATTTTTGACTTGTAGGCCTGATATAACATGTATTTGTATCTTATAAATTCTAGGCTGGTGGTTGCTCCTCTTTAAAGGATCAAATGGCCTAATGATAAGAATCCATATACATTTTCTGGTCACTTATACACCTAGCATCAAGAAATATCTAGCCTGCCTTGATTTTTTTCCTTTTAATGAAATGACAGGCACTGTCACCCCTGATAGACTAAACCTGTCACCCCAGGATTTTATTCTTACAAGCAGAGGAAAACCATAAGCTTGGGAGCTTTGGAGTTTTAGGGAGTCTTATTCACTTTGGGTGTATAAGTGACCCCTCCTCTTTGGCCGACATGTTTATATGTATTTTTAATATTACACAATGTCATGATAGTTCCCCTTTAATATAAATAGGCCCTATATAAATACGATTTTTAATAACCTATACTTGCCTATTCTCGCCTGCAGCAGCTGCCACTGTTCCTGTGGCTTCAAGTACCTGTCCAGGCAAACAATAAAAGAGGTAGATAGTCATTAATAGTCCCGCCCTATGGCAGGAGTCTCATACTTATCCACATCCCGGCAGCCTGAAGCCAACTGGTCGCCCGCTCCATTCACTACAATGGTGGGTCCCTGGCTGCCCTGGGGCCACCCCCTACATTGAAATGAATGGAGCGGTTGTGGCTAGTCGCCGTGAGTGGTCCAAGTAGGCAACCAGTTCCCCCCAGACTGTGATCGTGAGCGGAGATGGCCCTGGATCTCCAGCGGTGGTAAGTATGAAACCTCCAGTATAGAGCCGATCGGCTGCATGAGACTATTAGTGATTGTCTACCTTTTTTTTTTTATCTTTGCCCAGACAGTCCCTTTAAAGTGATCCTATATCCAAAAATGAAATCAATGGCATCACCTTACACCCCCAGTCCAGTGCCCAAAAACAACCTGTTTGTGTTTTTATGAATATTGGGCAAAGGCTTTAGTAAAAAAAAAAGAAAAATCGGATGCAGTCTGATGTTTGAATGGTCAGCCATATTGCCCCATGGTGTTTTACAGCGATTATGCATTTTGTTAAACACAGCTCAGCATTGGTGGTCAGTCTTATCAATTATAATTACTGCCATTACTTGGCAGTTTACCTTGGAGCTGAATGAATTAGTATATGACATGCCATTCGAACAGCAGACTGCTTCCTGTAAGTGTTTTTATGAATATTGGGCAAAGGCTTTAGTAACAAAAGAAACACAGGCTGGAAGGGAGAGGGGGGACATGATGGAGACCTTTAAATATGTGAAAGGATTGAATAAGGTTCAGGAGGGGGTGTTTTTAAGAAGAAACTTAATGATAGAACAAGGGGGCCCAACCTGGAGCTAGTCGGGGGGAAGATCAGGAGCAATGTTAGAAAATATTATTTTACAGAAAGAGTAGTAGATGCTTGGAACAAACTTCCAGCAGAGGTAGTTAAAAAATCAACAGTCACTGAATGTAAACATGCCTGGGATAAGCCTCCATCTATCCTAAGATAAAGAGAACATACAGTATACACATAAGGGCAGACTAGATGGACCGTATGGTCTCCTTCTGCTGCCAACCTTCTATGTTTCTATGGATATGTGACCAGGTAAACAGATTGTTGCTAGAGAAAAAGGGTTTTTTTTATAACACAGAGTTGCAAACAAATAAAGAAGAAGAAAAAACACAGATACGCCTTTCACCTTGAGGACATCATTTTGGCACACAACAACAACAACTCATTGTGGCCGGCCCTGGATGCCCCGCTGTGTAAAATCCCTCCAGGGTGCCGCCAAACTCACCTGCTTTCTGGCACCCTCTGCAATGTAAATATATGGCAGCTGCACCCTTGCATCTTCGGTTTTGTTCCACTTTAAAGTGGACCAAAAGCAGTCCTGGAGTCTTAATGCCGATTTCCTCTCTCCACAGGGCTTCCCGATTCGGGATTCCCTCCCCCCCCCCCCCCCCGAGTCCCTGTATAACCTACCGTCTCCACGCCAGCCATTTGCGATTGGGCACGCACCCTCGCTCGGCTAAACTCTGCCCTTAGCAGGTTTTGTTGAGCGCGCTGATTGGACAAGAGCCCATGCATGCGCTATAGGAGCGGGGAAAGGTGAGTTTTACTGGGCAATCTGGGGGTTTCACATAAGTGGGGAATCACAAATTGGGGTGCCCCGGGGGCAAGAACTAAAACCCGGGAAACTCCACTTCAAGTTTTGGTCCTTTTTGATTTAACACTCCTAGATCTGCCTAATCAAATGAATACATAACACAGGCATCTTTAGAGGTCTGTAGAGCCTGAACTCATGATATTTTTTTTTGCTTTTACAGGTTTAGTTCGGATTTTTCTCAAAATGAAACAACAAAGATCATAGAGTTTGAAAGACGGATGAACGCTACGTCCTAATAAATGCCCCCTCCCGCCCCCGCATCCCTTTTTACCAACCCCACGTCCCAAACTGACGCAGGCACCCCACAAGCAAGACCCAGCCTTTTGGACTATACCTCGCCTGATGGGTGAAGGAGGCCGGGACTTAATAGACTTCATACTGGTGCATGATCCAAACCAGCAAGGCTCCGATACCTCCCATCAGATCATTTGGACAAGCCGAGTATTGGAATCCTTAGAGTGTAGCCATAAGTGGAAAAGGACACGAGAGAGAGACATTAAGTTGGAAAAGTCATTTTAAGACTTCTATATGTGGAGGAAGCTCTAAGCATATCGGATGTTAAAGCTTTTGATTGTTTTGACTTATCATAGGATTGCAGAAGGGAATGGAAAGAGGCGATTTCCCAAGTTTAAGGGTAAAGCGCAGACAAAGCACAGAATACATTTTCAAAACCTGCTCATCTGATTGGCTTTGGAGGTGGAGAAGTTCTGCAGATGGGTGCAGAGGCCTTGAACAGATTAGGAAACAACAATAACCTCCTATTTCGTATTCTCTGAAGTGTGGCGAGCTGGTGCACGTCAAGCAGAGGTCTTCACAGGTTCTCCAACATGAGGTGGAGAGCTCACCAGATTTTAAAGAGGAACTTCAGAGTCCTTGGAGTCTTAGGGCCATCCGAGCTCCACTCCTTGGGGCATCACGAATTGGGGTGCCCTGCTGTGTGAAACCCCCCAGGTAGCTTGTTCCACTTACCTGCTGCTGGAGCCCTCGCCACATCTCGGTGCCGCAGCTGCATCCCTGCTCACCTGTAGCTGTGCTCCTACCCACGCCAGACCTTTCTAAATGGGAGGGACAGAGATGCCCACAACTAGAAACAGAGCAGGGGTGTGGCCAACGGAGCACTTGGCTCCCTTCAGCCGCTTAGCCGCGAGCAGAGCTGAAGATCCAAATCAAGTGCGGCGATTGGCTGAACAGGCCTTTGGAACTCTAGGAAGGTTTATTATGGGGAACCAAGGGGATACACACAGTGGGACATGCCAAATCGGGATGCCCCATCTGAGAGGAACAATACTCGGGAGCGTGAAATTCCCGGGTGCTGTTGTTTTTTAAATGATTTACCCCTTAAAGTAGAACTCCAGTAAGTTTAAAGTTCTAAAGAGTGGCCCCTAAGCAAGCTTCTGCCGTTATTTTGCAGCGATTTTACCCAACTGGAGTTTTTCTTTAACCCAATACAAGCTCAAACAGGAAAAATATAGCTTCTCAGACTATCCTAATGCAGAGTTGTTCAATTACAGCTACTGTGGAACTATTCAACGGGTTCTTATAGGAAAAAACAGCTGTATCTACATTTGCCCCCGTTCCATATAATTCTGCACAAGTGCCTATATCTGGACTTTCTCTCTTACTGCTCTGCTCTACATATATTATACACCTCACAAGCCTTCTTATTTTTATTTGAAGTTACCCCTCAGTACGGTAATTACTATTAAAGTGCCAGCACACTGGAAGATCCAAGAAACTTGCAGGCGATTCAGTCCATACATTGGTTTTAGATATACTGGTCCTTTAAACAATTCAGATTTCAGTTTTAAGCAGTGTTCCACTTTAAGCCCCCCTCCAACCAAACTGTCCCTCCTGCTGTTGTAAATAGTATTTATTCGTTATATTCCCTATTTTCTTTACCAAGAATCCACAAAGAGGATGACATACCTTGCTATCCTGCCCTTAATATTGCCTGCTTGTGACCCGATCAATGTATTCCACTGCTCGGTCCTGATATTCCACTGGAAACAGCCCCCCAGTTTCAGCTTTAATCCCATGACTCTTCACAAGCCAGTGGCTGGCCAATGGCCAGCTGAGGATTTGGGGATTTAAAGAGACAGTCTAGTGTAACTCTTGTGGTGCACGAGAGCAGCCATGATTGGATTACCTGCTCTGCCACCCCATTGTCCTTTATTGAGAGCTACAGTGTATGAGACAAAGCACTCCCTTCTCCTCTCAATAGAAGTCAATGGGGCATCATCATGGCTGCTGAACCACAAGAGACTGTAGACTGGAATGTCCCTTTAAGGTTTCTAAACAGACTAAAAGATTGTCCTGTGTTAAAAATAAGTGTGGCCAGGTTCACCTTAAGAAAATGATCTTTGCAGCAAACTTCTTTTGGTTTCTGTATATCTGACATAATCTTCTAAGCAGGCTCCCAATGAATTGCGGGTGCGCTGCAATATTACTTACCCTGCTCTTGTCGTACACTAAAACAGACCATGCATTTTCTGGTTCAGAAAAGGGGTGACAGTGTTGTTCCTTGTTTGTTATTTTATGTTTTTGCTTCTCTATTTTGGTATAATATTTTTTATAAAAGAAAAATGAAAAAAGCTCAATAAAAAATAGCAGCATACTGAATAATATGTAATGTATAGTTTTTTTTTTTTAAAGAGGTAGTCCAGGCATTCCTGTGCTAAGCCCAATTTGGATATTAACATGAAAAAAACAACTTCCACTCTGCATGGCAGCTGAAGCTGGGACTTTGAGTGACACACCAGTCACCCAATCTATGGAGCATTGCGGCCACACTGCTCCCAGGATTGGGTGACTGGCCTGTCACTCAAGTCCAAGAATGCTGTGCAGAGCCCCACCCCATCAGAATCAGGGGAGGATTGCAGATTATGTGAGGAGTTTGATTATTTAAATTCACAAATCGAGCTGAGCACAGGGGAAGGGAGGAGGTGGTTTGGGGGTTAAAAAAAATGTGGACTTCCTATTTAACTGTACATTTGGGGACATATATCTTCAGTATAAGTGGGTATATCAAGTGATCAAGTGTGGTGGATGTCCCTGGGCACAAAATCTGGTGGAGGCCCCAGATACACTATTTATTCTAAGTATACAGCACGTCCTGTTCCAGAAGGTATTCCTTACACTTGGGATATACATCCAGTAGATGGCGCTGGACTGCAGAGACAGAAAAGTGGCTCCTCCCGGCCCCATATATAGCAGGGACCTCCCACAAATTCCCCAGCTCTTCTCTGCAGTCCTGGCTGCGATGACTAGAAGATGGCTCTCTCTACACGCAGGTGAGTGGGGCTATTAGCCTGCGGCCCTGTAGGACTATTCCCACCCGTTTCCTTTTACTGCCTCCCAGCTCAGGCTGCTCTGGTTCGGGTGAAGGTAGGCAGCACCGCTGTCAGGTGCTAAGGAACGCTGCTCCAACCGCAGTCCTCCACCAAAGGGTAGGCGGTATAGGCCCATGGTGAGCCTTATGGGATGCCCCTCCCAAACTTTATGCCCCTCGCCCCCTGTCCCCGCATTTGGCTCCCTTTAGGCTGGCCAACGCTTCCCCTTTGCTCTCCCTTGTAGTTCTCGGGGGGGGGGGGGGGGGGGGGGGGTTGGTGGTGGTGCATGTCTTTACTATATGTTGTGTGTTGTGTTTTGATCCCTTATGAATTGATTGCACTGGTTTCTTTGCTGCCGCCGCACGCTTGTGCTACGCTCCGCAGTCGGCGGCGACATCGCCTCAGGCGCTGCTGTGCCATCATTAGCTGGCCTTGTCAGGTGGGCGCGTTTTCGCGCTCTTCGGGGGGGGCGGGCCTTGAGGCTGGCACGTTCTGCATCACTATCTCTGCGTCCCTCCCCTCGAGGTAATGCGGGCACCATTTTAGTTCTCTGCTGCGTGTGCCTGGAGTCTTCCTATCGCGGTCCGTAAGTGCCTGCGGGCTGATTTATTTTGTATATTACTCTGTATTGCAATTTGCTTATGGGATCTTTTGCATATGTCTTGCAGGCGGGTCAAACTTTATGGTTTCTCCCGGTCCTATCCCCTCTATTTAGTGTTAACTTATTGGAGGGCTATTATATTTCATTACTCTCACTTCCCTAGCGGGCTATTGGGGCATCCCGGGTTGCTATTTTTAGCGTCAATCCCTATTGGCCTGTTGTGCCGTGATAATCACCATATGGAGGCTTCTCAGGATAATGTGCTCGGGGTTCCTTCGGGACAAGCCCGGCTGTGTGTGGCGTGTGGGGTATCCCCTATAAGTGATGATGTCAGGGTGTGTGTACCCTGCGCCCAGCAGGTACTTGCGTTGCAGTCTGGGTTACCTGCAGCTGGGCCTAGTGCTGCGCCCCCTCTGGCTTCGCCTACCCCCCCACGCTTACATCTGACTCCCAGTGAGGTGCATACCAGTGGGGAGTCTCAACCTGATTTGGCTGCCCGGGTAGCCAGTATTAAAAGGCATATTGCTGGGTCTGGTCCGCGTAAGGCTCCTGCTAAGCGGCGGCATCTGGCACCCGGTGTTACTCTCTTTCCTGTGGAAGCTGAGGAGTATTACTGGATATACCCCCCTGGAAGAAGGGTAATTATTATCTGATTCAGAATCATCTGAGGACCAGCCTAGGGGTTATGCTGAGTCTGGGTCTGACCCATGAGCTTCAGATGATACTGACAGGCTTTTAGCTCACATTTTTGAAGTGCTCTGTATCTCTCCTCCTGCCATGGCCCCGCGGCAGCAGGGGGAACTGTTTCATACTGTTAAGCCACGTTTGGAGTTTCCTGAACAAACTCACTTTAATAATCTGATTCTCAAGGAGTGGAACGGCCTAGCCCGGGGTACCAAAGAGTTGGGATAAGAGGTATCCCTTTCCTGCTGAGATGGTTAAATGTTGGTCATATCCTCCAGAGGTGGATGCACCAGTTCTGGGGTTGTCTAACACATCTGTCATGCATTCCCCTGACTCTACTACCCTGAGGGATGGGGAAGACAGGCACATGGATCAGCTGGCTTGCCATACCATTGTCTGTGTTGGGACCACGCTCCGTCCGGTCTGTGCCTCTGCTATCACGGCTGTTGCTATTAAAAGCCTGCTCAGGGGTCTCTTAGATGGGGCCCCTGATGATGCTGGTAGTGAAGAGTATAGAGCTCTTCTGTGAGGAATTTGTTGCATATGTTCTCTCTGCCCTAGATGATACCATTAGAATGTGTGGCAGGGCATCTGCCTTGTTGGTGGTGATACGCCGCTCGGTCTGGCTGCGCCAGTGGGCAGCTGACCACGCTGCCAAAAAAGCTCTCACTGGGTTTCCCTTCAAGGGGCTGCGCCTCTTTGGGGAACGTTTGGACTTGTTTGCTAAAGATGGCAAGTTACCTCAGCGTAGAAGGCAGCCCTGGCCCTTTCGGGGTTCAGGTGCCTTTTCACCTTCCTTCAGGGGCTCCAGAGTTGGACGGGGAGCTTCTTTTGCTGGAGCCCGTGGAGACTTTTGGGGCAGGGGCAGAGGACGTGGCTGCCCTGGCCTCACCTGGGGTCCCAAGACTAAGTCCTCCCCCAAGCCCCCTCAGGCATGAAGGGGCGCCCTCACCCATCTGGGTGGGGGGACGGCTTCGGCTCTTGGCTCACGTCTGGAGGCTTAACGTCTCAGACCGGTGGATTCAGGAGGGAGTATCCTCCGGTTACAAGATCAAGTTTGCAGCCTGGCTGCCCCCAAGATTCATCAAATCTCGGTTAGCTCAAAACCCCTTGTCAGCTCAGTCTCTCTCCCTGGCTGTCCAAGGCCTTTTAGACCTAGGTGTCATCTGCCGGGTGCCCTTGAAGGAAAGGGGCAAAGGCTATTATTCCAATCTTTTCATTTTGCCCAAAAAGGATGGGCCCATCAGACCTATCCTGAATTTAAAGCTTCTCAACAAGTTTGTCAGATTCAGACACTTTCACATGGAAACTCTGCGCTCAGCTGTGACTTTCCTACGCCCAGGGGACTTCATGACCTCTGTAGACATCAAGGATGCTTACCTTCACATACCTATCTTTCCAGGTCATCAGAGATTCCTCAGGTTCGCTCTGGAGGATCAGCACTCCCAATTTGTGGCCTTGCCCTTCGGCCTCACCTCGGCCCCCAGGGTATTCACCAAGGTGCTGGCAGGAGTGATGGCCCTGCTGAGATCTCAGGGCATTCGTATTCTTCCCTACCTGGACGACATGCTTATCGCTTCTCAGTCCTTCCATCAGACAGAGCTGGACACTCAGAGGGTGGTGTCCACACTGGAATCATTTGGCTGGGTGATCAATCACCCCAAATCTTCCCTGTCTCCTTCCATGATGAAGTCTTTTCTGGGAATGATTCTGGATTCAGCTCAGGTCAAGATCTTTCTTGCTCAGCAGAAGGTGTAGGTCCTTCAAGAGAAAGCTCAGCTCCTGCTGTCTTGTCCTCATCCATCCATCAGGCAGGGAATGCAGCTGGTGGGCCTGATGGTGTCCTGCTTCGAGGCAGTTCCATATGCTCAGTTCCACATGAGGCCTCTTCAGCTTCACCTCTTGTCAGTATGGGATCGGACCCTGTGTCCCTGGGTCAGGTGTTTGTCTTGTCCCTTCAGGTCAGGCTGTCAGAGAACTGCGGTCACGTGGTCCCAACTACAAACCAGGGACTTCCGTGCACACAGACAGCGTTCCCAAAACCCTTTGTCCAACCCCTCCTACCAGGGATACAAGGCCCGAAGCCACGGACACACAGATTCTTGGTTTAAGGCAAACAGATCACTCAAGTTAAAATGTAGGTTTTAATGCTATAAGCACACTAGACACTGATAACCAGCATTTAGCTATGATGGAAGATAATATGATACAATTTATGCTATTCTGAGATGGTTACAGGATTGAGCGCATTACATAGAGAAACAACAAGCAGTTACCTTAGTATGCAGTTGCAGAGTAGTAGTGATGATGGGGAGCTCTCACAAGGGGTGTGTCAAGAGCTTATCGATGATGATGGCCACCCCCCAGTATGCTGACCGCATATCCCCTCCAGATGAGTGACCATTACCTGGTTCCAGACCACCCTATTTATGCTGCAAGGGCTCTCTGCCCCCCTCTCCTCTGTGGGATGGGCTGTCACCTCCTATGGTTCTGGCGTGTGTTTTTGCCCTAAAACCCTTTAGAGGTTATAATTTGGAGCAGGGGGGTCGTATGGCCTTGGAAGCAGTACCAAACTATCGGGCTGGATGCCGTGCTCCCAATTAGTCCAAAAGTGAGGTTCCTGGGTGGTCCAGAACCTTAGATCTCCGTTTATGGTCTTTTCCTTTATTTCTAGGAACGCAATTACATATCCCCTTATGCGGTTTTGTGAGCCGGTACTGATTCTGTAACTGGTTTGGCGCTGCGACACATGGACGGGCAGTTATGTAGCAATTTCTGTTGGTGCCGCTAGTCTGCGATTTAATCCTTGCTATGACAAATTCACAGCCATGGGTCGAGCCAGCTGCAGACCTAACGGCTTCTTCTCAGCCTAAGGTGTGACAAGACCAGCAGGGGGTGTGAAGGTCTGTCCTCTGAGCTATTCAGCACATACATGCTAATTATTTCTTCCTGAAGGGAGATACGGACTTGTGCATTTATAACAGGGGGAATAAAGGGGATCTCTAGCTCTTGATATGTGGGGTTTCTTAAAGGGGAATGCCGACATCAGCGATAAGGTGCAATATAATATTTGACCTATTCCTCACACCTCACCCTCTAAGAGGACGCTAAGGGGCAGCGCTTACTGATGCTGGCCCGTGCGCCCATGTGCCCCCTACCCCTGTCGGTAGCACTCCGCGGCAGCACCACGGCCACAGGGCTGTTTTGTGTTGAGGATTTTGGGCGAGGTCCACACCCCTCCAGAGTAGGGGTTGGACCACTCCCGGAAGGGGTGTAGGGTGGCCCATAGCTGGGACCGCGGGTCCACAGTCTGCCAATGGCAACTCCTCCCTTTATGCTTTACCTGAGCCAGAGGCCCCGGTGCATGCTGCCAACACTGGCCAAGGAGGCCGCCCCGAGTGGGTGCCTGCCTAACCTCCAGCACCATGAACCGTGTCCCCTGGATGAAGAGTCTACCCTGGGGAGGACCTTCCTTGGGAAGGGTCTCCCACAGGGCAGTACCCACCCTGTCGACCCAAGTGTGTGACAAGGCCATTGAACGTGGGCCCTGGGTGGCATAGTCCACCGCCATCGGTACCAACCTCTTTCTTTGCAGCAGAGTTCCCGGTGGGCTTCTGGGACTTGGCCCTGCCACCCCCACCCTCAGACAGGTATGGTACCAATAGCAGTGGGCAGCCAGGTCAGGCCCCACTGGCTTCTTGGTGATCCCTATGTGCCCAATCGTCCGGCTCTTTAAGGCATGGCACTCCTTAGCCCTGGACAGATAGGGAACCACCAACTGCTGGTCCTCAAGCCACTCTCCTGGTGACCCTGGCTTGACATCATTGGATACAGCCACACTTGTCTCCAGACCACACGGCTGGGGTCTGGGCCCAAGTGGAGCTGCATCTCCTGTTTGGGGAGGACTCTCTGGGGGTCATCAGTGTCTGATGCTACCCCACATCTCTGCCTGGACATGGTCGGGACCACCATGTCCTCAGTCAGTTTCACAGGACCCACCTCTGGGTTTCCGCCTGCCTCAGCAGCCTCCTGGGAGGAAGGGAAGGAGCGGTCGGTCCCCTGAGGGGACTCTGGGACCTGCTCCTCCACCACTTCCACCCAAGCTGCCGGTTCAGGCAGAACACCCTGGTCCCTTAACACCCCGGGTGTGCTGAAACCCTGCAGTGGGGACTTACCTAGGGGTCTCATTTCTCCATGGGCACCCTTCACCCCACCTGCAGGTTCCACCACCCCTGCATTTGGGCCTGGACTGGTCCTCTCGGGTTGAGTTGCCAGGAACCCCGGACGTGGGGTGGTTGGAATAGAAGAGACCATCCCATCCCCTGTCCGTTTCCCAGGACCTCCTTCCGGACCTCCGTCGGCCCTGGCAGCCACTTGGCTTGGAGGAAGGGAGCAATTAGACCCCCGCGGGGCCCCTGAGCCACCAGCACTCTCACTATTCACGATAGTGGCCAGAGCCGCTGTGGCCTCAGGTAATGCCTGCCCCTCTTCCTTTCCCATCCAAGCCGCAAGTCCGGACAGACCAGCCTGGCCCTCTGATACCCCAGTGGTGGAGAAACCCTGCGATGTGGACTTACCTAGGGGTCCCTCGTCTCCTGGAACAGCCCTCATCTCAGTCGCAGTTCCCTCCCCAGCTGCTGGGTAACCCTCCTCCCTCCGGGAGGAAGAAGCACACTTTATATTCCCTACCTCCACATTCCCTGTAGCAGGTAGGTTACTCACATTACTCAAATTATTTGCACACCTTGGAATATACATGTTATTACATTTTGGGGGACCAGACCTCGGCGGTTCAGTGGCCACATACTGAGACACTAGCCGCCCCAAGTATGTCCCCAGCAAAACACCGGCAGGGATATTCGGCGATACCCCCACCTCCCGCACACCCCGCCCGGCACCCCAGTCCAAATAAACCTTTGCCATGGGGAGTGCCGATGCACCTCCCTCAATTCCGGAGACTGAGACAGTCTTTCCAGGGAGGAAGTCCGGTGGGGACACCATCTCAGGGCGCACAAGAGTTGTCTCTGCACCTGTGTCCCTAAGTCCCTAAGTCCCACGGCCACAGCTTGGCCCACAGTGACGAATTGCAAATTGTCCTGGGACCTCCCAGCACCCCTACCCACATACAGCACAGTGGAGGAGTTCTGGGACAGGCCCTGCTGGCGCTGAGGACATGTGGCCTT
Organism: Gastrophryne carolinensis; assembly: GCA_027917425.1. NCBI lineage: Eukaryota > Metazoa > Chordata > Amphibia > Anura > Microhylidae > Gastrophryne > Gastrophryne carolinensis. The sequence goes on from CM051238.1 coordinate 38,195,258, forward strand.
GAAGTGTCCCGGTTGGTTGCAGTGATGACACAGTTGGGGCCCCCCTTGCCTGGAGAAGGGGGTAGGGGCGGGGGTCTTGGGCTGAGGGGCATGTACAACAGATGCCAGCGGCGGCTTACCCACTTTCCAGCTGGCAGGTTTCCGGGGCTCCTGGGCTCTGTTGTGACTGTATTCATCCGCAAGTGCTGCAGTTGCTGAGGCCCCCTCCGGCTTCCGGTCACGCAGAAACTGCTGCAGCTCCTCAGGGCAATTCCAGAGGAACTGTTCTATGGCAATCATCTCCTTCAGTTGCTGGATGGTGGTGATTTCTACGCCTGTGGTCCACTGCTCGACTGCTCTCTGTAGCGCTCTCATGTGGTCAGCCCAGCTGTCTGTGGGGCCACGACGCAAACCCCGCAGTTTCTTGCAATAAAATTCCGGGGTAAGGTTATATCGACGGATCAGAGCTTGCTTGACCCCCTCGTAGCTCAGGGTGGTCTCGCTGGGCAGGTACCCAAAGATTTCCAGGGCTTTACCCCTAAGTCGAGGGGTTAAGTATCTGACCCACTGATCCTCCGGGACATGGTATTGATGGCAAACCGTTTCAAAAGCCAGCAGAAAGGTGTCCAGATCTGTGCCTTTGTCCAAGACGGGGAAATCCTCTGCACGCAACTTTGGGGCCTGGTTCTCAGGGGGCCCGCTACCAGCCGTGCTGGGTTGAGGGTGCTGAAGCTTTAGCTGCAATACTTGGAGCTGGTGTTCACGGCGTTCCTCGCGTTCAGCTTGCTCCCGGCATTCCTCACGTTCAGCCTGCTCTCGGCGTTCCTCCATGAGGACCTCATAGGTGGCCCGGTCTCCAGCCCAGAGACTTGCCAAAGCAGCGTGCAGGAGAGCGACTGAGCCTGCTTGGCTGGGGGGACCGGCAGGCGGGGCTCGGTCCTCCGGGATACTGAGGGCTGGTGACTGGCTTCTGGGAGAGCCCAGGCTGGGCCCCTCCGCACCCAGTGTAAAGTCGGCAGCCACATCCCTGCTTCTGGCCCTGGTGCCACTTGCCATGCCTGCAGCTGCTCTATTGCACACTGTTGTAATCACACAATTTACTGTAACCACTCTCAGAATATGCCTAGTGTTGAGCCGATCTTAAGATCCCAGCAACAGAAAAGCCACTGCTGGTAATCTTTAGTGTATATGAGTATGGGGCCCACACTCACTTACACTATTTGCCTTATCCCACCGCGCTGCCACCGAGAACCGCGGTCACGTGGTCCCAACTACAAACCAGGGACCTCCGTGCACACAGACAGCGTTCCCAAAACCCTTTGTCCGACCCCTCCTACCAGGGATACAAGGCCCGAAGCCACGGACACACAGATTCTTGGTTTAAGGCAAACAGGTCACTCAAGTTAAAATGTAGGTTTTAATGGTATAAGCACACTAGGCACTGATAACAAGCATTTAGCTATGATGTAAGATAATATGATACAATTTATGCTATTCTGAGATGGTTACAAGATTGAGCGCATTACACAGAGAAACAACAAGCAGTTACCTTAGTATGCAGTTGCAGAGTAGTAGTGATGATGGGGAGCTCTCACAAGGGGTGTGTCAAGAGCTTATCGATAATAATGGCCACCCCCAGTATGCTGACTGCATATCCCCTCCAGATGAGTGACCATTACCTGGTTCCAGACCACCCTATTTATGCTGCAAGGGCTCTCTGCCTCCTATGGTTCTGGCATGTGTTTTTGCCCTAAAACTCTTTAGAGGTTATAACTTGGAGCAGGGGGGTCGTATGGCCTTGGAAGCGGTACCAAACTATCGGGCTGGATGCCGTGCTCCCAATTAGTCCAAAAGTGAGGTTCCTGGGTGGTTCAGAACCTTAGATCTCCGTTTACGGCCTTTTCCTTTATTTCTAGGAACGTAATTACATATCCCCTCATGCGGTTTTGTGAGCCGGTACTGATTCTGTAACTGGTTTGGCGCTGCGACACATGGACGGGCAGTTATGTAGCAATTTCTGTTGGTGCCGCTAGTCTGCGATTTAATCCTTGCTATGACAAATTCACAGCCAGGGGTTGAGCCAGTTGCAGACCTAACGGCTTCTTCTCAGCCTAAGGTGTGACCAGACCAGCAGGGGGTGTGAAGGTCTGTCCTCTGAGCTATTCAGCACATACATGCTAATTATTTCTTCCTGAAGGGAGATACGGACTTGTGCATTTATAACAGGGGGAATAAAGGGGATCTCTAGCTCTTGATATGTGGGGTTTCTTAAAGGGGAATGCCGACATCAGCGATGAGGTGCAATATAATATTTGACCTATTCCTCACACAGGCGGTCTCTAGTGTGGTGGCTGGACTCAAGGAACCTGCTGGGGGGCAGGTCCTTTGTGGCCCCCTGCTGGGAGACTGTCACCACGGATGCCAGTCTGCCAGGTTGGGGGGGGATACAGGTTGGGGGGGATTCTGGAAGTCCCTGAAATTCCAGGGTCAGTGGGGTCCTCAGGAGGCCCACGCTCCTATCAACATTCTGGAATTGAGGGCAATCAGGTTGGTTCTCGCCCACTTAACCCCTCACCTGAGGGGTCGGGCTATTCAGGTCCGCTCGGACAACCAGACGGCGGTTGCCTACATCAATCATCAGGGAGGGACCCGAAGCAAGAGGGCCCTCAAGGAAGTGTCCCTGATACTGTCCTGGGCGGAGGAAAATGTTCCCTGCATCTCAGCTGTGTACATCCCGGGGGTGGAGAATCTGGAGGCAGACTCCCTCAGCAGGGGGGACCTCTCGTCTGGGACAATGGTCCCTCAGCAGCAGGGTGTTTCGCTCACTGTGCCACCGCTTGGGTCAGCCAGATGTGTATCTGTTTGCATCCCGTCACAATCACAAGCTTCCAGTCTTTGTCTCTCTGTCCCAGGATCCTCTGGCCTTGGCCACGGATGCCCTGGCAATGTCTTGGACAAGGTTCCAGCTCCTGTATGTATTTCCCCCATTTCCACTGCTGGGCAGGGTGCTGCGCAAGATAGTTCAGGAAGGGGTGCCAACCATCCTGGTGGCCCCCTGTTGGCCAAGAAGAGTATGGTTCGCAGACATCGTGCATTTGGCAGTAGATCACTACGCCCTGCCACGGGTTCCAGATCTGCTCACTCAGGGACACCTACGCCACCCCAATTTTCAAACGCTGACTTTGATGGCCTGGCTGTTGAAACCTCCATCTTGATGGAAAAAGGGCTGCCTGCTTCGGTGGTGAATACCATGATCAGGGCTAGGAAGAGGTCCTCTTCTTCCATTTATTACAGGGTTTGGCGTACTTACATTGACTGGTGCGAGTCCCACTCGCTTCCCTGTTGTGTGTTTTCTATTCCTAGGATTCTGGAGTTTCTCCAACATGGTTTGGATATGGGTCTTCAGCTCAGTACTCTGAAAGGCCATGTTTCTGCTTTGGCTATTTTTTTTCAAAGATCCTTTGCTCAGCATCCCCTGGTCAAGACCTTTTTCCAGGGAGTTACTCACGTGCGTCCCCCACGTAAGCCTATGTTACCAGTCTGGGACTTGAACTTGGTCTTATCTACCCTGCAGGGGTCTCCCTTTGAACCATTGCAAGGGGCTCCTTTGTCCATTCTCACACTTAAGGTGGTCTTTTTGGTGGCTATCACTTCTGTTAGGCGTGTTTCTGAGTTGGCGGCGCTTACTATCAAGCCCCCCTACTATGAGAGACACCAGGACAAGGTGGTGTTTCCTTTTAAGCCAGATTTTCTGCCTAAGGTTGTTTCTGCCTTTCATCTCAATCAGGACATTGTTTTGCCTTCTTTGTGTCCTAATCCTAGTAACCCTAAGGAAAGGGTTTGGCATTCTTTGGACGTAGTCAGAACTGTGAAGTTCTATTTGGTAGCTACTGAATCCTTCAGGAAGACTGATGCTCTTTTTGTGCTTCCGTCTGGACCTAAGAAGGGTCTGGCTCCAGCTAAGTCCACTATCAGCAATTGGATCCGTCAGGCTGTGATTCAGGCCTATTCCGCTAAGGGGAAGGAGCCTCCCTTCCGCCTTACTGCTCATTCTACTCGTGCTATTGGTGCCTCTTGGGCTTTTCAGCACCAGGCTTCTGTTGAACAAGTTTGCAAGGCCGCTACTTGGTCTTCTGTTCATACTTTTTCAAAGTTTTACAAGGTTGATGTTAGGGCCTCAGCTGATGCTGCTTTTGGCCACAAGGTTTTGCAGGCGGCAGTGGTTTAAACTGTCTGCTGTTACTTTTGAGGATCCCACCCTACCTTACGGACACTGCTATTGGATGTCCCAAGTGTAAGGAATATCTTCTGGAACAGGACGTGCTGTATACTTAGAATAATACAATTCTGTGATTACTCACCTGTAGAATTGGTATTATATGTATACAGCACGTCCTGTTGCACCCCACCCTTGTTATCATTATCTTTAGTTACCTCTTTATGGTGATTGTTCTTATGTTTAAATTTTCATATTATGGTTATAGTTCTCTCGGTCTCATTTTAACTGCTTTTCAATACTGGGGATTTTGTGGGAGGTCCCTGATATATATGGGGCCGGGAGGAGCCACTTTTCTGTCTCTGCAGTCCAGCGACATCTACTGGATGTATATCCCAAGTGTAAGGAACATCTTCTGGAACAGGACGTGCTGTATACATATAATACCAATTCTACAGGTGAGTAATCACAGAATTGTATTTTTTCCTTTAAAATAATAATCCAGCCAAGTAACTGATTGGTGGTTGTCTGGCACCCGCCTACTTACTGGAACATCAGATCGAGTCTCTTCTGCCACCCTTGTGTGGGTGCGTGCTGCTCGAGAACTCCTGCTTTGCCACTCTAGGCGGGGGGTAGTGTATTCGGCCAGCTGGTTCAGCAGAAATGTTTCCCTGTATTGAGCTGCCAGCAGCTGTGCCTGGTGGCTTATGTGCAGTTAGCGGCCACCAATTGACAGCTCTGCACCCATTACTGTAGCGTTGCTGACGGCAGCTCTAGCTGCTCTAGACTCTCTGTCCTGCCCTGTGGTGGCTTTGGCTGCAGGTTTGCAAAAGCAAAAAGGTCTTGCCTAGGCTCTTGGAGGCCCCTACTGCTGCCGATAGCTTTGTTGTCGGCCCCGAAGCCCATCAGACCAAAGACTGAAAAGCTTCCTGGACCAGACCATAATCCAAAAGTTGGTGGAGGCCCCCTTTGCTGGGCAAGTGGTGGAGGTCCCAGGACTCGCGCCCCTTGTTCCACCCCCTTATAATCCGGTCCTGCTAACATGTCAGCACCATCTCCACCCCTGCCCATGATCTGTCCTAGCCTGATGAACAAACATGTTGAAAAGCACACTGGCCAGGCTCAGCAGCTTGTGGGCTGACTAGATCTAGTAAAATCCCAAGCAGATATTATCTCCACAGAGATTTGGCTTAAGCTTAGTTAGTTCACACCTGGGACGAGAATATCTGAATTACCTCTGTGGCCAAGGTATGAAGACAGCATCTCAAGTATGGTGTTTCCTGGATCTACTTGGCTTCCCCTAATGTTCAGAATTAATCGGGGTTGGCAAGTGTCAGGTGATTGTCGTGAGGGGGGCCAAGCTCTTTTGAGAGAGAGGATAATTATGGGTTCAAAACACACCTGAAACTCCTTATCTCAAGGAGATGTAAGTATGAAGTTACTTTATTGGAGGCACTAAACTAGACATTCTGTTCCTGTATCCATGCATTTAAGCTGGCCAGCTGACCATGCTGGGTCTCATTCAATGAACATAGTAGGGTTGTAACTGTGTTGAGTCTTTTTGGATTTTTGGAACAATCCAGATAAACTGGTGGATAAAAACTGTGCATCCAGATTTTCGAATGAACTATGCCCTGTAATAACCCCCAAAAAGGTCAGAAATCTGTTTCTGGTGTAAGAAAAAAGAGCCACGAGTTGCTCCTCAACCACTCTAAAGTTGACCAGATTATAGAAAAGAGTTGCCTAAACCTGAAAAAAATTGCCAAAATCCCCAAGAATAGGAGGTCTGTTATGTCTTACCATTTGGACCTTGGGGACAGGATTAATAATGCAATGCAAGGATTCCATAAGTCCTCTTATCCTGAGAGTGATGAAGGTCCTTAGGTCTTCAGCACCATTATTTTGTTCCTGTGGAATGGGGCAAGAATTGTGTTCAACCATTCAGTGTTTGACCTAATAATTTCCAGGGAATAGAATAAACCTGGTTTGTAGACTTCTAGTCTACTTTCAGAGGATTTCACCAAGGTTTTTGTATATCTCCTTCTGAGGTGACCAGGTTTGAGCCACTGAATACTCCATGAGGGAGGCAGCAACTTTAAAGGGCCTGACATACAACTAGAACCATTAAAAATCAGACACTTCCTGAGTATTAACCCCTTCTGCTTTAAGTAAGCCTCTTCAGATGAGAGGAAAACAATCTTTTGTTCCAGAAGCTAAAGAGTTATTGGCAGCTATCTCAGCTGGAGAGTTGATTGCTGCTGTCTGATTTAGGCAAAGCTTCTAATGAGCTCACCTGTTACAGTGGAAGGATTGTGGGAGCTGTAGTCAGAACGGATACTAGGAGTTTTACTATAGGGCAAAAAAGCCATGTTTCTTTTACATTCCAGAAGAGGAAAACAATGATGCAGAACACCAAAAACCTGACAAAAATGGCGTTTTCCTTTAAGCAATGGCCCAGACATTGTTGGACATACCTTGTCTCATAAGGCAGGACTGAGCAGTTTTCCAACCTTCCTGTTTTTTTTATTGTACCTTGTGGAGGCTGCTTATGTTTGGGGTTATGGACGGTAGTTGTATACCGCATTTTTCACCCTTTAAGACGCACTATTCTTTTCCCCAAAAGTGTGTGTGTGTGTGTGTGTGTGTGTGTGTGTGTGTGTGTGTGTGTGTGTGAGTCAGTGCGTCTTATTGGGCGAATGTAAAAAAAAAAAAGTAAAAAAAAGACTCGCACTTGCTGTCCCCGCCTATGGGAATGGGTGGGGTGAATGCCACACTGCTTATGGGAATAGGAGGGGGGAATACCACAGTGCCTATGGGAATGGGAGGGGGGATGCCACACTGCCTATGGAAATGGGAGGGGGGATGCCACACTGCCTATGGGGAATGTGATGGGGAAATGCCACACTGCCTATGGGGAATTGGATGGGGAGATGCCACACTGCCCAAGAGGAATGGGATGGGGGAATGCCACACTGCCCATGGGGAATTGGACGGGGAGATGCCACACTGTCCATGAGGAATGGGATGGGGGAATGCCACACTGCCCATGGGGAATTGGACGGGGAGATGCCACACTGTCCATGAGGAATGGGATGGGGGAATGCCACACTGCCCATGGGGAATTGGACGGGGAGATGCCACACTGTCTGTAATGGGGTGTTTTAGCACACCATTTGGTTTAGAATATTTTTTTTCTTATTTTCCTCCTCCAAATCCTAGGTGTGTCTTATAGGGCGAAAAATACGGTAATTATGTCTGTGTATTGTATACACATTCTGGCAGTAGAGTTTGGGATTCTTATATTCAGGGGGAGCTTGGTGTGGTGCACTGTGGTACTCACTGTCACTGTGGTCGCTTAAGCTTTTCTGGAATGAAGCAAGCAGGACTCTCTGGGTTGAGATGGCACATTGATCTTTTTCACAGACAAGTTGCAAGTCAGACACATTGATCACCGTTCTATTTCTCCCTAGGCAGCTCCTTACACAGGCTCTCAGTGCTTGCTGTCTCCTAAGCTTGCTGCCTCCTCCTTAGGAAAATTGGTCTCTCCTCAGCCTCCTTCTCTATCAGCATATACTGGGACCCTCAGTTTGGGGTCTCCTTTATGTTTTTTCCTGGTTCCCTCCAAAACTAGTGACCCAATCACAGTTGCCACTCACTATCTTGTAGCTTCCTGGCTCAATTACTAGAAGTGTCATTCTATTCTTAGACTACACTCTAGTGGGCATTTACTGTAACTACACTTACATCCCAAACTCTTGGCTCTGTTCTATCTCCTCTCTCTTGATCTCTTTTTTATCTCTTTTACAGGCCCTATACTGGCTCATGTTGACCAGGAGTGGTGCTCCCTTCCTTTGGCTTCAAGTGTTCTTGGGAGCTGAGTTGGGCAACGTCTTTTTCATTGGGTGTGACCTCGGCCCCTTGACAAATACACTTACATACAGGTATAGGGCACACTCTTATGTCGGAACAGGTGCTAAGGTTCTACCATTTTAGCAGGGGCCCATGATTATCTGCAGATAATCTTAGTGGTCTTTTATGGTCATTATCTAATGAGAACATATTCTGAGGTCAAGCCTTTTGATTCCCTCCCCTCTTCATAATGATTCTTCTGGGACTAGATTGCTCTTCAAAACAATGGTTCTCCCAGCTGATTCTCTCTCCCTTACTCCATCTTGGGTGATTAATTTGTTGGCCTGCTGGTTTTGGGGCTCTCATGCACCTTTTAAATTGTGAAAAAATAAGAAAAATCTTGTATTTAATTCACGCATGGTTGTTTCAGTCCATGGACGATCATTTCAAGCCCCTGCCTAGTGGGCTGGCAAATTGATCATTCAGTAGGTGCAGCCTTTATGGGGAGCTGTATCGCTACTTGCGTTCTACTTTGTTGCTCTCCATTTCCTCTCTTCGCTGTATGATGTTGCATAGTAGCGATGCAGAAGAAAGGTTGGTCACAGCTAGAATACTGTGTGCAGTTCTGGAGACCTCGCCTGCAAAAATACATTTTTCAAATGGAACGGGTCCAAAGGCGGGCAAAATGATGGAAGGTCCTAAAGCGGAATAACACCCTAAGACATCTGCATCCGCACAGCGTACCCCTGCTATCCAGATCGCTGCCCCAAAAATTGTCTCATCTTTTCTACTTTCCTTAAAAGTCCATTTTATTTATCCTGATAGCGGCTTCGGGGGCCGTGGCTGCAAAACTGGATGCGCCTACGCTATTGAGCAAGAGCTCCTGATGCCTCTGTGAGTGCTGGCTCATTGAGAGGGCGCGAGCACCAGGCCCACCTCCCCATCCCAACAGGGATCGAGAGCGAGCAGGGTGGGGTGGTAGTGAGCAGTGAGGTGACCTGGCATCATACCTTACTTACTTACTTCATATATTAAGAAATATTGAGATGCTGTTTGTGCATTACTATTCATGCAGCTAAGGCTGCTGACATCACCAATAATGCCATTAATGACATCAGGCGGGCTTTTTGTGCTGTTGCTAGGGTATTTTTTTTTATATATTCTTTATTTAGAATAATTCGAGAGAAAACATTACAAGACATGCAGGCATTGCAAATAAAACTGAATCCATGACCTTGTATTTGAAAAGACACAATAAAAGTAATACCTGACAGACTTTCCTGTGTACTTGTCATAGTGGTCGTCGGGCACAACCATTACACCATCAATTCTGAGGGGCAGTCTGGGAGGCAGCCCCCCCCGCCCCTGGTTCATCAAAGCGTCCGACGTCCCTCACCATGTCCCAAATGCTAAAGCAGGCAAGTCCTTCATACATAGGAAAAGGAAAAAGAAGAAAAGGAAGGTAGAGGGGAGGAGGAGGGTACCGTAAGGGGATAGCTCCACCCCACTAGATCAGTTGAGCTGCATCGGTAAGGACCTTGTTGTAGCGATAACCTTTATCGCCGGAGGGCTTCCCCGCCAGAGACGTCCTTTTCCCAATGGTGAGAGGTGCTGCAGGAATCCCAGAGTCATTCGTGAGGAACCAGGAACAGCCCTTACAAGGGCTAGTGAATTGTAATATAGCGTTTCCCCCAATAAGAGACAGAACTCAGTATTGAGGGTGAAGATGAACTTCCTTTATTAGTGCCACCCTGTGCCTTATATGTAAGTCTCCATGCAAGGGGACCTCCCCCGTGGACTTGATGGAGAACTGCATGACAAACACACAGACCAATGAGAGCAGGGCACACAATCCCTCAACTCTGCCGGTAACACAATCAGCAACACAATAGCAGTCTGTAACACAATCAACAACACAATAGCAGTCTGTAACACAATCAACAACACAATAGCAGTCTGTAACACAATCAATAACACAATGGCAGTCTGTAACACACTCAATAACACAATGGCAGTCTGTGACATGCTCAAGAAAATGAAAGTAATAAGTCTATGCAAAAGTCCAAGGGCAGAAACAATGCCTTTAAAATCCAAAAGGCATAGAGTCTGTCACACTTGTAATCAGGGGAATACACAAATGAGTCCCAACCGGCCCACTTGCGGTTATGTGTCTCAGACATCTCATTGCGCTCCGCAATCATGCCCTCGTATCTCTCCATCTCCGAGACCCTGTTGAGCCACAGAAGAACGCTAGGCGTCTCAGTCCTCTTCCATAGTACAGGGACACATGCCCTGTTGCTAGGGTATTTAACCCTTTCTTGTGTGCAGATCATCTGTTTGTTTAACCCTGATGAAGGGGCAAATGCCGCCCCGAAACGTCGGATATAGACTATTTGGACTGTATCATTCACTGGATCAAGATTGCATGGATTATATGACCTTGATTCAATAGACTTTATTTGCAACTGGAGTGCTGGCTTCTCGTTTGATTTCGAGAGCGTAGCAGCGCTTCCGTTTTGCCGGCCTCCGGCTTTGAGCTCATGGGAGGCCCAGAAGCCGCCATTTTAGCAAGTAAAAAAGGTGAGACAATTTTCTAGAGGCAGCATTCTGGATAGTGTGGGTCATGTTAGGATGTTCCGGATTAAAACTTCAGAAGTGACCTAAAGAACTTTTTTGCACAGTATGAAGGAATTTGGTAAAGAGGAGACATCAAAGTCTTTAAAAATGTAAAAGGATTGAATAATGATCAGAAGGGAAGTGTTTTGAAAAAGAAAACGTACTGAGAGAACATTAGGCACACCCTGAAGCTTGCTGGATAGAAAATCAGGAGCAACGCTAGAAAATATTACTTTACAGAAAGAGTAGTAGATGCTTGGAACAAACTTCCAGCAGAGGTAGTTAAAAAATTAATAGTAAGTTAATTTTAACATGTCCAGGAGAAGCAAACTCTATCTATCTATCTATCTATCTATCTATCTATCTATCTATCTATCTATCATCTATCTATCTATCTATCTATCTATCTATCATCTATCTATCTATCTATCTATCTATCTATCATCTATCTATCTATCTATCTATCTATCTATCTATCATCTATCTATCTATCTATCTATTCATCTATCTATCTATTCATCTATCTATCCATCATCTATCTATCTATCTATCTATCTATCTATCTATCTATCTATCATATATCCATCATCTATCTATCTATCTATCTATCTATCTATCTATCATCTATCTATCTATCATCTATCTATCTATCTATCTATCTATCTATCTATCTATTTATTATCTATCTATCTATCTATCTATCTATCTATCTATCTATCTATCATCTATCTATCTATCTATCTATCATCTATCTATCTATCTATCTATCTATCTATCATCTATCTATCTATCTATCTATCTATCTATCTATCTATCTATCATCTATCTATCTATCTATCTATCTATCATCTATCTATCTATCTATCTATCTATCTATCTATCCATCATCTATCTATCTATCTATCTATCTATCATCTATCTATCTATCTATCTATCTATCTATCCATCATCTATCTATCTATCTATCTATCTATCTATCTATCTATCTATCATCTATCTATCTATCATCTATCTATCTATCTATCTATCTATCTATCTATCATCTATCTATCTATCTATCTATCTATCTATCTATCTATCATCTATCTATCATCTATCTATCATCTATCTATCTATCTATCTATCTATCTATCTATCATCTATCTATCTATCTATCTATCTATCTATCTATCATCTATCTATCTATCTATCTATCTATCTATCTATCTATCATCTATCTATCTATCTATCTATCTATCTATCTATCTATTATCTATCTATCTATCTATCTATCTATCTATCTATCTATCTATCCTTTTGCCATCCACCTTCTACATTTTTTATGTTTCTATGAAATGCATGACTGTAAATGCCTTATTCATGAAGGCATAGCGGCAGGTAGCGTCAGGTGAACGCCGGACACGGCGCGCAATTACACATTTATGAAGCCGAATCTGGTGAGCGACTGGAACAACGCCATGTAGTGTCCGATTCATCATTATCCCTGGCTCAGCGTACAGCGCCGGTGTTCAGCCTTGCAGAGCGCCACGTCTTAACTGTCGCTACCTGGCGCTCTCCCATACATTTCTATGGACGATCCTTAAATCCCTTTCCTGATCCCAATTTTTTTTTTTTTCATAAAAAAAATCTCCAAAATCTGACATGTATCCTGGGCTGGAAAATTACATTTTTGAAAACTTTTTTGATTAATAATATTTTTATGCAGAATTGTCCTTACAGGTCTGGTATTAAAGTGTTCATGTTACAATATTATAACAATGTAATTCCATATGCTTTCGCTTTGTTACTGGTGGATATGTGTTCAAAAACAGAATTTAATCACACAGCCTCTGGCTCTATGGGCTACAACTACACAATTTTGAGCGCCGGCGATGTTTGAGGCTGTTTTTTTGACGAATGTGGTGTGAGTCAGACGCACTGGGCTGGCGCTACCGTTCGCTACCATACAGCATAGCACTGCGACTCACACATCATATTCATCAATGCCGGCCAGCGACTGAGGCGCTCTGAAACAAAGATCCATAGCTGAGCACAGCGACTACTAGCGGTCGCTCTCAAATCCGCGCTACAAACGCTCATCTGTCGCTACCTGGCGTTAGTAATGAATCAGCCTGCTCGTGTAGTCATTTTCTTGAAGTGACGCGGGGCCAAAGCTCCTACCATTTTATTTGTTTGAACCCCCTTTGACAGAGTTAGGACTTTTTCCTGTTTCAAAGTGTGGCGATTACTAAAAAGGCCTTTTCTATGTGTAGGGAATATATAGGTCCCAGTCATAAATGGTTCTGAACTGTGTCCAGCCACCCATAATAAGGAAATAAAAAAAAGTAAAAAAAGAATAATACATTAAAAAAGACGCCATGTCTCTGAGTGTTAAAAAAAAACATATTCTTTTGAGCTGTTTCCATTGCTTCAACCTTCCCCTGACCAGGCACACATTTCCTTTCTCATAAAGAAGTCAACTTCAGCACCTACCAGCTTTTTGAGGCCTTTTGCCTTTTTAGGCACCCGTCTAAACCATATTTCGGAATTGTAATGATTAACTTCTAACTCTAGGTGGCAGCACAAATCTCTCTAACACTTCACTGATAGCAATCATGAATTGTTGCAGCTACATCACTAATAAAAAAAAAAAAATAAAGACAGAATTTATTTTCTGTTTCAATCTTTTTATTGAAATCTTTGGGTATAAAAGATATACAGCACGACATTTTGGTCATTTACAAATAAACTGTTACAAAACATGAATTGTCGTCTTCATACTGTGACTCATACAGTTATGTCATTTTCAATAAGTTGTCAGGCACTTTTAGAATGTTTGGGCTCCTAAAGTTTAATGACAAACCAACATGAGCAACTTAAAGTGGACCAACACCCAGGATTTTGACTATCCTGGGTATTGGTCCACTTCCCCGGGGCACCCCGATCGGGGGTGCCCCGCTGTGTGAAACCCCCCAGAAAGCCCCCAAAACTCACCTCTCCCCGCTCCCACGTGGCCGCGCCGTCCAATCGGCGCCGACGGACAAGCTGATTGACAGCGACGTACAAGCAGCTTGCCCATCGGCGCCTCCCGCGCGTCCATTCAGAGACGGCCGGTGCGGGCGCGCGCACGTCTAGAGGAGCGCGAGTGAGGCGGCGGCGGCGGAAGCAGCGGCTGGAGAGGTAAGGTTTTTCGGGGGTTTTGGGGGGTTTACACCCCGCGGGACATCCCGATCTCGGATGTCCCGCGGTGTGTGAGGTGATCGGCCGATCACCTCAGGGTATTGGTCCACTTTAAAGCTAGCACCTATGAACTAGTGGTCATCCTTACTCAAGTTGTCAGGCGGGTGGGTTATCCTCACCTGCCACATGCTCTCTACACCGCCACCCCTCTGGTGTCAGAAGGAGGGTAAGGGGGGGCAAGGGACCTAGGGAGGGGGGGCCGGAAACAACAAGTGGGGAGGAGGGGGACAGACAGGAAACAAGGACAGATGACAGAAGAATGCGCAAATATAAGTATGCATGTAAAGGGGAGAATTTGCAGGCCATTTCTTCACTGCAACAGGGCCTCTTTCAAATCCGGGAACGAGTATTCCACCCATGGGTTCCAAATCTTCATAAATTTCTCATGGGAATCCTTCAGAATGCTGGTTAATTTTTCTTTGAGAAACATGCCATTCAGCCTCTCCTTTACCATCTGAAATGGAACACTCCCTTTCTTCCATGAGCTTGCTATAGCTAGCTTGGCCGCCAACATGACCTGAGTTAGCAGGGCGTGTTGGGGCTTGGTGATTCCTTCTGGCTTCACGTGTAGCAAAGCGACCCAGGGGTCCCTGCGTAAATTAACATGTAGGAGACTATATAGCAGGCCAAAGACCCGAGACCAGAACCTCTTAACCTTCGGGCATTCCCACCAAATGTGGAGGACCAGAATTTATTTTCTAAAACTGTGAGATCAATGTAAAAAAGCACACCTATAGCCAATCTATGGTGCTGCAGTGGTTACCATATGCACAGGACACATTATGCAGGTATTAGGTGAATCCAAGAAACAAGCAGGCTTCCAGATGACTATATTTCCCCTGGGCAATCTTTCCATTTAGTGTAATTGAGGGGGAATGTCAGGCCTCAGACATTCCAGGCCCTGAAGTTGACTTCTTCATGAGGATGGAAACTTGTACCTAGTCAGGGCCAACTGAAGGCATCCTGTGATTAGTATACTAAAAGTTCAGCCGGACCTAGAGTCTTATCCGTTTCATCTGTAACAACGCTTTTGTGTACCAGGCTTTAAAGCAGCTCAAAAACCCTCCATGGCCACCCTGGAGTCCAAAAAACACCACGGCGGGCCACTAGCCTGACTCCGGGGCATCCTAAATCGGGAAACTCTGCTGTGTGAATTCCCCCCTCCGGACCTCTCACGCTGCTGTTGGCCGCAACCCCGGCTTCCCTGTAGTGAGACTCAAAGTGGACCAACACCGAGGGGTGATCCTCCCTCACCGCGGGGCATCCGAGATCAGGATGCCCCGCGGGTTGAAACCCCCCCAAAAGCCCCAAAAAAACCTTACCTTATCGGCGACGGATCAGCCGCCGCCGCCTCCCGCGCGCCCCTCTAGCAGTGCTCATGCCCGCGCCGGCCGTGTGTGAATGGCCGGCGTGGGCGCGCGCCCTGTAAGAGGGACGCGCAGGAGACGGCGGCTTATCCGTCGCTTGTCCGTCGCCGAAAAGGTATGTTTTTTGGGGGCTTTTGGGGGGGTTTCACACAGCGGGGCATCCTGATCTCGGATCCCCCGCTGAAGTGGACCAACACCCAGGATAGTGAACCCAGCCATTCAGGTATGCTGGGGACAGACTAGAGGGAAGCCAGGGATGCGGCCTGTGGTCTGGCTCATGGCAAACGACATTCATGAGATCGGGCGAGGGGGTAGTCTCGGCGTTTTTTTAAAACTGAGCCTCTGCCAAGCTAGCTGCAACGTCCAAGGTACTCAGGTCGAGTCATGTTAAAGCAGGACAAAACTTGGGATTTTGGCTTTCCCAGGTTCTGTTTCTTGCCCCAAACTGGGATACCCCACTATGTGAAATTCCCCAGATCGCCCATAAAAACACACCTGTCCCCAGCCCTATGGCGCATGCGTTGATTGTCAGCGAATCAGTGCTCTATGGCGTGCATGTTATTATTATGAGCAGGAGTGGTTAAAGTCCCAGTTTCCTTCCTCAGCCCAGAGATGCGGGGATCGCCGTGGGAGCCGCTGGTAAAGTGGGGCTGCTGGGAAGTTTCACACAGCAGGCATGGGATGCCCCAGGTAAAGACACCAGGGGGAGGCCTTTTAGACTCCAGGGCCAGCAGACCAGGGTTTTGTTCCTCTTTAAAGAGGAAGTCCAGTCCAAAATCTCTGGATTACTTTTAATTATTGAATTTTTTTTTTTGGGGGGGGGGGGGGGAGATGCTCTGCTGTGAAAGGGCACTCTGTAAGCCAAGGCACACAGCTGCAGATATTTACCTCTTCTGCGTTTCACACCCCACGTGACCATGAGCAGCCTATCAGGCTCACCAGTGATTGTGCACATTAGTGTGCGCCCACCGGCCGGGCGGGCCTGATAGGCTGTCTATGCTGTGAAAGGATTCTCGAAGAGTTGACTATCACAGGCCCATATTCAGGTTATGAAGCATTGGTGCACAGCGGGGCATCCCAATTCTGAATGTCCCCCGCTACAAGTCATTATTAACTGGATTTACTCGTTCTCCCTCTCATTTCTGCTCTCCAATCATCTCCCTTATTATTATTCCATCAGTTTGTCACGCTCGGGGTAACTCCAGCCCTTTTGATAAGCCCACAACCCCCAATCTCCGCAGCCAGCTTCACCTGTAGGAGCCCCCGCTTGCCGGGACGCAGAATACGCCTACCCGGGATCGGTTTCCCCTCAGGACTTAATGGCTCAAAGGATGTGAGCTTATATGTAGGGGGTCTGGAGAACCAATAGCTAGAGCGTTGGCAGAGGAAGTCCAGAGACAGGCCAGAGGTCGACAGCGGGAAGACAGAGATCGTAGCGGCACCAGGGATCAGGCAACTCGTAGTCTGGATACAGGCAGGGGTCGGCAACAGGGGTTCAGATCGAGAGTGGTCGGTACAATCAAGGTCGGCAACAGGGGTTCAGATCGAGAGTGGTCGGTACAATCAAGGTCGGCAACAGGGGTTCAGATCGAGAGTGGTCGGTACAATCAAGGTCGGCAACAGGAGTTCAGATCGAGAGTGGTCGGTACAATCAAGGTCGGCAACAGGAGTTCAGATCGAGAGTGGTCGGTACAATCAAGGTCGGCAACAGGAGTTCAGATCGAGAGTGGTTGGTACAATCAAGGTCGGCAACAGGGGTTCAGATCGGCTACAAATTCACAAGCGAGACTAGGTTCTAGGCGCTATCACAGGCACTGAGTGAATGATGGGGCAGGGCTTTATAGGAACCAAACATGATTGGAGAGAGCGTGATTGGTGCAAACTTAACCATACAGAGATTGGGCCAGAACCAAGGGGCGTATAGCCCAGAATCTCCCTACCCAGGCTCATTGGCCCAAACCCAGAACTTTAGGGCTCATTGGCCCTTCACAACTCCCCTCTGGTGGACGCGCTGAGAGCAGCGCCGCCGGAGAGAATAAACAGGACGCGCCGGCAGAGATTGGAGCCGCCGCGGCTGCCGGGCGGGCGGTTGTGCGGCCGGGACATCGCTGGACCGGGGGTCAGGTGAGCGAATCCTGACAGTTTTTTTCTGTCATCTCTCTCTCGTTTCCACATTATCCTTATCACTCCTTCACTTTATTTCCTTTATCCCTCTTCTCAAACTTTCCCTCGCTTGGACTCACTATCATTGTCTAGGTGTAAATGGATGTGTTTGTGGGCATCATTCTAAATTCTTGCACAGGGCGCATGTTAACCTAAGTCCGGCCCTGGTGCTGGGCGTCCCATGTGACTCACTGTCCGGAAACCCCTCATTTCCAGAGGTGGATTTGTACTTCTATGTCCCCATGGCCAACTGCCTTGACCCTTCCCGGCCCCATAACCTTCTCAGTCATTCCATAACACCCTCTAGTCATATATAGTAAATACCCCTTGAAAGATGATCACCTTAGACAGGGCAGGCGTCAGCACTGGGCGTACCCGGGCAGCTGCCAGGGCCCTGCACCTTGGGAGGGCCCCACTTCATTCCCTCTACCCTGGGCAGCCCCTCAGGACACAGGGCTGTGCAATAACCAGGACTAAGGACCCTCAGCCAGATTGGCCAATGGGAGAGATTTTCTGTCGGCCCTTCTATTCTTTGTTTCCTTCTTTCTTCTGGTTTTTTTTCTGCCAATCCTTTTTTGGTGTCAGTCCCTCTATTCTTTTCTTTCCTTCTATTTCTTACTTTCTTTCTATTTATTCTTTCTTTTACCTGTTCGTCTGTTCATTCTGCCTTTCCTTTTCTTTTTTTTTTCTTTCCTCTCTATAAATTCCTGCTTTTTTTCTGTCATTGCTTTTATTCTTTCTTTGTTTTTGTTGCTCATTCATCCTCTCTCTTTCATTTTATTTTTTTATATTTATTTCCCTCTGTTTCTGTTTTCTTTACTTATATTCTTTCTCTTTTTGGGTGATTCATTTTCTTTCTTTTTTATCTGTCATTTCTTCTATTCTTTCTTTCTTTGTTTTTTATCTGTCATTTCTTTCTTTCTCTCTTTTTATCTGTCATTTCTCTCTCTTTCTTTCTTTTTTATCTGTCATTTCTCTCTTTTTTTTATCTGTCATTTCTTTCTCTCTCTTTCTGTTTCTTTCCTTTTTTTTCTGTCATTTCTTTCTCTCTTTTTTATCTGTCATTTCTTTCTCTCTTTTTTATCTGTCATTTCTTTCTCTCTTTTTTATCTGTCATTTCTTTCTCTCTTTTTTATCTGTCATTTCTTTCTCTCTTTTTTATCTGTCATTTCTTTCTCTCTTTTTTATCTGTCATTTCTTTCTCTCCTTTTTATCTGTCATTTCTTTCTCTCTTTTTTATCTGTCATTTCTTTCTCTCTTTTTTTATCTGTCATTTTTCTCTCTATTTTATCTGTCATTTCTTTCTCTCTTTTTTATCTATCATTCTTTCTTTTTGTATCTGTCATTCTTTCTTTTTATCTGTCATTCTTTCTTTTTTATCTGTCATTCTTTCTTTTTTATCTGTCATTTCTTTCTTTTTTATCTGTCATTCTTTCTTTTTTACCTGTCATTTCTTTCTTTTTTATCTGTCATTCTTTCTTTCTTTTTTATCTGTCATTTTTTTCTTTTTTTATCTGTCATTGTTTCTTTCTTTTTTATCTGTCATTCTTTCTTTCTTTTTTATCTGTCATTTCTGTCTTTCTTTTTTATGTAATTTTTTTCTCTTTCTTTTTCTCTTTCTTTCTTTCTTTCTTTTTTATGTAATTTTTTTCTCTTTCTTTCTTTCTTTCTTTCTTTCTTTCTTTCTTTCTTTCTTTCTTTCTTTCCTTCTTTCATTCCCTCTATCTCTTATTTCTTCTATACTTTCTGTAATTTCTTTTATTATATTTTTTTTTCTACTCTTTGCCAATATTCACTGTACATGCAACTTTACTACCATGTAAGGAGTGCCATAGCACACCGCAAAGGGCCCACTGAGACGCTATCGCTCGAGGGCCCACATGAACCTGGAGCCGGCCCTGACCTTAGAAGTTCTGTCTGCTGGGTATCGTGGCCTGTGGGTGACAATGACAGGGAAGGACAGACAGCTCTCAGGTGTAAGCAGAGAACATCAGCCTTGATTATGCCAACGTGAAACTGAAGCTGCCAGTTATCTACAAGCAGTGGAAAGCCAAGATGTCATCCTTATAAATAACTTAGGAGCTTTTTTTTTAAATGTCCTCATTTGGCTTCATCAGGTGGGAGACACACAGGTAGGTGGAAATGGCCAAGTGTCCTACTACAGCCATAGCAAACCAAACCAAGAGTGTGGCTACAGGCAAACAATGCAACTGCTATGAGATTGAGAAACATAGGCCCTTATTTATGAAGGAATAGCGACAGGTAGCGACTGGTGAGCGGCCGGTAATGACGGGCCCCGCCACGAGAACGCCGGCTCCCCACCACAATCACACATTTATCAAGCCAATCCTGCTTAGCGACTGAGATAGCGCCATATAGCCACTTATTCATCATTATTCCAGCCTCAGCCCACAGCGCCAGCGTCCGACCTTGAACAGCGTCAGGTATGACCTCTCGCTACCTGGCGCTCTCCAATGCATTTCAATGGGACAATCTTTAAATATTCATAATTAATTGTTATTAATGTTTTTTTTTTTTTTTTTTTTTTTAAATGTGAAAAATTCTGTGACCACTTCTGCCATGTTAGATATTTTTTTTAAGGAAAAAAAAAATTGTACAGAATTGATATTACAGGTCTGATATTAATGTATTCATATTACAAAATTATTTAAAAAACTTGTTTTTTTTTTGGTTTCCAAAAATATGGTTGTTTGGGGGTTAAAAAAACTACTTTTAACCCATCGCCGCCAGCGCTAAATAGCGACTCCTCACCCAATATTCAACATTACTGCACACCGACTGAGTCGCTGTCAACAACCGAACAACGGCCAAGCACAGCGACTACTAGCGGGCGCTGTGAAAATACTGCTACAGTCGCTCAACTGTCGCTACCTGCCGCTATTAATGAATCGGCCTCTTAGATGGTGTTTACTGCCCTGTTATTTCAAGGCATATTGTAGTATACTGTAATATTAAAAAATATATACTCCCCTTACACTGTGCACGTCTAATGAGGCCAGATGAGGCAGCCGCCTGAGACAGCACCCTCTAGAGGAAAATGAGGAGCAGTTTTTTTAATAAGTTTATTGGTGGTTCAAAAGGGTGGGGAGCACTGCACTGAATCATGCTGTTTTTAAAACATTCAATCATTGGTGGCTCAGCAGCCCTCCCCAGGGGCGGGACTGCTGAGCCACCAATGATTGAATGTATTGGAAAAAACAACATGACATAGCAGTTAAATTTGATATACAGCTAGTCTACTATTTGATAAGTTAACAGAGGCTAGCTTTAGCCCTGTACCCAGGCGAGTTAATAGAGCTCAACCGAGTTAGAGGCCGATTTATTAATAGCACCAGGTAGCGACAGATGAGCGGCAGTAGCGTTATTTTCACAGCGCCGGCTAGTATTCGCTGTGCTTGGCCGTTGTTCGGTTGTTGACAGCGACTCAGTCGGTGTGTGGTAATGTTGAATACGGGGTTAGGAGTCGCTGTTTGACAGGTTCCGCGCTGTATGGGAGGGCATGACAGCGAATGGCCATAGCGAACGGCTCACAGCATATTCATTAACAAATCACGCTCAAAAAATTCTCGCGCTGTGAAATGCTTGTTTAAACCCCAGAGCGCTGGCGGCGATGGGTTAAAAGTAGTTTTTTAACCCCCAAACAACCTTATTTTTGGAAAAAAATAATAAACAAGTTTTTATAAACATTTTGTAATATGAATACATTAATATCAGACCTGTAATATCAATTCTGCACAATTTTTTTTTTTTTTTTTTACCTTAAAAAAATATCTTACATTGCAGAAGTGGTCACAGAATTTTTGACATTTAAAAAAAAACAAACAAAAAAAAACATTAATATCAATTAATTATGAATATTTAAAGATTGTTCCATTGAAATGCATTGGAGAGCGCCAGGTAGCCAGAGGTCATACCTGGCGCTGTGATGGGATTAGCAGCGGCGCTGTTCATTGAAGTCTGCTACATGATGAATCCTGCGCTAGCTGACGCTCTCGCCGGCGCTAGCCTCATTTAGCGCGATAAATGCGTGATTGTGTTCGCAGCCTGGCGTTCTGGAGTCGGTAGCCGCCGATAGCTGGCGATACCTGGCGCTAGTGAGACACTACCTGGCGCTATCCCTTGATAAATAAGGCCCTTAGCCTGTAATGTGGGCCACAGGCAGAAGGAGCTGCTAGTGTTCAGCGCTCAAGGCTATGTGGCGCTGTACCTTTGCTTGATCGTTATGGAGATAGCAACAGGTAGCACCGTCGGCGCTCCGCCACTCCATGTGGTATTTAACATGTACCACAGCGCCAGCTCTGGTGCTCTAAAACCGTGACTCTCAGGCATACAGCACCAAGTGCAATACAGATTGTCCGTGGGTAAGTAGAAAAATTTACCAAAAAACATTCTGAACAAAAAAATAAAATAAGCTAACCAGAAGTCACAAAAAATAACATAATGGTATGGCTAATTGAAGTCTATGGGAGAATGACACGGGGAGGCCGATTCATTAATAGCGGCAGGTAGCGACAGTTGAGCGACTGTAGCGGCATTTTCAAAGCGCCCGCTAGTAGTCGCTGTGCTTGGCCGTTGTTCGGTAGTTGATAGCGACTCAGTCGGTTTGCCGTAATGTTGAATATTGGGTGAGGAGTCGCTATTTGACAGGTTCCGCGCTGTATGGGTGCGCATGATAGCGACTGGCCCTAGCGACCGGCTCCCACCTTATTCATTAAAAAATCACGCTCAAAAAATTATCGCGCTGTGAAATGCATGTTTAAACCCCAGAGCGCTGGCGGCGATGGGTTAAAAGTAGTTTTTTAACCCCCAAACAACCATATTTTTGGAAACCAAAAAAAACAAGTTTTTAAAATAATTTTGTAATATGAATACATTAATATCAGACCTGTAATATCAATTCTGTACAATTTTTTTTATTATTTTTTTTACCTTAAAAAAATTATTTAAAATGGCAGAAGTGGTCACAGAATTTTTCACATTTAAAAAAAAAAAAAAAATCATAACAATTAATTATGAATATTTAAAGATTGTTCCATTGAAATGCATTGGAGAGCGCCAGGTAGCGAGAGGTCATACCTGTCGCTGTTCAAGGTCGGACGCTGGCGCTGTGGGCTGAGGCTGGAATAATGATGAATGAGTGGCTATATGGCGCTATCTCAGTCGCTAAGCAGGATTGGCTTGATAAATGTGTGATTGTGGTGGGGAGCCGGCGTTCTCGTGGGGGGGCCCGTCATTACCGCCCGCTCACCAGTCGCTACCTGTCGCTATTCCTTCATAAATAAGGGCCTGAGTGTCTGATGTGATGTGGCGCTGTGGGTAACACAGCACTGGCGGTAACCAAGCACCCCAGTTTTCTCATCATAAATATGACTTGCTGGTGGTGCTGAAAAAAGCACCTGGTGCTATGTGTTGCTCTGTGGCACTAGAAAGGGACTGATTCCCCCACATCGGCCCCACTTACCTTCTGGATATCGCCGCTGTCTGCTACGACACCATCCAGCTTCTTCAAGGCCCAATCTTCACCCCGCTGTCCGCTTAGCCGTCACTTCAATGTCCCACACCGCAACTTGCAGCTCCGCTACGTCTCGCGGGATTTCGTGGCTCCACTGCATCCTATTCATGGGCACTGCGCAAGTGCAAGATCTGGGACCACGTGCAGCAGTGATGGCGGTGCCCGTTGGGTGGTCATCTGGAATCCGAGGTACCCTGAAGATGGATCCCCCGGCGGGGTGGGTAAATAATCCCCAATTGTCGAACGGAGGAGGGGGGGGGGCAGTCCGCTGAGGTTTGGGGGAGGTTGTAGCCCCCCTATGTTCCTCTTTAAATAAGACCCTGAGTAAATCAAGAGACAGACCAATCAGGAGCTTATATGAAAATGAGGAGTATAGGTAAGTTATCAGTGGCATAACTAAATGTGACAGGGCCCTGATGCGAACATTAAATGGGGCCCTTTCAAGGCTCATACAGTCTTTTAACTCAGTTGGATGCAGCTAGACAACTAAACAGTTAAACAGCAGAAACAAATAGAGCTTTCTTTCTATAAATCAGCGATACTCATCTAGCGGACCAGGGTCAGAATGCGGACCTCCACATCAGATTTCCGGACCCCTGCCCTGACAGCCCTGCACTCAGTTGCTTCTGTGTTGTTGTACTCAGAGTTGCCCCCTTGATCGATGATGTAGTGCTTAGGCCCTTATTTATGAAGGAAAGCGACAGGTAGCGACTGGTGAGCGGCCGGTAATGACGGGCACCGCCACGAGAACGCTGGTTCCCCACCACAATCACACATTTATCAAGCCAATCCTGCTTAGCGACTGAGATAGCGCCATATAGCGACTCATTCATCATTATTCCAGCCTCAGCCCACAGCACCAGCGTCCGACCTTGAACAGCGACAGGTATGACCTCTCGCTACCTGGCGCTCTCCAATGCATTTCAATGGAACAATCTTTAAATATTAATAATTAATTGCTATTAATTTTTTTTTTTTTTTATTTTTAATGTGCAAAATTCTGTGACCACTTCTGCCATTTTAGATCATTTTTTTTAGGGGAAGAAAATAAAAAAAAAATTGTACAGAATTGATATTACAGGTCTGATATTAATGTATTCATATTACTAAATTATTTAAAAAACTAGTTTTTTTTGGTTTTCAAAAATATGGTTGTTTGGGGGTTAAAAAACTACTTTTAACCCATCGCCGCCAGCGCTCTGGGGTTTAAACATGCATTTCACAGCGCGAGAATTTTTCGAGTGTGATTTTTTAATGAATATGGTGGGAGCCGGTCGCTCGGGCCAGTCGCTATCATGCGCTCCCATACAGCGCGGAACCTGTCAAACAGCGACTCCTCACCCAATATTCAACATTACGGCAAACCGACTGAGTCGCTATCAACTACCGAACAACGGCCAAGCACAGCGACTACTAGCGGGCGCTCTGAAAATGCCGCTACAGTCGCTCAACTGTCGCTACCTGGCGCTATTAATGAATCGGCCTCTTAGTCTCCCAGTCAGTGTCATGGCTCCCTGGCACCTAGCATTGCAATATAAAGTACTGCATGGGTGGGAAGTGGCATTGCATGGTACACACAAACTTTGTTTTTCAGTCTCTTTGCCCCTTCCAATCCTGTCCCACCATCTTTGCCCATCCAATCCCTGTCCCCTCAGCTCTACCCCATCCAACCCAGCCTCTCTGCCCCACCTATTCCTGTCCTCCCAGTTTGCCCATCCAATCCTCCATCTCCCAGCTTTGCCAATCCATTACTCTTTCTTCCAGCTCTATCCATCTACCCCCCCCCCCCCAGTGTGCTGTTTCTAACTACTAACCCCCTGCGACAGCCCCTTGCCCAGACCTTCACCTCTCACTGCATGGCTTTAAATTGACCTTTACAAGAAGTGGTTGAGTAGCCCCTGCTCTAAATGATGCTAAGCCATCACGAATATGTTTAATCAGATGGAGGCGCAACAGTAATGGGCCCCCCTCACTTCCTGGGCCCCTGTGTGGTCGCACTTACTGAACTCCCTATAGTGACACCCCTGGGTCCTATACAATATGAGGAACTCTCTTACTGAATATCAACTGAATCAATCTATACGTTTTGCACAGATTACCCAATGCATTAGGCCATCTTTTTAATCAGTAAATGGAGAAAATAGATGAAACGCTACCTAATCAATCTATCAAATTCAAACTTAGTCTGTTTAATTAAAGTAATCAGTTGAAATTCAATTAGTTTTGCCTAAATGGCCTAGTGATTGCTATATAAGGTTGCCTAGGCAACCTGGTGGAGCGATCACTCTGCAAACTAGGCAAAACGAATCGATCTCTTCACTTCCTATTTATTTCTACGAAATTTCATCTGCATTGCCCGGTGGTTGCTCATGTGTATGGCCAGCATTAGAGAGGACTTCCAGGCCCTATTTTAAAAAAGAAAAATAACACCCACACTTCTAATCGCACGGGCAGGCTGATTCATCACTAACACCAGGTAGCGACAGATGAGCGTCTGTACCAGGCATTTTCAGAGCGCCCGCTAGTAGTCGCAGTGCTCGGCCGTGGGTCGCTAGTTGTTAGCGAGTCAGTTGCTGTGCAGCAGTGATGAATACATTATGATGAGTTGCTATTTGAGCAGTACAGCGCTGTATGGGAGCGCATGTTAGCGACTGGTCAGTGCGACCGACTCACAACATATTCATTATAAAAACATCCTAACAAAACTCTGGCGCTGAAAAATGTTTCTTTGAAGCTCATAGCACGGAGGCTGTGTGTTTAAAGTGTGTTTTTCAGCATCTATCCACCAGTAACAAGGCGAAAACATATGGAATTACATTGTAATAACATTGTAACATGAACACTTTAATGCCAGACCTGTAATATCAGTTCTGCAGAAATATATAAAAAATGAAAATTTGGGGAAAAAAATGCTTTTTCAATGCCAGAAGAGGTCACAACATTATTTGAGATAAAAAAAAAACAAAAAAAAGAAAACTGTTTAAAGAGAAGAAAAGTATCGTCCATTGAAATGTATGGGAGAGCGACAGATAGCAAGAGGTCATACCTGGCGCTGTGCAAGGCTGAACGCCGGCGCTGTGCAAGGCTGAACGCCGGCGCTGTTCGCTGAGGCTGCGATAATGATGAATCGGACGCTACATGGCGCTATCCCAGTCGCTAAACAGATTCTGCTTGATAAATGTGTAATTGCGTGCCGTGTCCGGCGTTCACCTGTCGCTATCTGTCATTTACAAGGCACTACCTGACGCTATCCCTTCATAAATAAGGGCCTTAGCCCAATTTCAGTAATAAAAATAAAAATGGACTCACCTCCCTGACCTTGTCCACCTGACGAAAAAGAGAGAATTAATCACCGACTATAAGACTCCTAGGACATTAATCTCCCTGCGGGGCGTCTCTTAATACATACCAGTGATCCCGCTGTGCATGTGCAGACTATGACGCCATCCCTCTGGCTGCTGTGTAGGTATGCACAACCAGTGGGAATCAGCTGCAGAGTTGCTTGCCACTCCCCTCCCATTTAGGGGTTTATTCATCAAGGGATAGCGCCAGGTAGCGCCTCGTAGCGGCAGGCAGCGTCTGGTGAACGCCGGTCGCTGTACGCAATACCACATTTATGAAAGCGATTCTGGTGAGCGACTCTAACAGCGCCATGTAGCGTACGATTCATCATTACAGGCAGCTCAGTGTATAGTGCCGGCGCTCTATCTTCCAGAGCGCCAGGTAAGACCTGTCGCTACCGTTCGCTCTCCCATACATTTCAATGGATGTTCATTTTCTTCTGTTTAAACAGGGTTTTATGTTTGTAATATTTTTTTTTTCTCTCAAATAATTGTGTGACCTCTCCTGGCCTAAAAAGAGTGATTTTTGAAAACTTTTTTGATTTTTTATATTTTTATGCAGAACTGTCATTACAGGTCTGGCATTAAAGTATTAATGTCACAATGTTACAACAATGTCATTCCATGTGTTTTCGCTTTGTTACTGGTGGATATGTGTTCAATAACAGACTTTAATCACACAGCGTCTGGTGCTCTATGCTACAGCGACCAGATCCAGAGCGCCAACGCTCTGGCCTTGGTTCACAAAGAGTTGAAAAAAAACTCTCATGGTAGTAAAAAATTCAATTTAAAAAAAAAAAAGCCTGAGAATGTTAGTGAATCGCCAGATAAAAAGACAATGAAAGTCAATGGCACTTTTTTACTCCTGAAAAAACTATTGAACTTTTTACCCCTTTTTACCTGTAGTAAAAGTGCCATTGACTTTCATTGTATTCCTATCTGGTGATTCAGTAACAGTGACATTCTCAGCCTTTTTTCTCATGAATTGAATTTTTTACTACCACAAGAGTTTTTTTCAACTCTTTGTGAATCGAGGCCTCTGTGTGTGTGTTTTTGTTGTTGAATATGGTGCGAGTCGCTGAGAGTCAGTCGCAATGAGCTGGAGCTATGTTTCTCTCCCTGCAACACTGTACTGGTGTTAAAACACCCAACATACATCTCATTCATCGGCCAGGTTACTAGAGCGACTGCGGCGCTCTGTTACAGTGCCCGATAGCCGATCACAGCGTGTACTAGCGGTCGCTCTTAGCACCTTTGTACAGACGCTCATCTGACGATAGCTGGCGCTAGTAATAAATCAGCCTGGCAGTGTTCTTTGCCACTCAATATGCACAGCATAGGATGCTGACTGGAGGAGAGCCCTGCACATGTGCTGTGGGACCACTGAAAAGGTAAGCACAGTAAGTGTCCCAGGGGAGTTCACATAATAGAGCATCCCAAATACGGATGTCCCTAGGATGAGGAGAATCCCTTGTTTTGTCCCGGCTATAAATCCTCCTGCGCCAGCTCGGGTTTTGTTCCACTTTAAACCCCAAAAGTGTGCCGAGGAGGGGTGGGGCATGGGACCAGCCCATTTAAAAGGAAAGTCTGCTTTCAATGGAATTTTTGAAAGTGTATAATTCTTTGTGTGCCATAATGGTGTCCTAAGTGCTCCTAAGTTTTTGCAGGGTGATCCCGCACTGCTGAACAATTTTATATGGTGCTGGCTAGGTAAGGACACTCCAATGGGGCGATTTACTAACGGTATATACAAAAACTACCGTGAGTGGACTACCAGTAAAGTCCTCCAAACCTTGCCAGAAAGCAAACTAGCCGCACTACTTTACTAGCCGCACTACTTTATATCAGCACGTAGTGTGCACACAGGGGTACAATTAACTACATACAAAAAACAAAGGTCCCACGCCTTCCAAAACCCCACTACAAAATATGGCACCACTACCGATTGTATCACAAAATACAAGTGTTTATTAATCACAATATAACAACGACTATATACACTAAAGACTCATTAAAAACACTAACACAGACATTGTCAATAAAGGAAGGGCAAAAACTTTACAAGGGGGCACGGGGCTGGTGGATAATAAAATTAATTAAATTGATTCTATAATAATTGAACTGCCCGGCTCGTACAAAATAAAGTGCTATAGTGCAACTCAGTAAAATATTTAAATAAGAAAACCGTATAACAATATATTGAGCACCACTAAGTGCTGATTCTAATCTAAATCCCACTAACCTATACCTAACCATGAATGTGCTAATACAACAGTGAGAACCAGCCGGAGAGGACACAGAAATAGCAACCCACATATGAATAAATGACTTACATAAAGAGACGACCACCAGCCCACTGCCCCAGTGCCTACGCGTTGCGTGACGTAACCCGCGTCACTTCCTAAGGACATGACAATGTCACAATGACAATTAGCAAATTTATGGTTAGGTATAGGTTAGTGGGATTTAGATTAGAATCAGCACTTAGTGGTGCTCAATATATTGTTATACGGTTTTCTTATTTAAATATTTTACTGAGTTGCACTATAGCACTTTATTTTGTACAAGCCGGGCAGTTCAATTATTATAGAATCAATTTAATTAATTTTATTATCCACCAGCCCCGTGCCCCCTTGTAAAGTTTTTGCCCTTCCTTTATTGACAATGTCTGTGTTAGTGTTTTAAATGAGTCTTTAGTGTATATAGTCGTTGTTATGTTGTGATTAATAAACACTTATATTTTGTGATACAATCGGTAGTGGTGCCATATTTTGTAGTGGGGTTTTGGAAGGCGTGGGACCTTTGTTTTTTGTATGTAGCTACACATATATTAGGTACAATGCAAGTTTATTAAAGACAAAATTGTTTTACATAAGCATGATTACAATAAGACACAGGACAAATTAAAAAAAAAAAACATTAAAAATATGAGAACGGGGGAAAAATTGGACCATATAAGACACTGGTGCCTAAAACTAAAAAAAGAAAAAACGTGTAGGGACAGGGAGAAAAATTCCCTGTCCGGGAAGGTGTAAAGTAGTGCCCCAATGAATCTACAGGGTACTGTAATGAAAGTGCATGTGCAAGATAGAAAGTGCACAAATAGCGCATAAAGTGCAGGGTAACAGTATTAAGAAATGCACCAGTATCTGAGATACATAAACCATCTATTGTTAATACAAGCCAATGAAAGTATATATCACCGAATATAGGGAGCTAGGTCCAATTCATCCACCCGCTGCCGACACCGACGCGTTGCGTGGCGATGTGATCCCACCATTTCGTCAGGACTTGTCAGCCTATGCTTCCCCACACCCCTCTTAACTACCTGTAAAAAAATGTGGTCTCCAATCCCTTGGGAGCAAACTCGCGATATTTTCAGAATAGTCGCCCTGAGGAAGCAACGTTTGGTCGCTGCGACACGCGTTGGCGGGTTTATAGCAGGGGTAGGTCCAGTTGGTACTCTTTATTTCCTATGCTGGTGTGATTGTTCCATGTCTCTTTCAACTGTTTGGGCTGGCTCCAATTAAATAATAGTGTTTTTGTATAGGATATTTGGCTTGCACAAACTGGTTGGCACAGGCACTTTTATCACTGATATTGTTGCTGACTGATTTGCATATTTATGTATATATATATATATATATATATTTTTTTTTTTTTGCACATATTGTATATAATTAATTTGAATAGACATTTTATTTATTTATTTATTATAGTGTAGTTTTCCAGCCCTGCATGTATATAGTCTCTATTGGAACTATGATATTATGATATTTTGATATGGTACCCTGGCGACCCCTAGGTGTTTTCTGTAGTATTGTGATGTATGTTTTTTAACATGTATTGTGTGGTGTATTTTTAGAATCATGTGTAAAATACAATAAAATTATCATTTTCTATTATCTATTGTAAGGGTAGTGCCCTATTACTTTTTTTCCATCTGTCTTGGTGCAAAAACATTTTGGGTGGGTGGGGACCCCCTAGATAGAATCTTTCTATTTTCAGAATAACCCAGAAGTAATGCTTGCTGTGAGGGCGGATGTGTGTCACTGGTGTGAAAAATTAGTACTTCCGTTTTCAAAGGCTGTGCTGCCATCACTAAGGCCCTTATTCATCAAGCGATAGCGCCAGGTAGTGTCTGACGAGCGCCAGGTAGCGGCAGCTAACGGCGACTACCGACTCAAGTACGCCCGGCGGCGCTCACAATGACGCATTTATCAAGCAAAATGAGGCTAGCGCCGGCGAGAGCGACGGCTAGCGCGGCATTCATCATGAAGCCGCCTGGACCGAACAGCGCCGCTGCAAATTCCCTCACAGCGCCAGGTATGAGCTGTCGCTCCCTGGCGATGTCCAATGCATTTCAATGGAGCAATCTATAATTAATCATAATTAATTGGTATTATTATTTTTTTTTATTTTTTTAATGTCAAAAAATCGGAGACCACTTCTGCAATGTTAGGATTTATTTTTAAGTCAAAAAAAAAAAAATGTGCAGAATTGATCTAACAGGTCTGAGATTAATGTATTCATATTACAAAATGATTCTAAAAACATGTATAATGTTACATTCAAAAAATATGGTTGTTTAGGGGTTAAAAACTAGTTAATACACATCGCCGCCAGCGCTCTGGGGTTTAAACAAGGAATGGACAGCGACAACACATTCGGAGCGTGATTTGTTGATGAATATGAAGCTAGCCGTTCGCTCTGGCCATTCGTTGTCAGGCGCTCACCTACAACGCTGGACCTGTGAAACAGCGACCCCCCAGCCCGTATTCAACATTACCGCACACCGACTGAGTCGCTGTCATCAAGCTAATGCCGGCCAAGCACAGCGAATACTGGCTGGCGCTGAAAAAATCACGCTACAGTCGCTCATCTGTCGCTACCTGGCGCTATTAATGAATCGGCCTCCCCGTTTTAACATCATTTTCTTGTCTGCATTGGCATTAAGGTGTCTCTAACCCTTCCCTGCTCTTTCCAGTGCTAAAAACACTGGAAAGGTGTTTTCCCATTATCTATAAGGGCCAGTGGCAGGTGAGCAGGGTTGCCACATTGAGTATGTGGAAGGCACCTTTATGCCAGCCATCCTGTTTTCCGCAGATGTTTTCAGGACCATTTTTGGGGGAGGGGGGTTCTGGCCATAAGCCAGGCCCCCCATATTGGGCTCAGTCACAGAGGCACTGCCTTTTGATAAAATGGTCACAGCATACCGGCATGGTCAGCAGCAGCAGCTCTATAGGATGGGCGAGGTGGATGAGCTTAACCAAAAAATGAATCTTGGTCCTCCGGGAAACTCAAAGGGGGGGTATCCAATTCTTGGGGTAAACGTCCTCCTGTGCAAGATTGTAGGATGATCCCCCCCGGACACACACATACACACTAAGAGGCCGATTCATTAATAGCGCCAGGTAGCGCCAGATGAGCGACTGTAGCGTGATTTTTTCAGCGCCAGCCAGTATTTGCTGTGCTTGGCCGGCGTTAGCTTGATGACAGCGACTCAGTCGGTGTGCGGTAATGTTGAATACGGGCTTAGGGGTCGCTGTTTCACAGGTTCAGCGTTGTATGTGAGCGCCTGACAACGAATGGCCAGAGCGAATGGCTAGCTTCATATTCATTAACAAATCACGCTCCGAATTTGCTGTCGCTGTCCATTCCTTGTTTAAACCCCAGAGCGCTGGCGGCGATGGGTGTTAACTAGTTTTTAACCCCTAAACAACCATATTTTTTGAATGTAACATTATACATGTTTATAGAATCATTTTGTAATATGAATACATTAATATCAGACCTGTTAGATCAATTCTGCACAAATTATTTTTAAAATTTTTTTTGACTTAAAAATAAATCCTAACATTGCAGAAGTGGTCTCCGAATTTTTGACATTAAAAAAAAAAAAAAAAAAAATGAATACCAATTAATTATGATTAATTATAGATTGCTCCATTGAAATGCATTGGACATCGCCAGGGAGCGACAGCTCATACCTGGCGCTGTGAAGGAATTTGCAGCGGCGCTGTTCGGTCCAGGCGGCTTCATGATGAATGCCGCGCTAGCCGTCGCTCTCGCCGGCGCTAGCCTCATTTTGCTTGATAAATGCGTCATTGTGAGCGCCGCCGGGCGTACTTGAGTCGGTAGTCGCCGTTAGCTGCCGCTACCTGGCTCTCGTCAGACACTACCTGGCGCTAGCCCGTGATAAATAAGGGCCTAAAAGTGAAAGAAATGGAGGGAATGTAGAAAACAGCAAGGAGGGAATTGGAAAAGAGGAAGATAGAGAGATGTATGCTGGGTAAACAGGTGAGACAAACCAATGACATGGAACATGGAGGGAATATGGCAGAAGAAAAACACACAAAAGATAGAGAAAGATAGAAAAATGGGGGCAGGATGTAGAAATGAGGGAGAATAATAAGGCAAGGAAGAGATTGGGGAAAAAAAGAGGGACAGGAGAAAGTGAAGGTGAAAAGATGTATGGTGGAAAGAATGTGACAAAAGGAGGAGAGATGGAGGGAATGTGGGAAAGAGGGAGATGTATACAATGTGACAAGAGAAGGAGTGTAACACAGAAAAAGGGTTGGATGAAATTAACATGGGATAATTAGAGATGAACACTAAAAAAAGGGAGAGGAAAATAGATAAATAGGGCAAGAACAAGAATAGTAAAAAGAAAGTGTGAACAGGAAAGAAAGGCTGAAAACGTGAAAAAGAGGAACAAAGACATGGGGAAAAGAGAAGAGGAGGGGAGGTAAAAGAGTGTAAAATGTAGAGAAAATGAAAACAGAGAAAGGGATGAGAGAGAGAGACAGAGAATGAGTGTGACAAAAGAGAGAAAGAGGATAGCAATAGGAGAAAGGGAGGGTGGAGGGAATGTGAAAAAGAAATGAAAAAAGGGGGATACAGAAACAGAGAGAAAGAGATGGATCAGGTAAAAAAGACAGGAGACCAGGAGAGACAAGAAGAGGGGAAGGTAAGAATAAAGAAGAAGAAAAATGGAAAAGGAAAATGCAGGAGCTTGAAAAAGTGAGAGAGAATAATTGAACAATGTGCAAAAATTTAAAAATGGGAAAGATCTGGCAAAAAAGAGGCATGCTGAGAGGTCTCTGAATAGTGTTCCCTAGCACCTGTGCCTCTGCATAGCTTGCACACCTCTACGATCAGCCATGATACCCAGTACCACAAACCAGCCCTGGCACCGGTAATCAGGGCATCTTTTCTGCAGATGAGTCAGATCCACTTTTAGGCCCTTATTTAACAAGGGATAGCGCCAGGTAGCGAATGGTGAGCGAACGGTAATGACGCTCACCGCCACGAGAACGCCGGCTCCCCTCCGCAATCACACATTTATCAAGCCGATCCTGCTTAGCGACTGACAGAGCGCCAGATAGCGAATCATTCATCATTATTCCAGCCTCACCCCACAGCGCCAGCGAGCGACCTTGAACAGCGACAGGTATGACCTCTCGCTACCTGGCGCTCTCCAATGCATTTCAATGGAGCAATCTTTAAATATTCATAATTAATTGCTATTATTATTATTTTTTTTTTTTAAATGTCAAAAATACTGTGACCACTTCTGCAATGTTAGATTTTTTTTTTTAAGGGAAAAAAAAAATAAATACATTTGTGCAGAATTGATATTACAGGTCTGATATTAATGTATTCATATTACAAAATGTTTTGAAAAACATGTTTTTTTTTTAAACTAAAAATATGGTTGTTTGGGGGTTAAAAAACTACTTTTCACACATCGCCGCCAGCGCTCTGGGGTTTAAACAAGCATTTCACAGCGCGAGAATTTTTTGAGCGTGATTTGTTAATGAATATGCTGGGAGCCGGTCGCTCTGACCAGTCACTATCATGCGCTCCCATACAGCACGGAACCTGTCAAACAGCGACTCCTAACCCCGTATTCCACATTACCGCACACCGACTGAGTCGCTGTCAACAGCCGCACAACGGGCAAGCACAGCGAATACTAGCGGGCGCTGTGAAAATAACGCTACTGTCGCTCATCTGTCGCTACCTGGCACTATTAATGAATCGGCCTCTTAGTGGTGCCACCCATACACCATACCCCTCATGTTGGGCTCAGTCATGGAGAGGGGGCACTGCCTGCTGCTAGAAAAGTTGCAACGCTTGGTACATACTGGTATGGGACAGCAGCAGCACCATATGTTGGGTGAGGAAGGTCAGAGCTATTTCGCCCAAACAGTGCCTTGGGGCTACCTGTTTCCCCGAAAATAAGACACTGTCTTATATTAATTTTTCCCCGGAAAAAGGCACTTGGCCTTATTTTCGGGGGATGTCTTGACAGAAGACAGGCAGCGTGCGTCTCCTCCACCTCCCTGGAGCTCCCCCCTTACGTGCCCCGTCATTACGCCCCCTAGTGGTTACAATACCAGGCTGCACAGAGCATCAGGCTGCTCAGCTGTGCTAGTTGAGTATGCCTGCTATAGCCTGTGAGAGTCTCACGCCGGGCGGCCTATGCGGGCCGTGTTTGCAGGCTGCTGGGCCTGTTTTAATGTAGGGACCTGGAGCGGCAGCTCCGTCCGCCCCTACATTAATCCGGGCCTGCTTACCGGTACCGTATTGTCTCGGTCCAGGTCTCGCTGGGGCACACTCGGCGGCGCGGTCACAGGGAGCAGGCGGCGACAGCTTTTCCTCAGGTTCGCGCGGGCTCTCTGACATCCCCCTGCGCACCGTCCCTCAGCAAATACCCGGCCGAAATCTTGCGTTGCTCCACAGCGCTGCAGCCAATCAGTGAGCTGCGAGGCGCCACCGCCCCAACGGTCTCTACAGTAGAAGCTCCGGATCCTTCTGCAACATTTCGTGGACGGAACTGTACCAACACTGAGGCCCTATTTTCGGGGGAGGATTTATTTTCGGGGGATGACTTATATAACGATATCCTCCGAAAGCAGGCACTAGGCCTTATTTTCAGAGGATGTCTTATTTTCGGGGAAAGACGGTACTCTCTACACTACTACAGAGTGATGTATGCACCTACCTACCAGCACAGAATATAGAAAGCAGTGCTTCAGGTTCACCTGGATTCTCCCCTAGTATGAAACATTGACACTCATCCACAGTGATGAATAGCAATGACCTCCCCAACAGGCACAATAAAAGGGGATTGGAAACAGGTCCTTCGAAACGGGGACTTTTTCAAGTTGCATCCTCAGGAGTAAAGAGATAACAAGGCAGACGGAAAGGGTTCAAATCAGCAAGTGCAGAAAGAGAAAGAAACCGAGTGAAGCAAGTAAGCCTATCCTACTGAGAGAAAGGAATGTGAATGCATGAACACTGCGGAACTGTGCTACCATCAATACTCCTGCTGCTTACTTTAATCCTGTTAATACTGTCTGCAATAAAGCTTGGAAACCCTTAACCCTTTAAATGCCAAGTACGTCGTTGCTAAGCACATGGTTGCCTCTCCTGCTGTTAAAGTGGACCAACACCCCGCTGTGTGAAACCCCCCCGATCGCCGCAAAAACTCACCTCTCCCCGCTCCCACGTGACCTCGTCCGGCCAATGACAGCGCTCAGAGCCGCTCTGGTATGCGCGTCCAAAGCCGCTTGGACGCGCATACCAGAGCGCTGTCATTGGCTGCG
This sequence comes from Gastrophryne carolinensis, assembly GCA_027917425.1. NCBI lineage: Eukaryota > Metazoa > Chordata > Amphibia > Anura > Microhylidae > Gastrophryne > Gastrophryne carolinensis. Next base: position 38,231,155 of record CM051238.1, read on the forward strand.
TCTCTCGCTTCCCTCTAACAGGAAGCGCGCCTGCGCCGGCCATTCACAAAAGGGCCGGCGCGGGAGCGCGCCCTGCTAGAGGGAAGCGAGAGACGCGGCCGCGTCTCGCGCATGCGCCGTTGGATCGCCGGTAAGGTAAGGATTGTGGGCCTCCTGGGGGGTTCCTCCCCGCGGGACATCCCGATTTCGGATGCCCCGCGGGGAGGGATCTGATCGGTCCGGGAATCTTATAGATTCCCGGGCCGATCCCCCCTGGGTGTTGGTCCACTTTAAGTGCCAAGCATACAAGAGCTACATGCTTGGCTTTCCCCCTTGCTAGCGGCCACAAAAAGTAAAAAAAAACACTCACCTGACCCCTGGATCGATCCGGCCCGGTCTTCTATTCACCATGGGGGCATCTGACCCCCCCGGGGCTCTTCCAGCTTCAGGAGAGGGCCCAAAAGAGCCCCCCACCGCCGCGACCACCGCCGAGACCACCGCCGCTGCTGACATCTATAAAAAAAAATAAATGATATTTGCTCACCTGCGGGTCTCCTCTTCACCCCTCCTTTCTTCTGCCCATTTCTTCTGCCCTTTCTCATGCCCAAGTCTAGATGCAGGTGAAGTAATTGCCATCTATCCATTATCTCCTTACACAGTGATGTATGCACCTTCCCGACGGCACAGATTATATAAAGCAGTGCTTCACGTTCACCTGGATTCTCCCCCTGTATGAAACATTGACACAATGATGAATAGCAATAACCTCCCCAACAGGCACAATAAAAGGGGCGCGGAGCTGTATTGGCACAGTGCAGCTAGATACATGGCTATGGCTTTCCTTAGTAAACGAAAAAGTGTTCTATAAACTAGCAGAGCGGCAGGCATAGAAGGCGTGGGGATGGCATGGCGAGGTCAGCGACTGTGTTCACAATGATAATTAGAAACTGAAGGAAACAGACTACAGAAGTGGTTCTGGAGAGAGTGGGCTCATGCTGCTCTGCTTGTTAATAATTGAAGATACTGCAGAGGACAGGGCGACATGAAGGTGACAGATCAAGCTCTAGAAGTAGGGATAATATGAGACATAGTACACCTTTTCTCTGAAGTTTAAGTTATTAATGGATACGCACATGGATATTAGGGATGAGTTGCATGACCATACAGGGACTAGCAGGAGCAGACTGGCCATAGGGAGAACAGGGAAAATCCCCAGTGGCCTGCACTGTTTTGGGGGCGACTGCATGCAGCCCACTTTACCTACAGTTAAACGTAATGCCCAATGCCAGGCAGCAGCTGCCAGGGCAAAAATATGGTGCATCAAAAAGGGCATAGGTGCCCATGACCAGAGAATCATTTTACCCCTCTATAAGTCACTGGTCAGACACCACATGGCATAAAAAGGACATATCAGAACTGGAGCATTTTCAAAGGCTGGCAACTAAATTAATAAATGGAATGCCGGGACTCGAGTACCCTGAAAGATGATTAAAGTTAGGTTTATTTAGTTTGGAAAAGAGTTGCATGAGGTGTGATCTAATAACTATGTATAAATATATCCAGGGTCAATACAAATCGCAGTCCCACAATCTATTCATACCCCAGATTTTAACCATATGGGCATGGGCATCCACTAAGGTTAGAGGAAAGGCAATTCTTCCATCGACATAGGAGGGGATACTTCTCTGTAAGAGCAGTAAGAGACTGAAACTCTCTTCCAGAGAACGTAGTCATGAAGAATACTAAAAGAGTTCAAAGGTGGCCTGGATGCTTTCCTTGTGTAAGGGGTTAAGAAATCGCCTCTTTAGGCTCCCTGCAGGGGATATTAATTCACTAGCTGGGGATATTCAGATGGAGGCAGGGGCGGACTGGCTGTAGGGCATACCGGGACAAATCCCGGTAGGCCGCTGCTTCCTATCTGGCCGCCGGGCTGCCTCACTGTGTCACTGCGGCTTGCCGGCCAATGCTGCAAAGTCCCGTGGCCCCTTGCCCATCTCCTTGTCCTTGCGGCCCCTCGCCTGCCTCCTTCCCCCCTGGCCGACCACTTCATATGCCTGTCACAGCCAGCGAGGTGTGTGTGTCTGTGTGCAACTTCTTTTCCCCACCGGGCGGGGACAGAGCAGCACCATCTAGGTTCCCACACACGCTGTCCCCGACCAGGCGGGGAGAGAAGAAGCTGCTGCTGCTCTGCGCATGTGCATAGCAGCGTGTCCATCCCGGTGGGGCTCGTGGGACACAGTAGAGGTGAGGAGAAGGCAAGAGGCGACTGGAAGACTGGTAAGTACCATATTCTTTTGTTTTTTCTTTAGCTGTGGCATTGGCATCTCTGGGCTCTGGCTTGCTGGGGGATATGCGCTCTCCTTAAAGTGGACCGATCCGATCCCTCCCTGCAGGGCATCCAAAATCGCGCTGTGAAACCCCCAGGACGCCCCCTAACCTTACCTTACTCCTGGTCCAACAGCGCATGCGCGGGCTGCAGTCGGGGTGCCCCGGGGAAGTGGACCAAAACAAAATCCAATAAAATGGCTGGAGAGAGTTGGAAAAATAAGCCTATGCGCTGCCGCACCAAAGTAAGCGGCGTCCTACTAACCGCTATAGAGACATATAATACACACAAATATGACAATTGGTTAAATGTAGGCCTGGCAAATAGGCTGAAAAAAGCAATTGCTGAGCAAACGTTAGTTTATTGTACCAATTTCAGCACACACATGGGATAAGTTCACATTGTTAAAATTACAAAAAGGTGCTATAAAATCACGGGGGCCCACCGTGCACACTCACACTAAACCACGCACACTGATACCCCACCCCGCTAGCAGCGCTGCTAATCTCTGCCTAAGGGAAACGGCCAACTACACTACTCTGGGCTTGCAAACGAGCAAGATTGTCCACAAGGGATAGTGACAGGCCTCCTCACATAGGAATAAACTTCATTTCTGTCCAGCTGAGTTACATTCGACATCTATGAGTGTCATCACGTGAGTCTCTCACTCTACAGCTTCCAAAACAATCTTGAAGAGCACGTGCGACAGTCACACAGCGTGGCAGTATGTTTGGTAACTTATATAGACAGTCCGTCTTGTGCCAACATCACACTTTGTAATCAAACCACTGCGCTTTCACAGGAATAGTCATAATGACAAACCGCCTCGCCGAGGCTAGTACTTAGCTGCTGCTGCATACGGTTCTTCCTTGCAGAGCGCTGGCGCCATCACGTTGGTGTTGCGCAACACTTCCCAGATGGAGGGGCTTAGTGCAGAGACAGGGCTGAAAGCGAGGTGGTCAGCACGTGGCTAGGGCCAACCGTCCGCCGACGCGCGTTTCGCTCCGCCCACCGGAGCTTCGTCAGGGTGGTGGGCGGCCCTCCATACCTCCATTTTAAGCGTACGTTTCCTCCCACACAAAGAGAGCAGCGAATCCATGAATGTAGTAGACAACCGCATCACGCAGTCTTCTCCAGGTTGGGCGGGACTAACTGATCAGTCACCAGGTTCCCGCGGTGACGCATTTCTCGTCATTCGCATGGACAGCCCATCAATCACCTAGGCTTCCTGTGGTGACGCGTTCCGCGTCATCACCACAATACTGCCCGCCTGGCTGTCACACTTGTAGACGCTGTCACAGCTGCGGGAACGCACAGTCATCCCCACACTTATGGGACACGCCGTGGGGCTTCTTGTTGCTTATTCCCTGGTATATATATCTCTCTGGGGGCTAATGGAGATAAGGGTATGAGTGTGTTACAGGGGCCTCAAACACACACACAGAATAAGTCTCTTACCACATTTTAATAACAATCAAGGTAGGCATTTGATGGTCCCTGTCATCAATTCAAAGTGCATGTATGAGGAACGGGGAGGGGGAGGGGTACAGCCGAATCGGTAATACTCCTTATATGGGGCCCATAGATCTACAGACATATAAACTCACAATCAACATTTTTGGCCAGGGCTCCCGGCCCCTACAGCACACACCTTTTTCGTGCTAGCATTGCATCGGGACACTAGGTCAACCTACATTACTTTTTGAGCCTGCTCCTACCATAAACATCTCATATGCATTATCTGTATGCTTTCTCAAATATACTTCCCAACAAAGTGGGTGTATGTCTAGTAGTATCAAAAGGCTACCTTGTATCACTGCATTTAGTGTATTATTATACTCATGCGCCCCACAATTACAAAGGGCTTCCCCCCGTCCACATATCAAATAGTTCTATTATCCCAGGGCGCCTATAGAACTAGGGGATGGTGACCCCGACACCAAATGTGTCGTTGCCCACTGAATAGTGAGGACCTAGATCCTTCTATCCCTATTCAGGACCAGATGATGTAAATGTCTCTCCAATCAACAATCTACTATATACATATTTACATATCTCTTGCCCTAATTACCCAAATCACACGAGGGGGGCATATACAGGTAAGTGGAGTTCACCCCATAGAGAGAGACATGAATATTAAGTATCATATAGACTAAACTCCTACAGAAAAGCTCCCAGACCAGAGTCAGTATTTAACCCATCCGGGGTCATCGTTCCTAACTCAAAAATCAGCCTCGCTTCCTGCTGCATCAACCGTTGGTCCATGAAACCCCGTCTACCACCCTTCTTCAGTGCAAAGATGCCACACGCCCTAAGGCCTTTCGGGTTCCCATGATGGAAAGCTCTAAAGTGGTCCGAGACAGGACTTTTTTCACTTCCCGTTTTTATGTCCCGCACATGTTCACCAACCCGTATGCGCAAAGCGCGCTTAGTTTTTCCGATATATTTTCTATTACACGGGCAGGTGAGCATGTACACAACATGAGTGGTCCCACAGTTTATAAAGCCCCTTATCCTTCTCGCTGGGTCTCCTCTTGTTCCAACATACATATCAGTCTTTTCTATGAAGGGGCAAATTTTACACCGTCCACATTTGAAGGAGCCCTCCAACCTCTGCGTCCCTGATGTCCCTGTAGTTCTAACTAGATCACTATGAACCAGTCTGTCTTTCATATTCATCGCCCGCCGAGCTGTGAGTAAGGGGCGTGGGCCTATACATTTTGCCAACTTTGGATCCAACTGCAGAATATGCCAGTGGGATTGTAGGATAGCCCTGAATCTCTCCCAATGCGTACCATAATTTGTGATTAGTCTTACTGGTTGATCCCCTACCCGTTTTTTTGACTCTTTCTTCAACCTGTCATTTCTCAGAAGGTCACTACGATCAACAGCAAGTGCCTTCTTAAAACACGTGCGGATCAGTCTGTGAGGGTACCCCCGCTCCCTAAAGCGACCCGAAAGGTCCCTCGCCTCCCGCACATACTCACGTTCTGAACTGCAATTCCTCCGTATCCGTAGGAATTGTCCGTACGGTATTCCGCGGAGAAGTGGGGGGGGGGGTGGTGGCTGGTAAAGTGGAGTAAAGTATTGCCTGCCGTAGGCTTTCTATACGTAGATGTGGACAATCTGGGGCCATCCCTCTTGATAAGCAAATCCAAAAATTCAATACATTCATAGCCAATTTTGAATGTGAGACGTATATTTCGAGTATTCCGATTCAAATGGTCCACAAAAGTCTCAAACTCACCAGGGGTCCCCCTCCACACCACCAGGACGTCATCTATATAGCGCAACCAGAGGGCGACCCGCGCCCCAAAGTCCGCCCGCCCAAACACCTCGAGGCTCTCCCACCGCCCCAGGTGCAGGCAGGCGTACGATGGGGCACAGGCCGCCCCCATGGCCGTACCACGTATCTGATGATAGAAACTGCCATCAAATTTGAAAAAATTGTTCATAAGCACAAACTGCAATAGGTCAATCACCAGTTCATTATGTGCTGCGTCACAAGGGCCCAGGTCATCAAGGAACTGTGCAACCGCCTCCAGGCCCACCGTGTGGGGAATGGAGGTATACAGACCCTCCACATCGATGCTTGCCAGGAGCCACTCCCCCTCCAACTCGAAAGAGAGTAGCTTCCGCAAGACATCGCTGCTGTCAAGGACGAAAGATGGCAGGATTCGTACCAAGGGTTTGAGATTCTCATCCACAAACCTAGACACGCATTCGAGGGGGCCTCCATTCCCCGACACGATGGGCCTGCCCGGCGGTGCGGAGGGGGACTTGTGGACCTTCGGGATGGTATAGAGTACCGGGATATTGTACTCACTCACTGAGAGGTATTTAAACACATTTGGAGTTAAGAGTTTTTCTTCCAGGGCCCAGTCTAATTTATCATTGAGTCTGGCCACCACACTTGGAAAAGGGTTAGTCTCTACCTTTCTATATGTACTTTTATCTCCCAACTGTCTTCCAATTTCTTTCACATAATAATCTTGATTTAACAAGACCACATTCCCACCTTTGTCGCTAGGGCGTATGACAATATCAGGGGCACTTTCCAGGTCTCTCAAGGCTTTATTTTCTGCCGGAGTTAGGTTCATATCAGCAGTTGATATCCCTTGTCTCCAATTCACTTGTTTTAAGTCTTGTTGGACTGCTTGCAGGAATACCGAAATATTTCGGTTTAGGGACAGAGAGGGAAAATTCTTTGATCTAGGGCGACATTTGTCTAAGTTGGGTAGAAGATCCGGAATTTCATCAGCCGTTTCAGTAGGAACCCCTACATCATGGATGTTTTTTGGTGCATTCCCATCTGGCACCACGTCACCATTCATCCCGGGCTGGGTATCCCCTGTGGCCCCTACTCCAGAACCACTTCCCACTAGCCTGTCTCCTGAGTACAAGCTTTTAAACAATACTTTTCGCAGGAAAAGGGCCGTGTCCTTGTAGAGGGTAAACTCATCTCCATTCGCCACTGGGGAGAAAGAAAGGCCCCTAGATAACACTGAAATATGATGTTCATTAAGGGGAAAATTAGATAAATTTATAACATTCCGGGACCCCGTTTCAGGTATACTCCCTCCCATTACTGGGGCCATCTCTTTCCAGTCTTTCTGATCCCTCTCAAAGATTTCACTCTTGTGGCGACGCTGTCTCCTCCTACGTCGTCTCCCTTTCCGTGTGGGTCTAAAAAAGACACTGACCGCCGTGATTTTTGAGACTGTCGTGGGGGGCTATCGTCAGAAACCTCCGTCTCACACCCTGACAGATCACTGGAAATTTCTTTCCAATTTCTCTGTCTCCCCCCTACACGATTTCTAGGTTTTATCTCCAAGAAGATCTTTCCTGACTCAAAATCAGCTGTGTCTCTCCAAAATTTCTTTTGTTTTATCTCTTTCACCGCCTTTTGCACCCGTTCCACCTCATTCCTCACCAGGTCATTCAGCTTTTGGAAATCAGGGGCATCTCCCAGGGTATCTAACTGGGAGCAGCTAACTTTAATGTTCTCATCCAATTCCTCCAGTTGTAATTTCTCCTCTTCAATTATTAAACTCATTACCCTAACGCCATGTGCAATACACTCTCTTTGCCATTTTTCCATAAATCTTTCAGTGCGTAAATGCTCTGCCGGCACTATTCGTTCCCAAAGGCCTCTGGGGATAACTTTTTGTTGTACATAATTTTCTAAAGTGCAGATATCCCAGATGCCCCTGATTTCCAAAAGCTGAATGACCTGGTGAGGAATGAGGTGGAACGGGTGCAAAAGGCGGTGAAAGAGATAAAACAAAAGAAATTTTGGAGAGACACAGCTGATTTTGAGTCAGGAAAGATCTTCTTGGAGATAAAACCTAGAAATCGTGTAGGGGGGAGACAGAGAAATTGGAAAGAAATTTCCAGTGATCTGTCAGGGTGTGAGACGGAGGTTTCTGACGATAGCCCCCCACGACAGTCTCAAAAATCACGGCGGTCAGTGTCTTTTTTAGACCCACACGGAAAGGGAGACGACGTAGGAGGAGACAGCGTCGCCACAAGAGTGAAATCTTTGAGAGGGATCAGAAAGACTGGAAAGAGATGGCCCCAGTAATGGGAGGGAGTATACCTGAAACGGGGTCCCGGAATGTTATAAATTTATCTAATTTTCCCCTTAATGAACATCATATTTCAGTGTTATCTAGGGGCCTTTCTTTCTCCCCAGTGGCGAATGGAGATGAGTTTACCCTCTACAAGGACACGGCCCTTTTCCTGCGAAAAGTATTGTTTAAAAGCTTGTACTCAGGAGACAGGCTAGTGGGAAGTGGTTCTGGAGTAGGGGCCACAGGGGATACCCAGCCCGGGATGAATGGTGACGTGGTGCCAGATGGGAATGCACCAAAAAACATCCATGATGTAGGGGTCCCTACTGAAACGGCTGATGAAATTCCGGATCTTCTACCCAACTTAGACAAATGTCGCCCTAGATCAAAGAATTTTCCCTCTCTGTCCCTAAACCGAAATATTTCGGTATTCCTGCAAGCAGTCCAACAAGACTTAAAACAAGTGAATTGGAGACAAGGGATATCAACTGCTGATATGAACCTAACTCCGGCAGAAAATAAAGCCTTGAGAGACCTGGAAAGTGCCCCTGATATTGTCATACGCCCTAGCGACAAAGGTGGGAATGTGGTCTTGTTAAATCAAGATTATTATGTGAAAGAAATTGGAAGACAGTTGGGAGATAAAAGTACATATAGAAAGGTAGAGACTAACCCTTTTCCAAGTGTGGTGGCCAGACTCAATGATAAATTAGACTGGGCCCTGGAAGAAAAACTCTTAACTCCAAATGTGTTTAAATACCTCTCAGTGAGTGAGTACAATATCCCGGTACTCTATACCATCCCGAAGGTCCACAAGTCCCCCTCCGCACCGCCGGGCAGGCCCATCGTGTCGGGGAATGGAGGCCCCCTCGAATGCGTGTCTAGGTTTGTGGATGAGAATCTCAAACCCTTGGTACGAATCCTGCCATCTTTCGTCCTTGACAGCAGCGATGTCTTGCGGAAGCTACTCTCTTTCGAGTTGGAGGGGGAGTGGCTCCTGGCAAGCATCGATGTGGAGGGTCTGTATACCTCCATTCCCCACACGGTGGGCCTGGAGGCGGTTGCACAGTTCCTTGATGACCTGGGCCCTTGTGACGCAGCACATAATGAACTGGTGATTGACCTATTGCAGTTTGTGCTTATGAACAATTTTTTCAAATTTGATGGCAGTTTCTATCATCAGATACGTGGTACGGCCATGGGGGCGGCCTGTGCCCCATCGTACGCCTGCCTGCACCTGGGGCGGTGGGAGAGCCTCGAGGTGTTTGGGCGGGCGGACTTTGGGGCGCGGGTCGCCCTCTGGTTGCGCTATATAGATGACGTCCTGGTGGTGTGGAGGGGGACCCCTGGTGAGTTTGAGACTTTTGTGGACCATTTGAATCGGAATACTCGAAATATACGTCTCACATTCAAAATTGGCTATGAATGTATTGAATTTTTGGATTTGCTTATCAAGAGGGATGGCCCCAGATTGTCCACATCTACGTATAGAAAGCCTACGGCAGGCAATACTTTACTCCACTTTACCAGCCACCACCCCCCCCCCACTTCTCCGCGGAATACCGTACGGACAATTCCTACGGATACGGAGGAATTGCAGTTCAGAACGTGAGTATGTGCGGGAGGCGAGGGACCTTTCGGGTCGCTTTAGGGAGCGGGGGTACCCTCACAGACTGATCCGCACGTGTTTTAAGAAGGCACTTGCTGTTGATCGTAGTGACCTTCTGAGAAATGACAGGTTGAAGAAAGAGTCAAAAAAACGGGTAGGGGATCAACCAGTAAGACTAATCACAAATTATGGTACGCATTGGGAGAGATTCAGGGCTATCCTACAATCCCACTGGCATATTCTGCAGTTGGATCCAAAGTTGGCAAAATGTATAGGCCCACGCCCCTTACTCACAGCTCGGCGGGCGATGAATATGAAAGACAGACTGGTTCATAGTGATCTAGTTAGAACTACAGGGACATCAGGGACGCAGAGGTTGGAGGGCTCCTTCAAATGTGGACGGTGTAAAATTTGCCCCTTCATAGAAAAGACTGATATGTATGTTGGAACAAGAGGAGACCCAGCGAGAAGGATAAGGGGCTTTATAAACTGTGGGACCACTCATGTTGTGTACATGCTCACCTGCCCGTGTAATAGAAAATATATCGGAAAAACTAAGCGCGCTTTGCGCATACGGGTTGGTGAACATGTGCGGGACATAAAAACGGGAAGTGAAAAAAGTCCTGTCTCGGACCACTTTAGAGCTTTCCATCATGGGAACCCGAAAGGCCTTAGGGCGTGTGGCATCTTTGCACTGAAGAAGGGTGGTAGACGGGGTTTCATGGACCAACGGTTGATGCAGCAGGAAGCGAGGCTGATTTTTGAGTTAGGAACGATGACCCCGGATGGGTTAAATACTGACTCTGGTCTGGGAGCTTTTCTGTAGGAGTTTAGTCTATATGATACTTAATATTCATGTCTCTCTCTATGGGGTGAACTCCACTTACCTGTATATGCCCCCCTCGTGTGATTTGGGTAATTAGGGCAAGAGATATGTAAATATGTATATAGTAGATTGTTGATTGGAGAGACATTTACATCATCTGGTCCTGAATAGGGATAGAAGGATCTAGGTCCTCACTATTCAGTGGGCAACGACACATTTGGTGTCGGGGTCACCATCCCCTAGTTCTATAGGCGCCCTGGGATAATAGAACTATTTGATATGTGGACGGGGGGAAGCCCTTTGTAATTGTGGGGCGCATGAGTATAATAATACACTAAATGCAGTGATACAAGGTAGCCTTTTGATACTACTAGACATACACCCACTTTGTTGGGAAGTATATTTGAGAAAGCATACAGATAATGCATATGAGATGTTTATGGTAGGAGCAGGCTCAAAAAGTAATGTAGGTTGACCTAGTGTCCCGATGCAATGCTAGCACGAAAAAGGTGTGTGCTGTAGGGGCCGGGAGCCCTGGCCAAAAATGTTGATTGTGAGTTTATATGTCTGTAGATCTATGGGCCCCATATAAGGAGTATTACCGATTCGGCTGTACCCCTCCCCCTCCCCGTTCCTCATACATGCACTTTGAATTGATGACAGGGACCATCAAATGCCTACCTTGATTGTTATTAAAATGTGGTAAGAGACTTATTCTGTGTGTGTGTTTGAGGCCCCTGTAACACACTCATACCCTTATCTCCATTAGCCCCCAGAGAGATATATATACCAGGGAATAAGCAACAAGAAGCCCCACGGCGTGTCCCATAAGTGTGGGGATGACTGTGCGTTCCCGCAGCTGTGACAGCGTCTACAAGTGTGACAGCCAGGCGGGCAGTATTGTGGTGATGACGCGGAACGCGTCACCACAGGAAGCCTAGGTGATTGATGGGCTGTCCATGCGAATGACGAGAAATGCGTCACCGCGGGAACCTGGTGACTGATCAGTTAGTCCCGCCCAACCTGGAGAAGACTGCGTGATGCGGTTGTCTACTACATTCATGGATTCGCTGCTCTCTTTGTGTGGGAGGAAACGTACGCTTAAAATGGAGGTATGGAGGGCCGCCCACCACCCTGACGAAGCTCCGGTGGGCGGAGCGAAACGCGCGTCGGCGGACGGTTGGCCCTAGCCACGTGCTGACCACCTCGCTTTCAGCCCTGTCTCTGCACTAAGCCCCTCCATCTGGGAAGTGTTGCGCAACACCAACGTGATGGCGCCAGCGCTCTGCAAGGAAGAACCGTATGCAGCAGCAGCTAAGTACTAGCCTCGGCGAGGCGGTTTGTCATTATGACTATTCCTGTGAAAGCGCAGTGGTTTGATTACAAAGTGTGATGTTGGCACAAGACGGACTGTCTATATAAGTTACCAAACATACTGCCACGCTGTGTGATTGTCGCACGTGCTCTTCAAGATTGTTTTGGAAGCTGTAGAGTGAGAGACTCACGTGATGACACTCATAGATGTCGAATGTAACTCAGCTGGACAGAAATGAAGTTTATTCCTATGTGAGGAGGCCTGTCACTATCCCTTGTGGACAATCTTGCTCGTTTGCAAGCCCAGAGTAGTGTAGTTGGCCGTTTCCCTTAGGCAGAGATTAGCAGCGCTGCTAGCGGGGTGGGGTATCAGTGTGCGTGGTTTAGTGTGAGTGTGCACGGTGGGCCCCCGTGATTTTATAGCACCTTTTTGTAATTTTAACAATGTGAACTTATCCCATGTGTGTGCTGAAATTGGTACAATAAACTAACGTTTGCTCAGCAATTGCTTTTTTCAGCCTATTTGCCAGGCCTACATTTAACCAATTGTCATATTTGTGTGTATTATAAGTGGACCAAAACCCAGGATAATCAAAAGTCCACTTTAAAATGCACCACTCAGCCCCACGGCTGGCCAAATAGGTGATTTGGGGTGCCCCACTGTGTGAACCCTTCCAGATTGTCCGGAAACCCCTTATTTCCATATATCCCTTGCTTTAATCCCTGCAGCTGTGCGCTCTCCTGCTCCTAGCTATTTAGATTGGCCTGGTGCGCAGGCGCACTCCACAAGTAAATCGGGGATGCAGCTGCTACCGCTTCCTATACCAACACACAAGCCTAAAGCTCTGACTGGACAAACACTGTGAGCGTGGGAATGGCTGAAAGGTGAGTAGAGTAGGATATCTGGGGGGTTTCACACAGCTGGGCTTCCCAAATTTGGATACCCCTGGGGCATAAACTAATGACAAGTATAGGCAAAATCCTGGTGATTTTGACTATCCTGGGTTTTGGTCCTTGCCCCCGGGGCACCCCGATCAGGGGTGTCCCACTGTGTGAAACTCCCCAGGTCGCTGAAACCAACTCAACTCTTCCCGGCCTCAAAGTTGCCCTGGCTAGTGCCAACCCTTGTCAGCAGCGTAACGCCACATCACTCGGTAGTGATAGAAACATTGCGGTGACGGGGCCGGCTAGAAGTGGCGCTGCCTGCATGTAATGTAACATACTTTATGGGGCCGGGCACAGTACAGAAGGGCCGGTGTGACCAAAAAAGTCCCGGGCCGTTTTTAAATCCCAGTCCGCCCCTGGATGGAGGTGTAGTTGCTTACAGTGGCCAGTGGCACTGTAGCTAAAGTTCTTTGTGTTACATAATGGGAAACTGGAACAGACTAATTTGTAAGGGGTACTCATTTTTAGAGGCGTGGGCAGCCTTTGTGAGGGGGGCTTGTTGAACAGGATCTGGACCTAGGGAGTGATTTAACTGTTCTCATTAGAAGAGTCCACTCCATGGAAGAGAGGATTGGAAACAGGGCCTTCAAGTGCACTTTTCCAAGTTGCATCCTCAGGAGTTAAGAGAAAACAAGGCAGACGGAAATGGTTCAACTCAGCAAGTGCAGTCAGAGAAAGAAACCGCGTGAAGCCAGTAAGCCTAGCCCAGTTTGGGGAAGTGTTAAGACTTCATGGAATGTGTCTGCTTGAACATTGTGGAACTGTACTACCATCAATAGTCCTGCTTCTGACTTTAATCCTCTTAATACAATAATAATGCAATAAAGCTTGGAAACCCTTAAAGAAAGTGTCTGGCGCCCTCTTTACTGCTGACTCTAACACATGGCTGAATCCTGAGTGAGTACTACCTCTAAATGTACTTTGTTTAGGCCTGCACCTTTCCCTGGGCATCCCACAAGGTGGCAGGGCATATGTGGTATCCTCCAGCATGGGCATCCCATGATACTGTTATACTTGCATGTAATAACATTACTAGCTAAGGCTACTAGACCACTAGAAGGAGATATTTTTTCTATATAGGCCAAACTGGATAAACTAAAGCCTTTATTCAGCCGTACATACTATATTATTAGAGTTGGAATTCACATATTACTCTTCTAACATTCTAACACCCCCTCCACACCCATCCTCAAATCTCCTCCTTCCCAACCCCTCTTCCCCTATCTCTTCCCCCATTGCTATAGTGTCAACATAATGGATGGGGGGGCAGGGCAGTTTCTAGGCAAAATAGCGCTCAGTACGGAAAGGGAAAAAATCTGCCCCTCTTCACTCATCCTATGGTGCTGCTGTCCCATACAGGTATGTTCCATATTGTGCCTCTACCTTAGCAGCAGGCAGTGCCCCCTAACCATGACTGACTGGGCCCAGATGAGGGACCTGTCTTATGGTCAGCACTACTTAATTGGCCCTGACTCCCCTAACCGGATGGTAGGGATAAAGGTTCACACAACAGCCTTGGCGCCCTGCTTGCTCTCCCCTAGAAACAGCCCGGGAGGGGGGGCATGCTCACTCCTACCACAACATCTGCCGCTTCTGTACTAAAGCTGCAGTATTTCAGCACTATTTCTTTAAAGTGGATCAATCACCCATTGTGGCTAGCTTGGAATCTAAAAGATGCCTAGCCTGCGCCTGGGCCATCCCCCACTGTGTGAAACACCCCAGGGTGCCGGTAATCTTACCTGATCCCGGCAGGTCCCGTGACGCGGTCTTCACCAGCGTCCGCATCCCCGCCTTCCCTTTAGCTGTGCGTGTTCCCGCGCCCAGCCATTCAGATAGACCCGGGCACGCGGGAGGGGGCACTTTACAGGGGAGTTGAGGATGCAGCCACTGGCGCACCTGTGCCGATGTGAAGTTTAAGTTAGAAGCCTTATGCCGTGCTATAGTATGCACGGTATAAAAAGCTGATTGGAGGAGCACCTGCATGTGCCATGGGAACAGTGGAAAGGTGAGTGACAGTGGGCGATCTGGGGAGTTTCACACAGGGGGGATTCTAATCAAAATCCTGGTGATTGGTCCACTTCAAAGAGGACAGAAAATAAAAGGCCTTACCTGAGCCCCAGTATCCAGTGCTGTTCCCCGGCAATTTCAGAGCTGGGTGCAGCCATCTTGCACAGGCTGCACAGAGCTGCATTCCCGGCTCTGCAATGCCCCAATTTGTGAAACCCCCAAAAGCTCAGATTGCCCAAAAAGCTCAGATTGCTGCCAATTCCATGATTTGCGTACGCCGCGGCCTCATCGCCATTGACACTGATTTTTGTGTTCTCAGTGGCAGCTATTAGGTAAAGCGTGGCTCGGGTTTGAGCTGAGAATCAGGATCAGGGGGTGCGGCCAGCGGCATGCTCTCCATTTAGCTTTGCTTGTCGATCTGAACTCAGAGCGGCAAACCAAAATCTGAATGGAATGTGCACCAGCGATTGCCCAGCAGCCCAGCCATGCATCGTTGGAGCCAAGGAAAGGTTAGTTTATAGACAATGGACCGGCACATTGGGATGCCCTAGGCAGGAGGTACAAAAGCCAGGATAGTGGAAATCCAAGGTTTGTTCCTTATTAAAGTGTACCTATACTCAGAAGAAAGTTTATGTGGTCACCTTCCATCCCCAGCCTAGTGCCCCAAAACAGCCTTTTCTAAAGCCTTTGCTCAATTTTCATAACAACACAAATTGGATCGTATATTGCTAGACGCTAACTATAGCCGACGCGTTGACCTGTTTCTTTAATATTTTTATTTAAGATATTTTCAAAAAGTCTATATAGAATCATTCCAGCACTTACAATTCTCAAGGAACACACAATCCCTTCTGCCACAGGCCCGGTAGCAGCTGCCATCCCTGCCTCTATGTTATGTATGACCCTGGGTAGAGGGCACAGCACTCAGCCCTTGCATTAAAAATGATAGTGCTTACTCCCATTCCCATCATAAGCAAAATGCTCAGTGCTCACTCCCACCCCCACAAATAATAGTACAGCTCCCACACCGATGCAGGAAGCAATCAAGCGATCGGGTGAGTTGCTGATTGCCGAACTTGGACTGATCACCTGTGTGGGACAAAAGGGGAATGCTGTTTTTTTTTATTGCATGTTTAATTACCTTAATGTATTTTGTTGAGGGATAGAGCAACACAAAGTATCAAGTACTGTATTTGTGAAGGGTAAAGAAAATTATATATGCTTTTCCAAGTGTGGTGTGCATAATTATTCAGCCCCTGTAGTGTATAAAAACCGTGACATAACTAAGGGGTTTATTTAAGAAGTGCTAGTGCCACATAGTGCTAGATCAATGTCAGGTAAATGCGCCTCTGATAGTGCCAGGTAGTGTCCAGTCTATCAACATTGCCAGCGAGTATATGAATGCCAGTGCTGTGTTCTCTACAGTGCCACATAAGACCAGACGCACACCATGCACTCTGTGGCCTTATCCCATAGATTTCAAGGGCTGGGTTAATTATAATTTTTTTGACCATTTTTTAAAAATTTTGGGGGGGCTGATGCATGTTCCAGGGGCAATCCCTGGACTGTTTACAATTGTTTATGTATGGATTTCTTGCACTTTTTGGTTGCGCTGCAATGTCCCCAATGAAATTACCGATGTTTCTGTATTCAAAATGTGTTGCCCAAAGTCACCCAAAAATCGGGGATTGCAACAGGCACTGTATGTCTGTTTTCCCCTTTTTAACACCACCCGTGCAGGCGCATTGTGTTTGAAGTGTTTTATGCTTTCAAGTCCTTCACTGTATTTTGAATTGTTTTCAATAGTTTCTTGTTCTGTAAAGGTTATATAACATTTATGATCCATTAACATCAAAGTGGCTCCAGATCATCTCTCTGTTAAAAGTAGCTCTCATAGTATAAAAGTTGGCGATCCCTGCTCTAATGTTATAATGCATTGTTTATACAAAATTAACCATGATATCCCCTATGACAAGTATTATCTATAGAATGTAAAATGATTAGCAAGTTAATTGGTAAATAAGGTATAGGTGCTATGTAATTACAATGTGGTTCCATATAGCACAATAATGAGAAGCAGCTATAATGTGAAGTGATATATTCTATGAAGTACTGGTTACAGTATAAGGGAATATATTCTAATAATGAGGTATAGGACTCTAATGTGGGAGAATGGAGAATAGTAATTAAGTATAGTGTTATAATATGATGGCTTATTTTGAAGCATAGAGCTATAATCTGAGATGATATATGCTAATATTGAAGTAATGGGTGATAATTTGAGGGTATATAGAATAAAAATAGAGTATTAGGTGTAATGTGAGGGGCTATGTGGCTGGAAAAGTATAACCCCTGATGATATATAACACATATGCTCAACCTGTGGCCCGGGGGATTACATCTGAATGTAGAGGTGTGGTAGAAGGACATGCAAGTGTAAAAAAATCAATCTAATGGAGTTTGCGGAGACAGTGGGTATCCTTCGTTATTCAAAATGAAAAATGTAAAATGATGAACCTATTCATTGTGGCACGTAACCAGTTTCCAAATAGTGTAAGCGCCCGTGCTTCTCAAAAGGTTGCGCCGCCCTGAGATATAGGATTAACAAAAAAGAACTCTAGTATAATTTGAGGCAATATAATGTGAGTCAATGTAAAATAATAATGAAGTATTGGGATATAATGTGTGGGGATATATAATAAAAGAAAGATGTATTGGGTACAGTGTGAAGGTTTTTTTAAACTAATAATGAAGTATCAAGGTATAACGTGGGGCCATATTGTAAAATAAAGATGTCCTGGTTATAGTCTGAGGGAATTTAGGATAATAATAAAGTACAGAGCAATACTCCAAGGGGATATGAGATAATAATGAATTACTGTCTTATATTGTGAGGTGATATAGGATAATCATGAAGTATTAAGGGATAATCTGAGAGGATAAAGGATAATTTTAAAATAGGAAAGTGGGGGGGGGGGAGGGAGATAGAAGGAAAGTCACTTGGGATGTGAATGGTTTTTCTTCCTTTTATATTAGTCAGAGTGTTGAGGTATGTTTGGCCCGCTTTGGGCACAAATTCGGTTGAGGAAGAAGGGGGGGGGGTTTGTTAGGATTCCCTTGGTACCTTCTGGGTCCCCGGGTGACAAACAAGTGTCTAGGCGGGGGTCCTTAGAGGGGCCTGTGGATCCTTGAAAAAAAAAGACCTCAGTGTCTCACTCTGGCTAATTATGATATATTTATTCTCGGTTATATACACAATGAGTAATAATGATTATTCTTAGCATCTCTAGTACAGGTTACACATTGGTATAATTAACGTTAGTATCAAGTGTGTTGTTTAGCCTTAGCGGTTCAATGTCCCAAAATCAGTCTCTGTGTAGGTTTATTATAGGTGGGAGGGGCTTAGGTACTTGCCCGTCCGTATGTGATCTTTTCTGTTGGAGTTTCCCTCGGTTTGTAGCAAATAGTGGGTTGTTTTTCCACAGTTTGTAGCAAGCTGTTTTTCCCTCAGTGGTTTGTAGCACGTTACTGGAACTCCATCACAGACGCGTTTCGCCTATGACTTACTCAGTGTGAGAGTCCGTAGTTTCTATTAACAGCATATGCATGTATATGGGGATGGTTACACAGATGGTTCATAATAAAACAATGTACAGAAAACTGATTAAAGAATAGTGACTTACATTGGTTTACTTGCGAGGGTGCCCCGGCGCCTGGAGTTTAGGTTCGCTGAGGTGTTTTCCTAGTGTTAGTTGTGCCAGTTTGGTTTAGCTGTATGTGATGAGATGAATATGGTGTCTATTAAGTAATTGATAATTTAGTTATAGTAGGTGCCTATGTAGCTGGCTTGCGCTTACCTCATTTTCATGTATATACTGTCTAGAGATCAGAGCCCTCCATACCCCAAGGGTGGTGGAGGGTAGCGCTGCCCTTGGTTTTGCGCCTGGTTTCAATGTGGAACAGTGCGCCCTGTGGGCGTAGGTTGCTGTTAAGTCGCTGTGGGGAGCGTGTCCCGTGTGTGTCTTCCGGCAGCGCTGCGAGGCCGCCTATGCAGGGTGGGAGGGTTTATTACCCTACCACGTTGCCTGCTGGTCCCCTGATTGGCTGGAAGAGTCAGGGGCGGAAGTGCGTAAAAAACGAATTTCCTCTTTTGGCGGCCCGCCTGATCTCTGGATGGTGTGTATTGGTATTGTCGCCGTCTGTGGCGGCGGCCATTTTGTTGGCCATTTTGTTGGTTGTCCAGTTGTTTTGCGCTTGTGTGGGGTGATGTTTATTTAACGTCACCCCGCGTTTATTTAAGGGACTGCTTGATTCTGAGCTGGTGGTCCTGTTAGGTAAGGGTATATGGCCTGTTTGATGCATTTTGTTGCCCGTATTGTATTGGCAATGAGGTGTCTGCTGACATGGCGGCGGCCATTTTTGGTTGGATCAAATGTCTTGTATTAAAGTAATTTGGGAGCACATTTAAGGTAATACTGCCTATATGTTGAGGGTTGGTGATGTGTGTGTAAATAGAGGGGAGGAAAAACATCTCGTACCTATCTTCCAGGCGTCGGGGATCTCATATTGTTATGATATCTGATTAACATATGTATACAAGTCTGTGTAGTAAAGATTGAGAACATTCTTAAGAACTTATAATACTTATATGATACTTTACCATCAATTGCTAAGTGTTACCAACATGTTAGTTGTATACATTCGTCTGGCTGAAATGTGGAAAAACTATGGTATCCTTAGTAAAGAATTTTAGTGTACATGATAGTGGGTTAGGGGGAATTATGCCTTGTATCTTTTGTTTCTTTAAGTTGATTGACTCCGCGGGAGTCAGGGTCGGATTTAAGAGGGGTATATACTAGTTGGTGGTTGTCATAAACCGGCACTTACCTGGACCCCGTTCCGGCGCTGTCTTCGGGTGGCCGGCCGCAGCAGCTCCTGCCCAGCGGCCGCGCCGAGCGGCGCCGGCTCAGGCGGCGGCGAGCACGGCGGCGAGCACGGCTGCTCGATCTCCTCGCTCCCGCGTCACTGTCTCGCACACGCATGCGCGCGCGCGAGCACATTGTCTTTATGCCCTCCGGCGGCACTGCACACAGCGCGCCTGCCGGAGGCTGTAGTAGGGGGGGGGGGGGGGGGGTTGAACCAAGGGGCACAGGCACGCCCCTTGGTTCTGGCTATGGGCATATGAGCCCTAAGGAAGTTCTGGGCTACTCGCCCTTGTGGTCCAATCCTTGTCTGGACCTGTTTTGCACCAATCACCACACTTGTTCCCCTTGGCCAATCATACCTAGTCCCTATAAAGGTTCGCCCCCGTCACTTGCTCAGGGCCTGTTATAGCGCCTAGTACCTAGCCTGTCTTGCGAATATTAGCCGATCTGAACTCCTGTTGCCGACCTTGATTGTACCGACCACTCTCGATCTGAACTCCTGTTGCCGACCTTGATTGTACCGACCACTCTCAATCTGAACTCCCGTTGCCGACCTTGATTGTACCGACCACTCTCGATCTGAACTTCTGTTGCCGATCCCTGCCTGTATCCGGACTACGAGTTGCCTTATCCCTGGTGCCGCTACGATCTCTGTCTTCCCGCTGTCGACCTCTGGCCTGTCTCTGGACTTCCTCTACCAAACGCTCTAGCTATTGGTTCTCCAGACCTCCTACATATAAGCTCACATCCTTTGAGCCATTAAGTCCTGTGGGCAACCGATCCCGGGTAGGCGTATTCTGTGTCCCGGCAAGCGGGGGCTCCTACAGGTGAAGCTGGCTGCGGAGATTGGGGGTTGTGGGCTTATCAACAGGGCTGGAGTTACCCCGAGCGTGACAGTGGTTCTGTAGGTTATGGCTTAATGTTAAGCATGTTGATGACATGGGTGGGCGGTAGATGCCTGAATGTCTAGATTGGGGTTGTGGGGTACGCGTTGAGATTGGTTGTGGTTAGAGGAAGGGAGAAAAACTGCAGGTTTCATTGAGGCCTGGTGTGATTGTTGCCTTTAGTTTAACAATCCACTTTGTTTCCCTCTGTAGGGTCTGTTTTTGGATATCGCCTCCTCTCTGGTTGGCATGTAGTCTGTCAAGTGCTTGAAATGTTATTCCTTTCGGGTTGGAGGCATGTTTTTTGAGGAAATGGCGTCCTATATGTGTGGTTATGTTCTTATTTCTGATATCCTTAATGTGTTCCGAAATTCTGATTTTAAATTTTCGGTTTGTCTTGCCCACATAGAAATTCCCACATGGGCAGGTCAGTAGGTAGATGATATGCGTGGAATTGCAATTAACGAAGTGTTTGATGGTGTGTGGTTGATGGTTTGGGAGAGTAAGAGTAAAGATGTTGCCTTGTTTTATGTACTGGCATACATTGCAGCCCCCACAGTTATACAGGCCCTGATTTTTACAACATTTTTTTGTGCGGTCACAGTAGTGACTTTTTACTAATGAGTCTTTAATGACCTTGGTCTCCTGTAGACCAGTTTAGGTGTCTCTGGGATTATGTTCGTGAGGTCTTGGTCATGGGTCAGTACATGCCAGTGTTTTTGGAGGATATTTCTGATGGATGTATGTTGTTTGGTGTAGGTGAGTATGAAGGGGAGTATTGGTGTGGTCTGTGTCTTCTTTTTGTGAGTGAAGAGTATGGTCTGTCTGTTCCTTTCTAGTGTTCTATGGTATGCGTGTTTGAGCGTTTTCTTGCTGTAACCCCTAAGTAGTAGTCTGTCCCTTATGTCTCCCGCGGCTTTATGGAAATCCTCATCGGTTGAGCAATTTCTTCTGGCTCGTAAGTACTCCCCGTAGGGGATGCTTAGTTTCAGTGGTGTCAAGTGTGAACTGGAGGCCCTGAGGATATTGTTCGCCGTGGTCGGTTTCCTATAGAAATTTGTGTATATGTTGCCTTCTGAGTCCATGCCTATTTTGAGGTCAAGGAACCTTTAGGTTATAGTCAAGTGTCAGTTTTAAGTTGAGCGTGTTTTGGTTGAGTAGTTCATGGAAGGATTTGAGTTCTGTTTCTGTCCCTTCCCAAAGTATGAGTATGTCGTTGATGTATCTGTACCAAAAAATTACCTTTTCTAGGTGTGGGATCATGTTGTCATCTTGCCAAAGTGTCCGTTCCTACCAGCCGAGGTATAGATTGGCGTAGGTGGGTGCACAGGTCGTGCCCATGGCGGTACCTTGTATTTGGTGATATAATTGGTTGTGAAACAGGAAAATATTGTGGGTAAGTATGAATTCTAGTAATTTGATAAGGAACAGCTTGCAGTTGTAGGGGGGGGGGGGGGGGATATGTTGATGGTTTCCTAAAGGGCCTCTTGTCAAGGGAGGAAGAGAAAAAGTCCCTAGTTTGGACTGGTTGTTCAATGATGAGATGGTGTGTTTCCTGTATTTCTTGTGGGCTTTGTTCGTCCAGGAGTTCATACAGGTTCTCCAGGGCCTGTTGGTCACTCGGTGTGAGGGTTATGTTAGGCTGTGGTTCAGGGTTATTTTTGTATTGGTACTTGAGCAGTGCCCTTCTTGCAAAGAGGTGGATATCTTTTGTTAATTCAAACTTATCGAAATTGGTCTGGGGGCAAAAAATGAGGCCTAGTTCTAATACCTGTCGTTGCTCTGGGGAAAAGATTAGGGAGGCCAGGTTTACTACTTGATTTCCTGGTGTCATTTTGTTTTGTTTTTTTCCTGGCTTCTTGTGTTTATGGGTGGTCTTTTTGGTTGCTGGGTTAGATGTTGGTGTGATGGGTGTTGGTTTATGTCTAAGTCTAAAAAACTCTCCTCGGAAGATGTTTCACTGGTATGGTGGTCGGGTGAGGAGAAGGTTTTCCTTTTTTTCTGGGAGTCTTCCCTGGGCCCCCCTGGGGTCTTGGGTGTAGTCTTTGTGGGGTCTTAGGTCCCGTCTGTATTGTCCCTTCTTTGTTTCGGGGTAAGTGGGGTCCCTTGGTTGATATTGCCTCCTGGAATTCTGGCCCCTACTTTGGGTTGACCCCCACCTGTAGGCTCTGCCCTCCTGGTAAGCTTGAAGGTCTTGTTTTCCCAGACCTCTTTGTTCAATTTTGCTATGTCCCTTGTTATTTGTGTATTCTTTGTGTCAAAATGTGCCCAGTCTTGATGTAAATTTAAATCTGTACACCTTTCCTTGTACTCCCTTTCTATCTCCCTTAGTTGTATATCTTGTTGCTCAATCAAATGTTGTAGCATCCTAGTGGAGCATTGTTGAAGGTTTTCTTCCCACTTAGTTTTAAAAGTAGGGTCAATGTTATGTATTTGAGGAAAAATTCTGATCCTCAGGCCCAATGGTATTATTTTGTTCTCTAGATATTTCTTTAGGAATTCTATGTTCCAGAAGAGTTTAGTTTTTTTTTGTATAGGGTCCGTTCTAGGTTACTAAACTTGTTTTTTACAGTGGTCTGTGTGGGATTTCCTTGTCTAGGGTTGTTTTTGAGAATTCTTGTATCATCTCATTCCAATTGGAGCCGCCCAGCTGTGTAATTTTTAAATCTAAGGATATAATCCAAGGGGATATTGGATAATAAAGTACCGGGTATAGTGTTAGGGGATATGATCTAAAAATGAAGGAT
Source organism: Gastrophryne carolinensis (assembly GCA_027917425.1). Lineage (NCBI taxonomy): Eukaryota > Metazoa > Chordata > Amphibia > Anura > Microhylidae > Gastrophryne > Gastrophryne carolinensis. The sequence continues at coordinate 38,254,290 of CM051238.1, forward strand.
TGGGCTGTAATAATGTGAGAAGATATAGGATGCATTAAAGTACAAAATTTCAACCCCTGAGGGAATAATAATGATGTACTGTGGAATAATTTGTGGCAATATACAATAAAAATACCGGTAATGTATTGGGTATAGAGTGACATGCAATGTGCTAATGCTGAAGTGTTGGGATACGTTGTGAGTCAATCTAAAATAGTAATGCAGAATAATGTAAAAGGATATATAATACGAATGAAGTATTGTGTTATGTGAGATGATTTAGGGTAATAATAAAGTAGAGAGGTATAATCCTGGGGGAGATAAATTGAAGTGGGGTGCTAAAGAAAAATACTGACTAACTGGGCATAATCTGAGGGGATATAGGGTAATAATCTGGGGCAATCAAGATTTTGAATGAACTATAGAGGTATAATTTGAGGGGATATATGATAATAATGAAATATTGTGGTACAGTATGAGGCATTATAAGAGTCTAATGAAGTATAGAGGTTTAATTTGAGGGGATATATGAAATTACAAGAATATTGGGTTATATACAATTCTAATGAAGTATAGAGGTCAAATTTGAGGGGATATATGCTAATAATGGGTTATAATCTGAGGCGGTATAGGATTCCAATTAAGTAAAGCTGCATAATTTGAAAGGGATATATAATAATAATGAAATATTGGGGCATAATTTGAGGCAATATAGGATTCTAATGAATTGAAGAGGTATATTTTGAGGGGGTATATAACAATGAAATATTATGTATTGAAGAGATATATTGGATAATATTAAAGTGGACCAACACCATGGGGGTGCTGGTCTGCTTTAAAGTATCCTTGTATGAAGTGGGGCGCTATAGAAAAATACTGAATTTCTGGGTATAATTTGAGGGGTTTTATAGTCATAATGAAATATTGGGTTAGAATCTGAGGCAATCGAGATTTCTAATGCACTATAGAGGTATAATTTGAGGGGATATATGATAATAATGAAATTGTGGTACAGTTTGAGGCATTATAGGAATCTAATTTAGTAACGAGGTATAATTTGAGGGAATATATTATAATTAACTTTAGGATATAATCTGAGGCAATGAAGGATTATATTGAAGTGCGGTGCGTTATAATGTGAGGGGATATACAATAATATTGAAGTATAGGTTATAGCGTGAGGTGATAAAATATTAATGAAGTATTGCTATAAAGGTACAACTCTGAGGCAATGGACTATTATATTTAAGTAATAGAGAGTTATACGGTGAGGTGATATAGGAAAATAATACACTATAAAGGTATAACCTGCGAGGATATGCGCTAATGATAAACTATCTGGGCATAATGTGACGTAATAACGTGTCAGGGTATAGAAGGCGTCCCGTTAGGCCATTTTATTTATTGAACACACTGTATTGTAGCGGGTGATAGTGGCCGGGTCACTCTTAGCACAGCCGAGCTCCTCAGTTGAAGCTGAGGGCTGTTGCGCGCGGCTGGGCGTGTTGGCGGGAGGCAGCCGCAGCGCCCTGATTGGCCGGGGAGGAGTTTCCCACAATGCCCCTCTCTGCCCCCCCCCCTCCTCCTCCATGGATGCTGCCGCAGCTCCTCCTCCATTAGCAGCGGCTGGTGGGAGCGGAGCGGTGACGGCGCCCGGGACCCTCCGCTCAGCCCCGGCTCAGAGATGAACCCCCCGCCGCTGGACGGAGCTCAGAGCGGCTGCCGGGGAGCCGAGGGAGGTCAGGACAACGGAGGAGAGCCCGCCACAGCCCCGGAGCTCGGGCACACCCGGGACAGGGAGGAGTCTGTGGAAGAGAAGCTCCGCAACCTGACCTTCCGGAAGCAGGTGTCCTACAGGTAAGAGCACCTGTCACCCCGACACATTGCGTGCCCTATATACATATAATATACATACATGTGCATATGGTGGTGATGTGTGATTACAGGTGTGGGGAGAGTGTGACATAGAACGCAGGGGACAGTATGACATACAAGTGAGGCTAAAGTGTCACACAGTGTGAAATACAGTAAAGGTGTGGGGCAGTGTGACATACAACTGAGTGGAAATACAGGTGTCAGGACAGTGTGATAAACAGGTGAGGGGACCATGATAGACAGGTACGAGGACAGTGTGACAGACAGATGTAGGGACAGTGTGACATACAGATGAAGAGACAGTGTGACATATAGGTGAGGGGGCAATGTGACATATAGGTGAAGGGACAGTGTGACATATAGGTGTGGGGGCAGCATGACGTACAGGTGAGGGGGCAGGGCAGTGTGACATACAGATGTAGGGGCAGTGTGACAGACAGATGAAGGGACAGTGTGACATATAGGTGAAGGGACAGTGTGACATATAGGTGAAGGAGCAGTGTGGCAGACAGATGAAGGGACAGTGTGACATATAGGTGAAGGGACAGTGTGACATATAGGTGAAGAGACAGTGTGACATATAGGTGAAGGGACAGTGTGACATATAGGTGAGGGGGCAATGTGACATATAGGTGAAGGGACAGTGTGACATATAGGTGTGGGGGCAGCATGACGTACAGGTGAGGGGGCAGGGCAGTGTGACATACAGATGTAGGGGCAGTGTGACATATAGGTGAAGGGACAGTGTGACATATAGGTGAAGAGACAGTGTGACATATAGGTGAGGGGGCAATGTGACATATAGGTGAAGGGACAGTGTGACATATAGGTGTGGGGGCAGCATGACGTACAGGTGAGGGGGCAGGGCAGTGTGACATACAGATGTAGGGGCAGTATGACAGACAGATGAAGGGACAGTGTGACATATAGGTGAAGGGACAGTGTGACATATAGGTGAGGGGGCAGCATGACGTACAGGTGAGGGGGCAGCATGACGTACAGGTGAGGGGGCAGCATGACATACAGGTGAGGCTAAAGTGTGACACAGTGTGAAATACAGTAAGGGTGTGGGGCAGTGTGACATACAACTGAGTGGAAATACAGGTGTGAGGACAGTGTAATAAACAGGTGAGGGGACCATGATAGACAGATGAAGGGACAGTGTGACATACAGATGAAGGGACAGTGTGACATATAGATGAAGGGACAGTGTGACATATAGATGAAGGGACAGTGTGACATACAGGTGAGGGGCAGTGTGACATACAGGTGAGGGGGCAGTGTGACATTCATGTGAGAGGGCAGTGTGACATAGGTGTGGTGGCAGCATGATGTACAGGTGAGCGGGTGGTGTGAAATAAATGTGACGGGGCAGTGTGATATACAGGTGTGATGACAATGTGACATTCAGGTGTGGGGGAAGCATTATATACAGGTGAGGTGGCAGTGTGACATACATGTGAGGGGCCAGTGTGACATACAGAAAAGTTGTGGGGCAGTGTAACAGGTGAATTACAAGCATGAGAACAGTGTGATAGACAGGTGAGGGGAATACAATAGGCAGGTACAAAGACAGTGTGACAGACAGGTGAGGGGGCAGTGTGACACACATGTGTGGGGAGAGTGTGACATGCAAGTGTGGGGACACTGTGACATAGAATTGAGGGGGCAGTGTGACATACAGTAAAGGTGTGGGGCAGTCTGACATAGTGGAAATACAGGCGTGGGGACAGTGTGATAGATGAGGGGAATATGATAGACAGGTACAAGGACAGTATGACAGACAGGTGTGGGGGCAGTGTGACATGCAGGTGTGGTGTCAGTATGACTTGCAGGTGTGGTGTCAGTCTGACATACAGGTGTGGGGTCAGTATGACTTGCAGGTGTGGAGGCAGTGTGACATGCAGGTGTGCGGACAGTGCGACATGCAGGTGTGGGGTCAGTATGACTTGCAGGTGTGGTGTCAGTCTGACATACAGGTGTGGGGTCAGTATGACTTGCAGGTGTGCGGACAGTGCGACATGCAGGTGTGGGGTCAGTGTGACATGCAGGTGTGGGGTCAGTATGACTTGCAGGTGTGGGGGCAGTGTGACATGCAGGTGTGCGGACAGTGCGACATGCAGGTGTGGGGTCAGTATGACTTGCAGGTGTGGGGGCAGTATGACTTGCAGGTGTGGGGGCAATGTAACATGTAACAATATGACTAGGTGAGAGTACACTGTGACATGTATCATACAGGGGAGGCTACATTGTGACATATGGATGAGGTTACGGTGTGACATGTGACATACATGTGATATGTACATGGCACACAGGTGAGTGTACAATATGACATACAGGTGTGGGGGCAGTATGACTTGCAGGTGTGGGGGCAGTGTGACATGCAGGTGTGGGGGCAGTGTGACATGCAGGTGTGGGGGCAATGTAACATGTAACAATATGACTAGGTGAGAGTACACTGTGACATGTATCATACAGGGGAGGCTACATTGTGACATATGGATGAGGTTACGGTGTGACATGTGACATACATGTGATATGTACATGGCACACAGGTGAGTGTACAATATGACATACAGGTGTGGGGACAGTGTGGGGGAACACTGTTATGTGTGACATGCAGGTGAGGGTACATTGTGACATGTGACAGCTATATGAGGGTACAGTGTGACATATGACATAGAGGTGGCAGTACAATATAGCATGTGGCATCTAGGTACCTAGTGACATGTGACATACATGTGGCGGTACAGTGTGACATACAGGTGAGGGTATAATATGATATATAGATGGGAGGACATATTTCACACAGAGGACATATTGCTTCTAGCTAGATAGAGGCCATAGTGACATATGACATACAGGCGAAGGTGACATGTGACATCTACATGAGGCGTGAAGTGTAACATACATGGGAGGATGGATGAGGGTATGGTGTGACATGTGATAGGTAGATGACGCACAGGTGTGTATATACAATATGACATACAGGTGTGGGGGCAGTGTGACATACAAAGATACAGTATGAAGTGTGACACAGTATGTATGGGAGCAGCTCTGTGACATGTGATGTTGGGGGGGGTGATGTGACATACATGGAAGGAGATCTGTTACATTTTCCTTCCATTCCTCCCCACACCTGCCTCCTCATCAGCTATCAGGACCATGAGGGGGAGCGAGGACAGTGTGGTAGAGTGGTTTAGTTAGTAGTCTGATGTAAAGGTGTGGGGTGTAGCATGTACAGAGCGTGTGGGGGAAGGTGAGTGACAGAGACTCCGCTATTGTAACATTGCATTTACAATGCTTATGAAGATGACAAATGAGGGCGACTTCTCCTGCTGCTGCCGCCTCCATCCACGATTTAGACCCCCGTTGCTTGAAAATGATTGGTGGCTGGGAGATAGAAACTTGCTATTTGGCGATGGACTGATCTTGCGGTAGCGGCGCAGCTCGCTGGCAGAGGCGGGCGCTAATGGTTTTATTATTGATTTTGATTGTGTTTCATTTATTTATGGGACAAGAATACATTTACTATCGATTTGTGTACGTGTGCTGCGCTGTGTACTTATATAGCCAAATATAGAATAACATGGCCGGAAGTATGTGGACACAGGAAATTAAACAAATTCAATGGAGCCATTATAGCCTCCGCTCTGATGGGAAGGCTCTCCACTAGATTTTGGAACATGGCTGAAAGGGGGTTTGCTCCTATCAAACATCAGCAGAGGTCAGACACTGATCTGTAGATATCAGATGGATGCTGATTTTAGGCTTGTGCTCAGCTACTCAGCTATAGAAACCCGGTACCTTACCTTAAAATGTACCTTTTTCTAATTCCTACTGGGTCAGTTTTAAAAACAAGGTGGCGGCTCATGCATTTGCAGGCCACCTGCAAACGGGAAGTTCTGCTGGGCTTCCTGTTACTGTACATCGTCAGTTATGTCAGTTGGGAGTGGAAGCTCCAAAATGGCCGCTACCTCTCTTTTCCAGCTGTGCCAGGCTGTTGGTCCAAGTAAATGACCTAAAATATTGATATAAGTGTTGCAACAGAGGGACAATTATTTTCCAGGAAACACTCATGTTCCCTGGGTGGTCGGGTGGTGGCAGCTATGAGGTTGAGCTGATGTTGTGTCTAGATATTTCTCATTTCACATGAACAGTATCTGGACAAACAGGGCAGAAACTTGAAGACCGATGGCACAAGCCCTCATTTTACAAGGCTGAAATAAACTTACCTCTGCTTCTCCCAGCCACTGGCCACCCTGATCAGTAAACAAAGGCCTTTGGAGCATGATATTGGGCTCCATATACTTACCCTTACCTTGCTCCCAGCCTTCTGGTTGCCTGAAAGTCATATAGGCTGGTTGAGGTGATATGGGAGCAGGGTATTGAGTCTAATTTTGGGAAATAACGGGTGATTGAGCAGATGGCATCCTAATTGGAAATTGGGATGTACTGTGCATTCAGTGTTGCTAAGGGATCTTTGTGGGATGTAGGTCCACTTTGATGGGTGCAAAATAGATGTATTTTCTTCTATTATTTACAGTTTTCATATAATTAAGAATACATACTTTTTGGTATATATATTTAACTTTATATTCTGTTATCCATATATCGACCATTTAGAAGGAGTGTCTATATATATACATATACACACACACACACTCCTTTTAATTGGTATTTTATGCATGTGTTTATAACACTTAAAGTTATGTATACATTTAAATATATGTATATCCTGTATGTAACCTTTATATATATATATATATATATATATATATATATATATATATATATATATATATATATATTTATATATATAAGGTTTGGCTGGAGTCAGGGGCATAACTATAGGGGGTGCTCACTTCGCATCATTTAAAGCAAGGAAGCACCATTCAGGTCTGCTGTTTCAGTCTTTTGTTGTCTATTTGCATCCAATGGAGTTAAAAGACAGAAAAAAACATTTACTGTATGAGCCTTGAAAAAGCCCCATTTTAATGTATGCGTCAGGGCCTTGTCACATTTAGTTACACCACTGGCTGGAGTCTTGCTTTAAATTGTGACCCACTGCATGGCCGGGTTAAAGGTCAGCATTTTATTTCAACGTAGTATTGTGGTAATTTCTCCTTCTGGGTTCTCTTGTTGTTGCTGTCCCTGTCTTGGTTTGCTGGGGGGGGGCAATGCACCATAGTGATCATAATGAGCTGCAGTAACGCTCTGTTTCTCGACTTTTTGTTTCCGGCAGATACTAAGCTGGTCCTCGTTGTGGGTTACACAAGCACCCGTCTTGAGGATGGCTGATATTGTTTTTGGGTACTGAGAGATTGTCATATTTAAATGATGCTTTGGCTGTTCTTCAGCTAGGCTCAGACTTCCCTTTGTGGGCAAAGTTTTGCCTTTGTTTTTATGGAAATGTAAAGATTCCAGGCTCAGCCGCTAGTGTACCCCCGGAGCATCCTACCCCGGATGCCCTGCTGTGTGAACCCCCCGGGGCGCCAGTGATCTTACCTGATCCCAGTGGGTCCTGCGACGTAATCTACACCGGTGCCGCATCCCTAGCTTCTGTGCAGCCACATTGAGTGGTGGGCCCAAATATGGGTTTCTATCAGCTTTAATGCAATTTTGTTCGTTTTTTTGCTATCTATAATTATCACCTGTACTGTGACCTGTGTGGTGACCCGTATCTTTACAGCCTTAGCCATGATTGATTCTGAGGTTCAGGCAGCCTGTTTGTAACTTTCTTATAATGTAATCTTTCAGCAGCTCTTCCCCAGAACAGCATGGCTACGCCAGAATTCTCTGCTTCTACACACACTTACTGACATGGACTATGACTAAGAAGGAGGAAAGTAGAATGGAGAGTTGAGGTGAAGGGCATGCTGGGGTTTGTTTGCTTTGCATTTTACAAATGTCTACTATAGATCAGATGCCCAACTGTGCATTAAAGGCTTGTAAACAGAGTAAGAACATAGAAATGGGAGTGGAGAAGGGGTGGCGTGGCTACTTTAACGTTAAGGTAGACATGAGTGACCAACAATGGCTCTCTATATTAAAGAAAATGGTCTGTACTTTCACTTGGTTGCTTGGTTGGCAGGCATTCAGCCTACCTTAGCTATCCCAGTTATATGGTCTGGATGACTTTCTAGGGTTAATTATGGCAGAGACTAGTCGACAATTTGAAAATCAGAAATGACTACATGAGAACAGTGGTCCTAAATGCTAATGCGAGATCTGTGTGGCTAATGGAGAGGAGAACTTATGAGTGATAAAAGTTCTGCATGTATTATGAGGAGTCATGTCCTGAATACCAAAGATAAGATCTGGATGTCTAATGGATCTCTATTGGATTACAAAAGAAGCTTATTTTGCCTTATGGAGCTTATGTCTATTGTTCATGTTTGGAACGATGGCTCATATGGGTGGTAGAAGAAAAGATTTTGACTTTCTACCAACAACTTTTACATATGATGGTATGGTCCTAAAATATAAATAAGGGGTATGTGTGGCTAATGGGAATGGGAATTCCTAGGCTGTTAAAGAAAGGTCTAGATGGAATCTGAGAAATCAGGTCCTGAATGCTAGAGATGGGATCTGGATGGCTAATGACTGATTAAACAGAGGAGCATGCAACCCATGTTGACTCATGTTTCTTACATCTGTTGATGATGAAGATGATAATGATGATTAGAGCGGTCAGATTGAGACCAGTTGCTTTTGAAATTTTTTTCAACAGATATGAAATATGAAGCTGGATTACTAATTAGTACTGCCACTCGCTTCTGTTTTCTGTCTTGTTTATTTGAACAGAGGAGCAGCTAGTCCATTTTAATAACTCATGTTTTTTTTAATACTTTAGTAATTCTTTTTAATATCTGTTGATGATAACTGAATTGATGGCTCAGATGGGTGGAGGAAGACCTTTTGATTAGTAGTGAAACATTGGCTAGAGCAGGGCAGTGGTACTCAAGAGTCTATTGAGTGGTATTGCAGACTAACCTATACCTATCTATCGCAGACTAACCTGTACCCCAAACTGATATGCTGGCCTTTATACCTTACCCAAGTCTGTTTTGCTTATTAAGCACAAAATGGCGTTCAATTCCATCGATTACAGTGGCTTTTGACTTTGTATTGAAAACTATTAAATATTTTTGGGAAATTCTTTATTTATAGAAGCTTTTATAACTTTCTTTAAAGTAACATAGTATAAAGCCAGTACAGCAAAACAGGGCACCCTTACATCTACAGTATAATGAAAGCGAGAACAAGGCTAACATTTTTCAAGATTAGAGCATGCATTTCTATAGAAGTAGAGATGGTTCTTAGCTGATCGATTTGGACCTGTTGGACACCTCACCATTTTCTACAGGTGCAACCAAAGAGGGAAATAAAATAAAGATGTTTAGAAGGGGGAGTTGAGATGAGATTAGATTGAGCTGGGTAAGGATGGAGGGGAGAGGGAGGGAGGGGGGTTAAGCCATATCCTATGAGAGCTTTGTACTCCTATGTTTCAGTAAATTCCAACCAGTGGAACCAGGTCGTCCAGAAAACCCCATGTCTATCATGGAGTGTGAGCGTTAGATCCTCGAATCTGATGAGGTTATTTGATAGCGATTTCTTGTACTTACTTGTTGAGGTCTCTGACAGGTGGAGGGGGGGGGGGGGGGCTCGGTACCACTGAATCTATCAGGATTTTGGTGGTCTGGCTGACCATGTTCCAGAAGTGATGAATTTAAGTGCACAACCAAAAAATGTGGACCAGGTCCCCCTTCTCCACTCCACAACGCCAGGGAGCCAATACACTAGGTGAAAAGTTTGGCTAGTAGTCCATGTTGACTCATGTTACTTATGTTATATATGCTGATGATCCCTGAATGGATGGCTCAGATGGGTGGTGAAAGACAGTCTGATTAATGGTGAAACATTGTTGAGAACACCAAGCAAATCCACTTGCATCTGACCTTTCCTCGTCTCTTCCATCCTGGGGCATCACCATCAGCAACGGGGGTTAACCTCAGACCTAGGTGGGAACTGCATGTTAAAGAAAATGAAACTCCTATATAGGGCAGGCTGTGGCTGAACACCCCCAGTTATTTTCTTGCAGTTGCACGAGACTGTGAAGATGTTCAAGATTTTTTTTTCGGTTTCTTTCCAGTGCTATCAGGCAGCGGGGCTTGACTCTCCCAGCTTCTCACCGTCTGCAGCTTTCCTGGAGACCCCCAACAAGATGCCTGAAGTAGGTCCCTAAGCCTATAACGTGGGACTGTGCAGAGTGAGGGGTGTGCGCACAGGTCAGGTAAGCACGCTGGGGCTCGACCTTCTGTTTGAATCCCAAGGGTTGGGATCCTGCTCCAGCAAGCTACCTAATTTCAGGGCCTGTCATGGTGGCCCTGGGTTGGGATCCTGCTCCAGCAAGCTACCTAATTTCAGGGCCTGTCATGGTGTCCCTGCTGGGTTCCCCTTTCTCCGGCATTCCCCTCCTTGGGGAGCACTCCGTCGGGCCCTGCCCCGGGTGTGTCTGTTGCGGGAGACCGGCTCAATTGCAGGCTCCTGGGTGTTTTTTTACACTCCCTGGAAGGCTGGAACTGCACATTCTGAGCTTGTCTGCCAGCGTGGGTGGAGGTGCCGCGGTGGGAGGGCGTGGCTTCGACCATTCAAGCCTGACCAGTGGAGGATGGGTGAGGGGTCGGGGACTACTGCACTTGCTGGGTTTGCGGCTCCGCCTCCTTCTACCCTGAGAGGATCACGAGGCATCGCCATCTTGGACCGATGCCCCGACCCTGCTGCAGCGGTTCCCCACTATGCGCTGTGGCCTGCACAGCTTCTTTCTCCAGATCTGCTGGGATTGTTCCCTGCGCGGCTGCCAGCCCACAGTTTTCTCCTCCCTTGTCAGGTAGGGCTCCCTTCGGTGGCAACTCTCCTTTTAATCTCTTCCTCTTCCTCGCTGATTCTGATGCTGGTTTTCTCTGTCTGTTCCAGGTTGGGGGTCCGAAAGCTGCTGCATCCACCAGCGTTAGGTTTATCTCAGCTGTCTGGACTTTTTTGTATCTTTGCTTAGTGCGGGACAGGTCAGCCATTACCAACGGGGGGGGGGGGGGGGGGGGGGAACCAACATGCTTAGCTGTCTGGCTAGCAATCAGAGCAGCCATTGATACCATGTCGAAGCAATCAAGGGTTCTTAGCTTAACAGATGGTGGTGCCGTGTGTCCAATGTGCCAGGTGTGACTGGCCTCAAACGAGGGGTCCCTGAGCGATGGGTGCTCTACTGTCCTCCGGCAGCATATTCAGTTGGCAGAATCTGCCCTCTGCTGGATCGCCAGATGCACCCCATGTCTTCCTGCCCGGGATCTCTGAGGACACCAGCTTGCTAGACACCAGCTTGCTAGACATATGTTCTCCATGGTGTGGTCGGCTATGTGGCCGACATGCGCGGGCAAGGCCTGGATGAAACGGCAGAGGAGGTGTTTGAGGCATGTACTTCGCAATCCTCTGCGCTCCAACTGAACTCCTTCACAGTGGAGATTTTCAAGTACATTGTGCCAGCAATGGATCACATGGTTTGTTTTTGGTCCCGGAAGGGCCACGGAGGGGCCTGGCGGCTGCCAGGTCTGCTCTCAGCAGATGTATCAGGCAGGCGGGCATACAAGCCTACGCCTGCAAGGGTAAGGAGGCACCCTTCCAGGTCACTGGTTACAGAGTTAACGTCTAGGCATCGTGCGATGCCGTCCTGGGAGGTAAGGTGTCGCATACGGTGGAGAGCCCCTTGCCAGGGGTCTACTCTTGAGGTTCAGTTCCACCATTCCTGGTTATGCTGATGCAGTTGGCTGGTTGCGGTTTTGACACAGTCCCACCCTAAGCGAGGTTACTGCTTTGGGACGTCCCATGCGTTGCTGATGGTGGTGCCACGGAATGGAAGAAACGAGTAAAAGGAAATTTGTATACTCACCAGTAAATGTATTTTCTCTTCATCTTTCATTCCAAGGCACCTGGGTTGCTGTTGATGCCTTCTACAGGATTTCAGTTTTTTCTTGCTATCTTGCTATGTTATGCAGGTTAGCGTTTCTCCCCTCCCGGGGCTGTGGCTAGGCTGCTTTTTAATTAACTGGGGGCGTCTAGCTACAGCCTACCCGACATAGGCCGGGAGGAGTTTCATTTTTTCTATCTTGCAGTTCGCCTATGGCTGAGGGTAATCCATGCGTTGATGATGGTGGTGACCCAAAATGGAAGATTATGAGAAAATAAAGTTACCAGTGAGTGCACAAATGTCCTTTTGTCCAGTATTCTCACGTACCACCAGGGGCGTATTTATTGCGGCTGCAGGGGGTACAACTGCATCGGAGCCAGGAAGGTCAGAGGTGGCCCACCATTGTTCCTCCACTTCATTTATCAGATTTATGCTCACGTGAAATCATATAATGGAAAAAGAAGCACCATTTGTTTTGCCTCTGCCTGTTTCAGTCCTAAGGTGATCCTATACCAAAAAAGGAAAATAATGTTATCACCTTCTATTCCCAGCCTTGTGCCCCACAACAGGCTGTAATTCTTTTTTTAACTAAAGCCTTTGCCCAATATTCGTAAAAACATGAAGCAGATGCAGTCTCCTGTTGAAATAGTCGGCCATATCGCTCCCTTGTGCTTTCCAGCCATGATACATTCAGTTAAATACAGCTCAGAATTGGGGGTTAGCATTATAAGTTATAATAACTGCAATAAATCTGAAAGCACTATAAGTTCAACTGCCATTATGTGGCAGTTTACCTTGGAATAAAATGAATAAGCATATGGCTGCCATTCGACATCATAATGCTTCCTGTTAGTGTTTTTATAAATATTTCGCAAAGGTTTTATTAAAAAAAGAAACACAGTCTGTTATGGGGCACTGGGCTGGGGTTAGAAGGTGACAACATAAACTTCCTGAGCATGGGTACACTTTAAGTTGTATCGAATTGAGTTAAAAATAAAAGGAATAGGGGCGATGTATGAGCCATATCAGACCTCATTTAATGTTTGCTCCAGGGCCCCATCACATTTAGTTACACTACTGAGTACCACCCAATGGGTGTAGGTCAGATAAAAAGTAGGTACTATATTGTACTTACCCAATAGTTTGAGTCCTCAATGCGACATCCCAGCAGCTTCATGACTTGGTCACCTGGTACTTTCTACAGCCAGCGGCCAGCCCTGGAATCTTTTAGATTCCAGGCTGGCTGCTGCTGGGTTTTGTTCCACTTTAAAGTAGGCCTACACCCTTCCTGGGAACACTGTGCTTACTGTCATACTTACTGTACATTGGACCTATATTCTTCCTGGGAAAAAGATCCTTCTTCCTGCCATTCTCCAATATAGAGCCCTGTTGGCTGTGAGTAGCACGAGAGGAAAGCTCAGGTATCACCAATGGCATTAGTACCAGTGGTTGGGCAACAGTGCTATGGATGAATTTTGAGGGGCCTGGTTGTTTAATGTTAAAGGTGGGATCTGTATAGCTAATGGTATAATAGAGGAACACTTGCTCCTCTATTAGACCATTAACTATACAGACCCTACCTTTACTATTAAAGACGTCCATGTTTCTTATATCTGTTGATGATGATTATGGTTGGATGGCTCACATGGATGGAGGAGGGCATTCTGTAGAGCAGTGCAAAAATGTTGCCAACATAGCTTGAGTCCTGTTGCTTTGGAATTTCCACCAGCAGATATTAAATATTAGGCTGGATTACTGTAATCAGTAATTAACTGCCACTCATGTTTGTTGTCTGCCTCGTCTATTAATCATGAGCTCATCGAGCACTTAGTGCTAATTGGCGGGGCTGAATTTTTGCACGTTTTTAGCGGAATCGCATTGTTTTTGCCATTACCGCGCCTAAAAAGCTCCGTTACCCTCCCAGCTCTTCTGATATTGAGGATAATTAGATGCCAGCACTCTTAGCGCTGTGATGTCATTAGTCTAATGTATTTGTGTTGTTGGAGGCACTTCAATGGATAAGATTGGTTTACGGAAAATCAGGATGTTTTGTGTTGCAGCTGAGAAATCCTCCCCCCCCAATGGGAATACTGGTCGGGGGAGATAAGATATACTTTGCAGCACATTGAGACTGAATCGAATTATATCGCCTGTATTTGGTCTGCTGTTCGGGTTGTAAACAGCCGCCTGGTAATAATTAGACTGATGTTCCCATCATAGAGGAATACTTGTGATAGATCCACTGGCAGGCTTCTGCTTGGTCCAAAAACATTCAAAAGCTCATCTATAGCTAAGGTTTCGGGCATATGCAAGGGCCCCCTCATCAGGGGAAAAAATAGTCAAAAACATATTTTTTTCTGTCCAGCTTAAAAAAAACACAGATCAGTGACTTTGTGTGAACCACTGTTGGCCCCTGAACATGTCCCAGGTGGCCCTCCTTATCCCAGTCTTTGGTCAGACATTAATAAAACATCTCTTGCAAAAGATGTGTTAATGAAAAGGTAGTAGGGTAAGTTTCTTTAGTATTATATCGAGGCATGGGTTGGTGGGATTTGGTAGGACTTGAATAAGTTGCATTTAGTAGGACATGAGTAGAGTGGGTTGGATCTAGTTGGACATGATTAGATTAGAGTTTAGTAGGACATGATAGGGAAGGGTTTGACAGAACCTGATGTAAAATCTAGAAGGATATGATTCAATAGGATCTAGAACAGGGGGTCCCAAGGTGTTTTAACTAATTTCCATTTTTTAATTATCTCATGTACCACCTAGGTGGTTTGTGTGGGTTATCAGTCACATAAAACTGGTAAAAACACACAAACAGCTATTTAAAGTACACAAAAATGCACATAAATAGTTTTCATAACCTTTTGGGGGCAGGCTTGTACCTATTGTGCAAATACGTCATCATTATATATAGGACATGATTAGGTTGGGTTTGGTAGGGCATGACTAGGTAGGGTTTGGTAGTCCACGATTAGGTGGGGTTTGGTAGGACATGACTAGGTAGGGTTCAGTAGTCCACGATTAGGTGGGGTTTGGTAGGGCATGACTAGGTAGGGTTCAGTAGTCCACGATTAGGTGGGGTTTGGTAGGGCATGATTAGGTAGGGGTTGGTAAAACATGATTAGATGCGTTCTGGTAGAACATAAGTGGGGTTTGGTTGGACATGACTAGCTAGGTAGGAAATGATTAGGGAGAGTTTGGTAGTAGATGATTAGGGAGGGTTTGGTAGGACATGATTAGGGAGGGTTTGGTAGGACATGATTAGGGAGGGTTTGGTAGGACATGATTAAGGAGGGTTTGGTGGGACATGACTAGGTAGGGTTTGGTAGAACATGATGAGGTAGAGTTTGTTAGGACATGATTATGTAGGGTTTAGCAGGACATTATTAGTTAGGATTAAGAAGACACAAAAAGTTTTGGATCTAAATAAGTCTTGGTTAGGCTGTTTTGTAGGACATGGTTATGGATTTGGTTGGACATGCTTATGAAGTTTTTTTTGTAGAACAATATTAAGATTTTGTAGGGCATGATTAGTCAGGATGTGGTAGGACATGCGTGGGTAGGATCTAGTAGGACGCGCTTAGGTTCGGTTTAGCAGGACATGAATGGAGCGGATTAAGTAGGGCGTGATAAGTTGGGATTTAGTAGCGCTAGATTAGGCAGCATTAATATTGTTTTTATTCTGCAGGATCTACTGTATATTAAAGCGACTGTAAACCCAACGGCAATAATAAGGCAGCAAGCAGCTCACCTGATGCCTGTCCCATGTTCCTCCTTCTATTTCCTCCCTTATAACCTAATAGATTGTAAGCTCTTCCTACTTCTGTATCCTCCCTAACACCCTAATTAATTATAAACATTTCCTATTTCTGCATCTTCTCCGATATCCTAATAGATTGTAAGTTCTTCATCCTTCTGTGTCTTCCCTAATACCCTAATTAATTACAAACTCTTCCTCTTTCTGTATGGTCCCACATATACTAAAAGATTGTAAGTTCTTCATCCTTTTGTCTCCTTACTTATACCCTCATAGATTGTTAGCTTCTCCTGTCCTAGTATCCTCCCTTATAGCCTAATATATTGTAAGCATGTTTACCTACTGTACTCTCCTGTAAATCCCCGTAGATTACAAGCTTTTTCTCCTCCTGTATTCTCTCTTATACCCTAATAGACAATAAGCACTCCTTACTCCTGTATCCTCCCTTATACCCTAATACATTGTAAGCTCTTCCTCTTCTATATACTCCCTTATACCCTAATAGATTGTAAGCTCTTCCTCCTCCTGGATCCTGCTTTATAACCTAATAGATTATGAGCTTTTCCTCTTCTGTATACCCCCTTATACCCTAATAGATTATAAGATCTTCCTCCTCTTGTATCCTCCCTTATACCCTAATAGATTGTAAGCTCTTCTCCTCCTGTATCCTGCCTTATACCCTAATAGATTATAAGCTTTTTCTGCTTCTGTATCCTGCCTTATACCCTAATAGATTATAAGATCTTCCTCCTCCTGTATCCTCCCTTATTCCCATGACAATGTTGCATAATTTGTCCCCCAGGTAGTGTGTTACACAGAGCTCCCCCCCACCAACTATAGATATTCCCTTTTATATGCTTAGCATTTAACCCTTTACGTTTAGGCTAGAAATCACCCGCTTCTCCCGGAACATTTAATTGCTATGTTCAATCTCACGCACTGAGGTTCTCGTCAAGAGAAGGAAAGCAGCTGTGCGCTGGATGAGTAAAAATAACACACACTTTGTTATTATAAAAGTGCGATGTCGCCCGTTCCACGCGCGCATGCCACACGCCGCAGCCTTGACGCGCACACCCTGCTATTACTTCTGCTGCACACATGTAATTCATGTAGAAGTCTCCGCCATGGTCAGAAGGCTAGGACGGCCCTATGCACATTGCCCTCTTCCCCGGAGAGGCACATAGCCAAGTCCCCCCCCCCCCCCCCCCCGCTGCCAGCGTGCCGAGAATCTCAATCTGCGGGAATACGTGGGACGCCGCTATATTCCATAAAAGGAGATGCTGCTATAAATAGCGCACCGGCTTTCTATATTTAGCCGCGGTTATCTTATAGAAACATCTGATCAGCTTAGACCTCCTTCTCCCCGTCTGTTCTCACGTTTCTAGACGCTTCCACAATCTGATTGGTCGATTTTTGATTATTTGTGAATGTAGGCAGTGCCTAGAAATAGGTTTAATGTGAGCCTACCTTGAATTTAGGATAATCTGATGAGCTGTCAGGTCCCCGTCGCACCTTCCCGCATGTGCTGTGTTGGAGCGGGAATACTCCAGTGTAACAACAGTGGGAAAAATAATTGTAGCCGTTAAAATAAAAATGGGCTCCTTCTCATCTCTGTGCTGCGTCGTGCTGCATTTTGGAAAAAGACGCTCAGGGCTGCACCTGAAATGAGACGAGTTGAGGCAGCTGCCTCAGGTGACAGAGGAGGGAGGAGCAGCAGCCGACTAAAGGAAATGGGTAGCGGTTTGACATTAAACAAATACAGTAGGCCCACTATGGCATTCCCAAACACTACAGTGCCATGTCTTACTAAAACCTATTAGCAGGATACACTGTCTGCCACAGTGTGTGATGTGGTTTCTGGAGACCTGCACTGGATCGCTGAAGTATAGCCAACTGTATGGCTCAATGTAGTGAGTGTTCTGCTTTAAGTGGAATAAAATCCAGCTGGTCCGGCACTGGAATCTTAAAGATCTAAAAGAAAACAAGGATGGCCGCATACCCGCTCCTTTGGGCTGTGCGTGCGCTCCTGCGCCCAGCCATTCAGATAGGCTGGGGATGGGATTGTGCACTGCAGGGGGATGTGACCGCTCTCAGTCCCATTGCCGGGTTCTGTGTGTTAACAGAGCTTGTTTGCCGAGCAATTAATATGTGCGGCTAACGCCGTTGGACTTGGAAGAGGTGAGTGTGAAAGGGCATTCTGGGGGGTTTCACACAACGGGGCGTCCCAACTCAGGATGCCCCAGGTACTCAGAACAAACCCCGGGAAAGTCAATATCCTGGCTTTCATTCACTGTCTAAGCTAAAATTAGTCGGCGGGAGGGGATCCCTAGGCAAGCCACTGCCGGGGTTATCAATAGCCATCCTAGTGATGGGGAGCAAGCAGAGCCTGGCATGGAAGGAAGGTGGCCTGCATTCCTAACACTTGAAACCCTGTCACCCCTGAATTTTATTCCTCCCACGAGAAGGCAACTACAAGCTTGGTGAGATTTTTGGGGTATATAAGTGACCCCTCCTCTATCCAGCATGTGTATATGGATTTTTACTTATAGACAGTTTCTCACTACAGCTCGTTTAAATATCTGTAGGAATAAATCAAGGCAACTGGCTGTTTTATTTTCTTGAAAACATTTTACCAGTCACCCGCTTTCTTCCTCAATTCAGAGCAGAACCCCATTAAGAAAACAAAACAGCAAAGTCCAGTTGCCTTTGTGAGGAAACGTGAATCACGTGAGCATGAGGAGGGCACATCCTATAGGATCATGCAACACGCTTTCCTAACCCTGGTCCGTTTCACCTACCCAGTGGCCTAAAAGATCCAGCCAGACCACAGACACACACTGATTCTTGGTTAAAGCGGAACTTCAGTCATCTAATGACCCCTCCGCCCTGCCATCCTGGTGCTGAGGCAGGACAGGGGGGGGGGTTACAAAAGAAACATACCTTAGTCAGGCACCTGCACCACTCCTCCGGAACTCCGGATCCTGGGCTCCACCATCCTGCCTGAGAGAGACGGAGCCGAATCCCCCGGCTCCATGCTTGCTTCCGCCTGCCGATTCAAGTGAATGAGTGGCGGGAGCGCGCGTGGGCCCAGGGGATGTGGTTTTGTCTCTTTTCCTGCCGCCGTTGCTGGGGATCTGGAGGACGGTGCGGGTGCTTGCCTAAGGTATGGTCTTTTTACATTTATAACCTCCTCGCGCCCTGCCTCATCGCCAGGGTAGGGTGGTAGGGCGGGGGTCATTAGATGACTGAAGTTCCTCTTTAAGGCAAACAGACAGCAGATTAAATATATATTTTAATGTGATTGGCGCACTAGACATTTATTACAAGCATATGACTATTGTGGAAATATTACATATGCAGATCTGAGAGCAGAATACAGGTTGCAGGTACGTGATTAAAAAACAGATATCATAAAAAGTCAGGTTACCTTGATGCGTTCAGATAGAGAGAGGCTGGAAGGACAGCCTCCAGGGGCATAAAGCAGCCTACTGTACCCTGGAACCACTCCTTACACATAACCACAAGGAAGATGGAACAGCTTCCCCTAGACTGGGGTCTGGTATTTAAGGAAGAAGAGAGTGCTCTCTGAATGGGGTGGTTTAGGACTCGAGACTCGATGGGTCCATCTCAGGCCAAAAGTGTAAATTGAGACTTGCCCGCATAGTGAGAGCAGCCTTGGATATTGTCACCTATGCTAGATGGCTACTGACAAAGAAACCTTTGGTTAGCAGGAGTCTTAGGATGACAAGGGGCACCCTCAGTCCTGACAGCCTTGATTTATTCCTACAGCCATAACATGACTTAGAGGCCGATTCATTTATAGCGCCAGGTAGCGACAGATGAGCGCCAGTAGCGTGATTTTCACAGCGCCCGCTAGTATTCGCTGTGCTTGGCCGTTGTTCGCTTGTTGACAGCGACTCAGTCGGTGTGCGGTAATGTTGAATACGGGGTTAGGAGTCGCTGTTTCACAGGTTCCGCGCTGTATGGGTGCGCCTAACAGCGAATGGCCAGAGCGAACGGCTCCCAGCATATTCATTAACAAATCACGCTCAAAAAATTCTCGCGCTGTGAAATGCTTGTTTAAACCCCAGAGCGCTGGCGGCGATGGCTTAAAAGTAGTTTTTAACCCCCAAACAACCATATTTTTTGATTAAAAAATTAAACAAGTTTTTATAAACATTTTGTAATATGAATACATTAATATCAGACCTGTAATATCAATTCTGCACAATTTTTTTTTTTTTTATTTTAAACCATAAAAAAAATATCTAACATTGCCGTAGTGGTCACAGAATTTTTGACAGTTAAAAAAAAAAAATTATGAATATTTAAAGATTGCTCCATTGAAATGCATTGGAGAGCACCAGGGAGCGACAGGTCATACCTGGCGCTGTGATGGGATTAGTAGCGGCGCTGTTCGTTGCAGTCGGCTACATGATGAATCCCGCGCTAGCTGACGCTCTCGCCGGCGCTAGCCTCATTTAGCGTGATAAATGCGTCATTGTGACCGCCGCCGGGCGTACTTGAGTCGGTAGCCGCCGTTAGCTGGCGGTACCTGGCGCTCGTCAGACACTACCTGGCGCTAGCCCTTGATAAATAAGGCCCTTAGATTAATCTTTACAGATTATTTAAAGCGAACGATTCTTCAGGGCAAAACTTATGCTGCTCATGTCTATAGGGGGGCATCCCAAATGGTGATCCCCTCCCCCAATCATAGCCCTCTGGAACCCCCCCCCCCAAACTCCTCTTTTAAGGTTCTGGACCCGGCAAGGTCATAGCAATCGGCCACCAGCAGTCACGTGGGTCGAAGACCAGCCATTGGTTCATTCAGTCCTGGAAAATCTGAGTTTTGGGGGTTGCGGGGGACTGTGCACAATTGGTGATGCCCCCCAGACACAAGCAGCGTTCTACACCACCTGTCGGGGGGTGGAACAGCTTTAAATGTCAGAATTTGTGTTCCTCAGTGGATTCCTTCCGGTATCTGATGAACAGCGGGGATTGCGTAACGAATGATAGAATGGTCTGCAAGACGATGCCGCTTGTGGTATTAGGTTGGAGCTATGGAATCAGTGGTGTGTGGCAGTTAGTCAGTTAGTCTTTATGCCGATCACATCCTCGGCAAAGCGCTATACAAACCTCAATACCCGGGAGAATGCTCTAATTACCCATCTATGTGTATGTGCGCGTGTGATTCTCCTCACCCCGGAGAACGCTGTCAGTGTCTTACCTTGCCAAAACATTCAGGCCTAGCGGGGATTCATTTATCAGCCGCACACCCTGAGAGGAGCTTTAATTGTTTCTTAAATACGTAAAAGACGTATGCGCTAATGGGGCTCCAAAACAGATTTTCTCTATTTCATATCAGATTCCTAATTGCTCCTCTTCCTTTCATCAACCAAGATAAGCTCTAATAATAATAATAATAAGTAATAAGGACTTGTGGACCTGTGTACCTTGCTGAAAGCGGACCTACATCTTGCAACTCCCACCTCTTAGTCAGGGATGGTCCTGGTTCATGGGGATACTAAACTAACCTGACCCACCCCCTCATACCATTAGTGAGCCCTGCATTAGAGCACTACTTGCCCTTTCTCAGCCAAGCTTCATCTGATGGGGGACAGGAAATTAAACCGGACCTTCACCATGATTTATTGAAAAGCCCAAACCCTTAAAAAATGATTCCCCAGCATCTAAAATTAATGTATTTTAAGTTTTTAGTCACTTGCTTATTATTCTTTCCCCCACTGGGCTGCAACTCTGTTAAGGACTTTAGGATACGGGCGCCGCCATCTTAACTCAGAAGCATTACACATACTGAGGAGAGGGGAGTGGGATAAAGTACAGGGGGCGGGTTATAGCTGTGCTTTGCTCAGACAGAGCAGAGCTGGGGTCAGGAAAAGGTCAGCAGTCCCAGAATGCAGAGCAGCACAGTCAGAAGGCACTTCCTGTTTGCAGGCTGCCTGATGTTTCATAAGCCGCCATCTTGGATGTTTAAAGGCTCATAACATGCAGTAGATGCAGGTAGGATGATTTTTAATGTGAGCAATCTGTATGTGCAGGGTGTGGGAAACATATAAGATAGACACTTATTTAGAGTGAAGGACCACTTTAAAGTTAAAGACTCCGCTCACTAGCCTGCCTCCAGGGCTTCTGAAATCAGGTTCCCCCTTTGTGTGAAACCCTTGGGGTCGTACGTAATTTTACCTTGCCCAGCAGCTTCCACGATGCTGTAACGGCAGCCGCATCCCGGCCCTCCCTTGCAGCTGTGGCGTGCTCCTGCGCCCAGCCATTAAGATGGCCTCGGGACGGGTGTGTTCCCCAGACTACGGAGCAACCACGGATATGGGCATCAGGGTGGGTCATGTCGGCAAGCGTTCTTGAGATCAGCCAATCGTCGATCTTAAAATTGCCTGTTTTTTTTTTTTTTATACTGTGCCAGTGCCGAGCTGCCCGCATTTCCTGAGGCGCTCGGGTTGGGGGGAGATGGGGTGCTTTAAACCGGACCTTCACCATGATTTAATGAAAAGCTCAAACCCTTAACAAAAACTATCATCATCTAAAATGAATATGTTTTACGTTTTTAATCACTTACCTATCATTCTTTCCCCCACTGGGCTGCAACTCTGTTCAGGACTCTAGGATACGGGCGCCGCCATCTTGCCTCAGAAGTATCAAATACTGAGGAGAGGAGAGCGGAATAAAGTGCATGGGTGCGGGTTATAGCTGTGTTTTGCACAGACAGAGCAAAGCTGGGGTCAGGGAAAGGACAGCAATCCCAGAATGCAGAGCGACACAGTCAGAAGACACTTCCTGTTTGCAGGCTGTCTGATGCTCCATGAGCCGCCATCTTGGATGTTTAAAGGCTCATAACGTGCAGTAGATGCAGGTAGGATGATTTTTAATGTGAGCAATCTGTATGTACAGGGTGGGGGAAACGTATAAGATATGCTCTTATTCAGGATGAAGGTCCGCTTTAAAGGGGTGATCACCTCCTTCACCGCGGGGCATCCGAGATCGGGATGTCCCACGGGGTGAAACCCCCCCCAAAAGCCCCAAAAAACCTTACCTTATCGGCGACGGATCAGCCGCCGCCGCATCCCGTGCGCCCCTCTTGCAGTGCGCGCGCCCGCGCCGACCGTTTGTGAATGGGCCCCGTAAGAGCGACGCGCGGGAGGCGGCGGCTTATCCGTCGCTTGTCCGTCGCCGAAAAGGTACGTTTTTTGGGGGCTTTTGGGGGGGTTTCACACAGCGGGGCATCCTGATCTCGGATGCCCCGCTGAAGTGGACCAACACCCAGGATAGTAAAAATCCTGGGTGTTGGTCCACTTTAAGCCCGGAAGCAAGCACTGCTTACCATGGACCTTCATTCAAAGATAACTGGAGGTCTGTTGACCCCAACAGCTCCTGTTTAATGCAACAGCAGCGACGCTTTCCCTTGTGGTGAGGGCCCTAGATCTCAAGAACAGTACATTCGGACAGTGGACTTGAAGCGATTAGCTTCATGAGAGGTAAGGTGAAGTGAGTAATCATTTTCATTGCCCTAAAGTTGCCCTTTAAAGCAGACCAAAACATGGTACCCCCCCGGTTTTGGTCCGCTTAACATGGGCATCCCGATTTGGGACATCCCTATTTGTCAAACCCCCTGGATCACTGTATCTCCACGCTCATACGCGCGCTTCCAACTATTCAGAATATTAATTCCCAACAATCTTTTCTGAATGAACGGATTGCCAGGGCACCTCCTGTGAGCCGCTTCCTCTGGCTGTGCGTGTCTGCGACGGCTAATCAGATGGAACACATCAGGCGGAGGGAAGCCTGGAATCTGGGGGATTTTACACAGTGGGGCACCCCAAATTTGGAATCAGCAGGCCCTAAGGTCTTTTAGATTCCGGGGCTGGCCATCTGGGTAATGGTCCACTTTAATATACCCAGAAATCTCCTCATAGAGTGACAGAAGGAATGTAAAAATATGTGTATGTCATGTACAAAGCTGTTATAGGATGAGGGTGACAGCCAGGCAGCCATGACAGGCTTATGTGTCGTGACAGCCCCCTGTCCATGGTGCTGAAATGCCTGGGCTTCTGATACTCACCACCAATCAGGTCACATCAGAATACCTTTTGCCTTGTCCAGTGTATAAGGTTACTTTGGGATCGAGCACAAAGCAGGGTGGTACATACAGTGCTGTGTGGGGCCTGGGTAACATGTCCATGGCCTGGGTAACATGTCCATGGCCTGGGTAACATGTCCATGAACCACTAGGGTGCCAGGGTCGAAAATACTGTATGTAGTCCATACTCAATGCTTCCGCTTTACCATATGGTTTGCTGCCTCTCAGGACCGCCAGCATTGCTTGGTGGGTGGGTTGCACATCACTGTCCACCCACAAGCTCGACAAACCTGATTGGCTTCTGGTGATCACATGAATGGCAGCCATTGGGAGAGGGGGAGTGGAGGTAGTGAGTATAGGTTACCCAGTCTCGGTCATCCCTAAGTGAATATGAGCAGCGGGGCATTCCACATCTAAATGCCTTCATGCTGTAAGGGTGACTTTTGATTCCTAGTGGGCATCCAGATTTGGGATGCCCCACGGTCATAGCTGTACTTACAAGCCATGATCCAGCAATGTGTTTAAATATGACACAGGAAGTACATGCAGCAGGAAGCAGGGAGGTGTCTGTACCGCTTTGGAATACAGCTCTGGATATGTGCACCTCGGGGGCAGGGGATTCGGCTGTAAATCTTATCAAACCGGGATGCCCCTTAGGAATCATAGTGACCAGGACAAACATCAAATATGACTTTTGGTCCACTTTAAAGCAGACCAAAACCCTCACAACTTGGTTCAAGAGTCCTAAAGGCCAATTCGCTTGTGTGAGACCCCAGGATTGCCGATAAATGTAACTATGGAATCGATCCTGTGGTGCATGATGGACTGAATGACTGACAGTGGTTATGTGGAGCAGAGGGGGGCAGCCAGCGAGAGGTGTCCAGCAATTGGTTACACTCAGAACTAATTACCTTCATAATTAATGCACGGATGTGATTTCGGATTGGAAGAGGGCTTGCATATAAGCTGTGGGAGATATCAAGGTAAGTAAGCAGCAGATCCCAGGGGTCTCACACACACACAGGGGCATCCCAAATCTAAATGCCACTGTAATGCGAATCAGAACCCAGATAAATGAAAAATCTGGGTGTACGCTATACGCTTTGTACACTTTAAAGCAGACCAAAACCTTCACAACTTGGCTCAAAAGTCTTAAAGACTTCAGGCTTCCCCTGGGGCCTCCCAAATCATCTGTGTGAAACCCCAGGATTGCTGATAAACGTAACTAGGGAATTGATCCTGCGGTGCATGATGGACTAAATGACTGACAGTGGCTGTGTGGAGCAGAAGGGGGCAGCCAGCGACGGCTACATTCAGAAATAATTATCTGCATAATTAATGCACGGAGGTGAGTTCGGATTGGAAGAGGGCCTGCACGTAGGAGCAATCAAGGTAAGTAAGCAGCAGATCCCGGGGGTCTCACATAAATACAGGGGCATCCCAAATCCAAATGCCACTGTAATGCGAATCAGAACCCAGATAAACGAAAAACCTGGGTTTTGTATACTTTAAAGCAGAACAAAACCCATGAATTTGACTTTCCTGTTTTTTTTCCGTTCCCCTGGCATCGTTCTGGGGGGTTTCACACAACACCTTAGTGTTACAGTCACTGGAACTTTTCTTTCTGCACACTCAATAAACACTGAAGGACAAGGTTAAGAGTGGGACTGGCACAAAAGCTCTTAAATAAATTAATCTTAATTCTAGAAATGGCTTTAATGATTATCAAAAATGGCACAAATCACATACCATCAAAAGACAATTAGACAAGATAAAATGCATATAAGTGACACTAAAAAACGTGTGGCGCAGCGCAGCAAGCAGGATACGCGCAGCAGGCGCTGTGTCCCCATATGCGGCGGCGGCGGCTACCGTGGACACGTCGATGAGACGCAGTGGCAGGATCAAGCTAAGTACCAGCTTTCTCTGCGGGCGGGGATTGTCTAGCTGCCCCGGTTATACCAGACTATTGAGGCTATTGATTATAGCAGGATAATATCTTGCGGGTACACTTATACTGGACACGGGGCGCACACCCTTGGACCCATTAGTGAAGTCTCCATACTTGGATCCATGTCTTTCTTCCCTGCCGACTTTATCTGGCCAGATTCCTGAACAGCGCTGGGAGAGACATTTCCAACATTCCCCAGAAGGGGTGGATTCAATTTGGATCTCCAACATTAGGCATGCTTGTGTTGTGAGGCTGGGAGCAGGTGTGGCGCGTGTGCGTGGCTGTGGAGGCTGCATGGGGGGGCCCCCGTTTTTTAGTGTCACTTATATGTATTTTATCTTGTCTAATTGTCTTTTGACGGTATGTGATTTGTGCCATTTTTGATAATCATTAAAGCCATTTCTAGAATTAAGATTCATTTCTTTAAGAGCTTTTGTGCCAGTCCCACTCTTAACCTTGTCCTTCAGTGTTTATTGAGTGTGCAGTATATTGTGGTTTGTGTGACGCCTGGATTTATAGGCAGTGCACAGGCTGACATTGGTGGGATCTCCCCTCCTTTTACTCTTAACTTTTCTTTCTGCCCAGAGTATGAGCACTTTCAGGCATTTATAACCTTCTGCAATGCCCCTTATTTTATGGCTCGCCTTATTCTCCTGAAAATAAGGATTCATGCTTCATTTCAGAAGTTTTCAAAGAAGAAACATTTGATCGCTCCTCATCGTTCCCATTGTGAAGTGTTGTAGGCGTCGGCTGCAGAGAGCGTTAATAACCGTGTAATCAGCGTTCTCCATGTGATGTGCTGACAAAGAGCTCTCCAAGGTCCTGATCACAGTGTCCCCGCACAGTGCTCCATCACCCTCACCGTAAGGTCTAATGACAGCTCTACAGAGAGGCCGACTGGTACCCTCAGGAGTCCCGCAATGTCCCTGCTGCACTCCAGATTCATTCCCTCCCATAATCAGTGTCGGGCTGGGATGCCTGGGCCTCACCAGTAGAAATGAGCACACACGTAGATGCAAGTTTCATTGGCTTATATTTATGGTCCATGCGCAGAAACATAATGCCAGACTAATTGTCCGTGTGTGTGCGCACTTGGAGTTCCCCCAGAAAAGCTATACATAGTTCAAAAGGAACAACACATAGGAATTCCACTTTCCTGTGTGTTGTTCCTCTCAGGGGGAATCCCAAATTGGGATGTCTGGCTGTGTGTACCCCCCCCAGGTCGCCCGATTCATTCATTTTTCTGTCATTCCATCAGCACGCTCAATGTCACTCAGCTCCCTTCCGCTCTGTCAGTGGCTAAGCCGTCTGAATGGCTAAACAGCTGAGCAGAGCCAAAGGGAGCTGAGTGTGCCACCGACCGCGTCCCCTGCTCAGCTTCTAGCTGTGGTCTGCCACAGATAGAGGTGAGCAAGGATGCGGCTGCTGTGGGGGGGCCCGGGAGAAGGTGAGTGGAACGTGTGATCTGGGGGTTTTCACACAGCAGGACATCCCGAATTGGAATCCCCGACTGTGTGAAACCCCCCGGATCCCCCAGGAGGGGAACTCGGACAGCCCTGGAGTCCTATAGCACATTTATTCTCTCGCTTCCCTGTTCCCTCTGTGGTTTGCTGCTCCTTGTGACCACCACAAGGGTAAAAAGACTTTGAGTGTGTTTTGGCTGAAGGGCCTCTCTAGACAAGGACAACATGTAGAATACTTAGTTCTAATAAGCCTCTTTAAACTTTTTAATTCTGAGCAAGTAATGAAATGTCATTTAGCGCTCTTTTTCTTGATAATCTTTATATTACACTATAGGGGCCACTAGGGTACAGTGACATCATAACCCTTTATATTACACTATAGGGGCCACTAAGGGGTGGTGACATGATAACCCTCTTTATTACACTATAGGGGCCACTAGGATGCAGTGACATCATAACCCTTTATATTACACTATAGGGGCCACTAGGTGCAGTGACATCATAACCCTTTATATTACACTATAGGGGCCACTAAGGGGTGGTGACATGATAACCCTCTTTTATACTAGGGAGTGGTGACGCGATAACCCTCTATATTATACTACAGGGGCTACTAGGCATAATGACATCATAACCCTCCTTATATTACACTATAGAGAGGCAGCAGGGGGAGGTGACACCATAACACTCTTTATAATACACTATAAGTTACCAATCCAGACGCAGTCTTTGAACTGCCTGTGTTTCATTTTGCTTTTTAAGCTAGTGCTCCCCCTGTTGGTCTCTTAAAGTGAACCATGGTGATTGATTCCCTCTCCCCCGGGGCATGCAAAATCGAGGTGCCCCACTGTGTAAACCCCCCCCCCCCCAAGTCGTCCTATACACTTACTCTCTTTCCTGGGTTTAACGTAGCCGCGGCCGCATCCCCGCTATCCCTCTAGCAGGGTGCGTGCCTGCGCCAGGCATCTGTGAATGGCCGACACGGGCACACTCCCTGTTAGAGGGGAGCAGGGTGTGTGGCCATCGACACACGCGGTACCAGGCCAGCTATTCTGTACAATTGGATTGCTGGAGTGCCCCCTGCTGGCTGCAATCACCCGCTGGCAACGGTTAACAAATGCTGGCTGGGATGCACTACCCTGAGGAGCATTACTGTAAGTCAGGCTGCGTTATCAGCTGTCTCAATATTTTTTTTTTGTTGCTGACTCCACTACATTGATCTTCCTGATGGACATTTTGCCTGACCTTTCACCCTGAGCCCTCCTGACCTCTTTGATCATTTGCCTTTATTAATGTGTACACTCAGACCTGTCATTCAGTTGGCAACTACCTTCCTGTATAAATGGATGGGGCGGGAGCGCGCACGCTGAAGCGGATTCAGTGGATGCAGCCGCATGGGCCCCCTATTGTAAACAATCAGAGCCATATGCCATACCTTCCAACTTTTTAGGATGGGAAAGAGGGTCAATTTACAAATTAACCACGCCCCTCATTATGGGATGGATAGCAGATTGGATGTATCAATTACAACAATATAAGCATTTTGAATGGGCAGATTAATCATTTATTGATGCAGATCTGCATGTTACACCTCAAAGAGGGACAAATTAGAACAACAAGGAACACCGGGACATGGACCCAAAAGAGGGACAGTCCCTCCATATCAGGGACACTTAGGAGGTATGCATTTGCTGAAAAGCAAACGGCTTTTATTGAACGAGAGCCCGCGAATGCGCCTTTTGGGTGGAGAAAGGTGAATTTTTAAGGGAATCTTGGGGGTTTCACACAGCGCAGCATATCGATTCGGGAAAATCCAGCTGCCAGCCCTGGGATATTTTAGATTCCAGGCTGGCCGCTGGGGGGTTTTGTTTCGCTTTAAGTGTCTTTCTTTTTTTTAATCTATTGTAAATACAGGGGTTGCCTTGGGGCCCATGAGGTCAGGGTGGCCCATCATTGCTGCTCTGCCACCTTATTTATCAGATTTTAGCTCACTTTGCATCATGCACAGACAGGAAGTACTATTTCTCTCTGATATTTTAGACTTAAAGGGGACCAAACCCCACACTGGAGTCTATAAAACTCCAGGGTAGGCATACTCGCTCCCCCCGGGGCACCCCAAATCTATTTTAGACTTAAACGGCGCATGCACGAGCAGCGGCCGCATCCCTGCTATCCCTTTGGCAGGGCGCATGTCTGTGCCAGGTATTTGTGAATGGCCGACACGGGCACGCTCCCTGCTAGAGGGTAGCGGGGGATGCGGCCACCACCATGCTCGGATCCGTTCGTATTAGATGAGCTCCTGGACGAAGGGGCTTGAGCGGGATCCGAGCGCGCTGATTGCACGAGCGGCCTTGCGTGCGTCGTTGGACCGGGAAGAGATGATTTTGTTCGGGCGACCTGGAGGGATTCACATAGGGGGTACCCTCAATCGGGGTGCCTCGGGGGCAAGGACCAAAACCCAGGATAGTCAAAATCCTGGGTTTTGGTCCATTTTAAGGAGGACCAAAACCCAGTCACTCCTTCCCTGGATCCAAGGATTGCAGGGCCGGGTAAAAGCCCTCCCAAAATCGAGATGCCCTGCAGCATCAATCCCTGTTGCCACGCCGCATTTCCAGCAGAATCCCCAGCATACCTCCATTTGCTGTGTGCACCCCAACAGAATATCGGAGGGTGGCCAATGGCAATTTGTACATTCAGTACTCTGATTGGATGTGAGCGCTGCATGCACAGTGGGAGCATGGTGTTAGGTCAGACAAGAGACGAGCCATGAGGTGTCACACTCATAGGGATTCCAAATCAGGATGCCCCTGTGTAGCAAATCCTAGGTGTTTAAAAATCCTGGGTTTTGATCCGCTTTAAAGTGGACCATTCACCAGCCCTAGAGTCTCGTAAGACTCCAAGGCCAGTGGGCTCTCACTCCTTGGGGCATCCTGATTTTGGATACCCCGCTGTGTGCAATCCCCCATTTCGCCTTGTTTACTTACCTCCCGGGCGATCCCATGAGGCATGTGCGGGCCTCTGGCTGATGGACGCACCTGTGCTAGGCCTATCTGATTGGCTGCCACAAGCACACTCAACTGGAAAGGCTAAAGGTGCTCTGTGCCGGTCTCTGATTAGAAACAGCATTCTATGCTGTTCATTCATATGCACAGCCACAAATGCTTATTGGAGGAGATCCTGCACATGTACTGGAGGATCCCCACTGAGGTAAGTAAACCGGGGGTTTTCCTGAGGCACAAATAAAAAACCCGGGATATATATTTAATTTTGGCATTGAAGAAGGACAGATTGGGGTAAAACAAAGCTCTCGCCTAGAATCCAGCTCCATTCCCCTGGCCTTTCTTGCCCTGGACACAGCCATCTTGGCGAGGCTGCACAGAGCAGAGGGTGCATAGTACATAGTGGGGGAATCACTCTTTGGGCCCTAGTGCTGGTTACAGTCCTGGAATGAAGTGAGGTAATTTTTTGTAACCCCTTCCTTCTACCTCAGTACCGGGAGGAAGGGGCGGGGCAGTTACAAGGAGACTGGACATCCACTTTGTTTTGTTCCTCCTGTCTGGGGTATCCTGATTTGGGATGCCCTGCAGTGTGTTTCCCTTTGAATCGCCCCAAAACTCACCTTTCTTGCAATCCTATGGCTCATGCGCAGGTCACCCAGCCAATGAGCTGCTGGTATTCCATTCAGATTTTTCTTGATGCTCTGAGCTCAGAACAACAAAAGAAGCTGAGCGGAGCGAACACCTCACCTGCTCACCTTCTAGCTGTGGGGCCATTCCGAAATGCCTGGCGCAGGTACAGTGAGGATGCCGAATGGAAAAGCTGGCAAGGCGAGTTCTTGAGGAGTGGCGAGAATGCCCCATAAAGAAGGAGCCCACCGGCCCTAGAATCTTATAACCTCTAGGGAGGTGGTTGCTCCACTTTAAATCATTTAATTTTATCTCTCTCAGCTAAAATGGCAGGAAATAATGTTACTGTGTGAGCCATGCCGGGGCCCTTTAAATGCCTCTGGCTCCCAATCATTGTCCTATTAAAGTGGACCAAAATGGGCCAATCGAGTCCTTCTCCCTGGGGTATCCAGAATCAGGATGCCCCGCTGTGTGAAACCCCCGAGGTCGCCCATAAACTCATGTTCTTTCCCAGTCCAACGGCACATGCGTGAGCAGCGGGGTGTGTTTCCGTGCCAGGCATTTGTGAATGGATGGCGCGGGCACGCCCCCTATTAAAGGGTAGCGAGAGATGCGGCCGCCAGCACGCTCTGGTCATATTAGACAAGCTCCTGGGTGAAAGGGC
The DNA here is from genome assembly GCA_027917425.1 of Gastrophryne carolinensis. Taxonomy (NCBI): domain Eukaryota; kingdom Metazoa; phylum Chordata; class Amphibia; order Anura; family Microhylidae; genus Gastrophryne; species Gastrophryne carolinensis. The sequence continues at coordinate 38,285,685 of CM051238.1, forward strand.
ATGAGCGGATCCGAGACCACAGCGGGGGGGGGGGTTTCACACAGCGGGACGTCACGGTCCTGGATGCCCCGGGTCAGGGTGGATTTGATTTAAATCTAACTGATTTAAATCACGATTTAAATCACTAGTCAGTAAGGCTTGATTTAAATCAAAGTTTCTACCTAAACTAGTTCTTGCTATTTTAACATGCAAGTAGATGAAGATTTTTAGAATCACTTTTTATATTACTTTTTTCTCCCCAGTTTAATGGGTTAATCATTCATATTTGGACACCACTGTTCTGTTGTACTTAGGAAGGAGAAAAATAATCCTGACCTTAATAACAATTTAAATAGATTTATTCAACTGAAACAATAACAACATTACAGCATAAGTTATTTGCTTAAACAAACATCCATGTTTTGTTAACTAATTTGGCTAAACAAAATTTATATATATTTTAAGAAACTTAGACTGTCAGCCCAGCCGACACATGAAAAACTTAAATACTACTGTCCCTGCTGTCCTCTGTAGCTCACTAGTCATAGGTTTGTAGAACAATAGGATTAAGGTCTTTTTCTCAACTCTGTTCATGTTGTAACATTTTTGCTGTGAAGAAGAGGCTGGGACCTCTGCGGAGTCAAATTCAGTTTTGAGAACTGCGTAAGTAAAGCGAGCGTCTGTGATAATATAGGAGAGAAACTGCCCACTAATCCTACAGAAACCTCTGGAAGAGCATGGCATTGTGAATGTTACACATATACAGCCTTTATTCTACTGAGTTAAACAACTCAGCTTTATCTCATGATGGAAGAACCTTTGGATGGTAAAATATTTTCCTCAAAAAGCAGTTTATTGAAAAAAAATCCGATTTAAATAAAAAAAATCCGATTTAAATAAAAAAAATCCGATTTTTTTTTTTTTTTTTTTTAAAAACATTGATTTTTATCCACCCTGCCCCGGGTGGAAGGATTCAATCGGCCCAGGAAATCTTCTAGATTCCTGGGCCAATCTCTGTGGGTTTTGATGCACTTTAATAGGGCAATGACCAAAGGACCAAAACCAAGGGAAGTAAAAATCACGGGTTTTGGTCCACTTTAAATGAATAATTAGAAAGGTGATACATTTGCTCCAGCTGCGATAAGGATCGTCCATCCATCATGTTATAGATGATCCCTGGAACAGCGTGTAGAAAGCTGGATAATGAGGCTGTTGTCATCTGCGCAGCACAAATACACACACCACAGGTTTATTGACTGAGCAGCGAGGATTCCAAGATTCATGCCTGATCCCCCCCCTCCGCCGCGCCTCATGTGATGGGAGATGTCTTCCCTTCAAGGGATTATCCCAGTTTTTGTATCCCCCGTAAGTATCAGCTGCTCCCAGCGTTGCCGCTCTATCCTGCTCATTTTCATGGTAGGCCTGCTGAGCCCAGCCATCCCTTTGAAGTTCCTGTCATCTGCTGGGGGTGGAGTGGGGAGGGGGGTTGTTGATGCTGCAACATATTCCAACATTAAAGTAAATAGCTTTTTTTTTTAATGAGTTTCAATTTTGCAGTGTCTGTAGAGCAAATCTGGTGTTTTATAGGTGAACTGCATGTGTTGGCTTACAGTAAAATGGCTGGACCTAGAAACAAAACAAAACGTGCTGACATGTTGCACCTAATCATTTTGCTCATGCATTCCTACAGGCTGTGAAGAAGTTGCAGCAGATCATTTTGAGCATGTTTTAATATAGGCCGCTGACATGCTTCACCTAATCATTTTGCTTATGTGTTACGGGCCAATGACATGATTGCACCTGGTCATTTTGCTCATGTGTTATTATAGGCCACTGACTTGTACCTGAGCATTTTGCTCATGCGTTCTTACAGGCTGCGGAGAAGTTGCACCCAATCATATTGCTTGCGTTTTATTATAGGCCACTGACACATTTCACCTAATCATTTTGTTTATATGTTGTTACAGGCTGCTGACATGTTGCACCTGAGCATTTTGATTATGTTTTATTATAGGCCGATGACAAGTTGCACTTGATCATTTTGCTTATGTGTTATTACAGGCTGCTGACATGTTACACCTGATCATTTTGCTTATGTTTTATTATAGGCCGATGACAAGTTGCACTTGATCATTTTGCTTATGTGTTATTACAGGCTGCTGACAAGCTGCACTTGATCATTTTGCTTATGTTTTATTATAGGCCAATGACATGTTGCACCTGATCATTTTGCTTATGTTTTATTATAGGCCAATGACATGTTGCACCTGATCATTTTGCTTATGTTTTATTATAGGCCAATGACATGTTGCACCTGATCATTTTGCTTATGTTTTATTATAGGCCAATGACATGTTGCGCCTGATCATTTTGCTTATGTTTTATTATAGGCCAATGACATGTTGCACCTGATCATTTTGCTTATGTTTTATTATAGGCCAATGACATGTTGCATCTGATAATTTTGCTTATGTTTTATTATAGGTTGATGACATGTTGCACCTGATCATTTTGCTTATGTTTTATTATAGGCCGATGACATGTTGCACCTGAACATTTTGCTTATGTTTTATTATAGGCCAGTGACATGTTGCATCTGATCATTTTGCTTATGTTTTATTATAGGCCAATGACATGTTGCACCTGATCATTTTGCTTATGTTTTATTATAGGCCGATGACATGTTGCGCCTGATCATTTTGCTTATGTTTTATTATAGGCCAATGACATGTTGCACCTGATCATTTTGCTTATGTTTTATTATAGGCCGATGACAAGTTGATCTTGATCATTTTGCTCATGTGTTATTACAGGCTGTTGACAGGTTGCACCTGATTATTTTTCTCATGTGTTATTACATGTCTCTGACCATTTGCATCTAATAATTTTGTTCATCTATTATTATGGTTGCTGATAACGCTTTACTCAAGCGTTATTACAAGCTGCATTTTTCTCTTAATATGGATTTTTTACTACCATGAGAATTGCTTTGACCTCCTACTGTATCAAGGCCAAAGTGTAGTCATCCTTTTGGCACACGAAAATAGATACTTTTAAAAATGCCTACACTCTCCCTTGCAACTATATGCCAAGGTGTGTCCTAGGTTATAGGAACACTAAGGCTCTTATTTAACAAGGGATAGCGCCAGGTAGCGAATGGTGAGCGAACGGTAATGACGCTCACCGCCACAAGTACGCCGGCTCCCCTCCGCAATCACACATTTATCAAGCCGATCCTGCTTAGCGACTGACAGAGCGCCAGATAGCGAATCATTCATCATTATTCCAGCCTCACCCCACAGCGCCAGCGAGCAACCTTGAACAGCGACAGGTATGACCTCTCGCTACCTGGCGCTCTCCAATGCATTTCAATGGAACAATCTTTAAATATTCATAATTAATTGCTATTGTTTTTTTTTTTTTTTTTTTTTTTAAATGTCAAAAATTCTGTGACCACTTCTGCAATGTTAGATATTTTTTTTAAGGTTAAAAAAAAAAAAAAAAAAAAAATGTGTGCAGAATTGATATTACAGGTCTGATATTAATGTATTCGTATTACAAAATGTTTTGAAAAACATGTTTTTTTTTTTTTCAAAAAATATGGTTGTTTGGGGGTTAAAAAACTACTTTTAACCCATCGCCGCCAGCGCTCTGGGGTTTAAACAAGCATTTCACAGCGCGAGAATTTTTTGAGCGTGATTTGTTAATGAATATGGTGGGAGCCGGTCGCTATGGCCATTCGCTGTCATGCGCTCCCATACAGCGCGGAACCTGTCAAACAGCGACTCCTAACCCCGTATTCAACATTACCGCACACCGACTGAGTCGCTGTCAACAGCCGAACAACGGCCAAGCACAGCGAATACTAGCGTGCGCTGTGAAAATAACGCTACTGTCGCTCATCTGTCGCTACCTGGCGCTATTAATGAATCGGTCTCTAAACTAACCTATCAGTGAGCCCTGCACTGGAGAGATGCTGACTTTTACCTTGTGGAGCTGCAACCTTTGGGGACAGTTAATAGCTACACACACGTGTGTAAAATCCATAGCTCATCCAGTAGGAGACTTGCTTCGCTGATGTGCAAAGCTACTGTATATTTCGCACTATAAGACGCACCTTTCTGCTTCAAAAGTGTGGGGGGAAATGTCATTGCGGAATGTTGAAAAAAAGGAAAGAAAATAAACTTTTGTAACTGTCACTCTCGCATTTCTGGCAGCCACCGGGAGGCTGCATGAGCGAGGGGAAATGATCCATGCCCACTGTGCCATCTCTGGGCACCGCCGCTGCTTCTCAGACGCGACTCACACCCTACACAAACCCACGGTGCAGGTCATTGGACGCTTGCTGCAGGCCACTCCCACCTGCTGCACGGATCAGATGCCACACTGCCTATATGGGGAATGGGAGGGGGGAATGCCGCTCTGCCTATGGGGATGGAAGGGGAATGCCACACTGCCTATGGGAAATTGGAGGGGGGAGAGGCCACGCATGTGCTGCAGGATCAGGGAAAGATGAGTTCTTGTGGGATCTGGAAGGTTTAACACAGTGGGGACAAAACACAGGATAATTGAAGTCCCAGGTTTTGTTCCTCTTAAAAGTGCACCTATACATAAGGGAGGGACATTTATGTCGTCACCATCCATCCCCAACCCAGTGACCCAAAACAGCCTGTGTTTCTTTTCTTTACTGAAGCCTTTGCCCGATATTGATAAAAACACAGATAAAATTAGGAAGTAGTTTTATGGTGAATGTCAACCATATGCTGATTATGGGGGTTATTTAAGAAAGGATAGGGCCAGGTAGTGCTTCGTAGCAGCAGGCAGCGCCTGGTGAAACCTGGGCCCTGTACCCACTCTACTTAAAGTGGACCAACACCCAAAATCCTGGGTTTTGGTCCACTTCGGTGGGGCACCCCGATCGGGGGTGCCCCGCTGTGTGAAACCCCCCAGAAAGCCCCAAAAACTCACCTCTCCCCGCTCCCACGTGACCGCTGCTGCCAATCCCCGCCGACGGACAAGCAGGAGGCAGCGACGGACAAGAGAGCGCGCCCGCCGCCTCCCGCCCGTCACTCTTACAGGGCGTGCGCCTGCGCCGGCCATTCACAAACGGCCGGCGCGGGTGCACGTCCTGCTAGAGGGACGCGCGGGAGGCGGCGGCGGCGGGCGCCGCTGGGTCGAGGAGCAGGTAGAGATTTAGGGGTTTCTGGAGGGTGCCCCGCAGTCAGGGGACTGATCGGGCCGATCAGCGGAGGGTGTTGGTCCACTTTAAGAAAGCGAATCTGGTGAGTGACTCTAACAGCACCATGTAGCATCACATGTATTAATCCAGGCGGCTCAGTGTATAGCGCCGGCGCTCTAGGCTCAGGAGCGCCAGGTATTACCTGTCACTCTGTAGCGCTCTCTCATACATTTCAATGGTCTTTCATTAGTTGTGTTTTAACATCGTGTTTGGCAATTTAAGCTTTTTTTTTTCAAATCATTGTGCGACGTCTCCTGGCTGCAAACAAACACTTTTATACATCTTTTGGACTTTTTATATTTTTATGCAGAATTGTCATTACAGGTCTGGCACTAAAGTGTTATTGTCACAGTATTGACAATGTAACAATGTAATTCCATGTGTTTTCGCTTTGTTACTGGTGGGTATGTGTTCAAAAACAGACTTTAATCACACAGCGTCTGGCGCTCTGTGCTACAGCGAACAGCTTTAGAGCGCCGACGCTGTGTGTGTAGTTTTTTCTTAAATAAGGTGTGGAGCGCCGAGTGTCGGTCGCACTGAGCTGGCGCTACCTCTCGCTCGCCGCAGCGCTGTACTGTTGTTAGAGCGCCCAACACACATCATATTCATCAATGCTGGGCAGGTTACTACAGCGACTGCAACGCTAAGTTACAGCTTACAGCGTCTACTCGTGGTCGCTCTAAGTGCCACTATACAGACGCTTATCTGGCAATACCTGGCACTAGTAGTGAATCAGCCTCCACTTCAGTTACACCAAACTGTTACGTAATGGCGGTTAGGTTGAAGTTCTCCCCATTGCTGAGCTCTGTGTACTCCAACTGATTGCATCATCACTGGGGGTGGGGCTGCCCGGCCAGGGAGCAATATGGCCAGCTGCATCCGGTATGTCATAGGCTGCTTTGAGGCACTGGGCTTGGGATGGCAGGTGATGGCATAAACTTGCCTTTGAATATAGGAGCATTTTAAGGCACTTTATGTTGTAGTCATAGTTACCTGACCTTTGCATATGTAGCTATAGATAGCCCTCGTATCCTCCCCTATATATAGATATACAGCGTCAAAATAATCTAACCCGTAACATATGTGCAAAGGGATAGTTGTTTAACCTCTAACCTGTACATGTGTAGCCATAGTAGCCTGGCCTGTATCTATTAAGTCATATATCACCATAGTAACCTGGCAATATATATTGTTGGCCCAGGGGAGATAGTTGTAATAGCCTGGTGTGTGTGTTTGTGTGTAAACACACATACATACATACCGGTATATATGTAGGTATAGACATTCTGCTCCATGTATTGGGCTATAAACCCCATAATATCCTAATCCGTATACTGTATATTTATCTCTTTATAACTGTATATATAACATGGTGCTATGTGCTTATAGATAATTCCCTGGGCTATATGTATATGTATCTATAGTATAAGTGAATATGTATCTATAGTATAGGTCCAATAATCCTGTAGTTGTAGAGATGTAGCTATAGTATGTAACCCATGTGTATAGCTATAATAACCACATCATTTTCATCATTTTCTGACTTGTATACAGTATATGTCGCTCTAGGTAGCTGTAACATGGGGCATTGTGTCTCTATACATTAGCAATAATCCCGTTGTCCAGGATGTATGTAGCTATAGGTGGCAACATTACACTGACCTTAATTGGTGTAGCAAATTATATATATATATATATATAGCTCTATCTAGACATAAAAAGCTGACCTGTAGCTATAGATAGCCTGACCTATATTCGGGTAGCTACAAATAGCAGCCCCTACGCCGAGCCGGTACAAAACACCTCACTCCTGGAAATGTTAACTAATCACCTCTGATTGCTAGTTAATGCAGCCGACGCGTTTCTGGGTATTAGGTGTGCCTGCGATTCTCCGGCTCCATTAACTATTCATAGCTACAATGGTGTTTCCCTCCAGCGTCTGCTCTGTATTCTTCCCGTGCAACCTGATACGCAGTGTTATTTCCAGCCCAGAGGAGGAGGCGCGGCGCCGGCTGCTGATGCGGGCAGATGTACACATCCTCATCCAGGCATACAGCTCATTTTACTTGTAAATATGTAGAGCCAGATATAATGTCCTCTTGTCAGTTTTTGTCATGCTGATGTCGGAGCCTAAGGAGCTGGGCCGGGCGAGTAATGCTCATCTCAGAAAAAAAACAAAACAAATGGAATAGATCAGTTTAAACCGGACCTTCAGCATTATTTAATGAAAAGCCCAAACCCTTAAAAAACTATTCCCCAGCATCTAAAATTAAAATATTTTAAGTTTTTAGTCACTTACTTATTATTCTTTCCCCCACCAGGCTGCACCTCTGTTCAGGACTCTGGATACGGGCGCCGCCATCTTGACTCAGAAGCATCACACATATTGAGGGCGGGAAGTGCAGGGGGCAGGGTTATGGCTGTATTTTGCACAGAGCTGGGGTCAGGAAAATGAGAGCAATGCAGAGCTGCACAGTCAGAAGACACTTCCTGTTTGCAGGCTGCCTGATGCTCCATGAGCCGCCATCTTGGATGCTTAAAGGCTCATAACTGATGCAGTGATGCAGGTAGGATGATTTTTAACGTGAGCAATCTGTATGTACAGGGTGTGGGAAACATATATTCAGGGTGAAGGTCTGCTTTAAGCCCAGTTGCCAGGGAAGATATTGGTCCTCTATCGACTTTCATATCTTTGGGCGTTGGACATGTTAGGTGCCCCTTTAGGTATAGGTCCCAATGATGTCCATTAGCATAGGGGCCAACCAGGGGATTCTCTCATCCCCCCCCCCCCCAGTCTGAGTCTGTACAGGTTGTCATGAGATTTTTTCTGGGTCCTGTGAACCTACATGACTCCCACTAGACATATTGATGTTTATAGATATCATGGTGCTCTAACCTGAAAGGCCGCTGGAGGATTTCCTCACTGGATGACCTCTCTGTAATAAGGACTACATGATCTTTAAAGCAGGAATTAGACTTTCCCGGCTATTATTCCATGGCTTAAGGGCATTCCAAATTAGGACTGTATGAAACCCCCCCGGGTCGCCAGTTCAAACTCACCTGTCCCCACTCCAACAGCGCATGCCCTGGGGGGGGTTCACACAGTGGCCGATCCCAATTAAGGATGACCCGGGGGAACGCCAGTGACCAGTCCTGGAATCTTTAGTAACCGTGTACCAAGTCTATACACCAAGATCTACAAGGAGAGAGATGTGAATCCTGTACACACAGAACACTGCTGCTATGGCTGCTGCTGATCTGAGCAAGCTCGCTCACCCTTACACAGGCCCAGCAGCAGTGTTCTGTGTGTACAGGGCTCACTTCTAACTTCTTGGTGTACGGTTGCTACACCATTGCAGGTAGTGAAAAGTGCTTCTATAAAACACACGGGGAGGCCGATTCAGTAATAGCGCCAGGTAGCGACAGATGAGCGCCAGTAGCGTGATTTTCACAGCGCCCACTAGTATTCGCTGTGCTTGGCCGTTGTTCGGTTGTTGACAGCGACTCAGTCGGTGTACGGTAATGTTGAATACGGGGTTAGGAGTCGCTGTTTGACAGGTTCCGCGCTGTATGGGTGCGCCTGACAGCGAATGGTCATAGCGAACGGCTCCCACCATATTCATTAACAAATCACGCTCAAAAAATTCTCGCGCTGTGAAAAGCTTGTATAAACCCCAGAGCGCTGGCGGCGATGGCTTAAAAGTAGTTTTTAACCCCCAAACATCCATATTTTTTGATTAAAAAATTAAACAAGTTTTTCTAAACATTTTGTAATATGAATACATTAATATCAGACCTTTAATATCAATTCTGCACACATTTTTATTTTTTTATTTTTTTCCCTTTAAAAAAATATCTAACATTTTTGACATTTAAAAAAAAACAAAAAAAAAAAACAAAAACATTAATAACAATTAATTATGATTATTTAAAGATTGCTCCATTGAAATGCATTGGAGAGCGCCAGGTAGCGAGAGGTCATACCTGGCGCTGTGATGGGATTAGCAGCGGCGCTGTTCGTTGCAGTCCGCTACATGATGAATCCCGCGCTAGCTGACGCTCTCGCCGGCGCTAGCCTCATTTAGCGTGATAAATGCGTGATTGTGTCCGCCGCCTGGCGTTCTGGAGTCGGTAGCCGCCGATAGCTGGCGCTACCTGGCGCTAGTGAGACACTACCTGGCGCTATCCCTTGATAAATAAGGCCCTAAATTTACATTTTCAGGGGAAATACATAGTGTTTGGGATATGCATTAAAGCGAAACTGAAAGTGACCGGGAGTGCGTTGGAGTGGAGGAACTGTGCATGTGGGAGGTAGTTAAACTCTTATATCAGCAATGGCAGTTAAATTATGATATATAATATTTCATAAATGTGCTTACAATCAACTTTAAAGTGGACCTGAAGTGCATGTGTGAATATATTAGAGGGGCTGTGTCTATGACACTTGGCAGTGGTTAGACTCTAAAATAATCCGTTTCAGTTAAATTATGATACATGATCCTTAAAATTGGGTTTACCGTTTACATTAAAGGGTACCTAAAGTGGCCAAGAATGACTTTATGAGAGGAGCTGTTCTTGTGTTCTTTGTGAGACTGGGTGGTTGTTAGGCTCTAAAATAATAATTGATGGAAGTAAAGTTATGAAAATATTCACCATTCATTTCTGTGGGAGTTTCTTTTATTAGAAACTCACATTTTTGAAAAATGACAAATTGAGTGGACTCCAACAATACAAAAAGAAGGACAATAAAACAATGAAAAAGGAGCAATGATGAAAGGAATGGCAAAAAATAATAGGAAAGAAGAAATAAAGACAATGACAGAATAAACAAATGAAACATAGAAAGAACAACATTTTAGAATGAATGACGGAAATGGGCAGGCTGATTTATTACTAGCGCCAGGTAATAGCAGATGAGCGCCTGTACAGCGGCACTAAGTGGTCGCTCTGATCGGCCGTGAGTCGCTATTACAGAGCGCCTCAGTCGCTGTAGTAACATGGCCGGCATTGATGAATTTGATGTGTGAGTCGCTATAACACCAGTACAGAGCTATATGGGAGCAAACGGTAGCGACTGGTCAGTGTGAAAGACTTAAACCATATTTAACAAAAAAACAGAGCCCGGCGCTCAAAATTGTGTCGCTGTAGCCCAGAGCGCCAGACACTGTGTGATTAAAGTCTGTTTTTGAACACATATGGAATTACATTGTTGTAACACTGTGACATTAACACTTTGAGGCTGATTTATTAATAGCGCCAGGTAGCGACAGTTGAGCGACTGTAGCGGTATTTTCACAGCGCCCGCTAGTAGTGCTTGTGCGCTGTGCTTGGCCGTTGTTCGGTTGTTGATAGCGACTCAGTCGGTGTGCAGTAATGTTGAATACAAGGTGATGAGTCGCTATTTGACAGGTTCCGCGCTGTACAGGAGCGCATGATAGCGAATGCCCATAGCGACCGGCTATTTTTTTCCATTTCTATTTTTTTGCTCCAAAAATTCTTGCGCTGTGAAATGCATGTTTAAACCCCAGAGCGCTGGCGGCGATGGGTTAAAAGTAGTTTTTTAACCCCCAAACAACCATATTTTTTGAAACCAAGAAAAACAAGTTTATAAAAACATTTTGTAATATGAATACATTAATATCAGACCTGTAATATCAATTCTGCACAATTTTTTTTTTATTTTTTTTTTACCTTAAAAAAAATATCTAACATGGCAGAAGTGGTAACAGAAATTTTCACATAAAAAAAAAAAAAAAAAAAATTATTAACAATTAATTATTAATATTTAAAGATTGTTCCATTGAAATGCATTGGAGAGCGCCAGGTAGCGAGAGGTCATAGCTGTCGCTGTTCAAGGTCGCTCGCTGGCGCTGTGGGGGGAGGCTGGAATAATGATGAATGAGTCGCTATCTGGCGCTATCTCAGTCGCTAAGCAGGATCGGCTTGATAAATGTGTGATTGTGGTGGGGAGCCGGCGATCTCGTGGCGGGGCCTGTCATTACCGTTCACTCACCAGTCGCTACCTGACGCTATCCCTTGTTAAATAAGGGCCTTTGGTACCAGACCTGTAAGGACAATTCTGCATAAAAATATAAAAAATATTACTTTAAATAGGCCAGGAGAGGTGACACAATTATTTGATACAAAAGAAAAAAAAAATATTAAAAGAAAACCCTGTTTAAAGTGGACCAACACCCACCGGTGACTCGCTCCACCAATCACCGCCGGCGGACAAGCGAGGTCTGTCGACGGACAAGGTGAGAGCGCCCGCCGCCGCCTCTCGCGCGTCCCTCTTACAGGGAGCGGGGTGCCCCGCAGGCAGGGAGCTGATCGGCCCGGGAATCTTATTCCCGGGCCGATCAGCTCCCTGCCTGCGGGGCACCCCGCTCCCTGTAAGAGGGACGCGCGAGAGGCGGCGGCGGCGGCGGCGGGCGCTCTCACCTTGTCCGTCGACAGACCTCGCTTGTCCGCCGGCGGTGATTGGTGGAGCGAGTCACGTGGGAGCGCGGTCAGGTGAGTTTTTGGGGCTTTCTGGGGGGTTTCACACAGCGGGGTGATCGGGGTGCCCCGCGGAAGTGGACCAACACCCAGGATAGTGAAAATCCTGGGTGTTGGTCCACTTTAAAAAGACGAAATGTAACGTCCATTGAAATGTATGGGAGAGCGACAGGTAATACCAGGCGCTCTGAAAGCCAGAGCGCCGCCGGAATCCGCTGAGCCGTCTGTAATGATGAATCGGTCGCTCACCAGAATCACCTTTATAAATGTGGTATTGCGTGCCATGGCCTGCGTTCACCTGCCGCTACCTGTCGCTTACAAGGCACTACCTGTCGCTATCCCTTGATGAATAAAGCCCTCTGAGAACTAATGAATGAGAAAAGGAATGAAAGAATAAAAGAAGAGATGGAAGGAAAGAAAGAATAGAAGGACTGACAGAAAATAATGAAATAGAAGGAATGATAAAAGGAATGACATAAAATAATATAAACGAAGAAACAAAGACAGGCAATGGCAGAATAAACAGATGAAACATAGAAAGAACAACATTTTATAATGAATGACGGAAACTAAGAGAACTAATGAATGAGAAAAGCAATGAAAGAATAAAAGAAGAGACGGAAGGAAAAAAAGAATAGAAGGACTGACAGAATATAATGAAAAAGAAGGAATGATAAAAGGAATGACAAAAAAATAATAGGAAAGAAGAAATAAAGAAAGGCAATGGCAGAATAAACGGATGGAAAAAAATACGATTAGAAGGAAAGAAAAGAATAGAGGGCCTGACAGAAATAGTATAAGGAAAAAAGAAAGAAAAGGAATGACAGAAAGAACAGATGAAATAAAGAAGAAAATAGTAGAAGGAAAGAAACAAAGAGGCTCTGGTAATGGCCCCTGCATAGGGGCTGTCCAGGGTAGAGGGAATGAGGTGGGCCCTCCCAAGGTGCAGGGCCCCTGGCACCGGCCTGGATAAGCCCAGTGCTGTCGTCTGCCCTGATCAGAAGTTTCTCTCATATATTTATTGTGAGATCTCTGGTTTGTTCCTCAGGTGAAAACCGCACAGATGGTGACCCACATTTTTACATGGACGGAGCGACCTTTACAATTTGCCAATTCGAGTGGCAATTCATAAAATGTGTGCCAGGGCTTCACAGACGTGGGCGGTTATCTCCTTTAAAGCCTGGACGCAGGGTGCGTGTTTGTGTGACGGAGGTGGTGGTGGGGGGCACGCAGTGACCTACTTGAGAGCAGCGGGTCATGTGTGAGTGTATCTCCACCTTGATGATGTTACCTTGGATAGCCTTATGAGAGTGCAGCAAGGCAGGCTGGGATACGATCTCTCTAGAGCTCGGTAATGGAGGGAGATGATAGCCGGAAATGTCTATTATTGATAATGCCATCATCTCATTTATAGTTTATACATAGTAACAAGTAAGAGACGTCAAGCCAAACAATAACCGCTATGCAGCAAATGTATATTCAGCCATGGAACTGAGACTGGTCACATGGTACAAATGATTGTTTAACTAGCGTAAAGAACAATTACTCACCCGGTCATCACATGACTGCGGGCTGTGGTTGCAGAATGCTGATCCACGCCATTGGATCCTGAAAGAGTAAATATGGAAAGCCCGTTTTTTAAATCTGGACCGAAAGTAAGGTCCCTGCATTGAAGGAGAAATCTTCTTTCACTTTAAAAATCCATGGCTTTGTCACTTTAAAAATTCATGGCTCTGGCTCAAGAGGAACTAAACTTCACTTGGGTCACTTCACTCCCGGTTTGGGATACCCCACAGTGTGTATACGCAAATCTGTAGACATACTTTTCCTTCGCTCCCGCAGTGGATGGGCAAGCCACCTGATAATCTGGGCACGTATACCATTCTGCTTTTTATTATGCAGATCTGAGCTAAGAGTGGCATATAAAGCTGAATGGTACCGGCCACACTCTCTGATACCTTTTGGTACTAAACCAAAAAGCAGACAGTTCGATCCCCCGGGGAGTCACCCTGGGAGCAGGACAGACCTCGGTTAGCCCCTCAACCATCCACCTCAGCGCAAGTCTAGCTCACCAAAAAAACCCTAAAACATAACTTTTACTATCAAATGTTAAAACATACAGTTCCCATGCTGTCTATGTGATTCCTGCAACCCCTGGAATAGACTACGCGTTTCGGGGCTAATGCCACTTATTCATAACTTTTGGTATGCACAGATAAAGTAGTGGAGATAAAGTGCGAGACCAACAGCAAGCCGATGTAAGAAATGTACCTGTTCTGGGGGGACCCACACCGAACGTCTTCCGGCTGACGCGGCGCTCCCCGGCTGTCTGGAGCAAGGTGCAGAAGCTGGAGAGCGTGGCAAGCCACCTTGCCTGTCTCCCTCGCTCCTCTGCAGTTGTTCGGGCGCATGCCCTGCTCTGACAGATCAGCTCACAGTAGATGCCGCTCTGCCACAGTTAAAGTGGACCAACACCCAGGATTTTGACTATCTTGGGTTTTGGTCCACTTCGGTGGGGCACCCCGATCGGGGGTGCCCCGCTGTGTGAAACCCCCCAGAAAGCCCCAAAAACTCACCTGTCCCTGCTCCCATGTGACCGCTGCTGCCAATCCCCGCCGCCGGACAAGCGAGCACGCCCACCGCCGCCTCCCGCGCGTCACTCTTACAGGGAGCGCGCCCACGCCGGCCATTCACAAATGGCCGGCGCGGGTGCGCGCCCTGCTAGGGGTGCCCCGCAGGCCCGATGCTGATCGGCCCGGGAATCTATGATCTACGATCAGCATCGGGTGTTGGTCCACTTTAAACACACACCTGAGTGTCTCAGAGGCTGGACAGCCTTACTGGTCAGGGCAGTTCAGCCCCTGGGATTAGTTCCAATCACGTCCTGGTTTGTAGTTGCACCAATCATACACTCTGTTTCCCCTGTACTCCTATTGGCCAGCCATCCTTTAAATAAAGTCCAGCCCTGACCTCTTTGTTCGTTATAGCCAGTATTTCTCAGGGTGTGAATTTGTTTGTGCTATTTGAGATTGACCCGGCTTTATCTGACCATCCCAGCTTGCTGCCCGAACCGACCTTTTGCCTGCCCAACCTTGAACTCCGCCTGACCCTCTTTTGGATACTGCGTTACCTCTGACCACCCGGCTTGACCTTCGGCTAGTATTTGACCATTCTTCTGCCTCATTCCCGTGTATAGACGCGCCTTTGGACTGATCACCTGTGCACGACTTTGGCTATAGTTACCCTTGTGTTCCTTCTATCTTCACAGCGAGCTGGCATCCTTTGCGCCATTTAAGACCTGGGGGCAACCGTGTCCGGCGAGGCAAATCGTGCGTCCCGGAGAACAGGGGCTTGACTAAAGGTGGAAGCGGCAGTGGGGGTTGCCAGCTGACAGAAGGTGGGAGACTCACAGGGCATTACAGCCGAGTTTTTCAGGTGATCCCAGGGGTTTTACAGATCAGGGGGCATCCTAAACCATGTCATAAACTTATGTCTTTCAGGCGGGGCGAATCCTTTTGGTTTCTCCCGGTCCTGTATTAGAATATAACTTGTAGGCTTTGTAAAAATAATACTCCCACTTCCCTAGTGGGTTATTGGGGCATCCGGGGTTGCTATATAGCGTTATTCCCTATCGGCGTAGAGCGCCGCTATAATCACCATATGGAGGCATCCCAGGATAATGTGACCGGGGTTCCTTTCGGGACAAGACCGGCTGTGTGTAGCGTGTGGGCAGCTGTGTACCCTGTGCTGAGCAGGTGCTTGCATTGCAATCTGGCCTGCCAGTGGCTGCACCTCGTTTCACTTCACCTACTCCCCCAAGCTTAAACCTCACTCCTGCTGAGTTGCATACTAGTGGGGATTCTCAGCTTGATGTGTCTTCTAGACTGGCTACTGTTGAGCAGTTGATTGCTAAGTCCTTAGTGCGTAAGGCCCCTGCTAAGAAGCGGCACTTGACGCCTAATGTCACTGTTTTCCCTATGGGAACTGAGGAGTTTTGGAATCTTTGTGGCTATACCCCGTCTGATGAAGGGGAGCTCTTTTCTGATTCAGGCTCATCTGATGAGAGACCAAGGGGTCATGACGATGAGGTTCTGTCCATTTCTCTCCCTGTTGCGGCTCCCAGGCAAAGAGGGGAGCTTTTCCATACAGCAAAATCACGTTTGGAATTTCCCTAGCAGGCACATTTCCATAACCTTGTGCTTAAGGAATGGGAGCGCCCCAGTAAACTTCCCGGGGTTCCAAAAAGTTGGGATAGGAAGTATCCTTTTCCTGCTGAGGTGGTAAAGTGTTGCTCATCCCCCCGAGGTGGATGCCCCGATCCTAGGGCTATCTAACACCTCTGTCATGCATTCCCCTGACTCTACTACCCTGCGGGATGCTGAGGATCGGCGCATTGACCAGCTGGCCTCCCACGCCTTTGCATGTGCAGGGACGGCGCTGCGCCTAGTCTGTGCCTCTGCCATTACTGCTGTGGCCACTAGAACCCTTATCAGAAATATGCTTGATAGTGCCCCTGATGATTTGCCTTGTGAGGTGTTTAATGCACTCTCCAGTTGTGATGTTTTTGTAAATTTTGCCCTCTCAGCATTGGATGACACCATCAGAATGTGTGCCAGAACTTCTGCCCTCGTGGTGGCTATACGCCGCTCGATTTGGCTGCGCCAGTGGGCTGCTGACAATGCTGCCAAAAGGCCCTCACTGGGTTTCCCTTTAAAGGACTGCGCCTGTTTGGAGACCGCCTGGACCTTTTTGCTAAGGGAGGCAGGTTACCCCAGCGCAGGCGGCAATCTCGGCCCTTTCGGGGTCAGGGTTCCTTCTCCTCCCCTTACCGTGGTGCAAGACAGGGAAGGGGGGTTTCCTTTCCTGGGGCCCGGGGAGATTTCTGGGGTAGAGGCAGAGGACGTGGATGTCCTGGCTCCTCCTGGGGTCCCAAAGCAAAATCCTCTCCCAAGCCCCCTCAGGCATGATGGGGCGCCCTCACCCATCCGGGTGGGGGGATGGCTGCAGCACTTCACGTCTGGAGGCTTTGCGTCTCAGACCGGTGGATTCAGGAGGTAGTGTCCTCCGGTTACAAGTTGGAGTTTGCTGCCGATCCCCCTCCAAGATTCATCAGATCCTGGATTCCTCAGGACCCTGTGTCAGCTCAGGAGCTAGTGCAAGCAGTGCAAAGCCTCCTGGAGCTGGGGGTCATCTGCCAGGTCCCTTTAAGAGAAAAAGGCAAGGGTTTTTATTCCAACCTATTCACAGTACCCAAAAAAGATGGTTCTGTCAGGCCCATCCTGGACTTGAAGATCCTCAACAAGTTTGTCAGGGGCAGGCGTGGCATGGCAACTCTGCGCTCTGCCATCAGTTCCCTGCGCCAAGGGGATTTCATGACTTCTGTGGACATCAAAGATGCTTACCTTCATATTCCTGTGTTCCCAGGTCATCAAAGGTTCCTCAGGTTCGCTCTGATGGATCAACACTACCAGTTTGTGGCCTTGCCCTTCGGCCTCACTTCAGCTCCCAGGGTGTTCACCAAGGTGCTGGCTGGCGTGATGTCTCTGCTCAGATGTCAGGGTGTCCGCGTGCTTCCCTATCTGGATGACATTCTCATCACTTCCCAGTCTCTACATCAGGCAGAGTTGGACGCTCAGCTGGTGGTGTCCACTCTGGAGTCATTTGGATGGGTGATCAACCACCCCAAGTCCTCACTGTCCCCTTCCTTGGTAACCCCATTCCTAGGAATGAATCTGGATACAGTTCAGGCAAGGATCTTCCTTCCTCAACAGAAGGTGGACAGTCTGATTGCACAGGCTCAGTCCCTCCTAGCTTGTCCCCATCCCTCCATCAGGCAGGGAATGCAGCCGGTGGGCCTGATGGTGGCATGCTTTGAAGCGGTCCCTTATGCTCAGTTCCACTTGAGGCCCCTGCAACTTCACCTATTGTCAGTATGGGACAAGGACCCAGCATCCCTGGACAGGGTCTGTGTGCTCTCCCCCCTGGTCAGGAGGTCCCTCTCGTGGTGGATGGACTCAAGGAACCTGTTGGGGGGCAGATCCTTTCTTGCCCCTTCCTGGGAGACGGTCACCACGGATGCCAGTCTGTCAGGTTGGGGGGGTTTCTGGAAGTCCCTGCGGTTCCAGGGGAAGTGGGGCCCTCAGGAGGCCCACACACCTATCAATGTCTGCGGGTGAACAGGCTAGTTCTGGCTCACTTGACTACTCCTCTTCAGGGCCTGCTTGTTCAGGTGCGCTCGGACAACCAGACGGCAGTTGCCTACATCAATCATCAGGGAGGGACCCGGAGCAAGGGGGCCCTCCAGGAAGCGTCTCTGATCCTGACTGTGTCCGGGGGTGGAAAATCACCTGGCGGACTCTCTGAGCAAGAGGACCTCTCGCCAGGGAGAATGGTCCCTATGCAGCAGGGTGTTTCAATCTCTGTGTCACCGTTGGGGCCAACCTTATGTGGATCTGTTTGCGTCCCGCCACTATCACAAGCTCCCAGCTTTTATCTCTCTGTCCCGGGATCCTCTGGCCTTGACCTCGGATGCGCTAGCAATGTCATGGCAGGACTTTCAGTTCCTGTATGTCTTCCCTCCAATCCCCCTGCTGGGCAGGGTTCTGCGCAAGATTGCTCTGGAAAGGGTGCCAGCAGGTGGCCAAGAAGAGTGTGGTTCGCAGACGTGGTACAGCTGGTAGTAGATCAGTATGCTCTGCCCTTGGTGCCAGATCTGCTCACTCAGGGCTCACTACGCCATCCCAATTTACAAACTCTGGCTTTGACGGCTTGGCTTCTGAAACCTCCATCTTGATGGAGAAGGGGCTGTCTTCCTCGGTTGTGGATACTTTGATTAAAGCTAGGAAAAAGTCTTCCTCTTCCATTTTTTACAGGGTTTGGCGTGCCTACATTGACTGGTGTGAGTCTAAGTCTCTTCCCTGTCGTGTGTTCTGTATTCCCAGGATTCTGGAGTTCCTGCAGCATGGGTTGGAGATGGGGCTCCAACTCGGTACTCTGAAGGGTCAGGTTTCTGCCCTGACTATTTTCTTCCAGAAGTCCTTTGCTCAGCACCCTCTGATCAGGACTTTTTTCCAGGGGGTCACTCATGTGCGCCCCCCACGTAAGCCTATGGTGCCTGTTTGGGATTTGAACTTGGTTCTGTCAGCCTTGCAGGGTGCTCCCTTTGAACCTGTGCAGGATACTGCCTTGGCCATTCTTACGCTCAAGGTTGTATTTCTGGTGGCTATTACTTCTGTCAGGCGTGTGTCTGAGTTGGCGGCGCTTTCCATTCAGCCCCCCTACTATGAGAGGCACCAGGACAAGGTGGTGTTTCGTTTCAAACCTGACTTTCTGCCTAAGGTAGTGTCTGCCTTTCATTTGAATCAGGACATTGTTCTTCCTTCCTTGTGCCCTAATCCTAGCAATGCTAAGGAGAGGGTTTTGCACTCTTTGGATGTGGTTAGGTGTCTGAAGTACTATCTGGTGGCTACTGCACCTTTCAGGAAAACTGATGCTCTTTTTGTGGTCCCTTCTGGTCCTAGGAAGGGTTTGGCTCCTGCCAACTCTACTTTCAGCAAGTGGATTCTGTTCATACCTTTTCAAAGGGATTCAGGCCTACTCTGCTAAGGGGAAGAATCCTCCCTTCCGCCTTACTGCTCATTCCACTCGTGCTATTGGTGCCTCTTGGGCTTTTCAGCACCAGGCTTCTGTTGAACAAGTTTGCAAGGCCACTACTTGGTCTTCTCTTCATACCTTTTCAAAGTTTTACAAGGTTGATGTTAGGGCCTCAGCTGATGCTGCTTTTGGCCGAAAGGTTCTGCAGGCGGCAGTGGTTTAAACTGTCTGCTGCTGATTTTTATTGGGGATCCCACCCTACTTTATGGTCACTGCTATTGTCCCAAGTGTAAGTATTAGATTTGGAGCAGAACGTACTGTATACTAAGAATAATACAATTCTGTGATTACTCACCTGTAGAATTGGTATTATGAGTATACAGTACGTCCTGCTCCAACCCACCCTTGGTTTGCATTTTCTTGGATCCCCTGTATGTTGATTGTTATCATTGTTATAGTTGATAGTTTGGATTGTTTAAATCTCCCGGCTTCTCATTAACTGCTTTTCAATGCTGGGGATTTGTGGGAGGTCCCTGGGTATTTGAGAGGCCGGGAGGAGCCTATTTTCGATGTCTCTGCAGTCCAGGGCCATCTGGTGGAGTATATCCCAAGTTTAAGTATTAGATTTGGAGCAGGACGTACTGTATACTCATAATACCAATTCTACAGGTGAGTAATCACAGAATTGTATTTTTCCAAATAGTGCTTTATGTAATGCACTGCTTAAAGTGGAACAAAAACCATGAATTTGACTTTCCAGGCTTTTGTTTCTTGCCCTTGAGGCATCCCGATTTGGGATACCCCAATTTGTCAAACCCCCCTGAACGCCTGATTTGGGATGCTGCGGGGGAAAGCCAACAGCAGGCTCTGGAATCTTTTAGACTCCAGGGCGGCTGCTGTTGGGTTTTGTTTTTCCTTAAAGTCGACCAAAACCCAGGATTTTGACTATCCTGGGTTTTGGTCCTTCCCATTGTGAAACCCCCCCAGATCGCCCAGCGGCTTCAAGCACAAAAATCAGGATGCCCCGCTATGTGAAACCCCTCAGGTCGCCCTGTTCACTTACCCCGCTTCCCTTTAACAGGGAGCTTGCCCGTGCCCACCATTCACAAATGCTTGGCGCGAGCACGTGCCCTGCTAAAGGGATAGCGGGGAGGCCAGGTAAGTGAACAAGGCGAGGCAGGGCATCCTGATTTTGGGTGCCCCGAGGGGAGGGAATCGATAAGATCTATAAGATTCCCGGGCCGATTGAGCTGGGTTTTGATTCACTTTAAAGCGATGATTAGACGAGTGCGTTGCAAGAACGGTGGAAAGGTGAGCTGTGTGGGCAATCTGGGGGGCTTCACACAGGATGCCCCAGGTAAGCAGACCTATTACCAGGATAGTGAAAATCCTGGTTGTAGGATTAATATTTAGGCTGCTGTCTAGACGCTGTGCATTGAGCGCAGCCAATTAGACGCCATGTTAAGTTCTAATATATACTTATTTTATTAATTAGCACTTATCAAAGTGTATTATTAGGAGACGTCCAGCGGTACTGTCAGCTCATCACAGTCAATTCATCAGAGAGGCATTTAGCGGCAGAGCGAGAATGGGAGGGTGCGACCTCTGGCACTGCGACGCGTCACGCCATCTTGAGGGATATGGAGATGAGGATGGAGGGGATACTCTGATCGCTTAGTACATGCGGGTCCCTGGAGCCATATAGTCCTTCTAAAGATAGGCCGCTGACCCGTGGCTGATGAATTATTTGCATTTGCGGAGGCGGTATTGCATCACGTGACCATCCTGCGCCATGAGGACACAGAGAGCGCGAGAGACAGACAGACACATTACATTGAGCAGTGACAGAGAATAGAGTGCTGTGATTTTCCTTGCAAATGATTATTTTATTCTCCTCAACCATTGGAGTATAAATCACATTTTATTGAACAAACCTTCTAATCATAAGAGGATTTTTCTCACACATTAAAATACTCAAAATGCATTGTTCCAATTTGACTTTGCACAACAGAATTTCAATACATTTTATAGGTAGTAACAAACTGAAAATAGCTATTTGTTGTATTTGCAGCATTAACAGGTCACTGGCACTGTCATAAAAAAATATTCTAAGCATACAGCACGTCCTGCTCCATCTATAATACTTACACATGGGTTATCCTCCGCCAGAGGGCGCTGTGCACTGCAGACATGCAAAAACAGGCTCCTCCCGGCCCTTCATATACCCAGGGACCTCCCACAAATCCCCAAGATTTCTCTGCAGTGCTGAACTGCGAAGACATGAAGTATCACGCTCTCGCAGGCGAGCGGGGCTTTACAGCCCGAGGCCCTGCGGGACTATTTCCACCCGTCCTCTTCGGAAGATTATGCCTCCCAGCCTGGGCTGCGTGGGTCGGGTGAAGGTAGGCAGCACCTTGTGTGCTGAACGGAGCCACGCTCCACCGCAATTCCCCACCATAGGGTAGGCGGTTAGGCCGATGGTGAGCCTCTAGTGGATGCCCCTCCCGCATTCTTGCCCGTGCCCCTCACAGATTTAGTCCATGGATGCTGGTCCGCTTCTCCCTCGCTTCCTCCCGTAACTCAGGGGAAAAGAAAGGGGGGGGGGTATGTGTGGCAGTCCTAGTGTGAAGTAACACTTTAAGGCCTTTGGTTTTTATTTTATTGGGTGTCAGTGTCGCGCTCCTTGCTATACAGTTGCGAGCCGTTTGTCTTTTCATTAACAACTGCCTAGACGGCAGCATCATTTCCAGCGTGACAGCATCTTTATGCATGCGCCTTCTATCCAACTGCCCTACTTTTTTCTGTTGGTTAGAGCTTCGCGCTCTTTGGGGGAGGCGGAGACTCGGCATGACGCGCTCCGTGTCACAGCCTGGTCTGGCCCGCCCCTCGAGGTTCGCTTGGCGCCATTTTGACAATCTTCGCGGGCGCGCGTGGTGCGGTCCGCCTCCTCCCTTGGTCATGTAAGTGCCCTCTGGTGCGGCATGGTTGTATGTGTATTCGGCTGCGCATGGCACTGACACCACCCCTCTTGTCCCATTATGTCTTTCAGACGCCAGGACTTCGGTGGCTTCTCCCGGCCTAACATATATTACAGCGGGTCCACATAACAAATTCTCCCACTTCCTAGCGGGTCTTGGGGCGTCCAGGGTTGCCTATTGCGTAAATCCCTGCGGGCATACTGCTCTGATAATCACCATATGGAGGCATCTCAGAATTATGTAACCGGGGTCCCTCCGGGACGTGACCGGCTGTCTGCAGTGTGTGGTCAGCCCCAGGCTGAGGCTGACAGAGCACGGGTCTGCGGACCGTATGCTGAACAGGCAGGTCTGCCAATGGTTGCACCTTCCTTCAATACACCCGTCTCCCCGGACCTAAATATCACTCCTGATGAGTCCCACTCAAGCGGGGATGACCTGCAAACCGTGCCGCGCGTGCTGCCTACGGCGGAGCAGGGGCTGTCTGGATTGGCGGAGCGTATGGGCCCTGGTAAGAAGCGGTCCCTGACGCCTCCTGGCTCTCCGGTTCCTAACGATACCGATGACTGATATGCAGGACCTTGATCCTTCTGAGGAAGGTGAGCTATTCTCAGATTCGGGCTCTTCGAACGAGATGCCCGGGTGCTGTGATGATTCTGGGCCCGGTTCTTGGGGCCTGTGTGACACAGATGAAATTCTTATTAAGATCCTTGAGGTTTTGTCAATCTGCCCCCCGGGGAGACCCCCAAGCCTAAGAAGGAGAGTTTCCATACAGCGCCGCCGTGCTTGGAGTTCCTAGAACAGGATCATTTCCAGAATCTTATATCCCAAGAATGGGAATCGCCTTGTAAACTTAAAGGGGTCCCAGGGGTCTGGGATTGGAAGTACCCTTTCCCTCCTGATGTGGTTAATTTTTGGTCAGCACCTCTTGTGGTGGATGCACCGGTTATAGGGGTTACTAACCCCCCTTTCATGATGGCTCCTTTTTACCGTACCCTTCGGGATGCTGAAGACCGGCGCATTGACAGACTGGCTGCCTACGCCTTCTCGTTTGCAGGGACGGCTCTGCGCCTGGTCTGTGCCGCGGCCATCACTGCGGTGGCCGCCAGGACTCTTGTCAGAAAAGTACTCGATCACCGTCCTGAGGACCTCCCTTGGGGGGTGTTTAATGCGCTATCAGACTGTGATGCGTTTGTGAAGTTTATCCTATCAGCACTGGATGACACCATTAAGATGTGTGCTAGAACCTCTGCCCTTGTGGTAGCTATTCGCCGCCTGGTCTGGCTGCGACAGTGGGGTGCTGACGATGCTATGAAAAAGGCTCTCAGTTGCTTTCCCTTCAGAGGACGGCGATTATTTGGGGCCCGTTTGGACCTTTTTGGTAAAAAGGGTAAAGCACCCTTGCGCAGAAGCCGCTCCGGCCTCCCTGGACGTGTGCTTCCAACTGTTCGGTGTGGATTTCCACCATGGGGTGGGCAGGCAACGCACTGGGCCCTCTGGCAGGACTAAGTCCAAATCTGCCAAGACCTCCCAAGCATGAAGGGACGCCCTCGCCCTTCTGGGCGAGGGTACTGCTGCAGCAGCTGTCCACCATCTAGGAATGTACCTTCTCCTTCTGGTGGTTTCCAGGAGGTAGTTCCCCTGGACACAGGATAGCTTTGCTGGGCGGTCCCTCTCAGTGGTTGTCAGGGTGCTTCTAGCCCCTGGTTTCCACTCAGGTATTGGGGGTAGGCCGTACTGTGCCTACAGAGTTTGGGCTTACTTACAGGTTGCCCTTAACGGTTTGGGGCTTTGGCCTCTATATTAACCTTCCTCCTTCCCTCAACAGTATGAGAAAGTCTGGGCCACGCTGGCCTATGGTAGGCCTGGCAATTCTACTCTCACAAGTAGTCCCTATATGACACCTCTGTCTTGGGACACAGGCGCCCTGTGCAAGGGGGGCTTCCGGCCTCCTGTGGAGTACTAGATCTTCTTAGTTCCCCTTGTGTCTGCTGGACACCAAGACCATTACTAGACGGTGTTGCAGGACCAACCCTGCGGATTGAGGCATTATTTGTGGCCTCTCTTTCGTTCCCAGGCTACTCGCCATGGCGCAAATGGGGGTGATGTCTCGGACATGCCTGGAGGGGGCGTCTGCATTAGGATCTACCGGGTCGTCTTTCCTTACTCCCCAGTCTCTACGTCAGGCCGAGTGGATTGGTCGGCCGGAGGTGTCCCCTGGAAGTTACTGGATGGGTGCTCAGTCACCTCAATCTCTCATGGTCCTTTATCCGCTATCTCCATTCCTTGGATTCGGTTCAGGCTTGAGCCTTCTTCCTTGGCAACAAGTGGACTCCTGGTACGGGGGCTCTGTCCCCCTTTGCTGACATCTTACTTTCACCAAGCGGGATGGCAGCTGGTGGGCCCGTTGGTGGCGTATCAGATGATGTCCCTTATATACCGAGCCCTTTGGCTCTTCGGCACAGTAGGTTATTGATCCTACATGGGGTTCCATCACCCCTGGGGTTTGGTCTGTGCTCATTCCCCCTTGGTAAGGTGGTTCCTCTTGAGCTGATCATATTCAAGGGCCCTGTCAGGGGGCACCCCCTTCCTTACTTGCATCTTCCTGTGAATGGTCACCTTGGGTACCAAGTCTCGCAGGTTGGCGGGGGGGGGATTCCACAACCCCCCGTGGTTCCTAGGTAGGGTCCCCTAGAGGGTCCATCTTGCCTACTGGTTTTGTTGAAACGGTGAGCCTTCCGTTGACTCTTATGGCTGGACTTCTCCTCTTTTAGGACCTGTCTATTTGGGGACTCTTGGCCTGTTGGAAGACAATGGCCTGTTTTATTATTGGTCTGTAGCTTGAAGCAGGATGCTCCCTCTGGAGTGTTCCTGATCCTGATTTGGGCGGGTGTCTACGTCCCCTGCTTCTCAGCGGTATTCGCTCCAATGGATGCCTTTCAGCGGCAGGTTATGCTATCCTGGTGTCGCTCTGAGAGCCAACTAGGGTGGCTCTGTGGGGGTCTCGCTTATACCACAGGGGCTCCGCCCTTGTTTTTACTATCCCAGAATATTCTGACTCTGGTCATGGGGGCTTAGTAAAATTATGCATAGACTTTCTATTTTATATGCCTTCTCTTCGTTCACCCTACTTGTGGGGTTCTGCGCACGGTTGTGCTGATAAAGAGACCCGTGAGATTGATGGCCCCTGGGTGGCCTTGTGAACTGTGGTTCGCAGATGCTTCTGCTGAGGTCTGATGACCTGTTCGCTCTCTCAGGAGTGTGGTTCTGCCCTTGTCAGGCCCCTTCTTTTGTCGTCCCAATACAGACTCTAGTCTGCGGCTTGACAGCTGATTCATTCACCCCTTGGAGACGGGCCTTATCTTCTGGGTGACTCGGTATATGGGGGGCTAGGAGCAAGCTTCCTTGGCTTCCTCTTCCTCCGTCTATTGGGGTTTATGGTATACCCATATTGATTGGCATGAGTCTTGGTCTCTTCCCTGTTGGTCGTTTTCGGTTCCCAGGGTTCTTGAGTCATTACAGCATAGGTTGGGGTTGGCTCCCCATCTAGGTACTCTGAAGGTTCAGGTTCTGTCCTGGCTGTTTTCCTGTAGGAGTCTGGTTCTGTCTTCCTTGTGAGGAGTTCTCTTGGGGATTGCTTAGGTGCATCTCCTAAGTAGTTCCATAGTCCCTGTTGGGATCAATTTTCATTTTGTTTGCCCTGCGGATTTTTCCCTGGGGACTTCTGCTGGATGCTGTCTGAGCTTCTTTGTAGTCCAAGTCGCTTCTCTGGGGGCTCCTGCCTCAGTCAGACGTGTGCCTGAGAAGGTGGATCTGATTACTTAGCCTTGGCTCGATGTATAAATATATATATATATATCTATATGCACCCCATGCCGTGGGGGTATTCCTTCTTACGCCGGACCTCCGGTCCAAGTGGTGTTTTATGATCATTGTTTTAGTCTGTTCAGTCTAACTACGGACCTTATTCTTAATAATGCTAATATGAGGGTCTACATTCCCTCAACAGGTGTTGCAATTTTTCCCCTGAGGGTTTCTTGTCCCTTAGGGGGACTGATGCCCTTGGAGTCTGCGGGCGCCTCCTTATGTATGCGCCTGATATCGCCTGTTTCCAGCTCCACTGCGTCCTTTGGATTAATCCTTCTTGGATGCCTCCTGGTCCTGTGTAAAGCATTTGGTTTCGTGCTAGTGAAGGGGTCAGTATTCCCGCCTTCGGTCGGGTGACCAGTTCTCATTTCCCTTAGGGGGAGTTACAAGTTTTCCACGAGGCTTCTGTTGCCTGTGGGCTGGTTGGGTCGTTACACTGGCCTATTCCTTTAAGGGGGAAGAATCTCCCCTTTTTCATTTTATTCCGTTATATTGGTGCTTGGGTACCATTGGCCCTTCAGCACCAGGTTTTTTCTGTTGAATAAGTTAATAGACTGTTGCTTGTCTCTGTTCATACCTTTCATAGGTCTTGTTATGAGATTGACGTTAGAGCCTCCGCTCATGTCATGCCTGTTGCAAAGTTTTACAGGTGACAGCGCCTTTACTGTCCGCTGTGC
This sequence comes from Gastrophryne carolinensis, assembly GCA_027917425.1. NCBI lineage: Eukaryota > Metazoa > Chordata > Amphibia > Anura > Microhylidae > Gastrophryne > Gastrophryne carolinensis. The sequence continues at coordinate 38,312,513 of CM051238.1, forward strand.
CTTGTTTTTGGGGATCCCACCCTACTTTATGGACACTGCTATTGGATGTCCCATGTGTAAGTATTATAGATGGAGCAGGACGTGCTGTATGCTTAGAATAATACAATTCTGTGAGATACTCACCTGTAGAATTGGTATTATACGCATACAGCACGTCCTGCTCCACCCCACCCTGGTTTACATTTTTCTGGATCCCCTGTATGGTGATTGTTATCATTACTATTGTTACCAGTTGGTGGTTGGTTCTCCCGGCTTCTTTCTCACTGCTTTTCAATACTGGGGATTTGTGGGAGGTCCCTGGGTATATGAAGGGCCGGGAGGAGCCTGTTTTTGCATGTCTGCAGTGCACAGCGCCCTCTGGTGGAGGATAACCCATGTGTAAGTATTATAGATGGAGCAGGACGTGCTGTATGCGTATAATACCAATTCTACAGGTGAGTATCTCACAGAATTGTATTATTTCAATCAAAAACATCCCAACAGGCCAAGTGACATGGTAGCAAAGTAGCCTTTCTTTCATATTACCTTCATAATTCTGGCATCCATTGAACTTTTCTGTTGGAGAGTTTCAGCTTGAATTTTTGCAGGATGTTAGAATAGCCTTCCAGAGCTGCTGTTTTTTTTTATAATTCTTTATTTTCAGAAAGTTTACAGCAGTGCAAAACATTCCGCCTTGCAAGGCAGTTAAAAGAAAACACAAATATACACACAAGAACATGTAATTGATGACACTCTGCGACAAGGGTAAATACATGAATATCGAGGTCCTTTACCGAATTTAAGCCAATACGCATCCTCAAGGGTAACCCAGACACACATGCCTTTTATGCCTCTAATGGACCGAGGTAGGCGCCGTTCCCCACCAGGAGAACACCACCTTACCGATTGGGGTTATATGCTACGGACCCCAGGACCCCCCAAGGCCACAAGCTGCCCCCCTGTATTGTAGCTGCTTGCCTGAAGTACCCTCGAGCAGTGTCCGAAACTGTGAAACACAGCCCATAACACCTTATATTACCCACGTTCCTTGTCTGCAGAAAACCAAAGAGAGAGAAGAAAAGGGGAGATAAGAAAGGGAAAGATGGAAAAACATAGAAGAGGGCTCGGGAGGGGAGGGAGTGTGCTCCGGAATCTCACATGGGGGCTCTAGATCAGGAGAGACCTCAAGGAGACCTCACCAACCTGCGACCTTGCATTCCCGTCAGTTCATCCGTCTATGGTTATGTGGCTGCTAATTGTATATACCGGGCCTTATCCCTGAATAAGTACCAGGGTATCCAACTAAGCAAGAACTGCAGCGTTTTGTCATGCAAAGCCATGGTGACAGAGCTGCTGTTTTGATGTGGGCAGCCTCCTATCCTCATTTTTCTTTTGCTTGAGGATATGAGAGAGCTGCAGGCTAAGATCGTCTCCAGCCTGCCAGCACATAGTGCGCTCCACACCATATTTAACAAAAAAATACACACACACACAGCGTCGGCACTCTAAAGCTGTTCGCTGTAGCATAGAGCGCTTTTTAAACACATATCCACCAGTAGCAAAGCGAAAACACATGGAATTACATTCTTTTTAACACTTTAGTGCCAGACCTGTAAATAGAATATAATATAAAATATAAATATAAAAAGTACAAAAAAATATAAAAGTATTTGCAGCCAGGAGAGGTCACAAAATGATTTCAGCAAAAAAAAAATTTTAATTGCCAAACACAAACAAATGAAAGCCCATTGAAATGTATGGGAGAGCGCTACAGAGCGAAAGGTAATATGTGGCGCTCTTGAACCTATACGCTGAGCCTCCTTGATTAACCTGCATAACGATTTTTGTCTGCTAATCACCATAATGGAGGCTTCTAAGGATAGTGAGCTAGGGGCCCCATCTGGGCGGGTAAAGCTCTGCCCCATGTGCAGTGCCAGCTCTCTGGGCGGACTCAGCACTGTTTGTGTCACTTGCGCCAGGAGCGTCTTCTTGGAGCATGATCGGGCGGGCGTATCTGTCCCTAGCCCGTTATTGCCTACGGCCCTTCCAGAACGCCCGCTACTGCACTCAGCCCCCAGCGAGGGGGAAGCCAGCAAGGGGTCCCAAGTTGATTTGCCATACCGGGTGGCCAGCCTTGAGAGACAGATCTCTCGCACGGCTCCTAAGAAGGCCACGAGTAAGAAGCGGCACATCGAGCCCGTTTACTCAGATAATGATGATGATCTTTTTTGGAGGTCTGGGCTCCATAGAGGAAGGCGAGTTGCATGAGGACTCCCATTTCCACTGTGGATTATTCTGCCGGCTATGACAGTGGGCCTGGCTCTTCCTTGGTCGAGGATATGCGGCTCCCCGATGATACGGAGAAGTTGCTGGCTTCAGTTTTTGAGACGTTGCATATTGTCCCTCCAAGAGCGGCCAAGAGGAAGCAGGGTGATTTGTTTCAGCCTGAGAGACAGAGGAGAGTCTTTCCTGCGCAGGCCCATTTTTCTAATATGATTTTCAAGGAATGGGAAAGGCCTAACAAGCTACCGTCGGTGCCTAAGGGCCTGGACAGGCGGTACCCCTTTCCTGAGGAGCTGGTCCGCTTATGGTCCCGTCCTCCTGGGGTGGATTCCCCTGTATCGGGGTTATCCAACACTACTGTTATGCCTTCACCCGATACCGCTTCCTTACGTGACCCAGCTGACCGGCGCATGGATCAGCTGGTCTGTCATGCCTTTACTTTTGCGGGTGCTTGGTTTCGCCCTGTGTGTGCCGCGGCTATTGTCTCCTTAGCCATCAGGAAGAAGGTGAGGCGTCTTGTGGAGATTGCTAAGTCTCGCAAGCAGGCCGAGGAGTATAAAGACCTCAAAGCTTGTTTGGATTTTATTGCCTTCATTGTGGCTTCCATGGACGATGGTGTCTGGCTCGGTGCCATGGTTTCGGCCCTGCATGTTGCGCTTCGCCGCTCCCTCTGGTTGCGGCAATGGTCGGCTGATACCGCGGCTAAGAAGTCGCTCACTAGTATCCCCTTCCTGGGGCACAGGTTGTTCGGAGATCGTCTGGACCTCCTGATTAAGGATGGTAGACTCCCTCAGCGACAGAAGCCTGCACGGCCCTTTCGGGGTTCCTCTGCCTATCGCTCCTTTCGAGCAGGAAGAGGCTCTTCTTTTTCAGGTGGCCGCAGAGAGCTCTGGGGGTGAGGTAGGTCCCGCGGCCGAACAAATCCCTGCTGGGGATTCAAGTCCAGGCCCCCTGCCAAGGCTCCTCAGGCATGAGGAGGCGCCCTCACCCATCTGGGTGGGGGACGGCTTCTGCTATTTGCTCATGTCTGGAGACAGCGCGTCTCGGATCGGTGGATTCAGGAGGTGGTGTCCTCCGGTTACAAAATAGAGCTGGCAGTCAGGCCGCCCTCAAGATTTCTTCAGTCTCGCATATCCCAGAATCCAGTGACGACACAGGGCCTGAGAATGGCCGTGCAGCACCTCCTGCGGTTAGGTGTGATTTACCCTGTACCTCGTCAGGAGCAGGTTCAAGGTTTTTACTCCAACCTGTTCACGGTTCCCAAGAAGGACGGAACGTTAAGGCCTATCCTGGACCTGAAGGGTCTCAACAGGTTTGTAAGAGTCAGGCATTTCCGCATGGACACCTTACGGTTAGCGGTGAGCTCGCTTCGGCCCGGCGACTTCATGACCATGGTGGACATCAGGGATGCCTATTTGTACATCCTGATGTTCCAGGGACATCAGAGGTTCCTGAGATTCGCTCTGGAGGACAAGCATTACCAGTTTGTGGCTCTGCCATTCGGGATATCCTCAGCCCCCAGGGTTTTCACCAAGGTGCTGACAGGCATCATGGCTATTCTGAGGAATCAGCGCATTCATGTGCCTCATCTGGACGATTTACTGATTGTGGCTCAGTCCCTTCAGCAGGCTGAGAACGACACACGGACGGTGTTATCCACTCTCGAGGATTTCGGATGGGTAGTCAATTACCCCAAGTCTTCGATCACTCCCTCAATGGTGAGGTCCTTCCTGGGCATGACGATAGACACCTCTCAGGTCAAGGTATTCCTGCCTCAGCAGAAGGTGGTGGGCCTTCAGACGCAGGTGCAGGCCTTGCTGTCTTGTCAGCGGCCATCGATCCATCTGGGGATGAAGCTGGTGGGCCTGATAGTGTCATACTTCGAGGCAGTCCCCTTCGCCCAATTTCACATGAGACCTCTTCAATTGAACCTTTTGACCGGCTGGGACCGGATGCAGGAGTCGCTGGAACAGGAGTTTTCACTGTCCCCCCTGGCCAGACAGTCCCTCTTGTGGTGGCTGGACTCCAGAAACCTGTTGGTGGGCAAGTCCTTTCTGACTCCCCGGTGGGAGATAGTTACCACGGATGCCAGTCTGACCGGCTGGGGAGGCGTTTGGCAGACGCAGAAGATCCAGGGTCAGTGGGGTCCGCAGGAGAACCACTTGCCCATTAATCCCCTGGAGCTTAGGGTGATCCGGTTTGTGCTTCTTCACCTGACTCCCCATTTAAGAGGTTGTGCGATCCAAGTTTGCTCAGACAATCAGACCGCTGTTGCCTACATCAATCACCAGGGCGGGACTAGGAGCAAGCGAGCCCTCAAGGAGCTCACCCAGATTCTGACTTGGGCAGAGGAGAATGTTCCCTGCATCTCAGCAGTTTACATCCCTGGGGTAGAAAACCAGGAGGCAGACTCCCTGAGCAGGGGTGCCTCACGTCTGGGGGAATGGCCTCTCAGCTACAAGATCTTTCACGATCTGTGTCTCTGCTGGGGTCAGCCGGATGTGGACCATGTGCGTCCAGACACAATCACAAGCTCCCAAGGTTCGTCTCCCTGTCCAGAGATCCTCTGGCCTTTGCCACAGACGCTCTGGCAATTCCTTGGACGGAGTTCAGGCTCCTTTATGCATTCCCTCCGTTTCCACTCCTGGGTGCGCAGGATAGCCCAGGAAGGGTTTCCAACCATCCTAGTGGCTCCTCGCTGGCCGAGAAGGAGTTGGTTTGCGGACATAGTTCAGATGTCAGTGGATCGCTACATCATGCCCGACGACCCAGGGCTTCTCATGCAGGGATCGCTGCGGCACCCTAATTTACAGACGCTGGCTTTGACGGCCTGGCTATTGAGACCTCAATCCTGATGGAAAAGGGGCTGACAGCCACGGTTGTGCATAACATGATTCAGGCACGGACGAAGTCTTCTTCCATGATATATTACAGTTTGGCATGCCTACATTGCTTGGTGTGAATCCAAGAGTCTCCCTTGTCGCACATTCTCTACCTCTAGGATCTTGGAGTTTTTACAACATGGTTTAGACTTGGGTCTCCAGCTAAGCACCCTCAAGGACCAGGTCTCTGCCTTGGCCATTTTTTTCCAGAGATCCTTTGCCAATTATAGATTGATCAAGACCTTTTTCCAGGGAGTCACCCATGTACGTCCACCACGTAAGCCTGTATTACCAGTGTGGGACTTGAATTTGGTACTTTCTGCTCTCCAGGGTCCTCCCTTTGAGCCCTTGTGCGATGCTGCATTGCCTATTTTGACCCTCAAGGTGGTCTTTTTGGTAGCGATCACCTCGGTGCGTCGCATGTCAGAGCTGGCCGCGCTTTGTATGAAGCCTCCTTCTTTTGAGTGGCATAAGGATAAGGTGGTTTTTCGCTTTAAACCTGATTTTTTGCCTAAGGTCGTTTCTCCCTTTCATCTTAATGAAGAAGTGGTCTTGCCTTCCTTGTGTCCAGCACCGACTAATTCTAATGAACGGACCCTCCATGCCTTGGATGTGGTCAGAGCCGTTAAGTATTACCTGGTTGCGACTGAATCCTTCAGGAAATCGGATTTGCTCTTTGTCCTAACACAAGGTTCTAGGAAGGGCTTGCCACCAGCCTAGTCCGCTCTTAGTAAGTGGATCAGACAGGCGGTGGTGCAAGCATATTCTGCCAGGGGGAAGGAACCCCCCTTTCGGATCACAGCTCATTCTACCAGAGCTATTGGTGCCTCTTGGGCTTTTCAGCACCAGGCATCTGTTGAACAAGTTTGTAAGGCCGCCACTTGGTCTTCAGTTCATACCTTTACCAAGTTTTACAAGGTTGATGTTAGGGCCTCAGCAGATGCTGTCTTTGGCCGAAAGGTGCTTCAGGCAGGTAGTGAAATGAACTGGGGATCCCGCCCTAATGGACACTGCTTTTGGATGTCCCAAATGTCATTACTTCTGGGACGACCTGGACTGGATATAGTGAAAAATACAAATCTGTGAAACTCACCTGTAGCATTGTTTTTGAATATATCCAGTCCAGGTCATCCCACAGCTGCAATATCCAGCAGAGAGTATCCAACGATCTTCAGCAGCCAGACTGCAAGTGAGACACCTGCTTTTATAGGGGGCCGGGAGGAACGACAGCTTTTGATCTTGCAGTCGTGCGCACCCTGGGGGTGGAATACCCACATGTCATTACTTCTGGGACGACCTGGACTGGATATATTCAAAAACAATTCTACAGGTGAGTTTCACAGAATTGTATTTTTTTTTACCATATCTTCAGCTAGGTAGTTACCCAAATGCAACCTCTAGGGGTCCTAGTCCTACCTATCTTGGATAGGAGGTGCTCCTGACTGTGGAGGATGTAGGGGGAATTTATTTCTGCTACTGCTGTTTGCTGGTTGGTTAGTTTGAGTTCCTGCATTTATTCTGCCCTCCCTAATGTTGCTGGCGGGGTCTCTCCTGTACGTCTGAACAAGGTTTCCTTCTTGGTAGAAGGGAGAGTCTGGGATATTTATTTTGGGTTAGTAGGTACTTTGTAATGAATAAAACCGAATAAAATAATATATTAATCTAGATGAAATATTTATTAATGATCAATTTTTCATCAGCCGCTATGCAAACAGCCGCACGTCTCTCTTAAAGATAAGATGTTGCCTTATTAGCAAGGAGTAGGGCAACATTTGGAGATACATATTGTGATAAATAAGATCATTACTGTAATTTGAGGCACACATGCATTACCAGATTGAGTAGTGGGGGGGGGTCATTTCTCATTTGGTCGGAAGTAGGAACTTAATTGGTTGAGTCTAAATTCACTCATCCATGTCTGCTCTAAATCTTCTGTATCGATTCTTCTTTTCTTTTTAAAGTGCTCAGCCTCTGATTTGTTTCCAATATCATCAACTGAAAGTGGTTGTAACACTATGGAGCTCATCTAACATATCTAATAGTTCAGGCAGTTAACTCATTTGAAAATGACTTCGTTTCCCAGGTGAAATTGGAAAACTGTCAGCACTAAGCAAAGGAGCCGAGAAAAAGAGCACCAAGAATAGGTCAGGTCGACATTTATAGACATGCGCCTCGATTCAGAGAGACACAAAAAACTTCCGTTTTAGTTCCGATCTGTGAAATGTTTCCGTTCTCGTATGAGCGTACGAGCGATTCTATGCATGCATTGAAAACCTTCTGTAAAGTTTCCGTCCGTTCGTACGGCAGATTACGAATTACGCGGATGTTATTTTCCATCCAGACGTTTCCGTTTCATTTCCACATGTTACAACGTAGGCTTTCGTTTTTGCCCTTTTCCCATCGTATCCTCCAACAAATCCTTTACGTTTCCCGATAGATTCTGTTTCCATTTTACAAAAAATAATCGTCCAGACGGAATCCTTACGATCTTGCGCCTGCGCACTACAAACTTAACTCATTAAAGTGCTCGCATACATATTTGCCACCCACACTTCTACTACAATGTTTAGCTAAATCACTTAGCACTGTCTCCCATCTTCCCTTTTGGCCCCTTAAAGCTCACCCAAACCACTTAGCACTATCCTCCATCTTCCCTTTTGGCCCATTAAAGCTCACCCAAACCACTTAGCACTATCCTCCATCTTCCCTTTTGGAACCTTAAAGCTCACCCAAACCACTTCTCGGTCATGTGAATATTCATCTTTAAATATTTCTGGGCCCATTAGTTTTGTGTTAATGTATTTTGTAAATGAAATGACAATGTAACATTTTTTTGGGATGCCATCATAAAATATAAAATGTATCAAAATTTTGAAAATTTTACATTTTTGCAACTATAAAAAACAAAATACATAGCAATGGCAGGCCACTGAACATTATTCTTCAACTGTGGTCCCCAATGAGTTGCGCAGCTCCTGCATCTCGCCCACCAACTGAAGGACCCTGACACTCTGGCACGTGTGGTCCCTGTTAAAAAACGTAAATTAAAATATTGGTATAACCATGTTGGGGTCATACTGCAGTGCCCCCCCCCCCCCCCCCCCGTATTGTCCAAACACCTAAATCTGGACTTCAAAAGCCAGAGGGCCCTCGCCACCACGGGCCGAGTTTTGCATAGTGCCCGATTAGAGAACCCCTGGCCCGCATTCTGCAGGCAAAGAACGGGCATCAGGAGCAAGGACGAGTGGCACATCTTGCAGTTCCTGCAACCAAATATAAAATAATTACACAAAGCAAAGGTAACCAACTAAAACAATAACTCCTACAACACATTAAGATTCAAGTTCAACAATCCTAATATAATTCACAAAGGACATAAGTCTAAAAAAATTTAGCAATTATATGGATGTGTGGAAAAATAAATGTTTACATGCTAAGGACTAATTAAGGTCAGCATTAAAATGCTTCTATAATGCATACATGAAATGTATTGATTCAGGTATGCATTGCTATACAATTTATGGCCTCGGCCATGCTGATACATGCAATGCCTTGGTGCTAAAGGCACGCAGACTCCTCCACATAGCCGCAAAACATGTTCAACAATAGCAATCCGAGCCCTCAAAGGTCTCGTAAGTGGATCGGAAATGAAACGGATTTATAGGGTGGTGATCCGTCGGGAATCAGCTCTCTGAATCAGACGGAAGCTCTCTGAATCAAAGGAAGTTTTCTGAACGAACAGAAAATTTCGGATTTTGTTTGGAAAATGATCCGAACTAACAGAAATGTTCCGATTTGCTTCCGATCATCGAAAGGGCATTCCCGAACGTTCGTGCGAGTAGAAAATGGACGAAAAAAAGCAAAAAAAATGACAAACACCCACCAAAACTTTCACAGACAGCTACGGAAGTCCGGACGAATGTGTCTCTGAATCGAGGCTATGGTGTTTTGTGCATTACAAATGCCCCTTGGATCGCCCCTAAAACCCAGTATCAACAGGTCATGGGATCATTTGTTCAGTATCAACCCCAGAATTGCAGTAGTGCACAGGAAGAAATCCCCAAACCACTTTGCACAATACAAATATATATATATTTATATAGATATGTTGTGTAAGCTTCTGGGACCTTTTTGGACACAAGCATACACAGGGTAAATAACTCAAACTGCTTATTTTCAGATTTAGCTAATTAAACAGACAAATAATAAACCATTGCAAATGTCCATTTATACAGAAACAGCCTCCTGGTTAACTCACAGTTGGCCCCAACCCTGTGCTCTAATAAGAAAAAGGCCTTTTAGGCTTCCTTTCCATCTGAGCTCCTTGCTCCAAGTTGTAAACTGCTTCCTTGTAGCTTTGGGCGCATCTGCCCTGACATCACATTTGTGCACAACTAGCACAACTGGTTGCGCCCCTCCACAAGGGCCGGCTCCTCATGCACCTGGTCAGCTGACACTGCAGCTCTCATCTGCGGCTCATCTGCCTTTTTTATAGGCCTTCTCACCCTGGTGTAGAACTGGACTGGGCTACTTGAAAGGCAGGGCCCACCCAGCTTTCCTTACTGGCCAGGATCCAGGACCCTAAAAAGCAGGGGTTACCAACCAGTGGTACAACTACTTAAAGCCGAACAAAACTCAGCAGCGGGAGGCAGATTCCAGGACCTGCCGCTGGGTTTCCCTGCTGTGTAAAACCCTCCAGGGCACCGATACCTATCACCTTTCCCCGGTCCAACGGCACATGTTCTGGCTCCTGCACAATCAGAGTCACTTGCTCAAATGATGAGATTTGGCAAATGGCTCTGATTGTTGACAATGGGGAGCGCGCACTCCCCCATCCCCTGCATCCCTCCCATTGTGCGAGTGCTCCCACCACAGCCATTCAGAACACAACTTATGGCAATCTCTCCTGGAATCCTTGTGTAACCCAGTCTGTCCTTTTTCTATCCAGACAAGCCAAGAAGAGGCATGCTTACGCCTTCTGGTAGACAACCTACCACTACAGTATTAATAAATATATATATATATATATATATATATATATATATATATATGTATTGTTTAAAAATAATTCTTTGAAATCAAACTTAAAAAGCTACATGTAATCTAAGCGTTTCACTTACAACATGATCCAAAAAAGAAAGGCTTGCACAACCCACAAAGTATAATAAAGGGTGCTACTCTCAGGCTCAAATGGCCATATATAGGATACCTCAAAAACACAACAGGGGAGGCACTACAACTCAGAATCAATATCAACCCCTGGTGTGTTTTTCAGCTACAACATGGTCCCCATAAAACATTTGCTAGATAGCTTTTAAATATAAATCCCTGTGCTGTGATATAATGTCCCGTCAGGTGGCTCATTTCGGGGGTTAAAACCCCTGAGTCATACTTGTTTGAAAAGCATACCTGTCTCTCCTATAGCGGGCTACACCAGAAAGAATTCCTGGGCTCCCCCACCCAGCCTGAACCTGCACCTATCACCAGGAAATGAGGCCAGCGCACGACCTGCACATTAGAGGGAGATAGGGAGAAGAGCCAATCACACCTTGACAAAGTGACGCTGTGACGTCACGAAACGCGTTGGTGGTGAGGAGTGAGGGCAGGTAAGGAGAGGGGGGGGTTTGTCTATTGAGCCTGCTTTATTCATTGTCTGCTTATTGCTTGTATTGGGCACTTGTCCACTCGGTGGGTCCTCACAATAAATTTAGATAGGCAGTGTGGTTTTAATTTCTTTGTTATATAACATTTTTTGATAGGTCCTTTTGATAGGATTGCGTGTATATATGCCCATTAGGTTATCACTCATTATATTCATTTAGGTTAAGCACCTGTGCACATTTTCATGAAAGCTTTATTATGCACATGATTTTATTAGTTTAGTTAAGGTGTATGTTTTGGTAGTTGATAAGCAGTTACAGCAGCGTATTACTGGGCCTAATGGCCCCTCCTCTTTTCCCCCCCTCCCCTCCCTCCTCGGTGCTAGTTGTCTTATGTGTCTTTTAAAAAAATGAATGTTTTTTAAGATTGTCATGTAGGATTTAAAGTACAATATAGATTATATGTAATAATAAAATTGGATTTATTGCTATTATTGCTTAGTGGTGCTTCTGTGACAGGGTTGGGTGGGTGTGTGGGACCCCCCCGTTTCATGGGCCAATCACAGAAGAGTCATTCCCGTCTGCAAGCCAGCCCCCTCCATACATACTAGCCAATGTCCACCAATGTCCATCAACCCCGAAGAGACATATGCTTTCCCCTGGCAACAGCCGGATATTCATTTTTGCATGTGGACACAAACATAAAAAGCTGCCTTAGTAAACTACTCCAGAGGGGCATTTTTATTTAAAGCAGACCTAAATCTTTGGGCAGCTTTGAACCAGAGAGGGTCCGGGCCCATGGCACCCTAAAAGACCCCCTTTCACTCTTGGTAAACCCCTAAATTAAGATATACTTTTTTCTGGTGAAGCTCCCACATGGCTGCACACTGCAGCACTGAATGTTTCTGTTGGTGAAGGAACAGCTCCACCAGAAAAAGAAATGTATCAATTACCTGGAGCGTTTACCAGCATCAGACATTATGGTGCCTTATGATGCCTATGGTGCCTTGGTAATCCCCTGAATTAAGAGATACTTTTTTCTGGTGAAGCTCCCACCGGTGGGGGGATCTGGACATGGCTGCACACTGCAGCACTGAATGACTTCTGTTGGTGGAGGGGCAGCTCCACCAGAAAAAGAAATGTATCAATTACCTGGAGCGTTTACCAGCACCAGACATTATGGTGCCTTGTATTCAGATAACACATAACACCAAAACCAGGCATCCAGCTGACCTTGCTATAGTAAACAGCGATTAAAGTGAAACCACTGGGGCCTGTGATTTTTTTTTCTGTTTTCTACAAGATTTTCCAGAGAGTACTAAAATCCACTTCTCCTAAACCAGAAATGTCCTGTTGTTCTGTCTGACCAACAGGCTTTGCAGAAAGTTCTCCTTTAAGAGAATCATCAAACCAGTATCCTCCCTATCCACAGCATGGATCGTCACATGTTTGTTGCTGCGCTGGTGGTGCAACGGAAGCGTAATCTATGCGATGTACAATTCCGCCGTGGCACCCCGCGAGACTGTCTGGCGGCGAGCGTATTAATAGTCGCTCATGAAAAAAATGAAATTCGCCGCTCGAGGAACGGCTGCTTCTCTCTACTGTGTGACCTTGAGAGCGGGATATGGCATAGAGGATGAGAGCGTCGCACGCGCTCGCCTTTATGTCTTCATTATTGTGTTACACAATCCCGCCACTCCTCCATGTAAATAAATCAGGATTCCTGCTGAGGTGAGTAAAAAAGACAGGCGGGGATTCCCTTTCACGCCGCATGCAGGAACCAGTACACAGAGGGGTTATTGAGCTAAGGATCTATAGAGGAGGAAAAGACTGGAAGATAGAGAAAGTAGACTGGGAGACTTGTGATGTGGTTTTACTTGGTGCTGGTAATTTGTTGCAGCGAATTAATTGCAAAAGTTAATAAAGGGATTGACCACCCATGTAAAAAACAAAAACAAAAGGGTACTCACCCCTTGTCCCCAGGTCCCACTCTGGCAGTCAGCAACTCACCCGATCACTGGATTCCATTCCACGCCACCCAGGGCCCGAACAGCAGCGGGAAATGAATCTGTGTTTGGTTCAGGCCCCCCCATAGGTCGCAGGGGCGCGGCCACGTCCTCTCCATTCATTGCAAAGGAGGTTGTGTGCCGAAGCCTGACACGCCCCCACCATTGTAGTGAGCCAGACACAGAAACACAGATGACTGCTGTCAGTGCCTCGGGATAGAGGTAATGCCCTGTAGGTAAGAGGTAGATGAGGTTTATGTGATGTAGACTAGATGTAGGCACATGTAATGGGGGTTAGAGGTAAGGCCCTTTTACGGTAGTTAGGAGTAGATGTAGGTGTATGTGATGTAGACTTGACATAGAGACATGTAATGGGGGCTAGAGGTAAGTTCCTGTAAAGTAAGGGGTAGATGTAGATGTAGGTGTAGATAATCTAGACTAGACGTTGGGACATGTAATGGGGGTTAGAGGTAAGCTTGTGTAACGTAAGGGGTAGATGCAGGTGTAGGTGATGTAGACTATATGTAGGGACATGTAATGGGGGTTAGAGGTAAGGTCCTGTAACTAAGGGTAGATGTAGGTGTAGGTGATGTAAACTAGACATAGAGACATGTAATGGGGGCTAGAGGTAGCGTCCTGTAAGTAAGGGGTAGATGAGGTATATGTGATGTAGACTAGACATAGAGACATGTAATGGGGGATAGAGGTAAGGTCCTGTAAAGTAAGGGTAGATGTAGGTGTAGGTGATGTAGACTAGTCATAGAGACATGTAATAGGGCTAGAGGTAAGGTCCTGTAAGTAAGGGGTAGATGTAGGTGTATGTGATGTAGACTTGATGTAGGCACATGTAGCTCCACATTATGGGACATTTATTATGATGGAGAACGAATCCTCTATGGGGTGCTGAGCAGCTGCCTCCACTTCTAGACCGTGTTTACAGAAAATGGTACAGTGCAAATCCCACTACCCTCTGTACGGCAACGCACCACATCCGCTAACGCCTGGACATACCCTCATAATAGGCTACACATGAGGCCAGGAGCTCACTTTCGCTGCTCTTCAGTTTAGCCGCATTGTTTTTCTTATCACCTATAGGAGGATGGGTGCTATAGATTTCTCCTGACTCTGGTAGCCTGCTCCAACACCCCTCCCCCGTTTGCAGGCAGAAGTGACAGTGAGTTTAGGGGAGGATGGGTGTGAACGCTGGCGTAGTTGGGGGTTAGCTGAGGTGTCAGACGCGTACTCCACAATGCATTGTATATACTGTATATACATAAGACAACTTGCTGCCAGATAAGCTGCACTTTCCTAAGCAGGGGTATATGGAGCATCTACAGCTATCTATCTATCTATCTATCTATCTATCTATCTATCTATCTATCTATCTATCAACATATTATCTATCTATCTATATATCATCTATCTATTATCTATCTCTAATTTATTAATATATCATCTATCTATCTATCTATCTATCTATCTATCTATCTATCTATCTCAAATTTATCAATATATCATCTAGCTATTATCTATCTATCTATCTATCTATCTATCTATCTATCTATCTATCTATATATCATCTATCTATTATCTATCTATCTATCTATCTATATATCATCTATCTATTATCTATCTATCTATCTATCTATCTATCTATCTATATATCTATCTATCTATATATAATCTATCTATCTATCTATCTATCTATCTATCTATCGATCTATCTATATCTAATTTATTAATATATTATCTATCTATCTATCTATCTATCTATCTGCATTTCCCTATCTCTCTATCCAGTTATGTAGAATGATTTTGTACCCCCTTTTAGCTGATAAATTGTAATACAATTGGATACAGGGTTACTTTTGGAGGCAGAAGAATAACTAAATGTGAGCGAGGCCCCCTAATATGTTATATGCAACCTTTTTCTTTTGTTTTAATTGAAATTGATACAAATAGGCTAGCAACTACTGTACATGATGCCCTATGAGCATAAATCTGATAAGTAATAAAGATGGAGGAGAAGTAATGCTCCCTGTGCTTAGAGGCTTTTCTGGAGGCTAAAAAAGCTAATAAAATGTATTACACTTCACATTGATGGCTAAAACTGCACCTTTCTATTTCTATTGATTTCACACAATGGGCCATCCCAAATCAGGGTGCCCCAGGGATAAGGACATTGGCTTCCATAGCGTCGATGTCCTCATTAAAGCAGACCTTCTTCTTTAAAGTAAAAAATGACTTAAAGTGGGCAAAAAACACTGGACTTTAACTAAAAAACTGGGATGCCCTCCTGTGTGAAACCCCCAGAACGCCCAGAAAAAAACCATTCACAGTCCAACGGCGCATGCACAGGCTTTCGTCCAATCACAGGTTTTTGTCCAATCAGAGCCACTTGCAAACATCTCTCTGTTTACATGCAGGGCTGCGGCATTTGGAAGCGCAGCGGCGGCATCCCCAGCAGCGTGCGCACTCCCACTGCCAGCCTATCTGAATTGTTATTTACTTTGACAAGGGTGCCAGGAAGCAGGTGAGTTCAGGGGGGGGCGGTAGATTCCTGGGCCAGCCACAGTGGGTTTTGTTCCATTTTAAAGCTGACCCGGTCCTGGTCCAGAGGAATACTAAACGACCTAAACTAACCTCACCTATGACCAACACCATCAATGAGCCCAGCATTAAAGCAATATATTGATCCAATGGGAGACATCCTAGCTCTACCAGCAACCAATAGTCTCTGGCATTGTACTGGAGAGTGGGGAAGGCAGTGGCGCCTGCGGGTCACTGTTAGAATTTTAGAATTTAGATTTAAGAATTTTAGATTTAAGATCCACTTAACACACATACGCCCCAAAATTCTGAATATGGGGCCTGTTATTGGCTCTGCATTCTGACTGGTGACAGGGAGGTATATAGGCAAGTATAAATTCAGGGGCTCTACTTGCCTGGGGGACTTTGTATAAGAAGCAAATGGGGTGGAATTAGAATTTTAGGATTGGCGTTACCCTTTAAGGGCTGGTATTCTTTTTATCTCCAGACCACCTTTCCAGCTTGGCATGCTGAGAGCTGAGAGACAGACCCATGGTGACCCCCTGCATGAAGCTGTAATAACAGATCAGGGCGCGCTGTGTGTATATTCAGCTCTCACTGTATATTTGACTTTCAAATTGATGGTCAGAGCCTGGTGATTTGGAGGCTGTGGAAAATGCCGGTGTGGAGATAATGAGCACAGGGGGTCTGCAGAGGACCGTGCTGCCTGTCCACATTGTTCTGCTCACTCACCGCACCAGGCAGACCCAAATGGCTGCCGGCAGTTACGCGCAGGATAGAGACAGATGTAGCCCTTACGCACTGGATGTTCGGAGAGGACGACAGGAAGCAGGTTCTTCTGGGTGCTCCACGTGAGTCTGGGTAGGTAGGGGGTTAAGAGTACTGTTACAGGGGAGGTTAGTCCTCACTGTGCCGTTTGCAAAGATGAGAACTAGTCCAGGAGATGAAAGCAGAGTTCCTCTTTATTAAGTCCACCGGCAAACAGCTAACATGGCACAGGTACAATACATCTGTCCAGTTACATCTCTCTTGGGTCTGACCATAATCACAGGTTAGAACAAGAAGACATGGCTCCCCAAGGAGGATTCTTCCATTGCTGTCTCTCTCCCCTTCATTACTATGTTTCCACCCAGCATCCTGTTATGACTAATAACCCTTTATACCTTGCCTTCTAGAACAATCTCCATTCAAGCCTATGGCCCAATGCTTGTCTATGGCCTAATCCCGCTACTGCCATCTTGAGTCTAATTAAGGGCACTAGACTGTCGATGCACTTTATTGGTTAGAAACCACAAAAGGGCTGAATGTCTTATTAACTCTATCTACAGGTGTCTCCTATTAGCTAACTGACATGTTCCTATTTACACCCAGGCTGATGGGACACTGTCAATTGCGCTTATCTTTGCCACAGCACCAGATGACTTCTTGCCTTTCTCTGTTCTTTGGGGTGTAATAGCCACAGAGCCAGTTTGTTCCTTATTTGTACATTCAAGGATGCCCCTTGAGGTTTCTTTTAGGCAGCATGAAGTGATCCTAAAGCCTTTGCTGACTTTAGGACTACTCGAGCTACACTACTGATGTTGGAAGGATGTAGGGGAGGGACCATTTGTTTGTAATCCTTTTTGTTCCTACAGTTGTCCTTTAATAACATCCTTACATGGGGTATTTGTTTTGTAAGGATTCTCACGCTCACAGCTTTGCTTTTTCATCTTTGGGGGCATCCCGATTTGAAATGCCCCACTGTTTGATACCTCCTAGAATGCCCACTGTGCTTACTTCTCACTTTGATGTGTGGGATCTTCTGCTTTCAGCGTTCATTGCTGTGCATATTAATGAGCAGCATAGAACACTGAATAGAATGCAAAAGACCAGCAGGTCTTCGACCGCAGAGGCGAGCCTCTGTGGGCTCATGTATGCACCATAGGATCGATGGATATATGAGTTTCACAGCCATCCAGGGGGTTACTCAAATCCGGATGCCCCAAAAAGACGGCAACCCCCAGCCTAGAGGCCTATCTAAGGTTGATGATCTCCCTCTTTTTGGGGCATCCTGATGTGTGTAAGGACCGCCCTGCTTAAAGTGGACCAAAACCCAAGTTTTTGACTATCCTGGGTTTTGGACCTTTCCATTTGGGGGATCGGGGGTTCCCCACTGTGTGAAACCCCCCAGATTGCTGCAGCCAACTCACCTCTTCCCGGTCCTACGGCACATGCGTGGCTGCTCGTTCAATCAGCGCACTCGGAGCTGCTGACGTCATGTCATCTAAGCCTTTGTCTTAGGCCAGCGGCTCTGAGCACGCTGACGGCTGCATCCTCCGCTACCCTCTAACAGGGAGTGTGTATGTGCTGGCCATTCACAAATGCCTGGTGTGGGCATGCGCCCTGCTAGAGGGATAGTGACTCACACATTCGCCGTTGGACCGGGAAACAAGGGAAGACTATGGGGCGACCTGGGGGGTTTCACACAGCCGGGTATCCTGATTTTGGTTGCCCCGGGGGAAGGAATTTGAACGGCCCGGGAATCTTATATTTATCTTATATTCCCGGACGATCATGGTGGGTTTTGGTCCACTTTAAAGGAAAACTCCCCTTTTTTAAGGGTTTGTGTTCTTCCTTATTGTTTTCTTCTTTTGGAATGTAAAATAACATTTTAGTGAGGACTGTGCTCCCAGACCTGTGATTTACATATCTGCACGCTGTTTCCAAATTTCTCATATTCTTGGGGTTCAGTATTGCTACAGCGGGAGTCATTTTCATAGTCTTGAGTAAAAGCTAGTTCCTGAAGTTTTCCAATGTCACAGATGAACTCATCAGCAGCTTTGGCTAAGTCTAAGTAGCAGTCATCATAACCTTAACCTGGTAAGAACGCTGCCAGCAACTACAGCATCTACTGGAACACAAGATTGTGATCCTCCCTATCTTAGGAAGTTGAATTTCTGCAGAATGGGTTAAACTTGTCATCAGTCCCATTGTTGCTAGGGAAAACTGTTCTCTCTGTTAATAATGAAAACAAAAAAAGAAAAGTAAAATAACCAATTTGTTTAGCACATTGAAGACATCATTTTGGCACACAATAATGGAAACTAATGGAAAGAATGTCATTGAAAGTGGAATTAATCTTTAAACCGGACCTTCAGCATCATTTAATGAAAAGTCCAAACCTTTAAAAAACTATTCCCCAGAATCTAAAAAATTTTACATTTTTAGTCACTTTTTATTCTTTCCCCCACTAGGTTGCAATTCTGTTCAGGACTCTAGGATACAGGCGCCGCCATCTTGCCTCAGAAGCATCACATACTGAGGAGAGGGGTGAAAATTACAGGGGGGGGGGGGGGGGGTTTGGATGGCATGGCTACCCTGTGTCAAAAATACATATATTTCCATGACAACGTGGTAGCCTGGAATGCTGTTAAGTTGGGCTTTTTTGATATAGCCGATATGCCTAACGTCATGGGTGCGATCGATTGTACGCATGTAGCGTTGGTGCCTCCAGCAACTGAGGAATATCTCTATTGGTATGTGGTTTATGTGAACATCCTTACTTATATTAAATCATTGTAGCACTGTATCTTTTAATGTATATGTAAAACAATCATTTAAATGTATATTATTTTAATCATTTTCATGTAGACTTTAATGAATCATTTTCATGTAGACTTTAATGAATCATTTTCATGTAGACCTTAATGAATCATTTTCATGTTGACCTTAAAATTATATATTGTTTTTTTCAGCAGAGTCTGGGCTTCAACATGAAATGTATGTATGGCCTTTGTTTAGTGTATTCTCAATACATTTGGGTGAAATATGTGCAAAAAATGTAAAAAATCTATTTTTTGCAATTTGCAATAAAAAATGTAAGTTTGTCAATAAAATCTTATTGCGTGTGAAACCCCAATTTCTCCCGGTAACAACGGTACCACATATGTATAGGTAGACACCCTTTCCTGCCCAGGAGACTCCCCCAAACTGAAACAGCGCTTTAGGAGATTTTCAGATAAAATACAACTGTGATATGCGCTAAGCTCACCTTGCAGTTTTTCCAGAAAAACAATGCTTTACATTTGAAATACCCCCCACAAACTATATATTTTCTGGAAGTACACACCTCAAGCTTTCTAGATGCACCAGGCTTGTTTATGTGGGTGTAGTTTTCTGGAAGTAATCCCTTAATCAATTCTTTAGTTTCCCTAAAAAAGAATAAAAAGGAAGTATCAAGCCACATTTTCCTAAGAAAAACTATATGCAAACAAGAAAAAACAAGTAAAATTTCAAAAAGCAACATGCCCCTAACAGAACAATACCCAGCATGCATAGCTAGGGAAGAGTTGCCAAACACTGCAAAGTAAAGCATGCGCATAACGGTAATTTTACTTGAAAATTTCAGCTCTGCAGACAAAATGCGCACCTTGCAACCAAAACAACCCTTTACATTTGGAATTTCCCTCATAAACCATATATCCCCTGAAAGTACACATGTTAAGCTTTCTAAGCGTACCCAGCTTGTTGTAGTGGGCTCATCTTTCTGGAAGTAATCCCTCGAAGAATTCTTAGGTTGCACAGGGTTTCCCTAAAAAAATGTATAAAAAAGCTGAATAAATAACATGTTTTCCTAAAATATCAATATGCAAACAAGAAAAAACAAGCTAAATCTGAAAGAGCAAGGGCCCCCGAGCAGAACAATACCCAACATGCATAGGTACTATTAACCCTTTTAATTGCCAGCCTACTTGAAATTTTGTCACCCTCTGTTGACAGGTAATTTTCCCCCATTCTGCGCCATGTTTAACCGTGATTTTTGCCGGATTTTCCAGGAAAATTATAGATATATATTTTGCAGAAGAGTTTAGGCTTGAACATGAAATGTCTTGTTTGTAATTTTTCTACTGTTTTTTTAAATATTTTTGCGTAAAAAAACAAAAAATAAATAAAAAAATTTTTTTTTAGACAATTGTCTCCTTTATTTTAAATAAAACATTTATTGTTGCCTGTGAAAGCCCCATTTCTCCCGATTACAACGGTACCACATATGTATCGGTACCCTCCCATTCTTGCCCAGGAGACCCCCCAAACTGAAAAGAGCACTTTATAACATTTACAAATAAAATACAACTGCTATCCACACTATAAACATAAGGGGTTAATTTAAAAAAAAAAAACATTTTTTGGGGAATTTTAAGGGTTAAAAACCCTTAAAAATCCCCCCAAAAATGATATGGGGTCCCCCTTACCCAGCATAACCAGCCCGGGACCAGCTATATTGGCTTGTAGGAACAGGTCGCAGGGGCCAATTTGGTGGCCCCCCGCCCTGCCGGCTACAAGCTCTGTGGGCCGTGCTCTTCTGCCCCCCCGGGCTTTGGGGAGGCAGGTAATTGGGGGTGCTGGGGGTTAATAGCAAGTCATCCACTAGCTGCAGGTGACTTGCTAGCCCCCAGCCTTGTGAACTGGTATAGGGGTCTCATGGATGCCTTACCAGTTCACAAGGGGTTAAGTGTAAAAAAAAGACACAAAGAGAAAAAAATATTTTATTTATTTATTTTTGTTTTACTTTACTTACCTCCCATCCGTCCCTGGGCACTGTGTCCCCCGCTGATCACTCTGGCTTCTGCTCTCTTGCTACTGCTGGAAGCCTTTTATAGCTGCTGGGCAACAGAGCATAAGGGGTTAATTTAAAAAAGAATGATAGTGTAACCAGCCCAGGACCAGCTATTGGGGCTTGAAGATCAGGGTGCAGGGGCCAGCTTTGGTGGCCCCCCCCACTCTGCAGCCTACAAGCCCACATACCCTCTGTGGGCCTGGGCTCTTCCGCCCCCCCCCCGGGCTTTGGGGAGGCAGGTAATTAGGGGTGCCGGGGGTTAATGGCAAGTCACCCGCTAGCCGCAGGTGACATGCCAGCCCCCAACCTTGTGAACTGGTATAGGGATCTCATGGATCCCTTACCTGTTCACAAGGGGTTAACAGTATAAAATAAAACACACACACAGAAAAATGACATTTATTAGTTTAATTTTTCTTTACTCACCTCTGATCCTTGCTGTCCCCCGGCAATCATGTCCCACGACGCTCCGATGACAGCTCAGGGTGATCAGTGGAGGAGGGCTGGGGGGGGGGGGGAGCAGATGATCAGAGCCATCTGCCCCCTCGAGCCTTCTTCCTTTGATCACCCGCATCTACTGAGCTTCTCAAGTCAGATGCGGGTGTCGACTGACATGTGACATCATAATGATGTCATTAGACCCACCCACAAAGAGGTGGGGCTAGCAGCAGCAAACTCGGAAGTGAGGGAGAGGGCAATTTCTTTCCCTATCCTTGCTAAAGAAAAGCCAGGGGGACGATCAGAGGCCCCCCGGTGAAGAGGAGACCCCGCAGGAAAGATCGCGGACGCAGGTGAGTAAAAGGTACAAACAGGTGTCAAAACTAATTTTTCAACAGAGAATGACCAGTAATGAGGCTGCGAAACAGAGGTGGATATGCGGCATTTAATGGTGACAAACAGTGAACAGAGCACGCACCAACCAGCCTGCTGTACATATATATATACACGTGGAAACATAAACATGCTGCGATGTCTATGCAAGAATACAGGTAATCACGGCTGTGCAGATAAACAGGAAAATATATATGTATATATACATATATGTATATGTATATATACATGGAGTCTGATTCCTATGCATATATGTTCTCTAAGGAAAGTCCAAAGGCAGATACAGAAAGGTTCTAGGTACAGAGTTGTGGGTCCAGGTCCAAGGCTAGGTCTTGGTACAGGATTCAAGATAGAGAGTTCTGGGTACAGAGAGACAATTCAATGCTGATCCATGGCTGAATGGTTGGATCAGCTTATATAGAGCAGGAAGTCACACAGGTGCTGGCTGATTATAAACACCTCTGCAGGACAGAGCCATCTGCTGGTGGAGCGGCATAAATCAGGGGAAAGTTCCAGAAAGGAAGCCAGCCGAAAGCAGAACTGAAGAGAGGCATGCCCCCAAGCTGTGGAGGAACTCCAGACCTGTCATCAGGTCCCAATGTTGGTATCCTGTTGGGTGCATCCGGGGGGGGGGGGGGGGGGTTATACACTTCAAATACTCATTTGAGGGGGCGGAGTTAAAATAATTAGGGAGGCCCTGGGTGAAGTCAAGTGCCTAGTAGCTAATCCAGTGCTGCATGTAGGAATACACATGGCTGAGATATGTGCTTTGCCTGGAGCCATCTGAGTAATAAGATCCGCAGGGGCATTGGAGGAAGGCGAGTAAGAGGATGGCTGTGAAAGAGATCGGTGGAGAGAAGGATCAGATGAGAGAGAGATGGGATTGGGAAATTTAGGTAGCAAAATCCCCAAGCCAGGCAATTCCCCGCAGTAAAGAGGCTTAAAGGACTTGCTATGCAAATCTTAACCACCGCTGAGAGTAAAGCCTGGCAAATCCTAGAGCGCAGTAGCCATTATCAACCCCCCCCCCCCACCCCAGTCCAGCTGGTCATCCAGCGCCACCACCCTGGCCGCTGATGCCTCCGCCACCTTTTCTTTGCCCGGTGTCACCCCCTGACCCTACATCCCCCTGTATCCCATTTCTCATAATAGACTGGCTAAGGGAAGGAGGAGGAGGTATGAAGTGACCCACGTGCTGGAATGCTTAGCAGGCAAAGAGGATAAAGATTAGCACGTCTCCATGGCAACCGTTTCTGGCAAGAGCCGAGTTGTGATGCCGGCTTCCGATGGGGAGCGATGGCTGTGATTCCCGTGTGTCATGCAAGGTGATGCGGGGGGGGGGGGGGGGGCGTACTCAGGGGCACGCGAGGATCTTGTCATTCATTTTACCCTTTTTTTGCTGCCATCAGCATTTATTTGCGAGAAAAGCTACGAGCGGAATTAAAGGAGAACTAAAAATGGCCAGTAATACAAATCTAGAAAGCTGGAGGAGGCGGGTCACTTATACACCCTGCATAAAAAAATTCCCGCCAAGCCCGTTTCTTCCTTTTACTCAGTGAAAGGTATCATTCTGCTTTTATAGGGGAGAACTGCTCAACTCTAACTTGCTATCCCCTGAGCCAGCCAACTGCTCAAATAGCAGCTTATTGCTATTGCAATCCTTCTGACGTATCTAGAGGCTTTTACCTATAATGCATTGCTTTGGGAAGTTGTTAAAGTGGGCCAGAACCTTTTCTTCTCTCCAAGACAGAGAAATATATTGCAGTCCGGTGCGCGATACTTTAACTGTATCGACCGGGGCAGGTCTATTATATGTGTGATGCGAGGGGCCAGCCCTCTGAGCATCCCCCCGCACATCCATCTCCACGCATCGGTCAACTCGACTGCCTCTCTTGGGGCAGCTCAACCTTACACAGGCGTGGAATGGGTGCCGGCGGACGGCCCTCCATCCCTTCTTCCACATCCTCATACATAACCCTGCCCCAATTCCGTAAATCCAGGAGCGACATGGCGGCAACAGAAGAAGTAACCAAAGAATAAGGAGAAAGTTTACTAGAAAGATTAGAATGAAAGAGAGATAAGAGGAGGAGCAAAGAGGCGTGAACCATCCTTATTTATGAATTAGCCTCAATTATCTCCCTGTACCCCTGTGAGACTATGAATTCCACCCAGCCGGACCACTTAAACCGGACTAGTTACAGTAACGGGTGTTGGTCCCTCTCTTTGCTGCTAGGACGAAGCTTGGGGGGGGGGGGCATCCAGAACGCTGTAGCCCCCTCGCACCTAACTGCACAGGACACTAAAAAAACTCACCTTTATTACGAGCCAGCGCCGCAAAAGGAGTCCCGTGATTGGCCATCGGGCGGTCACATGGGCTGTAGTCGCGTTCTCTGTGCCGGCCGCCGGCAGGACCCGCCCACGTGACCGCCTGGCGGCCAGTAGCGGGACTCCTTTCCCGGCGCTGAGTTTTTGCTGCAATGTAACTATTATACCTGTTAGCTGCTATTAGGACTTCATCTGTCAATGGAGATCCCCCTCAGACACCCGGCTGTCAGCACGCGTCGGCCATTGCTATCCCGGCTATTTATAAAGACATTTATTTTTAGATAATAATCCGAATAGAGCAGACATCGGTTACATCATTACGCTCATTGTCAGAATAATCTCATTTCCGCTAATTATGGACTCATCTGTTTGGGCTCCCTCCGCGTGGCCAGATGTAATCTCCAGAATAAGCCGGAGCCACACCGCACATCACCAGGATTTCACTGTGTGTCATTGTACGTGTTTGCTCTTGGTGGTGTTTAAGTGCTGCCTGTACTCCCAGCATCCTTTGTGCATGCTGAACTAGAGATTTGTTTTTCTGGCTTCTTTCTTCCGGACCCTGAGCAAACAAAAAAACTTGTTTTTTTTTCAAGCAGGGATTATGGCCTCCAGTTGCCTGACAATGGTTTTCTGTATAGACCATCCTCGTATCACAGGACCTCAGTGATATTTTGGGGGCCCTAATGTTTACAGTCTTCGGTTTACTAACTGGGTCATGTTTAATGTGGACCAATCACCCCCTACTGCTGGTTAGAAGATTCCAGGATTGGCCGCTACCCTGCCCTCGGGGCATTCAGATGCCCCACTGTGTGAGACCCCCCTGGGCTCTGGAAATCCTTGCCTGACCCTGGCGCTCCAGCGATGCTGTCTTCGCTGGCGGCCGCATCCCTGGCTTCTCTGCAGCTGTGCGCGCTCCTCATGGCCAGCCATTCAGGTAGGCCAGGGCACGTGGCAGCTGATTGGATTAGTGCCCGCGCATTCACCATGGGAACAGGGAAACGTGAGTGAAAGTGGGCAATCTGGGGGGTTTCGCACAGGTGGGCATGCTACATCGGGATGCCCCCCGGGGCAAGGACCAATTACCAGGATAGACTAAATCCTGGTGATTGGTCCACTTTAAAGATAAGGTAACATGTGAGGGTTAGGCATCGCTGTTAACTAGGAGTGGGCAAGAAGGGCAACTGCCTGGGGTGCCAGGTTCATTTGTGTAAAGCCATCATGTTTTATATAGGGGGTGGACTGCCCATAGGGAGCACAGGGAGAATTCCTGGAGGTTCGCACTGCTTTGGGGCCAACTGGGCTGTAACCTCACCACACCGTGTGCCAGAATTCAATCTATCCTCTTGTAACACTCCTCCTCTGGTCCCTGCCTTCCACGCCCCCCATACCTGGCCCCATTGCATCCCTCCCCATAGCCAAGGCCCACATTTTAACCCTTCAGTGCATATAGCCCTTAGCATCATGGCTTTGGGGGCATATCCAATCTTGATAGAGTATCGGTACCTACAATACTTAAACGGGACCTTCACCCTGAACAAGAGAATATCTTATATGACTCCTCCACCCTGTACATACAGATTGCTCACATTAAAGTGGACCAAAACCCAGGATTTTGATCGGGGATGCCTCGCTATGTGAAACCCCCCAGATCGCCCGGATCAACTCACCTTACCGCGGTCCTTCGGCGCATGCACGGCCGCTCCCCCAATCACCGCGCTCGGATCCGCCGAGCTATGCACATTTTAGTGCGTCTTAGCTCAGCGGCTCCGAGCGCGCTGGTGGCTGCATCTCACGCTTCCCTCTAACAGGGAGCGCGCCGGCCATTCACTAGTCCTGCTAGAGAGATGCGCCGTTGGACCGGGATTCAGGTAAGGTTTGAGGGCGTCCCAGGGGGTTTCACACAGTGGGGCGGGGAGGGAATGAATCTATAAGATTCCCGGGCCGATCCAGCTGGGTTTTAGTCCACTTTAAATATCATCCTATCTGCATCTACTGCATTTTCCAAGTCATCCAAGCTGGCGGCTCATGGAGTCACAGGCTGCCTGCAAACAGGAAGTGTTTCTGACTTTGCCGCTTTGCATTCTGGGATTGCTGTCCTTTCCCTGACCCCAGCTCTGCTCTGCCTGTGCAAAGCACAGCTATATCCCCACCCCCTGCACTTTTGACCCCTCTCCTCAGTATGTGATGCTACTGAGCCAAGATGGCGGCACCTGTATCCTAGAGTCTTGAACAGAGTTGCAGCCCAGTGAGGGAAAGAATAAAAAGTAAGCGTTTTAAAACGGTAAATATATTAATTTTAGATGCTGGGGAATAGTTTTTTTAAGGGTTTGGGCTTTTCATGAAATGATGCTGAAGGTCCGCTTTAAGGAAAACTCCCTTTTTGTCAGGTTTTTGGTGTTCTGCCTTTTTATTTTCCTTTTGGAACCTAAAAATAAACATTGGTTATGATTGTGGCCCTAGATCCGTAATTTACCTACC
Source organism: Gastrophryne carolinensis (assembly GCA_027917425.1). Taxonomy (NCBI): domain Eukaryota; kingdom Metazoa; phylum Chordata; class Amphibia; order Anura; family Microhylidae; genus Gastrophryne; species Gastrophryne carolinensis. The sequence goes on from CM051238.1 coordinate 38,339,043, forward strand.
AGCATGCTGTGTCCAAGTGTATTTATTCCTGTGACTCTCTGTTGCTAAATTGGGCGTGACTTTCCTGACCTTTAGTGAAGCCCTTAGCATAAATTCTGACTACATGTCCCAGAATCCTTACTTTCTAACAGGTGGGCTGATCAGCAGCCTTGGCTAAATAAAGCAGCAGTAATGAGCTCCCCCGGGTGAGAACACTGCCGGTAATCATTTAGCTACTTGTACTCAAGTATCTCATATGAAAAGGCTGAATTAAAGCAGGCGGGGGTTAAACCTGTGAGCTCAGGATTGTGGTGAAATTAGGATTATTGAAAATGTGGGATTACCCTTTAAGGTTCAGTACCATCTCTTTAAAGGAGCACTATTGTGAAAAATGGTCCATATAAATATGTTGGATGGTAGGGGGAGGGGTCACCTATACACCCGGCATCAAGAAAATTCCAGCCAGGCTTGTTTTTCTTTATTTTAATGGAAGGAAAACGACATCCGGGGTGACAGGCTCTGTCACCTCTGATAGACTAAACCTGTCTCCCCTGCATTATATTCTTATCATGAGAGAACAAACCACAAGCTTTGTGTGAGTTTTATTCAGTTTGGGTGTATAAATGACCCCTCCTCTGATTAGTCGACGTGTATGTATTTTTAATATCACACAATTTCGGGATAGTGCTCCTTTAATAGTGGGCATTGTCACCCCTGCCCAGGATCTGCCATGGAGTGCTTTAGCCTCGTTTGACAAACATACTCATTGACCAGCTCAGAAGCACCCTGGGGACAGGGTGTTAGCAGCTCATGGGCTGGTCATGAGCAGGATAGAGTAAAATCCCAGTCTTCCCCTGAGGGGCTGCTATACTGCAGCAAACTTTCCAGACCTTTCATCTAATCTGTATTTTCTAATTTGGTCCTGTGGCCCCCTGTAGCTCAGGGGGGCACATGTGGCTTGTGGATCCCTTCTGTGTGGCTTGCAAGGTGTCTTGGGTTAATACAGAGTGAGACAGAGGAGAGATCATGCCAGCTTACTCATCTCTGCAGCTTCCAGTACTGAACTCTCCTAGCCGGCCTGCTTGTGTCCCCAACCTGTAGTTCAGGGGGGCCACATGTGGCTTGTGGATCACTTCTGTGTGGCTTGCGAGCTGCCTTGGGTTAATACAGAGTGAGGCAGAGGGGGGATCATGCTGGCTTACTCATCTCTGCAGCTTCCAGTACTGAACTCTCCTAGCCGGCCTGCTTGTGTCATCTACCTGGGGCCCTGGGAGCAAAGAAAGGTAGGCCAACAGCAGTCTGGCCTTAACTGAAGAACACTATGGTCCTGTCTATGGATGGGTTTTGGGTTTCTCAGTAAATGCCTCACTTTTCCTTCTCTCTGTCGGCAGTCCTGGTCTTCATCTTCTGGCTCCAGCTTTACAAATCAAAAGAATACCTTACTTTTTTTAATTAGGTTTGGCCCTGTCTAGGCAAAACAATGAAGCTATCCCGTCACATGGGCCACATGCTTCAACATGCTCAACATGTGCTAGGTCTTTTCTTACAGGCCTCCTTGAATGAGTTCCAAACAGTCGAAGCTATGCCTTTTTTACTGCTTGAACTGCCTCTAAACTGTAACTTAATCCTATGATCCAATCTATTTCCTATGTTCTTCTGCCTTTACATACACAATATTACTTTTTTCTTAACTGTATCTACCTAAATCCAATTGCCTCCTATCAGACTGAACTGAAGAGGTCTATAACTCTAGCACTAACAGTTACCTACTGACTAACTACCTGTGATTAACACACACAAAGCCCATGGCCGATACCAGGCCAGTAAAAATTGTCAGCTGTCTGATAATAGTTATATTGTAAGTGCCAGTGTAAATGATCAGCAGTCCTGTATAAATTGTCAACAGTGTAGTATAAATTCTAGCCTAGTAGAAATTGTCAGCACTCCAATATCAATAGTCAAAGGTCTGGTATAAATTGTCAGCAGTCCAGTATAAATTGTCAAGGGCGTGGCATAAAATAACAGAATCCTGTTGTAAATGATTAATGGTCTGGTACGATATAGAATGTCACAGAGTTGGTAAAAATTCCAGCATAGCAGTAAAAATTGTCAGTAGTCCGATATTCCAGTATTTATTATTAGCAGTTCAGTATTAATGGTCAGGTACAGAATAAATTGGCAATGGTTTGTTACAAATTGTCAGCAGTCCAGTCAAATTGTTGGCGGTCTGGTGTAAAGTATCAGCATGATGGTATAATTTGTCTATCCCTGGTTTTGGTCCTTGCCCCCAAGGCACCGTGATGCGGGATGCCATGTTGTGTGAAACCCCCCAAGTCGCCCCCACTCCAGATCACCTTTCCCTAGTCCTGCGGCGCATGTGTGGCCTCCCAATCAACGCGCTCGACCCCCCCAGGTCGCCTGGTATACTCACCTTCTCCCCTGGTCCAACTGTGCATGCGCAAGCTGCGGTTGCATCCCTGCTACCATCTAACAGGAAGTGTGCCCACACCAGTCATTCACAAATGCCTGGCGCTAAAGGGATAGCAGGGATGCGGCCACTGCTCGCTCATGCGCAGTTGGACCAGGGGAAAAGGTGAGTTTACCGGGGCGACCTGGGGGGTTTCATACAGCGGGACATCCCAATTCTGGATGCTGGGGGGGGGGAGGAATCTAGCTATCTAAGATTCCAGGGCCAATGGCCATGGGTTTTGGTTCACTTTAAGCTACACTTTATTTGTAGCATTACTGAGTGGCTTAAAGTGACAGTTCAGGCATAGCCAGTTGTTAAATTGTCAGACCATTGTTTCAGGCTATGTTTGGCGCTGTCCTAAACTGTTTTCCGTTTTTAAATGGAAGAAGAAATGGCTGACATATCAAGGTTTACAGCAAGCGCGTGTGTCCCTTAAAGTCGACCAAAACTCACATTTTTAACTAGCATCCCCTGAATTGCTCCACCCATAAAGAGCACCTTTTGCCAGTTTTTACTGCTCCTGCTTCACTCTAATCCCAGATAACGCAGCCTTTTTTAGCTGTAAAGCTCCGCCTCCTTCATTCATTGCCGTGGTTGTGTATATGGCAATGATGTCATTACCACACCTATGCAATGACTGATCACCTGCCATCTTACAGAGAGGTACAGCAAATAAATCAGGGTTCCAGGAGGATTCGAAAAACCAAATGATCCATTTCTAGTTCTACACTCTAGTGAATATTGGCAGGGGTTATGGCCAAATATATTTCACAAGTTCGGTGGGTTTTGGTCCGCTTTAAAGCTGTGATTCTGCATAATAATGAGCATAATGGGTGGGGCAGTGCTGGGAGCAAGAGGGTTTGCCCGGAGGAGGCTGGGTAGGGAGGAAGGAGGGTGGGTTAGCTGGGCTTGAATGGCAGCTCTGAGACTGCCATTTAAGCCATCAGTACAAAGGAGGGCGTGGTCTGGACTAGCTAATCAAGCTAGTATTGGTGGCCCACATCGGCATGGTGGAACTGGAGGGGCAGTTTTGGAGGTATATTACCTCCTTTAGGGTGCAGAGCTGGAGGAAGTACAACACTGGAGGAACGGTTGGCAAGGTAAGACCCTATTTATTTTGTTAACCTTTTTCCTGAAAAATCCTCTTAACCCCTTTGCTGGAAATCACGTTCATTTCATTGCTTTGCTAACAATTCAATTGGCAACAGGAGAAGGAGACTGTAGAAGTCCTCACCCAGTATGGCTAGCGGAGCTCGGGGGGGGGGGGGGGTGGCGGAACAATGTGGTTCTTTGGAGAAAGATCCTCGGTGGCATGGATGAAACATGTTTGGCCACACCCCTTTAAAGCTTATGCTGCAATCTCTTATATTGCAGAGCATTCCTCTGTGGACAGCTATAGGGGAGCTTGCTGTTTCTGAGGGGTCTGCTCATCTGTTTTTCTGTCTCGAGAGACATGGATATGGGAGCAGCTGCCTCGTGTTCAGCAAGGCTTCCCTATTAGTCCCTCACTTACCAGCTCATAATATCTGTTGTTCTTTTGATGCTCGGCAGGACTGGATGTCTGGAAGTGGGGTGGGCGACAGCCGAAAGCGTGCCCAGCCTAATAAAGGCCTTAATTGGATTTTCGCCGCGAGGCAGAGAGGAAAGAAGGCTGGATATACTGATATCATTGCTCCCCGTTCTCTCTCTCGGGAGAAAAATACGACTCTGCAATCAGCGCTGAAGGAAAAAAAAGGAAAATGAAAAAGGGAATAGATTGCCAGCGGCAGTCGCCCAGAGTCCCTCCTCCTCCCATCCTCGGCTTAAGCTCTTATAGGCTTCTGTAAGCAGAGCTGGGAGAATTGCCCGCTAAACCCATCAATGCTAAGAAGCTTTGCAAGGTGCTGTGGCGAGCTCGTAATGTAAAACACAACACAGAGGAAATGTCTCTCCCCCCTCCTCTGTCGCTCACTTTCTTTTTTTTTTTTTATTTTATTACCGTCTGCCTACCAAATTGCCCTGTTACAAGAGCCATTGACTCAATAGGACTTCACAGGGACTATCGTCTTGAGACCGTTAGTTAAGAGACTGAGGAGGTGGCCTACGCTGTGACGAGAGGCTACACTATATTTTGTAGGCCTGACTGCTGGGGCTCTTATATTTATATTACACATGGAACTCCACTGCTATCTGCCAATCTGCTAATAGACTCTGCAGCCAATTCAAAATACACGCAAGGGATAAAGAGGAGTTCCTGCCATAAGGAGGCAGTTACCCGTGGTATGACTTTGTTTTTCTGTCATTTTCGTTTCGGCTCCAGATGTGCTGCCCTGTCTGGCTTCAAGCAGCATTCCTCATTTGGGCTCTAGGCATTCTCCACAGGTTGGCTCCAAGGAGCTCTTCTGTCACTGGGCTCTGGATGTGCTTCCTGGATGGCTCCAAGGAGTTTTTCTCAACCTGGCTCCAGATGTGCTCTTCTGGCAGTGTGTTCTAGATGTGCTTCCTGGTTGGCTCCAAGGAGCTCTTCTCAACCTAGCTTCAGATGTGCTCTTCTGGCAGTGGGCTCTAGATGTGCTTCCTGGTCAGCTCCAAGGATCTTTTCTCAACCTAGCTTCAGATGTGCTCTTCTGGCAGTGGGCTCTAGACGTGCTTCCTGGTCAGCTCCAAGGAGTTTTTCTCAACTTGGCTCCAGATGTGCTCTTCTGGCAGTGAGCTCTAGATGTGCTTCCTGGTTGGCTCCAAGGAGCTTTTCTCAATTGGGGTTTAGGTGTGATCCCCTGGTTGGCTGCAAGGAGCTTTTCTCAATTGGGGTTTAGGTGTGATCCCCTGATTGGTTCCAAGGAGCTTTTCTCAACCTGGCTTCAGATGTGTTCCTCTGGCAGTGGGCTCTAGATGTGCTTTCTGGTCGGCTCCAAGGAGCTCTTCTCAACCTGGCTCCAGATGTACTCTTCTGGCAGTGGGCTCTAGACATGTTTCCTGGTCTGCTTCAAGGAGCTTTTCTCAACCTGGCTCCAGATGTGCTCTTCTGTCAGTGGGCTCTAGTCATGCTTTCTGGTCGGCTCCAATGAGCATTTCTCAACCTAGCTCCAGATGTTCTCTTCTGTCAGTGGGCTCTAGACATGCTTCCTGGTCGGCTCCAAGGAGCTTATTTAGATGTGATCCCCTGGTTGGCTCCAAGGAGCCTTTCTCACTTATGCTCTAGACATGCTCTCCCAGCCAGCTCAAGGGTTCTCTTCTCTCTTGGGCTCCCCTGGCTTGCATCTCCTTGATGGCGCTACGGATCGTAGCGGGGGGGGGGGGGGGAGGAGTATAGGACTCTCTTGGTTTGCTCTGATTTTGTGGCCTTTATCCTTACTGCTATGGATGATGCTGTGCGGCTGAGCGGCAGGGCCTCTGCGCTCTTGGTGGCTATGCGCTGCTCTGTTTGGTTACGTCAGCTGACGCCGCTGCTAAGAAGGCTCTCACTGGACTCCCCTTTGCAGGGCTGCGGCTATTTGGGAAGCGTCTTGATGTTCTAGCCAAGGATGGCAGGCTATCTCAGCGTAGGAGGCAGTCTCTGCCCTTTTCGGGGGTCCTCCGTCCCCCTTCTTTCCTTTCGTGCTCCCAGAGGAGGCCGTGGCTCCCTCCTCTCTAGTGGCCACAGAGATTCTTGGGGCCGTGGCAGATCCCGTGGTCGTCCCAGTCTCTCCTGGAGTTCCAAGCCCAAACCCTCTCCCAAGCCCCCTCAGGCATGAAGGGGCGCCCTCACCCATCTGGGTGGGGGGACGGCTTCGGCTCTTTGCTCACGTCTGGAGGCTTCACGTCTCAGACCGGTGGATTCAGGAAGTAGTGTCCTCCATTTACAAGATAGAGTTTGCAGCCTGGCCGCCCCCAAGATTCATCAGATCCCGGATGTCTTTAAACCCCCTGTCTGCTCAAGGGTTGCTTCTCGCGATTCAATACCTGTTAGAGTCAGGAGTCATTTGTCAGGTGCCCCATCAAGAACAGGGTCAGGGGTACTATTCCAATCTTTTCACGGTCCCCAAAAAGGACAGCTCTCTGAGGCCCATTCTGGACCTGAAGGGCCTCAACAAATTTGTCAGATTCAAGCATTTTTGTATGCAAGAAATGTACATAAGAGATCCTAGACTAATCTCAAAAAGAAAGTGCCCCCAGCAAAGAAGGCCGCACACTGAATTTAAGGTTAGAAACCAGTATATTTAATAAATATTCATTACATACACAAATAAATAAAGGCACATCATATGACAATACAAGGTTAAAAAACACAAACACAAAAAGCAGGGGGTCCCGATAAGCATGACTAATATGTATTAGGTATAGGTGGTTGTAATATATTAACTATATAGTCCAATGAAATAATATAATATGCTGATAATAGGCCCAAGTAAATACCGTATATACTCGAGTATAGGTCGACCCGAATATAAGCCGAGGCACCTAATTTTACCACAAAAAAATGGAAAAAGTTATTGACTCGAGTATAAGCCGAGGCGGCTTTTTTCAGCCCAAAAAGTGGGCTGAAAAACTTGGCTTATACTCGAGTATTTACGGTATTTCCCCCCCTCTCATACACCATGTGCCATACTATTCCACCCCCCTTCTCATACACCATGTGCCATACTATTCCACCCCCCTTCTCATACACCATGTCCCATACTATTCCACCCCCCCTCTCATACACCATGTGCCATACTATTTTCTCCCCCCCCTCTCATACACCATGTGCCATACTATTCCACCCCCCCTCTCATACACCATGTGCCATACTATTTTCTCCCCCCCCTCTCTCACACACCATGCCCCATAATATTCTCTCCCCCCCCCCTTTCATGCCCCATTCTATTTCTCTTCGCGGCTGGAAAGAACGTCAGACACAACACACACAGAAATACACACACACACAAAGACAGAGACACAAAACACAAAGAGAGAGAGACATACACACACACACACACACGCTTACCACGGGGGCGCATCAGCGGTGACTGTGTTGTTTCCCTGCTCCTGCCCCTCCTCCTCCCACGTCATCTGACCTCTCTGTGGCAGAGAGCTAGTGCGGAACTCGGCGGCCGCCATCTTGCTACACCCAGCACTGTGTGGGTGTATCTCCGCTCTCACCTCCCGGCGCTGCAGTGTCACCGGCTCTGCTGCCGCCTCCTCCGCCGCCATCCTCCGCCGCCGTCCGGAGCAGTCTTGTGCTGCCGCCCGCCGGGGACAGCCGCCTCCTCCCCGCTCCTCCGCCTCGATTCACACCCTCGCAGATCCGCAGCCGCCCGCACCTCACCTCGGGGACGCACGTGGCCGACACAGCCGTTCCTCCGCTCCCAGCCGCCTGCTCCACAACACAAGGGTGAGTGCGGGAGCCGGCACGGGGGCGGGAAATTTTCACTGACTCGAGTATAAGCCGAGGCGGCTTTTTTCAGCCCAAAAAGTGGGCTGAAAAACTCGGCTTATACTCGAGTATATACGGTAACCAAACCCCGGATAAATAACCTGTATAAACCCGGGTAGAAAAACTATTGAGTGAAAATTAAATGTAGTAAATATAAGGCTACCAATAAGTGCATGAGATGCAATTGAATTAAAATATAATTATCCAAAGAACTATACTATAAAAAAAAGTGTGATGGAAAAAAAAGTGCTAAGTGCAATAAATACTATATACAAAAAATACTACATACAAAAAAAACACAAGTGTGGTGTGCACAAGTTGTGAAGCTGCTTGCACTGAACATGCAAAGCAGCCTGCTATACAACACACATGATGACACGGGCTAAGGTGGGGCCAAATGAGCCCCCAAATGATAACTCCAAATGTTAAAATACAATTACAACATAGAAATAAATAAACACTGTTACATCACCTTGTCCCCCGAAGCAGCCGCCACCGATGTGTTGCGTGTCGAAATGACACTTCGCCAGGGAGCATTTTTGTATGGAGACGCTACGCTCTGCTGTCAGTACCCTTCGCCCGGGCGACTTCATGACCAATGTGGACATCAAGGATGCGTATCTTCATGTGCCTAGCTTCCCAGATCATCAGAGATTTCTAAGGTTCGAGCTGCAGGATCAGCATTACCAGTTTGTGGCTCTACCCTTCGGTATCACCTCGACGCCTCGGGTGTTCACCAAGGTGCTGGTGGGGGTGATGGCTCTGCTAAGGAACCAGGGCATACGCATCATTCCTTACCTGGACGACATCCTGATTGTGGCCAAGTCTTTTTCTCAGGCCGAGCAGGACACTCAGATGGTGACATCCACTCTAGAGTCCTTCGGCTGGGTGAACAACTATCCCAAGTCTTCTCTGTCCCCGTCCTTGGTGAGGTCCTTTCTGGGCATGAGTCTGGATACCTCTCAGGTAAAGGTGTTCCTTCCTCAGCAGAAGGCGGGGGGTCTTCAGATGTAGGCTCGGGCTCTGCTATCGTGTCCTCATCCCTCCATCCGTCAGGGGATGCAGTTGGTGGGCCTGATGGTGTCCTGCTTCGAGGCAGTCCCCTTTGCTCAGTTTCACATAAGACCTCTTCAGTTGCACCTCTTGCCAGTTTGGGATCGGGACCCTGTGTCCCTGGATCAGGAATTTGTCTCCTCTGGCCAGACAGTCCCTCTCTGGGGGGCAGGACCTTCCTGCCCCCGTGCTGGGAGACGGTCACCACAGATGCCAGTCTGACCGGTTGGGGAGGCTTCTGGAAGTCCCTGAAGTTCCAGGGTCGGTGGGGCCCACAAGAGGCCCATGCTTCCATCGAACTCCTGGAACTGAGGGCGATCAAGTTGGTTTTTTCTCGCCTAACCACTCACCTTCAGGGTCAGGCTGTTCAGATCCGCTCAGACAACCAGACGGCGGTTGCCTACATCAATCATCAGGGAGGGACTCGGAGCAAGCGAGCCTTCAAGGAAGTGTCCCTGATTCTGTGTTGGGCGGAACGGCATGTTCTCTGCATCTCAGTGGTAGCCTGATGAAGTGGGGGATACACCCACGGAACGCGTGGCTTCTGGTGCTGTAGGCGGTGGGGAGACCCTTTACTGGCATACCTGTGATACCTTGAGTATATTTTGGTTGGATATATATTCTAAGTATGTCACACACCCCACTTCATTTACTAATTATTATTACACTTGGGTAATCTCACCGCTAGGTGGCGCAGTTGCAGAGATCTCCAAAAAAGCAGCAAGCCCCTCCCGGTCTACACATACCTGGTACCTCCCATCAATTCCCCAGTGTTGGTCTCTGCAAGATGGCGACAAGACAGAAGAGAGAAGTCTCCTGCTTGCAGGTAGCCGGGGTATCACCCCGGCCCCCCCCCATGGTCTATTGCTGCCCGATCCTGTTTTTTGTATTCCCCCTGTTAACTGGCAGCCTCCCAGCTTTGGCTGTAGGTCGGGCAAGGGTAGCTGGCACCTTAGGTGCCTAGGAGATTAGCTCCTCCGCTCGACCCCATATTGTGGGGCATAGCGGGATTCCCGGAGTGGTGATCCGGACGTGGGATGCCCTTACACTTACTCTAGGCAATGGTACATTAGGCACAGAGGCTTTTCTTATGCTTGTGTGGTGTGTGAGGGTGTGCTTGGACGGGGGCTGGGCCGCGCTGGCCTGCCCGTTTTTGTCTGGCTGATGCTTGCTGTGCGGTGTGGCTCGGCCTTGGGTCACTTATGGCGGAGTTGGGCGTGTTCCGCCGGCCCGCCGTTTTAGGTTTGCTCAGGGGCTATCTCAGTGGGCGCCCTGTTTTTGGCGCCCGTACTCAGGGGTCCCTGTGAGGCATTGCAGTGGGCGGGGCCGGGCGGAGCGCTGGTCCTCCCGGCGCTCGCGGCGTGTGGTTTACTAGGGGGCCTTCCCCCCGCCTTAACGTCTTGTGTGTGTGTGGTGACCGTTTTGTTCAGGATGGCCGAGCGGTGGGGTACGCGGGCGCCATCATCGCTGGCGCCCGCTGCTCGGCGGCGTAGGAGTGGGCGGGGCCGCGTCCTGCGCGGCCCGCGTCGTGGTTTGCCGGTTGGCCGGTTGGAGGGGGCGGGGCTGCTGTGGCTCCCGCGTTTCTGTGGGCACGCCCATCGTTCTCCCTCTCCTTGGCGGTGCGGTTGTCTGCGTTGTTGGCAGGGGCCGCCATTTTCTCCTCGTCGCGCAAGTCATAAAAGGTAGGCTCCGCGGATTGTTTAGTTCGGGGGCCTCTTGCTAGTCTGGGGTCACTGTTTGAGCCTCTTTTGACCCTCCCGAGGTTGCTCCTCGGCCTAAGGGCCAGCTCTTTGGGGGCTCCAAGCAGAGTCTGGAGTTTCCCAGCCAACAGCATTTCGAGGACGTTGTCCCTAAGCAGTGGGAGCATCCTACACGGCTCGTCGAGGTACCGCCTAGCTGGGATAAGAAATATCCCTTTCCGGCGGACTTGCTGAAGCGTTGGTCTGTCCCCCCCGAGGTGGATGCTCCGGTTTTGGGACTGTCTAATACGGCGGCTGTTCATCTTCCTGACACTACTTATCTCAAGGATGGCGAGGTTCGCCGGATTGATCAGCTGGCCCGCCATGGTTTTGTCTGTGCGGGTTCGATTTTGAGGCCTGTTTGTGCTTCGGCTCTTTTGACCTTGGCGGTCTATTGTCAGGGATTTATGTGTGGATCTTGATCCCTCTGGTGATGAGTTTTTTGCGCTTAAGCGTTGTGACTCTTTCTTGTCGTTTATTCTGGCCGCTCAGGATGATGCCATGTTGATGTGTGGCAGGGCTTCTGCTCTGTTGGTGGCTATTCGTCGCTCTGTGTGGTTGAGACAGTGGACGGCTGACTTTAATTCTAAGAGATCGCTCACGGCTCTTCCCTTTCTGGGTTTGAGGCTTTTTGGTGAAAAGCTGGATTCTGTTGTCAGCACAGGTTGGAATAGAGGTAGAGGCCGTGGCCGTCCTGTTCACGCCTGGGGCGCCAGGCCCTAGTCAGCTGCCAAGCCCGCGCAGCAATGAGGGGGCGCCCTCGCCCGTACGGGTGGGGGGGGGGGGGCGGTTGCGACTCTTCTCCCGGGTTTGGGACCAGGAGGTCTCGGACAGGTGGATCCGGGAGGTGGTGTCGGCCGGTTACAAGTTGGAGTTCGAGTCCCGCCCTCCTCCAAGGTTTTTCAGGTCCCGGGTTCCTTCAGACCCTGTGGCCGCGCAGGGGCTCCTGACGGCGGTAAGGAATCTTCTGGATTTGGCAGTCATCTGCCCGGTCCCTCCTTCGGAGGTGGGAAGCGGGTATTACTCCATTCTCTTCACTGTACCCAAAAAGGACGGGTCCTTCCGTCCGATTCTGGATTTGAAGTTTCTCAACAGGTTTATTCGTCCCCGGATGTTTCGCATGGAGACCTTGCGGTCGGCGATCGGCTCGCTTCGGCAGGGGGACTTTATGACGTCCATAGACATCAAGGACGCGTATCTTCACATTCCAATCTTTCCGGCACATCAGCGGTTTCTTCGCTTTGTGGTGGAGGATCGGCTCTTTCAGTTTGTAGCTCTTCCATTCGGTCTCACCTCGGCTCCGAGAGTGTTCACCAAGGTGTTGGCAGGGGTGATGGCCCTGCTCAGAGCTCAGGGGATTCGCATTGTTCCTTACCTGGACGATCTTCTCATCATGGCTCCTTCCTTCAGTCAGGCGGAAGGGGACACCAGCAGGTGGTGTCTATGTTAGAGAGGTTCGGCTGGGTGATTCATTACCCCAAGTCCTCGCTGGTTCTGGCCAGGGTGGTGACCTTTCTGGGGATGTCCTTGGACTCTTGCCAGCACAGTGTGTTTCTCCCTCAGGCCAAGGTTCTTCTGATTCAGGAATTGGCTCAGCTTCTTCTTACCAATCCTCACCCGTCCATCCGGCTAGGGATGAGACTGGTGGGGTTGATGGTGGCCTCGTTCGAGGCAGTTCCCTTCGCTCAGTTTCACACGAGGACGCTGCAGCTTCATCTTTTGGCGTCTTGGGACCGGCGACCGCGGTCGTTGGATCGGTCCTTCCGGATGTCCCCTCGAGTTCGGCAGTCTCTTCGGTGGTGGTTGGTTCCGGACAATCTTTTGAAGGGCAGGTCGTTTCTGACTCCGCTGTGGGGAACTGTCACCACGGATGCCAGCTTGTCAGGATGGGGAGGTTTCTGGAAGGATCTTCAGTTTCAGGGGCAGTGGGACCCTCAGGAGGCCCACTTGCCCATCAATGTTCTGGAGTTGCGAGCCATCAGATTGGTTCTGTCTCACTTGACGCATCTGTTACAGGGCCTGCTGGTTCAGGTTCGATCGGACAATCAGACGGCGGTTGCTTACATCAGTCACCAAGGAGGGACTCGCAGTCTGGGTGCCCTCAGGGAAGTGTCTCTGATTCTGGTTTGGGCGGAGACGTATGTTCCTTGCATTTCGGCAGTGTACATTCCAGGAGTGGAGAACACGGAGGCGGACTTCCTGAGTCAGTGCTCGTCTCGCCGGGGGGAATGGTCTCTCCATCCCCATGTGTTTCGGTCCATGTGTCTTCGGTGGGGGACGCCGGAGGTGGATCTGTTTGCCTCTTGTCACAATCACAAGCTTCCGACATTCGTGTCGCTGTCTCGGGACCCTCTGGCTCTGGCGGCGGATGCCATGGCCTTGAGCTGGAAGGATCTGGGGTTCCTGTATCTGTTCCCTCCGATTCCCATGCTAGGCAGGGTGCTGCGACGGTTAGTTCAGGATGGAGTTCCCGCCATTCTCGTGGCTCCAGGGTGGCCAAGGCGGGTGTGGTTTGCAGACATCGTTCGTCTGGCAATGGATCAGTGTGATCTGTCTCTTCGGCCAGTTCTGCTCACCCAGGGTCAACTGTGTTACCCCAGTTTACCAACGCTGGCTTTGACGGCTTGGCTGCTGAAACCTCCATCTTGAGGGAGGAGGGTCTTTCGGATTCGGTCGTTCAGACTTTCGTTAGTGCTAGGAAGAGGTCTTCCTCTTCCATCTATTATAGGGTCTGGTGATCTTATATTGATTGGTGTGAGGCTAGATCTTTGCCCTGCCGGGTCTTTTCTATTTCTCGGATTTTGGATTTTCTTCAGTCAGGGCTGGCTTCTGGTCTTCAGATGAGTACCTTGAAGGGGCAGGTGTCTGCCTTGTCTATTTTTTTCCAGAGGTCTTTTGCTAGCCATTCTTTGGTCAAGACTTTCTTCCAGGGGGTTTCGCATCTGCGGCCTCCTAGGAAGCCTTTGCTCCCAGTTTGGGATTTGAATTTGGTGCTCTCTGCGTTACAGGCTCCTCCCTTTGAGCCTTTGCAGGATATTGCTCTGTCCACTCTTACTCAGAAGGTTGTCTTTTTGGTGGCCATCACTTCGGTTCGGCGTGTTTCGGAGTTGGCAGCCTTGTCGATTCAGGCTCCTTATTTTGAGAAGCATCAGGACAAAGTGGTTGTCACAAATCGGCACTTACCTGGGCCCCGGTCCAGCGATGTCAGCGGTCGGCCGGGCCCAGCAGCTCCTGCTCGGCGGCCGCGCCGTGCGGCGTCTCCTCAGGCGGCGCCGAGCACGGCCGCCCTCCCTCCTCGCGCGCGCGTCATCAGCTCACGGGCGCGCGCGCGAGCCCGAGACATATTTTCCCTCCAGCGGCGCTGTGCTCAGCGCGCCCGCCGGAGGCTGTAGATTAAGCCAGGGGGCACTGGCACGCCCCCTGGTTCAGATTAAAGGGCCAATGAGCCCTAGGTTCCATGAGGCTTACGCCTCCCCCCCTTGTCTGGGCCAATGAGCCCTATAGATGTGAATCACACTCATGCTCTTCCAATCAGACCTGTGATCATAGTGCACCAATCACCCTTTCCCTATAAAAGCAATTCCCCCTCAGTTGGGAATTGCCTGTGATAGTGCCTTGTACCTAGTAGCGTTTTGTCTCTTGTGAATATTCTGATCTCCTGTTGCCGACCTTCGCCTGTGTTTTTGACCATCCCCGATCTGAACTCCTGTTGCCGACCTTCGCCTGTGTTTTTGACCATCCCCGATCTGATCTCCTGTTGCCGACCTTCGCCTGTGTGTTTGACCACCCCCGATCTGATCTCCTGTTGCCGACCTCTGCTTGATCCTCGACCACGTCTCGTCCAATCCTTTGTACCGCTGCCATCTCGGAACTTCTGTTGCTGACCCCTAGCCTGTTGGACTTCCGTCATACGCTCAGCGATCGGGCTGCTCGGCACCACTTCCAGCCGCGGGTTCTCCAGGCCTCTGAACAGTAAGACTCCAATCTTTGAGCCATTGAAGTCCTGGGGGCAACCGATCCCGGGCAGGCGTGCTCTGCGTCCCGGCAAGCGGGGGCTCCTAAAGGTGAAGCTGGCTGCGGAGATTGGGGGTTGAGGTCTTACTGAGAGGGCTGGAGTTATCTAAGTGGATAGCTGTAGTACCCGGAGCGTGACATTATCACAGGCCCAAAAGATGGATGACCTGGTACAGCAGGTACAAGCTATGGCTACGGCGATAAACCAGCTCGCTCAAAGAGTGGCCACTCAAGAATCTCGACAGTTACCGGCATCCTCTGTACCACCTCATATTTCAGAACCAAAGATTCCATTGCCGGAAAAGTTTTTTGGAGAACGAGCTAAATTCTCCAACTTTAAGAATGCCTGCGAACTGTATTTCAAGCTGAGACCTATCTCCTCAGGCACTGAGTCCCAACGAGTAGGCCTAGTCATTTCTTTGCTTCAAGGAGACCCGCAGTCCTGGGCCTTCAGTTTGCCATCTCATGATTCTGCCCTACAATCCGTTACAGCATTCTTTACTGCTATGGGCGTTTTATATGCTGACCCTGATCAACAATCTACGGCAGAAAATAGGCTTCGGGCCTTAAGACAAGGACGGAATTCGGCTGAAGATTATAGTGCTGAATTCCGCCGCTGGGCCGTCGAATCAAGGTGGAATGATCCCGCTTTGTGTAGTCAGTTCAGGGTGGGGCTGTCGGAAAGCATCAAGGATGCTTTGGTAAATTTTCCTCCACCCGCAGACCTAGACCAATTAATGCAGGTCTCCATTAAAATAGACAGGCGTCTTAGAGAGAGGGCTAGGGAGAGAGCCAGGGCTCCCACGTCCTTCAGGTCTTCCCAGAGTCTTAGTTCCCCGGCTACCCGTGGGGAAAATACCTCCTCTCCTTCCCAGGAAGAACCCATGCAATTAGGGAGAACCCGGTTAACCCAAGAGGAAAAGCAGCGTAGGCGGTCCAATGGGTTATGCCTATATTGTGGGAACTCGGGACATTTCGCAGGGTCCTGTCCCAACAAGGGGAGACCGGCGGAAAACTTCCGCACCCAGACCAGGTAGAGAGTACTGATCTGGGTGAGTCAGTTTGCAACTCTCGCCAAAATAAAATGTTAGTACCCATTGACCTATCTTGGGGTTCTTCCAAGCAAACAGTTTCCGCCTTTATCGACAGCGGTGCGGCGGGAAACTTTCTGGATAGGAGCATGATCTCTCTTTTAGGTATTCCGTTAGTTCCTCTTGAAAGATCCCTACAAGTTTTGGCCATCAATGGGAAGGCCATTCAGGGGGGATCTATAAACACCAAGACCCCACCTCTTCGGTTAATTGTTGGCTCTTCCCACTCTGAGTTCTTAGAATTTTTCATCTTCGACTGTCCAGAGACTCCGGTGGTTTTGGGATACCCCTGGTTACAACTCCACAACCCGGTGTTAGATTGGCGGGTTGGGGAATTGATCAAGTGGAGTGACCATTGCAAAAATCACTGCTTCACTACAGGCCTTAGAAGTGTGCAAGTTTTACCTCAGGGATTACCTCAACCATACGCAGACTGGGTTGATGTCTTCTCTGAACGTTCTGCGGATACCCTTCCTCCACATCGGTCTTATGACTGTCCTATTGACTTGCTTCCTGGCACGATTCCCCCGAGGGGAAAAATTTATAATCTTACTCTGCCCGAAGAGCAAGCAATGAGGGAGTATATCACCGAAAATTTAAGGAAGGGATTTATTCGCCCCTCTACCTCTCCTGCCGGGGCTGGATTCTTTTTTGTAGAGAAAAAAGATGGCGGCCTGAGACCATGCATAGATTATCGAGCCTTGAATAAAATCACTGTTAAGAACCGATACCCCTTGCCCTTGATCGGGGATCTGTTCAATCAAGTCACAGGGTCTCAAATTTTTTCCAAGTTGGATTTAAGAGGGGCTTACAATCTGATTCGCATCCGACAGGGGGATGAGTGGAAAACCGCATTTAATGTGAAAGACGGCCATTACGAGTACCTGGTCATGCCTTTTGGTCTTTGTAACGCACCAGCCGTTTTTCAAGATTTTGTTAATGATATTTTCAGAGAGTATCTCGGTAGATTTGTGGTCATATACTTAGACGATATTCTCATTTTTTCTAATTCCTTGTTGGAGCACAGACGTCATGTTAAATTGGTACTACAAAAATTAAGAGAGAACAACTTATTTGCTAAACTTTCCAAATGCGTGTTTGAAGTCACCACAGTTCCTTTTTTAGGGTATATTATCACCAACCAGGGTTTGGAGATGGACGCGGGGAAAGTTTCGGCGGTTCAGGATTGGGTTCAACCCAAGACCTTAAAAGAATTGCAGCGTTTTTTAGGTTTTGCTAATTTTTATCGGCGGTTCATCAAAGGCTTCTCTCATGTTGTTGCACCTCTTACCAATCTTACCCGCAAGGGGGCCTTTACTGCTAACTGGTCTCCCTCTGTCTGTGAGGCCTTCCTGGCCTTGAAACGGGCCTTCACTTCGGCACCAGTGTTAATTCACCCAGACATTCATAAGGCCTTCATTGTTGAGGTGGACGCTTCAGAGCTGGGGGTGGGTGCAGTCTTGTCGCAATATTCCGGTAATCCTGAGCGTCTTCATCCATGCGCTTATTTTTCACGTAAATTCAGTACCGCGGAGCAAAATTATGATGTCGGTAATAGGGAGCTATTAGCTATTAAACTGGCTTTTGATGAATGGCGACACTGGCTGGAGGGTTCATTACATCCTATAACTGTGTATACGGATCACAAAAATCTCGAATACATTGGTTCGGCCAAGAGATTGAACTCTCGTCAAGCACGTTGGGCATTATTCTTCTCGCGTTTTAATTTTATTATTACGTTCAAGCCGGGTGTAAAAAATACTAAAGCGGATGCCCTATCTCGCATGTTCGGTGAATGTAAGGATCGGGGTGATACTGGTGACCCGATTCTACCTATGGGTTGTGTGGTCGGGGCATTACTTCCTGATCTCTCTAACACCTTGGCGCCGTTTCAAGATCAGTCTCCTAGTGATGTTCCCTTGGGATGCCAGTTTGTACCGCCACATTTGCGTTCAGATGTAATTCGCGAGTTTCACGATGCTAAAACTGCTGGTCATGTGGGTAACCGAAAAACCTTTATGCTTGCCCGTCGCCATGTATGGTGGCCCACCATGGGACGCGATATTACCGCCTTTATCGACGCTTGTGCTGTTTGCGCTCGAAGTAAAGGGCTTCATAAGGCTCCCAGTGGCGGTTTGGTTCCTCTTGAAATCCCTGCTGAACCTTGGACTCATATTTCTATGGATTTTATTGTAGATTTGCCTTTATCACACGGGAATACTGTTATTTGGGTGGTCGTAGATCGCTTCAGTAAAATGGCACACTTCATTCCTTTGGCTAAGCTCCCTTCTGCACCAGAGCTTTCTCGACTATTTACTTCACACATTTTTCGTATTCATGGTATTCCGTCCAATATAGTCTCCGATCGAGGCGTCCAATTTACTTCCCGTTTTTGGAGACATTTCTGTTCGCGGCTGGGTATACAGATCTCTCTTTCGTCTGCCTACCACCCCCAGTCCAATGGGCAGACGGAAAGAACTAATCAAACTCTGGAACAGTACTTAAGGTGCTATGTCTCTGATGCCCAAGAACAATGGGCAGAATTTATTGATTTCGCCGAATTTGCTTACAATAATGCGCCTAGTGAGAGTACCAAGATATCGCCCTTTTATTGTAACTTAGGGAAAAATCCTAGGGCTTCTTCCCTTTCAGGGTCACCCTCCAACTTGCCGGCGTTGGAGGAGTGGCTTCAAGAACGGAAGAATATCTGGACACAATATCTTAAACCACCAGTTTAAGATATAAGAAATTTGCTGATCGTCGTAGATCACAGGAACCTACTCTTCAAGTAGGCGATCTAGTTTGGGTCTCCACTAAAAATATTGCGCTCCGTCAACCTTCTAGCAAATTGGGTCCTAAATTCATTGGTCCGTTTCCGATAATCAAGAAATTGAATAATGTGTCGTTTAAAGTTCAACTACCGCCAACTATGAAAATACCTAACTCTTTCCATGTTTCGTTGTTAAAACCAGCTAAGAACATTCCTCTTGCTGGTCCTTCGCCGATTCTCGTTAATAATGAGCCAGAATATGAAGTGAATAAAATTCTTGATTCACGTAAGGTTCGTAATTCTTTACAGTATTTGGTGGACTGGGTTGGCTATGGTCCAGAGGAAAGATGCTGGGTGGCTGCGAGGGATGTTCATGCCAGAGCTCTTGTACGGAAATTCCACCGTGATAATCCGGAGAAACCGGGTGAGGGTCCGGAGGCCCCTCGTGAAGGGGGGGGTAGTGTCACAAATCGGCACTTACCTGGGCCCCGGTCCAGCGATGTCAGCGGTCGGCCGGGCCCAGCAGCTCCTGCTCGGCGGCCGCGCCGTGCGGCGTCTCCTCAGGCGGCGCCGAGCACGGCCGCCCTCCCTCCTCGCGCGCGCGTCATCAGCTCACGGGCGCGCGCGCGAGCCCGAGACATATTTTCCCTCCGGCGGCGCTGTGCTCAGCGCGCCCGCCGGAGGCTGTAGATTAAGCCAGGGGGCACTGGCACGCCCCCTGGTTCAGATTAAAGGGCCAATGAGCCCTAGGTGCCATGAGGCTTACGCCTCCCCCCCTTGTCTGGGCCAATGAGCCCTATAGATGTGAATCACACTCATGCTCTTCCAATCAGACCTGTGATCATAGTGCACCAATCACCCTCACCTTCCTCTCTGTCTTTCCCTATAAAAGCAATTCCCCCTCAGTTGGGAATTGCCTGTGATAGTGCCTTGTACCTAGTAGCGTTTTGTCTCTTGTGAATATTCTGATCTCCTGTTGCCGACCTTCGCCTGTGTTTTTGACCATCCCCGATCTGAACTCCTGTTGCCGACCTTCGCCTGTGTTTTTGACCATCCCCGATCTGATCTCCTGTTGCCGACCTTCGCCTGTGTGTTTGACCACCCCCGATCTGATCTCCTGTTGCCGACCTCTGCTTGATCCTCGACCACGTCTCGTCCAATCCTTTGTACCGCTGCCATCTCGGAACTTCTGTTGCTGACCCCTAGCCTGTTGGACTTCCGTCATACGCTCAGCGATCGGGCTGCTCGGCACCACTTCCAGCCGCGGGTTCTCCAGGCCTCTGAACAGTAAGACTCCAATCTTTGAGCCATTGAAGTCCTGGGGGCAACCGATCCCGGGCAGGCGTGCTCTGCGTCCCGGCAAGCGGGGGCTCCTAAAGGTGAAGCTGGCTGCGGAGATTGGGGGTTGAGGTCTTACTGAGAGGGCTGGAGTTATCTAAGTGGATAGCTGTAGTACCCGGAGCGTGACAGTGGTCTTTCGTTTCAAGTCAGATTTTCTCCCTAAGGTGGTATCTGCTTTTCATCTTAATCAGGACATTGTTCTTCCTTCCTTGTGTCCTAAGCCTAGGAATGACAAGGAGAGTGCGTTGCACTGCTTGGACGTTGTGCGTTGTGTTAGGTACTATTTGCGTGCTACGTCTTCCTTTCGTAAGACTGATGCCCTTTTCGTAGTGCCCTGTGGGCCCAGGAAGGGTTTGGCTCCGGCTAAGTCTTCCGTTAGCGAATGGATTCGTCAGGCGGTTGTTGGGCCTATTCTGCCAAGGGGAAGGATCCCCCTTTTCGCGTTACCGCTCATTCTACTTGTGCGGTTGGTGCGTCCTGGGCCTTTCAGCACCAGGCTTCGGTTGAACAAGTTGTAAGGCCGCTACCTGGTCTTCGGTTCACACTTTTTCCAAGTTTTATAAGGTTGATGTGCGGGCCTCAGCGGATGCTGTGTTTGGCCGTAAGGTTCTGCAGGCTGCAGTGGTTTGAGTTTTATCTGCGTTATTGCCTGGTTTGGATACCCGCCCTTTTTGGACACTGCTGTTGGATGTCCCAAGTGTAATAATAATTAGTAAATGAAGTGGGGTGTGACATACTTAGAATAATACCATTTTGTGATTACTCACCTGTAAAATGGGTATTATAAGTATGTCACACACCCCACTTCACCCGCCCTCTTTTGGTATCCTGGTTCCTTATATGGTGAAGTTTTGTTATTTTCAGTTGAGGGTTACATTTGTTTATTCCTGGTACCTTGTCTTACTGCTGTTTTAACACTGGGGAATTGATGGGAGGTACCAGGTATGTGTAGACCGGGAGGGGCTTGCTGCTTTTTTGGAGATCTCTGCAACTGCGCCACCTAGCGGTGAGATTACCCAAGTGTAATAATAATTAGTAAATGAAGTGGGGTGTGTGACATACTTATAATACCCATTTTACAGGTGAGTAATCACAAAATGGTATTTTTTGAGCTGTATTTGGTATTTAATGGTTGATTGATACTAGCATCTATATTGGTGAGGTATTTTGTGGTCATTTTTATATTTCTTATAGGGTATTTAGGTATTGGGTAATTATGTAGGTTTTATTTGTGATTATATATTGTATTTGTGTCTGTTGATTGGTTGCACTTTGCACTTTACAGTTGTTTGATATAGGATCCGGATCATAGGTAGGATTTGCACATTGTTATTTGCACTGATATAGATGCTGATTGATATTTGTGCATGCCAGTGCTCTCCCCATCGCCTACACACTTCCATGTTGGTTTGTCTTATATGTATTGTCTCATTATGTGTTTTTTAGGGATTTTAATTGTGTAGTGGTCATGTGTGGTGATTAATTTAGTGATATGGAATAAAATATATATTTTTTGAGTGCCTCCCTCTATGATTCTGTGTTTTTGAGGTGAGCTTTATGCAGCTTTGGGAGTGGCACCTTTAATGATTATAGGGTATTGTGCAGATGCCCTTGCCTTTTTCCTCTGCATCTCAGCGGTCTACATTCCGGGAATGGAGAACCAGGTGGCGGACTCCCTGAGCAGGGGGACGTCTCGTCTGGGGGAATGGTCCTTCAACAACCGGATGTTTCTCTCCCTGTGTCACCGCTGGGGTCAGCCGGACGTGGACTTGTTTGCGTCCCGTCGCAATCACAAACTTCCCAGATTTGTCTCTCTATCTCAGGATCCTCTGGCCTTCGCCACGGAGGCACTGG
Source organism: Gastrophryne carolinensis (assembly GCA_027917425.1). Taxonomy (NCBI): domain Eukaryota; kingdom Metazoa; phylum Chordata; class Amphibia; order Anura; family Microhylidae; genus Gastrophryne; species Gastrophryne carolinensis. Next base: position 38,360,728 of record CM051238.1, read on the forward strand.
CAATACCTTGAACGGAGTTTCGGCTTCTCTATGTGTTCCCTCCGTTTCCTCTCCTGGGCAGGGTCATGTGCAAGATAGCCCAGGAGCGGTTACCAGCCATCCTGAAGAGTTTGGTTCGCAGACATCATGCAGTTGGCAGTAGACCGGTACGTCTTCTCACTCAGGGGCAGCTACGCCATCCCAATTTACAAACGCTGGCTTTAATGGCTTGGCTGCTGAAACCTCCATCTTGATGGAAAAGGGGTTGCCTGCTTCTGTTGTTGATACCATGATTAGGGCTAGGAAGAAGTCTTCGTCCTTTATCTATTACAGGGTCTGGCATGCTTACATTGCCTGGTGTGAGTCTAAGTCTCCTCCCTGTTGGGTTTTTTCTATTCCCAGGATTCTGGAATTCTTGCAACATGGTTTGGATCTAGGCCTTCAACTTAGTACCCTAAAAGGCCATGTTTCAGCTGTGGCAATTTTTTTCCAAAGATCCTTTGCCAATCACTGGTTGGTTAAAACCTTTTTCCAGGGTGTTTCTCATGTGCGTCCACCCCGTAAGCCTTTGCTACCAGTCTAGGATTTGAATCTGGTCTTGTCTGCTCTGCAAGGGCCTCCCTTTGAGCCTATCCGTGGGGCTGCTTTGCCCATTCTGACACTTAAGGTAGCATTTTTGGTGGCTATTTTTTCTGTAAGGCGAGTTTCTGAGCTGGCGGCGCTTTCCATCAAACCTCCTTATTTCGAGCGGCATCAGGATAAGGTGGTGTTCTGGCTTAAGCCGGATTTCTTGTCTAAGGTGGTGTCTGCCTTTCATCTCAGTCAGGACATTGTTTTGCCTTCATTGTGTCCTAATCCTGCTAATTCCAAGGAGCGGACACTGCATTTTCTGGATGTGGTCAGGGCTCTGAAGTTTTATTTGGTCGCTACAGAGACTTTCAGGAAGTCTGATGCTCTTTTTGTTCTCGCTTCTGGACCTAGGAAGGGTTTGTCTCCGGCTAAGTCCACTATCAGCAAGTGGATCCGTCAGGCGGTGGTGCAGGCCAATTCTGCTAAGGGGAAGGAACCTCCCTTTAGAATTACTGCTCATTCCACTTGTGCTATTGGTGCCTCTTGGGCTTTTCAGCACCAAGCTTCTGTTGAACAAGTTTGCAAGGCCGCTACTTGGTCTTCTGTTCATACCTTTTCCAAGTTTTACAAGGTTGATGTTAAGGCCTCAGCGGATGCTGCTTTTGGCCGCAAGGTGCTTCAAGCGGTAGTGACTTGAACTACTGGTCGTTACTCTTTGGGGATCCCACCCTACTTTTGGACACTGCTTTTGGATGTCCCAACTGTTATGAATACCGAAGCGGGCGTTCCATGCAATAAAGAAAAAAGCAATTCTGTGAGTACTCACCTGTAGAATTGTTTTTGTTCTTGCATGGCATGGCCCGCTTCGACCCACCCTTGTTATCGTTATTCTTGGTTGCCTCTTTATGGTGATTGTTCCAAGTTAATTGGGGTTTTTTACCTTTTTTACAGTTTTTTACTTTTTTTCTCTCCCGGATTCTTGTCTCACTGCTTGTCTACACTGGGAACTCTATGGTTGATTCCCCTTTTATAGGGGGCCGGGAGATGCCACAGCTTTCTGCAGTACCACTGCGCCACCTTGTAGCGGAATAACCCAACTGTTATGAATACCGAAGTAGGCCGTACCATGCAAAAACAATTCTACAGGTGAGTACTCACAGAATTGCTTTTTTTGAACACATATCCACCAGTAACAAAGCAAAAACATATGGAATGACATTGTTATAACATTGTAACATGAACACTTTAATACCAGACATGTAAGGACAAATCTGCATAAAAATATTATCAAAAAAGTTTTCAAAAATGTAATTTTCTTGCCCAGGATACATGTCAGAAGTTTTGAGATTTCTTTTAAGAAAATAAAAAGAAAAATTAGGATCAGGAAAGGGATTTAAGGATCGTCCATAGAAATAAATGGGAGAGCGCCAGGTAGCGACAGGTAAGACGTGGTGCTCTGCAAGGCTGAGCGCCGGCACTGTACGCTGAGCCTGGGATAATGATGAATCGGACGCTACATGGCGTGTTCTAGTCGCTCACCACAATCCACTTCATAAATGTGTAATTGCGTGCCATGTGCGGCGTTCACCTGCCGCTACCTGCCGCTTACAAGGCACTACCTGGCGCTATCCCTTGATAAATAAGGCCCTTAGAGTCTCCTCCCAGGCTGAATCTTCATAGACACGCTGCTCTGGATCTAAAGGGGCGGTTCCTTGAATTTTCCACTTGTAGATGCTCTTCCAGACCAGCGGAATAATCGATGTTCAAACGGCTTGCTGATCCATTTAAGTCATTTGCCGGATTCCTAGATATCGATCATGTTCTTTCTGAAGCCTCAAAAAGCTCTTTCCATGTAAGCATGGCGACCGCACTCGCCGCAGAGCAAGATGTAATGCTATATCGAAAGATTACGTCCGGTCCAAAATTGACTTTAGCCCTAGTAAAAGTTTCCCCAACGATTAACACATTTTGCTTAACATAAATTTATCTACGTCTGCCATGAAAGCAGAACAAAACCTGTGAATGTGACTCCATATTTGGGGATGCCCCAAGGTGTGAAACCCCCCAGATTGCCCATAAAAAACTCACCTTGCAGTGCTCCAACGGCGCATGCGCAGGCTCTCGTCCAATAAGAGCCGTCTGCTGTGACTACGTCATTTGGCAGGTGGCTCTCATTGACTTGAGTGGGGATTCAGGGGATGCGGCAGTAAACAATGAGAGACACCTGCCGAATGACGTAGCCAAAGCATTTGGCTCTCATTGGACAAGAACCTGCGCATGCACCGTTGGAGCATTGCAAGATTAGTTTTTATGGGCAATCTGGGGGGGGGGGGGGGTTGACATGGTGGGACATGCCCATTAGGGAGTCAAATTCTGCTTTCATGGCCCACATAGATATATTTATTTTACTATTTTGGATGAGAGCCTGCTCTTGCACCGTTGGGCAAACTGGGGGGTTTAACACAGCAGGGCATCCCGATTCCAGGCTGGCTGCTGCTAGGTTTTGTTCTGCGTTAAAAGAACTGTAAAGCCACATAAAAAAACAAACAAACTAAAAGGCACTTACCTTCCCCTGCTGCAGCTCCCAGCTGTTCCACCATGCAGAAACCTCCCCGTTTCCAAGAAGAGAGCGTCTGGGATTCTCGTGTGATGCCCCTGCCCCTCACATCAGTCACACTGACTCTGTACGCACCCTCCATTCATTGCAATGCAAGACAGTGCCTGCCACGTCCCTTTCTATTGCAATGATTTTAAGGGGGGTTTGCAAATATCTGTTGACAGGCATGGAGGGGCAGGGTCATAAGCATCAGCAAGTGTTAGTCGTGGCCCAAGAAATTCTGGGGTGCATGGTCGTGGTGGCCCCCTTGTTCTCAAAAAACAGGAGGTTTCTGAGCGGTGGACCAGGCAGGAGCTGCTGTGGGGGAGAGAACATAAGTTGTTTTTTTTATTTGGGTTTACAGTCCCCGCATTAACTAACAGCGCCATGCTGATTTCCCCACCTTTACCCTCTGCAAGTCCTGAAAGCCTAAGAGAAGCAATGGGGAGGAAATCACTCAGCACAGCAAGATACTTGCTGTTGTAGTAGATGTCTATGGCTGTGTCTGCTGCCGGGAGAGCTCATATGTGGTCATATAACATTAATAAAGTGATTCTGATTAATTGCATTCACAGATTCTAATGACAATGAGGCTGATTCACTACTAGTACCAGGTATTGCCAAATGAGCGTCTGTATAGCGGCGCTTAGAGCGACCGCTAGTAGATGCTGTAAGCGGGTATCAGGCACTGTAACCTAGCTTTGTGAATGTGATGTGTGTTGGGCGTTCTAATAACAGCACAACGCTACAGCGAGCAAGAGGTAGCGCCAGCTCAGTGCGTCCAGCACTCGGCTCGCCACACCATATTTAACAAAAAACTACACACACACAGCGTCGGCGTTCTAAATATGGTCGCTATAGCATAGAGCGCCAGACTCAAAGTGAAAACACATGGAATGACATTGTTTTAACACTGTGACAATAACACTTTAGTGCCAGACCTGGAATGACAAATCTGCATAAAAATCTAAAAAGTAAAAAAAAATGCATAAAAGTGTAGCCCGGAGAGGTCACACAATGATTTGAGCAAAAAAAATATATATAATTACCAAACACGCTATTTATACACAACTAAATGAAAGCCCATTGAAATGTATGGCAGAGCGACATTGAGCGAAAGGTAATATGTGGCGCTATTGAACCTAGAGCACCGGCGCTATACGCTGAGTCGCCTGGATTAATACATGTGACGCTACATGGCGCTGTTAGAGGCACTCACCAGATTCGCTTTCTTAAATGTGGTTTTGCGTACAGCGCTCACCAGATGCTACCTGCCGCTAGGTAGCATTACTGGGCGCTATCCGTTCTTAAATAACCCCCTTTGTATTATCCAAAGTGTGACAGCTCTCCTCTAATCAGCTACTTTGGCATGCATATTAAAGCGGATGGAATCCCATTTCTGGGTCCACCGCTCATCCTTTGGGGCCCCCACTGCCCAAGCAGTTGGGCGTTGCTGTTGGCTTGGCGGTGGGCTGGTTTTCAAAGAAAACTGTGTTTTTCCACCGCCGAAGCCACGCCCAGTGGCACATTTTTAATCACCGATTGGCTGTTCTCAAATGTGCCTCAGTGACGAGGTGCCGCTGGCTGGCCATTCAGTAAAGATGGGTGCGGGAGCGTGGGCAGCCACAGGGAGGCCGGGAATGTGGCTGCCGCCGAAGATCGTGTCACAGGGGGCTTTCACACGGTGTAGGATGCTACGCTAGCGGCCTGGCCTGGAATTTTTTAGATTCCAGGACCCGGCCGCATGGGTTTTGACCCGCTCTAATGAAGCTGAATGGGAGCATAGCCGCACTTGTGATTGACGTGCAGCACCCTCTGCATCCCTCTACGGCTGTGCATGGCCACGTCTGCCTTTCAATTAAGGTGGGCACAGCCAGAGAAAAACGCAAGAGATGCCGCTGCCGGACTTGCATGTGCCGTGCATTCATTGGCAAGGTAAGAAAGTTGGATGACTGGCGGGGGTTTCACATAGCGGGGCATCCCAAATCAAGAGGTCCGGTTATGGTCCACTTTAATAAGCATGGCGTAGAGCGCTAGTTGGACAAGAACCTGCGCTTGCAAAGTAGGATAGCTGGCGAGGTGAGTTTATAGGTGATCCCAGGCAGTTTCACACATCCCAAATTAGGATACATCAGGGACATAGACCAAAACCTGGGATGGTCAAAAAGGTCTTTCTTACCTTTCCTTGGGCCGATGGCGCAGATTTGGTTTTCGTCCAATCAGCTCCTCTGGTCATGCAATGTGCGACTGGAATTCCAGCTGCACACATCAGTGATGTGCGACATCACTCGCCTCATTCATCTGCGCGCGACCACGCACACCCATTCAGGATGCGAGTGACGCCACCTGGATGCCACACATGTGCCACGGGCTTGTGGGAAAGGTAAGCTTATCGGGCAAATGGGGGGAGGGGGTTCCCAGAGCTGATGAGGGAATCAGTCGGCCCTATAGTCTCATATACCTCAGGATCGGTTTAGCTTTCAGTTAAAAGCAGACTCTGTGCCAGGGTGGGTCCTTTTGCACAGGGTCACTAAACTACCCAACCTACCCCCTCATGTCACCAGTGAGCCCTAAATTATATAGATACTAACTTTTTCCTAGCAGAGCTGCGTATGACATGGGGGGCAGCCGCACCTCCTGCAATAGAAGTGCAGCACTGCAGTGTGCAGCTGGTTCCTGAACGCCTATCATATGTAACTCCATATAAAAAGGGGAGAATCCCCTAATTTCAGGGCTTATGGAGTTCATGCAGACCTAGAATGTTTCAGCTGTCAGTGTGGGCCCATCAGAGCAGCCCTGTGGCATTGCCGTTGTCTGGCAGGTGCTGGAAAGGGCCCCGGCGGCTGTAATTGCTTTTTTTTGCTTGATCGAACGTTAGCAAACACGGGCGGTTCAGCGGGAACTATTTATAGCTGTTTGTGTGTCACGGCGCCTTGTAATTCCTTTCTTAGTGTTCCTTCTACTCACTATCAATTATCCATGATGGTGATGTCAATGAAAAGGGAGCTTTGTGGAGAGCAGTGCATGCTGGGAAGGAGTGACAATAAGAAATGTAATTACTAAAATTGGACCTACGGCAAAGGCTATTCCTCATCAGCGCAAATCCCCCTCCCCACTGACGGCTTACCTACGTTCCGGGATTCCTCTTTATGGTATTGTGCTGTATCCTTCAATAGGAGGCGCCAGATCCCACTTCTGCCATCAACAGAAATGCCAGCCTTGGGAACCAGTTTACAGGGTAATGGGCGCAGCGGGTGGTTTATGGGTGTGGCTTATTCTCTGGGCATGGTTCATGGGCGTGGCTCACAGCAGCATGGCATCACTTCACCCTGGGAGGCGTCTACTCCAAGTCTGGGTGTCTGCTGCGTGCCATTGTAGAGCGCAGTACCACCTTTAATCCTGTCTCCAGATGCAGTGCCTATAAAATGTCTGCTGCGCGCCTTTTCAATATTAAATGTTGAAAGTGTCTACAACAGTTCTCTGTGCAACCAGCTCAACCAGCCACATAGGGAGGCTCACCTAACCCATCCAACTCACTGCCACACCAGAGGCTGCAACCGCTGCATTTTTAGCTATTGCTTAAGTGAGGTGGGAAAAATTGTTCATGTAAGCAAACTAATTTATCTTCCGCATCTGTCCTGGGCAAAATTCTGTGGTTGTCCTACGAAAAAAAGTTATGCAGCTGCATCTGTCCTGGGCAAAATAAATTAGCATCTGGATCTGTCCTGGGCAAGATAATTATGTGGCTGATTTAAAGTGGACCAACACCCAGGATTTTGACTATCCTGGGTTTTGGTCCACTTCGGTGGGGCACCCCGATCGGGGGAGCCCCGCTGTCTGAAACCCCCGCGAAAGCCCAGAAACACTCACCTCACCACGCTCCCACGTGATCGCTCCAGCCAATCACAGCACGTGTCCAAGGCCGCTTGGACGCGCATAGCAGCTCTGAGCGCTGGAGGCCGCGTCCCACGCTTCCCTCTAATAGGGAGCGCGCCTGCGCTGGCCATTCACAGACGGCCGACGCGGGTGCTCGCCCTGCTAGAGGGAAGCGCGAGACGCGGCTGCGGCTCGCGCATGTGCCGATGGAACGGGGCTGAGGTAAGGTTTGTGGGCCTCCTGGGGGGTTCCTCCCCGCGGGACATCCCGATTTCGGATGCCCCGTGGGGAGGGATCTGATCGGTCCGGGAATCTTATAGATCCTTCCGATCCCCCCTGGGTGTTGGTGCACTTTAAGCAAAATATATTGGTGCCTGTGTGCAACTGTCCTGGACAAAATATTTCAGTGTCTGTAACCATACGTTTGAATGATCATGCTTACATTTTATTTAGTGTTTGTTATTAACCGACCCTTTGAGGGCAACCAGAATGCGATGAAAATGTGTTTGACACCTTTGATCTATTGTGTATTTTCTGATGTTATACTGCCTCTTGTGGATGGAAAGTGGAAGTGCCTCGATTTCCCCAGACATCCATACACATAGGATGCTATTGATCACAAATGTTGAATGGACAATGCTGTTGCCATAGCAACTAGTATCTGCCATTATAAATAGCACCAAAAGCGCCCTGGAGTCTATAAATCTCCAGGGACACCTGATTTCCCCCCCCAGGGCATCCAGATTTGGTATGCCCCGCTGTGCGGAATCCCCCGAGACCCCTGTAAAGCGTACTTTTTCTCTGATCCAACCTTTAGCTGGGTGCGTGCCCGCCCCAGGCATTTGGAATGGCCGGTGCAGGCATGCACCCTGATAGAGGGTATCCGCCGGTGTACTCTGCTCTACTGGTCTCTTCTTGGCCTTTTTTTGGCTGATTTTGCCGAGCGCAGCCAGACGTGCTGTCTGGATGAGAGCCTGCGCATGTGCCAAAGGACCAGGGAAAGGCGGGGGTTACAAACAGGATGCCCCAGGGGTAAGGGTCAAAACCCGGGACAGTCAAAATCCAGTGTTTTGGTCCACTTTAAAGAGTAAATCCATTCAAAGTTTTTTCTTTTCTTTATTGTTTTAGATAGATAGGTTTATATGGTGTTATTCCTCTCCAGAGGGGCATCCCAAATGTGAAATCCCAAGGATTTTCTGTAAAACGCTCACCTGAATGTGCAGACAGCGGCTGCGCTCTATTCATCCTTTGCTTAGCCAATCAGAATGGCTAGGAAAGATGAATGGAGCAAGCGACTCCTCTGCATACTAGCGCTAGCCATTGAGAAAAGCCTGGGGCTCAGCTAAGAGTATAGCGGGGATGCGGCCATGGCTCACACATGCGTCATGGGACCCCCAGCTACGTAAGTATTTTGGGCGATCGCGGACAACTCACTAGATGGGATGAGTAAGTCAAGGACGTATACTACAGGCCTCAAATCAGTACCTGCCAGAGTGCACAAGACTCCCACGTTACCACCCCCCTCTTTGTTCATCCGGGGTGTGTGCCTGTATGATGGCCTGAGCCCCTAAACAGCACCTCCCACCTGTTCTCAGGCCCCAATTTGGCACCCCCTGGACCTTCTGCACCCAGGGTAAGTGCCCCCCCCCCGCTCCCCACTACCTACGTCCCTGCCTGGCCAGCCTGTACCCCTGGCGATGGAGTCGTGTTGTCCTCGGGAGCCTCATCACAGGGGAAGAGAAGCGGGGGCTATTCCTGTGTCGGCAGACGGTCCGGGAGAACAGGGTGTAGTTAGAGGATATTTTTATATCGGGTGGTCGCACAATGTGTTCGCTCACAGACGCCTGACATGTGGGCTGTTCCCGATTCCGTTCCTGTAAAAGGAGGCACATCCTCCAAACCATGTGTGTCTCCTCCACATGCTGCTGTCTATGCACAGCTCCTCTGTTTTACACATTATCTTGTATCGCTATTCTGACCCTGACAGGTGGCGGCGCTATGACATCACAGCATGACCAGTAAGCCGGTGCAGTCTGGCATTGAGAATGAAGCCTGGTTTGAAACCCCATCTCTTCCCTGCAGGGGGGTTGTAGTAGGAGCACGAGCATGCTAGGCAGGCCTAGAGAGAAGTGCGAGATGCTGCCGTGGCCCGCGCATGCGCCGTTGGGCCGGGAGTCAGGTAAGGTTGGAGGGCGTCCTGGGGGGTTTCACACAGCGGGGAGGGATTGGATCTGCAAGATTCCCGGGCCGATCCCGCCGGGTAATGGTCCACTTTAAGCTGGAACAACACCCATTTTGCACAAAATAAGCATTGTTCCTAGTGCACGGGGTATCCTGTTAAACCAGAGAAATCTTACCTTTCTCCTGGGTGTTCCAGCAAAATAGAGCAATGTGATTGGCTGCCACAGGTCATCAGGTTCGTAGCCTCCTTGCAGGTATCCAGCCTCCAGCAATCACATGACTGTGGCAATTAATTACACGGCTTGATTACACCTGTGGAACGAGGAGAAAGGTAAGATCTCTCTGGTTTAACAGGATTAATGCACAGGGGGCATAAGCAATTGGGATGCCCCCCTGTGCTAACAACACCCATTTTGTGGTTTGATTCAGTACTTTCTCTGCTGCTGAGAATGGCTGTTATATTGTGATACATTGTAACAATTTGGTTATCAGCTACAATACAATGTATCACAATGTAATGGCCAGTATCAGCAGCAGTAAATGTAACAAATGAATCGTCCAATCAGAGCCATTTGCCATTCCTATGTTATTCAGCAAACGGTTCTGACCATTTTCAGTGGGGGGTAAGAAGGGCCACACCTCCGGTGTCTTCGTGGTCTGTGCACGCTCCCGTCCCAGCCATTTAGATAGGAGGATAGTAGAGGTAAGCTGTTACTGCCGATCTGGAGGGTTTCACACAGTGGGACATCCCAAATCAGGATGCACCGGGACACAGGGCAAAACCTAGGATAGTCAAAAACGTTGCTGCCCTCCCTGTGTGAACCCCCCCCCCCCAGATGGCCTATAATAACTCACCTTTTCCTGGTCCTACGACCTCTAGTCCAATCAGAGCTGTTTGCCGTGCATATGTAATTTGGTAAATGGCTCTGCCCTTCTGCAATTGAGAGCACAAGTGTGCAAATCCCCTGCAGCGTGCACACCCCCGCCCAGCCTGTCTCTATGGCTCAGGGCAGAAGCATGTGCACTTCCCAAAGATGCAGGCAGAAGGGCAAAGCCATTTGGCTCTGGCTGTATAATAGCCCCCCCTGCCATTTACATAGGCTGGGCTTGGGAGTGCACACCCTCCATAGGGAAACCGGAGATGTGGCTGTCACTGCTCTGTCCAAATCAACTGCTTTACGTTGTGCATTAGTATGCACGGCAGAAAGCGCTGATTGGATGAGAGCCGCACATGTGTCGTGGTGACAGCAGAAAGGTGAGTTCAGTTGGTGATCTGGGGGGTGTCGCACAGTGGGGGATCCCAAATCAGGATGCCTAAGGGACAATGACCAATCACCAAGACAGCAAGGGGACTCATTAACGTGGATCCAATATGTTTCTCACCACAGAAGTGGGACCAATCTGCTCCCAAAGACAAAGGGTGTTTTTTAAAGCGGAATTCCAGCTAAAATCAACCCACCGTGCCACCCAATCCTGGTGCTGAGGCAGGGCGGGGGGTTACAATGAAAAAAAAAACCCTTACATTCACCACGGTCCAGTACTGATCTCCTGGTTTCTGTGTGGCCACCGCACGGAAAGACACAAGGCGCCATCTCCCGGCTCCGGCATTCACCTGAATGGGCAGTTGATGCATTCACGGAGCCAGGGAATGCCAATTTGTGTCTCACAAATTCAGGAGCCGCCGGACTCCTACCATAGGCTATTAGTAGTAGTGGGTGAACAGTCTGTGGAGACGCCGCAAATCCAACCATACAGGAGTGCTGGGAGGGCTCGTCCAATGAGAGATGCTTCCCGTGACTACGTCATTTGGTAGGCGGCTCTCATTGTTTTGACTGGGGAGCACGTAGGCGCTCGAGCCCAAGCCATTTATATAGGTTGCAGTGGGAGTGTGCTAAGGTTAGTTTTTATGGACAATCTTCAGGGTTTCATACAAGCAGGGCATTCCAATTTGGGATGCCTGGGGGCACAGAACAATACCCAGGAAAGTCAAATTCCCATGTTTTGTTCTGCTTTAAATAGGTGGTAGTCTGTATAGTGGTGGAGGGCCGTACTTGATATATTTACAAAACAGGATGTAATGAAAAACATAGAAACATAGAAGGTTGACGGCAGAAGGAGGCCATACGGTCCATCTAGTCTGCCCTTATGTGTATACTGTATGTTCTCTATATCTTAGGATAGATGTGTGCTTATCCCAGGCATGTGCTCATTCACTTACTGTCGATTTTTCAACTACCTCTGCTGGAAGTTTGTTCCAAGCATCTACTACTCTTTCTGTAAAAGAATATTTTCTGACATTGCTCCTGATCTTCCCCCCGACTAGCTTCAGGTTGGGCCCCCATGTTCTGTCAAGGTTCCTATTAAAGATAATTCCCTCCTGAACCTTATTCAATCCTTTCACATATTAAGGTCTCCATCATGTCCCCCCTCTCCCTTCTTTCCTCCAGGACTGTACAAATTAAGTTCTTTAAGTCTCTCCTGCCCTTCACCCTGAATAAGAGCCTATCTTATATGTTTCCCCCACCCTGTACATACAGATTGCCCATATTAAAAATCACCCTATCTGCATCTGTTGCATTTTCTGAGATTTTAAACATCCAAGATGGCTGCCCATGGAGGTGTAGGCAGCCTGCAAACAGGAAGTGTCTTGTGACTGTGCCGCTCTGCATTCTGGGACTGCTGACCTTTTCCTTACCCCCAGCTCTGCTCTGTCTGTGCAAATCACAGTTATAACCCCGCTCCCCTGCACTTATGACCCCTCTCCTCAGTATGTGCTTCTACTGAGCCAAGATGGCGGCGCCCTTATCCTAGAGTGCTGAACAGAGTTGCAGGCCAGTGGGGGAAAGAATAAAAAGTAAGTGATTAAAAACTTTAAATATATTAATTTTAGATGCTGGGGAATAGTTTTTAAGGGTTTGGGCTTTTCATTAAATGATGCTGAAGGTCAGCTTTAAGTTTAAGCCCTTCTACCATTTTTGTTGCCCGCCTTTGGACCCGTTCTATTTGAATAATGTCTTTTTGCAGGTGAGGTCTCCAGAACTGCACACAGTATTCTAGCTGTGGCCTCACCAGGGCTCTATACAGCGGCATCACAACCTCCCTCTTCCTACTGGTGATGCCTCGAGCTATGCAGCCGAGCATCCTGCTTGCTTTTCCCACTGCCTGGCTACACTGTCCACTCATCTTGCAGCTATCAGTAATCCGTATCCCTAAATCTCTCTCCTCCGAGGTCCTGGATAACACAGTGCTGCCCATACGGTACTCAGAGCAGGGATTCCTTCTACCCAAGTGCAGGATTTTACATTTGGAGACATTAAACTCTAGTTTCCACAGCTTTGACCATCTATCCAGTAAAGCTAAATCATTTTCCATGTTGCAGACACCTCCAGGAATATCCACCCTATTACTAACCTTTGTATCATCCGCAAACAGGCAAACTTTTCCTACCAAGCCTTCTCCTATTTCACTTACAAACATATTAAAAAGAATGGGGCCCAGGACAGAGCCTTGCAGCACACCACTTGTAACTCGCCTTTGTTCAGATTGCTCACCATTTACAACAACGCTCTGATACCGATCCCTCAGCCAACTGGAAATCCACTGAACTAACCAGGGATTGAGTCCTACCTTCAAAAAGGATTGGAAACCCTGTTCTAGAGAAAGGAAAGAGAGGGTGACATCTGATTGGCCATTACATGTATCTGCATTGCTTTGATTCCCCAGTGACACTTTCTCTCTAAGGAAACAATGATACAATGTATCAGTCAGTGTATATTAATCTATTCTTATTAATAATAATAATAATGATACCCTTTTTTAGGATTGTTCATCAGTAGAGAGCAGCAGAAGCCGGCGTTTCTTCTAGCGGGGGAATAAATAGGCGAGCTTCTGTCGGAGAGCTCCCAGCCAGCATGCCTCCCGCACGCCTCAGCTGTCGCCTCTCATAGTGCGGATGCCTCCTGCGTGGGCATTGTGGTTGGGCGAGGGGGGTCTGGACACACAGAGGCTTCGGTTGGACGAGGCGACGCACACTTGTCTCTCCGCTCTCCTCACATGAGTGTCATCGGATAAAAGCATGGAGCATTTCTACCGGAAAAAATGGCCGAATTCGCCACTGAAACCCTCGCAGAGTTTTTCAGGCAGCAGCTCCTCCTGGGATGACTGGTGAGTGTCTGTAGCGCGTCTCTGGGGGGCTGCACGTCACAAGATCATGTTTAGTTCCTTGGGTAGCTTTAAAGATTTTCACTATCCCCAGATTCTTCCTTCTGCCTGTGGTATCTCGACCCTGCTGTGTGTTTCCCCCAGTATTGGCCAAAATCTGACCCTTCTCATGGCGCATGCAGGGGCCATTCAGCCAGTCAGAGGCCTGCACTCCATTCAGATGTGAATGGAGCGTGCGCCGCTCACCACACCTCTGCTTCTATGTTGCTTGGCTAAACAGCAGGGATGCATTTTTGGTCCAGGGATACACCGTGGGGATCGTCAAAAGATTAGTATTTTGGGCGAACCTGGGGGTTTCAAACACTGGGGCATCCCAAACCAGGATGCCCCACATTGAGGGAGACCATTGGCTCTAGAGTCTTATAGTCTCTAGGGAGGTGGATGCTCCTCTTTAAAGAGGTGAAACCACTGGCCTGGTCTCCCTCTCGGCATCGGTATGAACCCTTTGGAAGCGTGCACCCACATCAGGCCTGGCTGGAGCGGGTGTTTTCATCTGGAGGATACGACTGAAGGCATTCCTGCTGCTCTCCATTCATTCAGGACTATGCCATTTATTAATATGCACAGCATAGACTGCAGTTTGGAGGTGAGCCCATACATGTGCCATGGGATCACGGAACAGTTAAGAACAGGTGGGTTTCATACAGTGGGGCATCCCAAATCATGGACCTTCGTGGGTTGTTTCTCTTCAAAGTGAACCAAAGCCCTCTTCAATATTTCTCCACTATTTAACGCCCCCCCCCCCCCCGGTATGCTGCTGGGTGCTGCTGCAATTATGGGTGTGCTTGAGCGTGCTGGTAGGAATGAGGGACGAGGTAAGCTTATGGCCAACCAGCGGGGTTTCACATTCCCCCCAAGGGTAAGCTATGACCTGGCCCTAGAGTCATTTATAAAGAGTGTTTCAAGCAGACAGCCAGCAGACAAAAACCCTGTTAGCCTGGCTGTAATGTCTGAAGGACTCCAGGAATGAGTTACAGCCTGAGCCTCAGGGACATCTCCATTTGTGTGAAACTTCCGGGTTCGCCTTTACACTCGCTTTGGGAATCGATCCTATAATACATGTGTGAGCCTCCAGCAGCATCTCCAGCCCTCTTCTACCTGATACACACACCTGCTGCCAGCTTATATGAATAGCGACATGGCATCGCAGCCTGCAGCTGGGGGAGCGGCCAGCGGTACACATCTAGCAAGCCTTCCATTCAAGACTTATTGCTGGGCATAAATATGCAGGGCGGTGAGTCCTGATTGCCCGTGCTACAGGAGCATGGATTAGAGGGAAGAAGAGTTGCCCCTGTAAAGCAGACCAAAACCCAATTAAAGCAGGCTGAAAGGCAATTTTTTAATGAAAATAAAAAAAGGTCATTAATAAGCATGCAAACCGCTGTATGCTTATTAATGACTTACTCACCTTACCAGGCTGCCGGCTCCCCTTGCTCCCACGCCGCCATCTTGCTACATTTGTGATAATGTATCCCACTATCCTCCCGGGTGTAGCCTTTCACCTCATGCCTGGGGTCTGGCCTCTCACACAGAGTGGCCGTCTTTTTTTCCCAGCGCGCGGCGGCAGTAGCGGCGACGATGAAGTGGCTGGCTTCTCTTCCTGCGGCAATGGCAATGGTGAAACCAAGCAGTGATGATGGCAGCGGGAGCCTGGCAGTGGCAGTAGTTGCGGACAGCTGGCCAGTGATCCTGAGTTTCTAACGGGTTCATGTAGCGCGTTTTACCACACTACATGAACCCCTGTAAAAGGAGCAGCACTGTGCTGTGTGCTGCGGGAGCAGGGACGTAGCTGGGGGGGGCATGTGCCCCGGGTGGCACCACAGGGCAGGACAGAGAGTCTATAGTAGCAAAGCCAGCAATGCTACATTGATGGGTGCATGCAGAGCTGTCAATCCGTGGCCGCTCACTGCACATAAGCCACCAAGCACAGCCGCTGGCAGCTCAATGCAATATTCTGCTGGACCAGCCGGGTGACTACACCCCGCACCCAGAATGGCAAAGCAGGAGTTCCCAAGCAGCACACACCCGCACAAGGGTGGCTTGGGAGCACTGGGCCACAGAGGGGGCTGAATAGTAGGTTTATGCACCTGCAGCTTTAAATACCCGTTATCTGCTTTGTCTGACTATCATGAGTTAAAGCGGAACAAAACCCGGGTTTGTTTACTTTCCCGGGTTTCGTCCGATTCGGGATGCCCCTTTGTGTGAAACACCCCAAAATGCCTGATCTACTTACCTCAGCCCTGGTCCAGTGGTGCAGGCGCAAGCTCCCGTCCAATAAGAGCCAGTTGCTGTGATGATGTAATTCGGCAAGTGGCTTTGATTGGGATGAATGTGAGGCGTGTGCTTCCACATGCCCGGCAGATGCGCACCCCAGCCTATCTGAATGGCTCGCACAATGCCGTGGATGCGGTAGCACACACCCCCTATTGTCAAAAATCAGAGCCATTTGCCAAATCACGTCATTTGAGCAAGCGGCTCTGATTGGACAGGCGCCTGCACATGCGTTGTTGGACCAGGGAAAGGTGAATGTTTATTGGCACCCTGCGGTCTTTCACAGAGCAGGGCATCCCGAATCGGGGTGCCCCCCAGGGAAAGCCAGCAGCTAGTCCTAGAATATTTTAGATTCCAGTCTGACCACTGCTGGGTTTTGTTCTGCTTTAAGGGAAAGTCTACTTTTGATGGAGTTTTTTAAAGAGAGGCCTAAAATCGGGTGCCCTATGTGAACCCCCCTCAGGGTGCCAGTAAACTCCCCTTTTCCTTTCTAAAGCACATGCACTGGCTCACAGCCAATCAGCTGTGCATATGTAATACGGCTGATTATTTACAATGGGCCGCATCCCCTGCATCCTCTGGCTGTGCACCTTCCCACCACAGCCAATCACATAGGCAGAAGCACAGAATCTCCATCTCCATTGAAGTCTATCAGAGCGGTTTGCTAAAAGAAATAAACACGCTCTGATTAAACGCACGCCCGTGCATGCCCGGGATAGTCAAAATCTTGGATTTTGTTCTGCTTTAATTCCACAGCAGGTGGGCAAATACTGGTTGTGAAGCACTACGTGGGCACATAAAGCATTGACAGTGACAGGTCCTCTTTAGCTTTGCTCCCAGCATAGCTACATAAATTGTCAGTGTATATTATATAAAGCTGAATGCCCCCACATTGTCCCCGGCCAGACTCCATTATCCCTCCTACTGTCGCTCCCAGAACGGATGCAGCTCTGTATTCCCGGGAGCCGGGTGACTATCCCGGTTAGGCAGCTGTCACTCTGACCGGCCCTGGAAATGATAGGAATGTCACAGCTGCCGGAAGCCGCTTCAAGACGGTGACAGCTGTTGGCGGCGCCCTGTGATGTCATTGCTTTCATCTCCGTGGTTACGCCAGATCTGTCTGCCGGGAAGGACGGAGCATCATTCCTATTGTGACCAGACCGGGAGTAGCCCCAATACCATTTATAAAGCAGAGAAAGAAGTGGGGCCTTATTCATGAAGGGATAGCGCCAGGTAGTGCCTGTACAGCGTCAGGTAGCAGCAGGTGAACGCCGGACACGGCAGCAATTACACATTTATGAAGCCGAATCTGATGAGCAACTGGAACAACGCCATGTAGTGTCCGATTCATCATTATCCCAGCGCCGGCGTTCAGCCTTGCAGAGCGCCATGTCTTACCTGTCGCTACCTGGCGCTCTCCCATACATTTCTATGGACGATCCTTAAATCTCTTTCCTGATCCCAGTTTTTTTTTTTTTCTTAAAAAAAATCTCAAACCTTCTGACATTTATCCTGGGCAAGAAAATGACATTTTTTAAAACTTTTTGGATTAATAATATTTTTATGCAGAATTGTCCTTACATGTCTGGTATTAAAGTGTTCATGTTACAATGTTATAACAATGTCATTCCATATGTTTCTGCTTTGTTACTAGTGGATACATGTACAAAAACAGACTTTAATCACACAGCTTCTTGCGCTATGGGCTACAACTACATGATTTTGAGCGCCGGCGATGTTTGAGGCTGTTTTTTTGATGAATATGGTGTGAGTCAGTCGCACTGAGCTGGCGTTACCGGTCGCTCCCATACAGCGTAGTACTGCGACTCACACAACATATTCATCGGCCAGTGACTGGGGCGCTCTGAAACAAAGAACCAAGGCCGAGCACCGCGACTACTAGCGGTCGCTCTGAAATCCTCACTACAGATGCTCATCTGTCGCTATCTGGCGTTAGTAATGAATCAGCCTGGTAGTCGTGTCAGTATTTGGTGAATGGCCCAGTATTGCCGGTTTACTCACCTCAATACAGACTCCCATGGATAGCGCCAGGAAGTGCCACGTAGCGTCAGGTGAATGCTGGGTGCTGTACGGGAAACCACATTTAAGAAAGTCAATCTGGTGAGCACCTCTAATATCGCCATGTAGCGTCACATGTATCACTAGCAGTGGCTCAGTGTATAGCGCCAGCGCTCTAGGTTCAGCAGCGCCATGTAGCACCTGTTGCTCAGTATCGCTCTCCCATACATTTCAATGGTGTTTTATTTGGTTGTGTTTAAACAGCATGTTGCTAAAGTAAACTTGAAAGTTTTTATCTCAAATCATTGTGTGGCCTCTCCTGCCCGGCAACCAAACACTTTTATTGGTTTTAATTTTTTTTTATTTTTTTTATGCAGAATTGTATGTGCAGGTCGGCCATTGCAATGTCATTGTCACAGCGTTAAAACAATGTCATTCCATGTTTTCCCTCTGGTGCTGGTGGATATGTGTTGAGAAACAGACTTTTATCACAAAGTCGCTCTATGCTACAGCGCCCAGTTTTAGAGCGCCGGCACTGCTTGTGGGTTATTTTTTTCTTGAATATGAGCTTCAGCGCCGAGTGCCGGACGCACTTAACCGGCGTTACCTATCGCTTGCTGCAGCGTTGTCCTATTGTTATATGTAGCGTAGTTTTGGGGGCTTTGACCTCGGGACACCACCTAGTGTTCTCGATTGGCTCTGCAGTGAATCAGGGAGAAGCTTCTACAGCGCCCTCCAGACATCACATTTATCACTGCTGGACGGGATACTAAAGCGTCACGTGTCCGCCCGCAACGCTAGGTCACATCGCCCGACACCCAGTTGCAGCGCCTACTAGCGGTCTCTCTGAACCCCGCACAATGAACGCTCACATGGCAATACGTGGCGCTAGCCTTAAAGCAGCCTCTTAGTCTGAACTTTGTAGCATCTAGGTTATAATGGTCTCTGTACTGTTTTTTTTTTCCTTGTCTGTAATTATACCTTGTACAGCGTTACGGAAGAAGATGTCGCTATACAAATAAATGATAATAATAATATAGAAAGCCATGAAAACTATATTCACATACATGTGGCATCTTGCATCTGCCGCTCTTGTCTTCAAGAGGACCAAAACCCTCCCTTGCAGTTATACCAATAAGGTAGCACCGGGACGCTAAACTAACTTAACCTACCTCCTCATGCCATCAGTGAGCCCTGCATTATAGAGATACTCACCTTTTCCTATTGGTGTATAGGAAACAGCTGTGTGCATGTGTGGCTTCACTGCAGTGTGCAGCCGTTTCCTACCCTCAGGCTCACAGGCAGCGGGAGTATTTTGGGTAGAGATCTGGACCCTACCCAGCACAGGGTTTAGGTGCATTTTCAGCACGAGCCATTCTATTATATAAGTTCAGGTAAAGAGAATGGCTGTGCACAGGATCAGCTGGCCATCCAGATACTTTTGGCCAGTGACAGTAACCGCGGCGCTCTAGCAATGCTCAGTTGTTCTCGGTGATTATTTCCTGTAGATGAAGGGGTTACATTTTTGTTGGCCGTATCACAAAAAGTGGGATGACTAAACCCATCCGCAGCTTGTCAGTGAGTAATTCCCTGTGAGCCTCCCATTCTCCTCCATAGAGAAGCAGCTGCATGCCCGAGGGGGGGGGGGGGCTATTCCAGGCTGCACCTGCCACTTCCTCCAGGTGGCGCCCCACTGAGTATAAGGCTGTGTGCTCGGGGAGAGCAGCAGAGAGCTCTGTTAGATGCCGATCCCTGAGAATCATGGCACAAGGTAAGTGGGACCGGAAGCATCTATTTACTATCCACCAACCTTTTGCTTTAAAGCGGAACAAAACCCACCTAGACTGCCCTGCCCCACTGTGTGAACCCCCCCCCCCCCCGGCACCTGTAGACACTCACCTTTCCCTGCTTCAATGGTCCATGTTCGAGCTCTCATCCAATCTCGTCTGCCGTGACTATGAGGCCTATTCATTAATAGCGCCAGGTAGCGACAGATGAGCGACTGTAGCGGTATTTTCACAGCGCCCGCTAGTATTCGCTGTGCTTGGCCGTTGTTCGGCTGTTGACAGCGACTCAGTCGGTGTGCGGTAATGTTGAATACGGGGTTATGAGTCGCTGTTTGACAGGTTCCGCGCTGTATGAGAGCGCATGACAGCGACTGGCCATAGCGAACGGCTCCCAGCATATTCATTAACAAATCACGCTCAAAAAATTCTCGCGCTGTGAAATGCTTGTTTAAACCCCAGAGCGCTGGCGGCGATGGGTTAAAAGTAGTTTTTTAACCCCCAAACAACCATATTTTTGGAAAAAAGTTTTTCAAAACATTTTGTAATATGAATACATTAATATCAGACCTGTAATATCAATTCTGCACAATTTTTTTATTTTTTACCTTAAAAAAAAATATCTAACATTGCAGAAGTGGTCACAGAATTTTTGACATTTAAAAAAAAAAAAATAATAGCAATTAATTAAGAATATTTAAAGATTGTTCCATTGAAATGCATTGGAGAGCGCCAGGTAGCGAGAGGTCATACCTGTCGCTGTTCAAGGTCGCTCGCTGGCGCTGTGGGGTGAGGCTGGAATAATGATGAATGATTCGCTATCTGGCGCTCTGTCAGTCGCTAAGCAGGATCGGCTTGATAAATGTGTGATTGCGGAGGGGAGCCGGCGTTCTCGTGGCGGTGACCGTCATTACCGTTCGCTCACCATTCGCTACCTGGCGCAATCCCTTGTTAAATAAGGGCCCTAGTCATTGGGCAGCGGCTCTCATTTTTGTCAATGAGTAGCACATGCTGAGGCATCTCCGGCGGCATGTGCGCGCTCCTAGCCCAGCCATTCGGATAGGCTGGAATGGGAGCATGCACACCGCCGGGGATGTGGAAGTGTGCTCCCCATTATGGTTATGGTTACGCTTGCAGAATGACATATAGGCTGATTCATTACTAACGCCAGGTATCGGCAGATGAGCGCCTGTATAGCGGCGATTAGAGCGACCTCTAGAATACTCTGTGATCGGCTATCGGTTGCTGTAATAGAGCGCCTCAGTCGCTGTAGTAACCTGGCCGGCATTGATGAATGAGATGTTTGTTGGGCGCTCTAAAACCAGTACAACGTTGCTGGGAGCGAAAGGTAGCGACCGGCTCTCAGTGACTCACACCATATTCAACACAAAAAAACAGACACACACAGCGTCGGCGCTCTGGATCTGGGTTCTGTAGCATAGAGCACCAGACGCTGTGTGATTAAAGTCTGTTTGAACACATATCCACCAGTAACAAAGCGAAAAAACATGGAATGACATGGTTGTAACATTGTAACATTAATACTTTAATGCCAGACCTGTAATGACAATTCTGCATAAAAATATAACAAATATAAAAAATATTCAAAAATGATTGTTTCTAGGCCAGGAGAGGTCACACAATGATTTGAGAGAGAGAAAAATAAATTAAAACCAAAAAACCCTGTTTAAACAGAAGAAAAGGAACGTTTATTGAAATGTATGGGAGAGCGGCAGGTAGGTAGCGACAGGCAATATCTGGAAGCTAGAGCTCCGGCGCTATACGTTGAGCCACCTGTAATAATACATGTGACGCTACATGGCGCTGTTAGAGTCGCTCAGCAGAATCTCCTTCATAAATGTGCTTTTGCGTACAGAGCCCGGCGTTGCCTGCCGCTATGAGGCACTACCTGCCGCTATCCCTTGATGAATAAACCCCATAGTCACAGCAGACAGCTCTCATTGGACGAGAGCCTGCGTATACGCCATTTGAACAAGGAAGAGGTCAGTGAATAGCGGTGTTCTGCCGGGTTTCACACAGCGGGGCATCCCAATTCAGGGGGAGGGCGGAACAAAACCAGGTAAAGTCAAATTCTTGTGTTTTGTCCCGCTTTAACCAGAGCTCTCCTTTATTTTGTATTTTAACATTGTTTAAAGTGGACCTATACCAGGTTAGGCCCCCCCTTGCCGCAGTGAGATGATACTTATCTACTCCCTTTGTCTGAGGACTGGAAAACCACGGCACGCACTGCGACAGTGTATGCTGCTGTTTCCTGTTCCCCATTAAAGGAAGAACTGCGAGGTGAGGGGGGGGGGGGGGGGCAGATTTAGGCTCCCATCAGATCTACCTCCCTACCTGTTACAAGTGCCATTTAAACTGGACCTTCACCCTGAATAAGAGCCTATCTTATATGTTTCCCTGACCCTGTACATACAGATTGCTCACATTAAAAATCATCCTGCCTCCACCAATTGCGTTTTCTGAGCCTTTATCCAAGATGGCAGCCCATGGAGTTTCAGGCTGCCTGCAAACAGGAAGTGTCTTCTGTCTGTGCCGCTCTGCATTCTGGGATTGCTGTCCTCTTTCGGAACCCCAACAAAGCACAGCTATAACCCCGCCCCCTGCACTTTTGCCCCATCTCCTCAGTATGTGATGCTCCTGAGGCAAGATGGTGGCACCCGTACAGTCCTGAACAGAGTTACAGCCCAGTGGGGGAAAGAATAAATAGGGACTAAAAATGGAAATTTTAAATGCTGGGGAATCGTTTTTTTTAAAGGGTTTGGCCTTTTCATGAAATGATGCTGAAGTTCTGGTTTAAGTCTGCTTTAATACAGGGTAAAAAGGTAAATGATGGCAGCAAAATTCCCATGAACTGCATTGTCTTCTTTTCAGGTGACAGCAGAGTTCCCCTTTATTTCACTGATTGCAACAGACTTTTCAGTTTGTAGGCAGCATTATTGTTCTACTTTATACCTATATTTTTTTTTTGCAGGAGTCCTCCTTTAACCCACTAATATATATGCAAGTGCATAGGAATGACACATTACACTATAATTTATTTTCAGAGTTCCCCTTTACTGATTGCAGTGTGTGCTCCACCTCATGCCTGTAGGCCATTTGCATTTGCTGGAGTTCTCTTTTATCTCAATAATATTTGTAAAGATGTGTTACTCATCTTTCAAAAAATTTAAATTAAAAATTATTTTTTTTAGATGGTAGCAGAGTCCCCCTTTTCTTATAGCGTCTCACTTTGCAGTAGCATTCCTCTGTTTCCTTTTACTCTGGTTGTAGCGTTCTCCTTTACCCCCCTATTGTATGTGAAGGAGGCACAAGTGTAATAGTTTATATAATAATTTCCAGAGGGCAGCAGAGTTCCCCTTTACTGACAGCAGTGTAGTCCCTCATTTAACATTGTAATGTTCCACCAGACACCAGTAATGTATTTGCACAGGATGGAGTTCTCCTTTACCATGCTGAATGGTACAGAGATGGTACAGGATTTACGCTCCATAATTAATTTTCAGATGGCAGCAGAGTTCCCCTTTACTGATAGCAATGTAGTTCCCCATTTCACTTTGTGGATGGGTGGAATGTTCTACCTGACGCCTGTAATTCATTTGCATATGCTGGAGTTCTCCTTTATCGCACTAACATGTGAAGTGGAGTTATACTACACTCAATAATTCATTTATATATGGCAGCAGAGTTCCTCTTTTCTTATAGCAGTTCACTTTTCAGTTTGCAGTAGCATTCCTCTGTTTCCTTTTATTCTGGTTGTAGCGTTCTCCTTTATCCCGCCATTATATGTGAAGATGGCACAAGCGTAATAGTTTATACAATAATTTCCAGATGGCAGCAGAGTTCCCCTTTACATATAGCAGTGTAGTCCCTCATTTCACTTTGTGGATGACTGTAATGTTCTACCTGATGCCTGTAATTAATTTGCATAGAATGGAGTTCTCCTTTACCATGCTGAAATATGTAAATATGGTACAGGATTTACACTATGCTCCATAATTAATTTTCAGATGGCAGTTGAGTTCCCCTTTACTGACAGCAGTGTAGTCCCTCATTTCCAATTGTGGATGTCCGTAATGTTCCACCAGACACCACTCATTTATTTGCATAGGATGGAGTTCTCCCCTATCCCACTAACATATGTGAAGTGGAGTTATACTACATGCAATAATTAATTTGTTAATTCCTCTGTTTCCTTTTATTCTGGTTGTAGCGTTCTCCTTTACCCCGCTATTGTATGTGAATGTGGCACAATAATTTTCAGATGGCAGCTGAGTTCCCCTTTATTGACAGCAGTGTAGTCCCTCATTTCACATTGTGGATGACTGTAATGTTCCACCAGACACCAGTAATCTATTTGCATAGGATGGAGTTCTCTTTTACCATTCTGAATTATGTAAAGATGGTACAGGATTTACACTATGCGCCATAATTAATTTCCAGATGGCAGCTGAGTTCCCCTTTACTGATAGCAGTGTAGTCCCTCATTTCACTTTGTGGGTGACTGTAATGTTCTACCCGACGCCCGTAATTCATTTGCATATGCCGGAGTTCCCCTTTATCTCACCAACATATGTGAAGTGGAGTTATACTACATGCAATAATTAATTTCCAGATGGCAGCTGAGTTCCCCTTTACTGATAGCAGTGTAGTCCCTCATTTCACTTTGTGGGTGACTGGAATGTTCTACCCGACGCCCGTAATTCATTTGCATATGCCGGAGTTGCCCTTTATCTCACCAACATATGTGATGTGATGTAATACATTTTCAGATGGCAGCAGAGTCCCCCTTTACTAATAGCAGTATATTTCCCCATTTTACAGAGGGCAGTAGTATTCCACTTTATGCGTGTAATTTATATTCAGGTTCTCTTTTCTCCACTATTATCTGATGATGGCATTAAAAGTTACATTTTACACCATAATTAAATTGCAGATGGCAACAGAGTTCTTCTTTACGTCATGAAATGATTCTTTTACCCCACTAATGTATTGATCGGCATTCATTGTATATTGGTTATATATGTATTAATGCACTAGATGGCAGCAGAGTTTCCCCTCTACTTTGTTAAACTGAACCTTCAGCATTATTTAATGAAAAGCCCCAACTATTCCCAGCATCTAAAATTAATACATTTCAAGTTTTTAGTCACTTACTTATTATTCCCCCACTGGGCTGCAACTCTGTTCAGGACTCTAGGATACGGGCGCCGCCATCTTGAGAGGAGAGCGGGATAAAGTACAGGGGGTGGGTTATAGCTGTGCTTTGCACAGACAGAGCAGAGCTGGGGTCAGGGAAAGGACAGCAATCCCAGAATGCAGAGCAGCACAGTGAGAAGGCACTTCCTGTTTGCAGGCTGTCTGATGCTGCACGAGCCACCATCTTGGATGTTTAAAGGCGCATAACATGCAGTAGATGTAGGTAGGATGATTTAATGTGAGCAATCTGTATGTACAGGGTGTGGGAAACATATATACAATATATTGAATAAAGGTGCGCACTCTTGTTCAGTAATCAATTCTAAGTTAATTTTAATTTCACATGTACCCATATACATAATACATATATAGTATAACACAGTCCTCTTCAAACACAGTACACTGTCAAAGACATAAAATTCATCTAAAAAATCATGACACAGAATTTTATGTCTTTGACAGTGTACTGTGTTTGAAGAGGACTGTGTTATACTATATATGTATTATGTATATTGGTACATGTGAAATTAAAATTAACTTAGAATTGATTACTGAACAAGAGTGCGCACCTTTATTCAATATATTGTATATATGTTTCCCACACGCTGTACATACAGATTGCTCACATCAAATCATCCTACCTGCATCTACTGCATGTTATGAGCCTTTAAACATCCAAGAAGGTGGCTCGTGGAGCATCAGAAAGCCTGCAAACAGGAAGTGTCTTCTCACTGTACTGCTCTGCATTCTGGGATTGCTGTCCTTTCCCTGACCCCAGATTACTGAACAAGAGTGCGCACCTTTATTCAATATATTGTATATAGTTGTGGGAGGCAAACTGAACACCTCCATCTAAAGGAGCTGCACCATTCTTAGAAAATAGGGTTCTATTTCCCTTTAGCTATAGAAATTGTCGATTAATTATGAGCGCTGGACCATTAATTAATTAATGTGGGAAACATATATGAAATGCTCTTATTCAGGGTGAAGGTCCGCTTTAATAATGAATATCAAGAAGGCAGCTGAGTTACTAGTATTGATTTACTTTAAACCGGACCAACACCCATTTATTTCTTCAACAGGTGTTGGTCCTGCAGACAACGAATCAAAACAAGCTGGGAGTCAATTCTGGAGTCACCCCCCCCCCCCCCCCCCGCACATAACCCACCAGAACGCCCGTAATCCTCACCTTCACTACAAGCCACTGCTGGGAGAGGAGTCCTGCAATTGGCCACTGTGGCGCAAGTGGGCCATGGTCGCGTCCTCCACGCTCAAGCTTGTTTTGATTAGCTGGACCAGCTTCTGTTAAAGCGGACCAAAACCCACATTTTTAACTAGCATCCCCTGAATTGCTCCCCCCATGAAGAGAACCTTTTGCCAATGTTCACTGCCCCTACTTCAATCTAATGCCAGATAATGGCGCCTGTTTTAGCTGTAAAGCGCCGCCTCCTCATTCATTGCCACTGCTGTGTGGGGCAATTATGTCATTACCACACCGATGCAATGACTGATCCCCTGCCATCTCACATCGTGTTCCAGGGCGACTCAAAAAGTAAAAATATCCATTTCTAGTTCTACACCCTAAGGGTGGGGGGTACCGGCAGGGGCTTTGGCCAAATGTATTTCACAAGCTCAGTGGGTTTTGGTCCGCTTTAAAGAAAAATGGGGTTTGGTCCAGTTTAAGTTTTACGCCAATAACTCCTCGGTGACCACAATTACTTTAGATTGTAAGCTTACAGTGGTGCAGCTCTCTGTCCTATTGTTTCTTGGTTTGAACTTGTAAAATCTAGTTTATATTGATCTCTGTAAAGTATGTTTTACCTTGTCTGTAATTATACCTTGTACAGCGCTACGGAAGAAGATGGCGCTATACAAATAAACAATAATGATAATGAATATGCGGATGACAGTGGAGTTCTTTTTTAGTACAGTGTAATTTGCGGATGATAATGGGATTCCCACTGACACTAATGCATTTTCAAATGCAGCCAACTGAAACTGATAATCCTGGTAATGAATGTACTAATGGCAGCGGGGTTCTCCCTTACTGCACCGATTCATTTGAAGGTGGCAGTTTAGTTACACATTATGTCACTAATTCATTTACACATTGAACTGAGGAAGCCGAGGATTAAAGGATAAGTAGACAAATCTATTCTTCATTAGTACTAATACATCCTCCATACACTTCCCCTCCTCCATCCTGCTAGTAACATAGTAACATAGTATGTAAGGCTGAATAAAGACTTTAGTCCATCCAGTTCAGCCTGTTAGTCCATCCAGTTCAGCCTAGTAAGAAAGTGGACCTATTAGTAATGATTGTTACTGGCCTGGCGATGGCGCCTTGTCCCGGGGGGGCATCCAGATTTAGGGTGGCTCGCTGTGTGGAACCCCCAAATCACCATCGATACTCACCGTTCCGCTGGTTCCACGGCGCATGTACAGGCTCTCATCCAATCAGCACTGTTTGCCGTGCAGGGCCTGCGTCAGCACCCGGCAAGCCTTGTCAGTTGCCGAGGGCCCCCACCCCCCTGGGGGGCCCACTGACAGCTGGCCCACTGTGGTTAAAGAACTTTTTTTTTTGCCACTAACATTGCATTGGGCCCTGCTCCGCCTTTTATTGGTGTCCCCTCAGCTCTGCCCCATTGGCTGTATGTCACCTCTGCCCCGTCCATCCTATTCCCTGAGTCCTGACCCATCCATTCATGTCCCCCAAGTGCTGCTTCATCCATCCCTGTCCCCTCAGCTCTGCCCCATTGGCTGTATGCCACCTCTGCCCCATCTATCCCTATCCCCTGAGCCCTGACCCATCCATTCATGTCCCCCCAGTTCTTCCCCATCCATTCATGTCCCCCCTGTTCTGACCTATTGGCTGTATGCCACCTCTGCCCCATCAATCCCTATCCCCTGAGCCCAGACCCATCCACTCATGTCCCCCCAGTTCTTCCCCATCCATCCCTGTCCCCTAAGCTCTGCCCTATTGGCTGTATGCCACCTCTGCTCCATCTATCCCTATCCCCTGAGCCCTTACCCATCCATTCATGTCCCCCCAGTTCTTCCCCATCCATTCATGTCCCCCCTGTTCTGCCCCATTGGCTGTATGCCACCTCTGCCCCATCTATCCCTATCCCCTGAGCCCTGACCCATCCATTCATGTCTCCCAAGTGCTGCTCCATCCATCCCTGTCCCCTCAGCTCTGCCCCATTGGCTGTATGCCACCTCGGCCCCATTTATACCTATCCCCCGAGCCCTGACCCATCCATTCATGCCCCCCCCCAGTTCTTCCCCATCCATCCCTGCCCCCCCTGTTCTGCCCCATCGATTTATGTCCTCCTAGTTCTGCCCTATCCATCCCTGCCCCCCTAGTTCTGCCCCATCCATCCATGTTCTCTCAGCTCTTCCCCATCCATCCATGTCCCCCCTGTTCTGCCCCATCCATTCATGTCCTCCTAGTTCTGCCCCATCCATCCCTGTCCCCTTAGTTCTGCCCCATCCATCCATGTTCTCTCAGCTCTGCCCCATCCATCCATGCCCCCTCAGCTCTGCCCCATTGGCTGTATGTCACCTCTGCCCCATCCATCCTATTCCCTGACCCATCCATTCATGTCCCCCAAGTGCTGCCTCATCCATCCCTGTCCCCTCAGCTCTGCCCCATTGGCTGTATGCCACCCCTGCCCCATCCATCCTATTCCCTGAGCCCTGACCCATCCATTCACGTCCCCCCAGTTTTTCACCATCCATCCATGTCCCCCCTGTTCTGCCCCATCCATTCATGTGGGGGACAAACTAAAAAGCAGCTCCAATAGGGGGTTGGAGGCCAAGCAGCCCTTCTTAGTTTTGGCCATGGAATTTATAGACCCCTGACCCACGACTCTCCACCACAAGGGGGCCCACTGAGGCCATGCCGCCCGAGGGCCCACATAAACCTGGAGCCGGCCCTGATGCCGTGCATATTAAAGTGGGTTTTTGTCTGTCTCCCTGGAGCACCCCTATTTGGGATGTCCTGCTGTGTGAAGTCCCCCCAGATCACCCACTGAACTCACCTTTCCACCATTGCCACAGCACATGCGCGAGCACTCGTCCTAATACACAACATAATGCCATTGTTTTGAGTCTTGCGGAGGCATAGGGAGCTTTAGCACAGGCATCCCCGGCTCCCCTGTGGAGTGCACGCTCCCACCCGCCAAGCCTACCTGAATTGCTGGGCTGCACAGCTGCAGGCATGCTGCATATATGGCAGAGGAGGGTGATTGCAGCCAAGTGCCTGGGACTTGTAGGTGAACTAGTTGGCTGACCCTGGAGTCTTTTAGATTCCAGGACCGGCATTGATTGGTCCACTTTAATGCACAGCTTAAACCAGACCTTCATCATGATTTAATGAAAAGCCAAAAGCCTTAAAAAAACTATTCCCAGCATCTAAAATGAATATATTTAACATTTCTAGTCACTTATTCTTTCACCCACTGGGCTGCAACCCTGTTCAGGATTCTAGGATACGGGCGCCGCCATCTTGACTCAGAAGCATCACATACTGAGGAGAGAAGAGCGGGATAAAGTACAGGGGGTGGGTTTATAGCTGTGCTTTGCACAGACAGAGCAGAGTTGGCGTCAGGGAAAGGACAGCAATCCCAGAATGCAGAGCGACACAGTCAGAAGACACTTCCTGTTTGCAGGCTTCCTGATGATCCATGAGCCGCTATCTTGGATGTTTAAAGGCTCATAACATGCAGTAGATGCAGGTAGGATGATAATTAATGTGAGCAATCTGTATGTACAGGGTGTGGGATATGCTCTTATTCAGGGTGAAGGTCCACTTTAAAGAATGAGGAGCAGCCGCATCCTCGGTTTCCCTCTGGTCTGCGACATTATCTATCTGAATTGCTGGGCTCAGGAGCATGCCTCGGCAGGGTTGGATTGTAGGTTGGGCCTGGGGGGCTCGCGCCAGGAATCCAGCGGCGTGATTGGCTGCCCAGTGCTCAAGTGGGCCGGACATTCAGCATCCGGAACATCACTGCCCATGTGACCACCGGGCAGTCAATCGTGGCGCTGGATTCCTGGCGGGGACCAAGAGAAAGCTGAGATTTACAGGCGTCCTGGGGGGGCTCCAGCATTCAACTTGTCATATAGCAGCAGCGCCAGATGCGTTAACCTCGGCAGAAATGTCTTCTCTGATTGGCCGTCACTCTGGCAAGTCATTCCTGGCCGCCGGTCAAGGCCGGCCCATGCGAGCACCAGCAGCCAATCAAAGGACTGCATTTCTGCGGAGGGTCGAGGTTAGAGTGGACTATAATGCGTGTTTGTCCAACAGTTAGTTAGAAAACAGGTGTGGGACCACTTTAAGGAGGAACAAAACCATGGACTTATTTTTTATTCTGCGTTCAGGAGGCATCCGGATTTTGGATGCTATGTTGTGTAAAAGCCCAGGGAAAGCTGAATATTCTTACCTCACGGCACATGTGTTCTACGCTGTGCATATTAATAAGCGGCATAGAATGCTGAATGGAAAGGAAGAGGCAAGCAACCCTGCAATTGCTGCCCTTCCACTGTGTGTACCCTTGCCGACCTGGTGCAGGAGCGCTCAGCAGGAGGAATGCCACAGCAGCCTGCACATGGCAATGCCAGGGCTTTCATACATCAGGGGATCCTGAATTGGGAAGAAGGAAGACCGCCGGCCCTAAAGTCTTATAGGCTCCTCTTTAAAGTGGACCAAAACCTTTGCAGACCAGTGCTAGGGTCTAGCATCTAGACCAGGGGTACTCAAACCACTTTTTGTAAAGTTCCATTTAAAGGCATCCTGTGAGAGGTGAAGGTCTGGCCGGAGGACTGTTGCGGGTGGAGCGGATAGTTAGAAAACAGCACACTGGGGGAGGGGCTATAGACTCCCCAGGCAAAACTAAAAAAAGGCCGCTTGCCCCCAAACCCAAAAAGCCTATTGGGCACTGGAAAAAAACAGGAACTTTTTTTTCGATGGAGCAAAGAGAACGAGAAACAAAGCTTGTGTGTACCTTGCAATACCACTTTCTGCCCATACAGTACTTCATATTGCATAATGCTAGGTGCCAGGGAGCCACGACATTGGCAGGGAGACTAATCACTACATCCCCGTTTATGGGGGCAGCTCTGAGCACCACAATACAGAAGCAACTCAGGGCTGTCAGGGCAGGGGTCCGGAAATCTGGCGCCAGGGTCCGCATTCGGACCCCAGTCCGCCAGTTGAGTATAGCTGGTCTAGACCATACCCTCACTTCAGGATTTGTATACCTTGCTTTTTGAAATGCCCCAGTTAACATCCTTTCCAGGGCTTCCCATGAATGCACCAGGCCTATTTGAATGACCGGCACGGGACGCACAGCTGAAGGGGAGCGGCTGCTCTCAAAGCTCAATGCTGTGCTCTCTTTACAAACCACGTTCTATGCCGTTCATTCATGTGCAATGCATTGAGCGCTGATTGGAGGAGAGCCTGTTCATGCGCTGTGAGGTTATTGGTGAGGTGAGAATACTGCTGTTGTCAACTTTAGGTCCATTTAACCCATCCCCTTGTGGCATTTCGATTTGAGATGCCCCTAAGTTTAAGTTAGTATGAGTAGAACTACTAGATATGGACTAGATTACGCCCCCAGTTCTGCCCTCTTACATCCCACATGACCACTGGTGGCCATTTTGGTTCACCAAGTGTGGGAATTTTGAGTCTAAATCTAATTTAATCTCATCCCTCAGTAAGGTTAGGTTTGGGTGCCTTTAGCTTGAGATCACATGATATTTGCCTTACTTACATGTGTTTGTGTCTGAACCCAGCTGTCCTCCTATACGAGGTTACAATGCAGAAGATAAAGCACCCAATGTTACCCTGGGGAGTGCTGACACCCATATGGCTAGTGTGTAATTTCCTGTACAGCCCTCCTTTGTACGCACACGGAAAGCCCATCATTAATGTCATCCGTGTTGAAAGAGCTAGGCCCCGTTACCATGGGAACAGGGAGAAGTGGGCCTGGTTGGTAAAAGTAAAGCCCTGTGCTTATCTGGGTTTTTTTCACCTAACTTTATTATTCATGCAGAGAGTGAGGAGAACCCCGGGTATAAATCAGGGGCGCACAACCTTATTTTGGTGAAATGGCTGCATTGTTATCTTGTTCCACTTCAAGGGGACACAATATAATGTAATTTATGATGGGGAGCTTTAACCTTAAAGCATTGCATATGCTTTTATTTATATGCAGAGGTGGGGTGAACAAGTGGGGTTAAGAAGAGGTGAGTAGAGCTAGGCAGAGGTCAGGTGAGCTGATGTGGGTATAGGTGGGACAGGTGAGGTGGTCAGAGGTTGGGTTAGCATGGGTGGGGAGAGGTGGATAGAGTTTGGCAGAGGTCAGGAGAGCTGATGTGGGTATAGGTGGGACAGGTGAGGTGGTCAGGGGTTGGGTTAGCAGGGGTAGGCAGAGGTGGATAGAGGTAGGCAGAGGTCAGGTGATCGCAGCTGAGGTGGGAAGAGAAGTAATGGACAGAGGTGAAGTTAGCACAGGTAAGGGGGGGGGGACAGGTAAGCAGAGGTGAGCTGGCACAGCAAGCAATAGACTACAGACCATAAAGCGACCATACTTCCCATGAGGCCAGAGCTTGAAGGCCACAAACCACACTAAGCTTGTTTTAACCCTTTCCCAACTAAAAAGAATTAGCGGGCCGCAGGTTGTGCATCCCTGTTATAAATGATTATAATTGGTCTGGGAAGGGTTGTTTCTTCCTAATGGTGGGTATACGAGACAGCACCCCCCACAGTGGGTTGAACAGATTTCATGAACCTTACGTTACACCATTTGGGTATTGTAGGAAGTGCCGAAAGCTTAGTACAGCCCCCCCCCCCCCCCATCTGATTGACTTCTAATTGAAATATTTGTTCTAGGGCAGGGGTTCCCAACCACTGGTATGCATTCTATGCATTCCATGTGCTGCCCTCTAGTGGTTCGCCAGTTGCCGTTGGATAAAAGGTGAGTTGTGGGCATTAACAGCTGGATTTCCTATGTCATAGCCTGCTAGTGTATGACAGGTTCTCCTCTGCAAACACAAACCGAGTTTAAAGCAGGCAAAAATCCGGATTTTCGGATGCCCACTGGGTTCGCCTATATACTCGCCTGTGTTCCTCAAATCAACGCTCTATACTGTGCATTTGAATGCCCACTTGTCCACGGAGCCCGGAAAATACAACAGGAGGTCGGTACATCCCCAGTTTCCCTATAGCTGATGTGCACGCTCCTGTGCATAGTCTATTTCACAGGCTGGATTACGCCTGTGCATGCACCATGGGAAGCGAGATGAGTAAAAGCGATTCCAGTGGGTTTCACACAATGAGAATCCCAATTTGGGAATTGGTTTTAGACTCCAGGACTGGCTAAAATGGGTTTGGTCTACTGTAAGTCCCGAACCCGGAGTCTAAAAGAATCCAGGGTTGGTGATTCCTTGTTTTCATGGAAGACACGGCTTTGCCAGGTATACTCATCTCGCCCGGAGATCCCCCTGCGCATGCACCAGTCACAACAGCATCAATGGATTCTCTGCATTGATGCACAGTGGTGGGGGGAACACCCGGCGGGAGCTGCCTGGAACTTCATTCATTCTGAAGAGATTACTGGTTAAGGCAATCTATTCCGACTGGCTGGTGTAACCCTACTCTGATTGTAGGAGAGTGTACATGCGCCACGGGGGAATCGCTGGAGAGGTAAAACTACTTGGTTTTCTCAGAGGTTTCACACATGGGGCATCCCGATTTGTAAAGTGGAGAGCCCGCTCACGGACTGTTGGACCAAGGAGAGTTGAATTTTACTGGGCAAAGTGGGTGGGTGGGGGGGCTGGTTACATAGCAGGAACAAAACCTAGAAAACTCAAAGTTTTCTTCTGCTTTAAAAATATTTATCTTACATTTTTTATCCTATACTGAATCCCCTTTCTGTCTTATTGTGCAGCTGTCTGCACAATATTTCTCTGCTGTAATCTTTCCCACTTCTAGCAGTTACCAACTGACTTCCCACCCCACAAGCATCTTTTATGACATCAGTATCAGGAAGAGGTTGCACAACTGCCTATTATGGGAATGAGATGGCATCTGATTGGCTGATAGAGACCATCTGACTTGGCCCAGGCACGGCGGGTAGAAAGAAGGACCTGTATTGGTCATAATGGCTGAGACTCATACCCAGAGATACAGCTTCCTAAATGAGGACAGATAGTGGGGGCCGTCGCTGTCCCCTGCAGCATCGGAAGCCCGTTCTGTTCCTATTTTAAACTCATCATGGATGACAGGACAGGACTGCGGGCGGAGGCAGCACAGCACAGAGCGTCTGTATGGTTGAAGAAAAGAGATATATTTAATCAGAGCTGCAGGAGGGAGAACAGGCTGTTTGCCCTCTGGGGCCCATCACTGTACAGCCTCCGTAGCCCTCCAGACCGTCGCCATGCTGCAGACCCCATCATTCATTAAGCACCATTGTCATGAATGTAGGACAACAGCAGATTCAAAAATGAATGGCGGAGGACTGAACTCTACCTGAACCGTCATGGGACTACAAACACCAGCATTTCCTTATTATGCTAATCAAGGAGCTGGTTTATATTAAAGTGCCTTGCCCTCTCAATCCACTATGGGGTTTATTCATCAAGGGATAGCGGCAGGTAGTACCTCGTAGCGGCAGGCAGCGCCTGGTGAACGCTGGGCGCTGTACGCAATACCTCATTTATGAAGACGATTCTGGTGAGCGACTCTAACAGCATCATGTAGCGTACGATTCATCATTACAGGCAGCTCCGCATATAGCGCCGGCGCTCTGGCTTCCAGAGAGCCAGGTATTACCTGTCATTCCTTTTCTTCTGTTTAAACAGTGTTTTTTGTGTTTAATTTTTTTTTCCTCTTAAATAATTGTGTGACCTCTCCTGGCCTAGAAAGAGTCATTTTTTAAAACTTTTTAGATTTTTATGCAGAATTGTCATTACAGGTCTGGCATTAAAATATTAATGTCACAATGTTACAATAATGTCATTCCATATGTTTTCGCTTTGTTACTGGTGGATATGTGTTCAGAAACAGACTTTAATCACACATCGCTTGCTACTCTGTGGTATAGCGACCAGATCCAGAGCAA
The DNA here is from genome assembly GCA_027917425.1 of Gastrophryne carolinensis. NCBI lineage: Eukaryota > Metazoa > Chordata > Amphibia > Anura > Microhylidae > Gastrophryne > Gastrophryne carolinensis. Next base: position 38,395,566 of record CM051238.1, read on the forward strand.
CACACTGTGTGTGTCTGTATTTTTGTTGAATATGGTGTGAGTCACTGAGAGTCGGTCGCAATGAGCTGGCGCTACCTTTCGCTCCCTGCAACGCTGTACTGGTGTTAGAATGTCCAACACACATCTCATTCATCAATGCCGGCCAGGTTACTACAGCGAATGAGACGCTCTGGTACAGCGCCCGATAGCCGATCACAGCGTGTACTACCGGTCGCTCTTAGTGCCTCTGTACAGATGCTCATCTGCCGATACCTGGCGCTAGCAATGAATCAGCCTGTTAGTACCACTATTCCCCACCATCAGTAAGTTGCAAGACACTCCACAGGAATTAGGTTGGGCTTTAGGGGGAGTTGGGAAGTGTCCATCAGACCAGGCTACATTTGGGGATGGGCCTTCCTCCATTGGGGCGCATCGAGTGGAGAGTACTTTCTCTGCTCCAGAGAGTCTTCTGTGATTCCACGTCTACTTCATAGTGAAAAACTGCAGCAGGTTTATTTTTTTACATAGCAATTCACAGTGAGTGTTCCTGGCACTCAGGGCCTCTCTTTTCTCTAGTCCCTCCCAGCTTGGTTGTCATGCACCTGGTTCCGGCCCCGCGTTCCCCTTTCAAGATGCTCAACATAGGGTTTCTACCTGTCCTTTCCAGAAGGGGCACTACTCCGGCTCACTCCTAAGGACGCCTACGGAGTGCGGTGTTCTCCCATCAAGGCACTCAAGGAACGCTCAACAGTACTTTTCTGCCTTGTCCCTTCCATAAGAGGATACTACTCCTCCAACCAATCCAAAGTGTTTCCAGGTGATCAGTCCAGTCTCTAGTCCCTTCCTCCTGAATCTATACTCCTATGCCCCAGTGAGCGCACACATCAGCACTTCTCCCTGTCCCATCTCCAGAGGGGATCCTCTCTGTCTTTCTTTCTTTTGAGGTCCATACACCATACCTTGCCCAGACATGTCTAAACCTTTTTAAAGCAGAACAAAACCCAGCCAGCATGGAATCTAAAAGATTCCAGGGGCAACCACAGTTTTTTCTCCGGGGCATCCTGAATTGGCATGCTCCGCTGTGTGGAACCCCCTCAGGGAGCCCATAAAAACTCACCTTCCCACACTCCAATGGCACATGCTCTGGCTCTTGCTCTATGAGAGGGGCCTGTCATAGTTACAGTCTCATAGTTTACAATGGGGAATGCGTGTCCTGAATCCTCAGCATAGTGTGCATGTTCCCCATTCAACTCAATAAGAGCCGTCTGCCAAATGACGTAGTCAAAGCAGGTGACTCTCATTGGAAGAGAGCCTGTGCATGTGCCGTTGGAGTCTGGGCAGGTGAGTTTTTTTTTTTTTTTAACTCTTTATTTAGAAGTTTACATTTTTCAACAACAGAAATAAAAGGACATAAACAAAAAAAATCACGAATACAGTCCAGTGTGAAAGATGCACATGTTACAGAAATATATTACAGCGTGTGCACAAGATATCGCACATCTTACAACATACTAATCATGTCCTATCATCCCCCCTATACTCGTGGCTGGGTCCTCTATTTCCGACTTATCCTCCCATCCCTAAAGTGCTAGTGGAAATTCAGGGAGCCAGAACAGTCAGGTAAGCCGCTTCTTAACTCGAATTAAGGACGTTGTGGATTACAGTTCAACCCTTCGATTGGCCATCAGTGCTTTATCTTAACCACTGGCGTGGGGTGGGGCCATTTGGTACGGTGGACCAGCTCTAGATCCGAGGACCCCGATGGATCCAACTTCACCTAGAATCCTCTCGGGGTAAGTCAGGTTATTGTATAATCACAGTCTGGACAACGATGAATAAACCAATACAAGGGGAAGGTACGAAAGAGAAGGTGAGAGGGGGAGAGGGGGAGGATAGAAGAAAAAAAAAAAAAAAAGAAGGGGGGGAAGCAGTGTTTCGTCGCCAAATAGCGGATCACAGGGGGGGGGGGTAGGCGGCGGAGCAGGAGCAGGGCACAGCGCATCAGCGCCACTCTAGGACGTCTCAGATGCTTGGCGACGTCGGGGAAAGATCGCAGAATCTTTGTACAAGTACCAAGGAGTCCAGACGGCATTTTTCTTCTTTATCCTGTACAGTGGCAGTCAATTCTTCCATTTCCCTGATCCTATTAACTTCCAGAATCCAATCTCCCACTGTGGGTACGGAATCCGTTTTTCAGAGTCTAGGGATCAGGACCTTTGCCGCATTAATCAGGTGTCGTAGTATGGACCTCTTATAGGTTGGGATACTGTGTGAGGAGTAGTGTAGCAACATAAGGGCCGGGCAACAAGGGATCTGCGAACCAGTAACTTCAACCATAATTTTGGAAACATTGTTCCAGAATGGTTAGATCTTTGAGCAGGACCAAAGAATATGAAAGAGTGATCCCTCTTCAGCTTTACATCTCCAACAATTGGGTGAGGCATCTGGGTAAAGGGAGGCTAATCGTTTTGGGGTATAATACCATCGTGAAAGGTATTTATAATTGGTTTCCTGTACGTAGGTAGAGATAGACGACTTATGAGCTAAAGTGTATATTTTCTTCCATTCCTCCTCTGTGAATGTCCTGTTCAAGTCTTTTTCCCACTCCCTTCGAAAGGGGGGGGGGGTCAGGTTGCTGTCCCCCCTCCAAGAGCTGATAGATCTGTGAGATCATTCCTTTCTCGGAATCCTTTCTGGTGACCAAGTCTTCAAAGCCCGTGAGGGTACGCCCGAGTGCCGATTTAGATCCTTTTTTCTGCAAAAAGTGCTGAAACATTAATAAGCGCCAAGGGTCCAGTTGATGATCGTTCCATGTGTTTCTGAGTTCCTCTATAGAACACCATTCTCCATTTCTAGGCAGGTTTTTACGGGTGTGAAACGCAAAGCAAATGGGCCGCACTCCTCATAAAACGTCACTTTTAATTATGCATTTAAAATCATCTCCATAGTGTATCAAAAGCCAATACAATCAGTAGTATAGGCGACTTACACGCTTCGGACACCCATCTCCAGTCCTTTTTACGGACGAACAGGGGGGTTCCCCACAGTGGGGCATGGTTGGGTTTAAAGTCAAATTCCTGGGTTTTGTTCCTTTTTAAAGGTCTGAAGCCAACCGACTGTATTACCCTGCTATAGGTCCTACCAAAGTTGTCATGGAGGGTTTAGGTCCGGTTTAAAGGCTCATGGATGGTTCTGGTCCACAGGGTCCCTTACTAATCCTTTGTAGCCACACCGCAACGCTGGGTGGGTTTGGGTCTTGGGCTAATGGACCTTTTAGCTTACCATCAGATATTATGTGTCCATAGGGGCCATAAAACCACAAAGGGGACAAGGTAAGTACCTCTGTACTGCAGAGCTTGCAAGCATTGGGAGGGGGTTGGGTTAGGGTCTGGACCAGGTTTCCCTAAAGCAGAGTTACCAGTGAGGTACCCTTTAAGGGAAGTTACTTCATTGTGAAGTGCTCTACTTCATTACAGCGATCGAGTCCCCCGCTGATGAACATCGACTCGCCCTCATCCTGCGCCATGCAATATTAATGTCTCTCTAATGAGGAGTCGGGATCGTTTATCCTTGATTAGGAGCCAGCGCAACCATCAAGCTCTCCTTACCCAGCTTCCTGCAGAGGAGATAGATTGAGATGTAGAGATTCGTATCTCGGGCTCCACGGGTTCTGATGTCACATGCCTAGGTCTGCTTAACTAGGTTGTCATTGAAGTACCCAGGGAGGAAAAGGCTAACTCCGGCTGAAACATTTTATTTCATTTTTGGATTGAGAAGGTGCCGGTCAAACAGTTCTCAACTTTATCACTATCCGTACCACCCTGTGGGAACATCTATTATCATCTCTGTGGTATAGAATGGTTTCCCCTGTCATAGGTTGGTTTTAAAGGACAGCTGTAGGCAAAATGAGGAATCCTTAGCTCTAATAAGCTGCTTTAAACACCTCTGCTATGGCGCGGCCTAAATTTGTTCCCCTAATGGTCCAACTGGGCAGAGCCGACTCCAGGTTTGTGGGGGCCCTTGGGCAAGAGAGTCTCAGTGGGCCCCTAAGTAGTGTGTCACATGATGTCAGCTTTCAGGTCCGCTTCCTCAAATGTGTCATCTTCTGCTGCTGATCGCCCTCAAGTCCTTATTGCCTTCCCTATAGCTACCAATCGTCCTCTAGTACTTGTTGCATTCTCTACTGCCACCAAGCACCCTTCAGCCCTTACTGCTTGCTCCGCTGCTACTAAAGACTTTATCATTGCTGTCAGATGTCACCTGGTTCTCGCCACCTTCTGAGCTTCTATCAACTGCCCTCCATTCCAAGCCACCTTTCCCAGTGTTGCTGATCATCCCCTGTTGCTTAGGCCAGCCATGGGCAGGTCTGCACACAACACCCGGGAATTGGGTGGTTTGGGTCCGTTGTAAAGTGTGAGCCTGAGTGGGCCCCTGGCATCGTCTGGAAATTGCCCAGGTATGCCCTGTTCTGGTGCCAGCCCTGCAACTGGGAGAGGGTCACACAACAAAAAACATGCAAGACATACATAACATTTTAAATAGAACACATAGATTTTTGCTAGACATGCAGGAAAAAAACTAACTTTGCAGTGACATTTCATGCATAGCCAGTTCTTAGACCATAGTGTCAGGCTACATTTGGCACTGTCCTAAACTGTTTTCTGTTTTTAAATGGAAAAAGAAATGGATGAGATATCAAGGTTGAGAGTTTCTCCTCATAATTTCTCTTCTGTGCAAGTGGGCGTGGCCCTTGGAGCTGTGATGCTGCATAATAATCAACATACAGGGCTAGGTGGTGGTGCGAGCGAGAGCGCTGGGTGGGAAGAAGGGATGGGTTAGCTGGGCTTGAATGACAGAGGGGGGGGCGTGGTCTGGACTAGCTCCTCAAGCTAGTATTGGTGGCCCCATACTCCTCCTTATCTTTATCTTATTTGAGCTGGATTCCACCTAGTGAAGATCAGTCTGTTCGAGAGGCCACACCAAAAGTTTATAACTCCATGCTAAGTTGTGTACACGTTCAACTTTCCTATTGCCCAAGGTCTGAACCCTATTAAAGGGGACCAAAACCTTTTTTGGTTCTATTTGGGATGTCCTGCTGTGTGAAACCCCCAGGTTGCCCAGAAAAACAGCTGGGTATCCCAAATCGGGATGCCCTGGACTGAGGGAATCAGGCCGCCCTGGAGTGTTATAGACTTGGTTAACTATAAAGCCGAAGTCCAGTCAAAAATTGACTGAAATAGCGGTTTCTTGTGTATGGAGGCAACCTAATCTGTGTGGCCACACCCGCCCACTGGCAGCTTTTTAGAGTGCCGCTGTTGGTGAGAGATGTGTTGCGTTGGTAGCAGGTAAGAAGGTTTGATCCACAGGAATGTCCATGAAAGCTGACTTCCTTGTAATCCCTGATGACATTTTCTCCAACAACTGACACATTTTGGATAATATAAAGTCTTATCTCTGACTGCTGTTCATGTTATCTGATCAGAGATATTCTCTCCCACTGAAACCGCAGCCATAGACTTCTATTGAAACAGCAGATCTCCTGTTATGCTTCCAAATTTCCTGAGGTGCTTCTGGTCAGGCTTCTTGCAGTTCCAAAGCTCATATGAAGTTACTGTTGTAGCTCTACCTGGCCTGTTTTGAAGATAGCACGCTGTCAGGTGGCTTCTCCCCACATTGTTGTAGGCAGATTTGCATCTAAAGGCATACTTCTAGCACTTTCACAGGGAGAACGATACTTTCTTTCTGCAACCCCATTTTGTTCTGGAATGTATGGAACGGCAGTCTGAAACATAATTCCTTTCTTTTTCCACTTGTATATTCAGTTCCATTATCTGCATTTAGAGCTTTTGGCATTCTTCCAAATTCCAACACTATAGCTAAATATTCTTCAAGTTTCTGTGACTCTTCATCTTTGCTGTGCAACAGGTAGACAGTTGTGTATCTGGAAAAATCACCAATGAATGTGCGAAAATATCTCTTTTTGATGGGGGTTTGAACACTCATTGAACCGCATACATTTATGCACATCTAGTGCTGCTATTTTTAGGAAAGCTTTATCTGGATTTTTTTCTTTTAAGACAACTGGGTGTTTATGCCTAAGACATCTGTGCCATACTTGGATACAGTTTTTTGCAGATCTTGTCTAGCACTGTACACACTTTCTTTGCAGTTTAGCTGATAAAGTTCACCTTTAATTGTCCCTTCTGCTAAAGTTTGTCCCTCCCTTGAAACGATGTAGCTGTCATTTTTAAAAGTAACTACATTGCATAGTGAGTACATTGTGTAGTGAGCTTTTTCACTGACAAAAGATTGCTTTCAAGACTGGGAACACATAACACAACCTTTACTGGGATCTTCCTGGTTTGCGATGGGAAAACCGGATAGTAGATATAGTAGATATAACCATTCGCCACAGCTTCTGAAGTCATATAGTGACCATTTGCTAAGAGAATTCTTTCTGACTTGCTTTCATCAAGGTTACACCTGAGTTTATACATCGTGCATTTCTTGTGTTTACATTAAACGTGGCTTTGATACATTCATCAGCCTCTAAACATTCAGGAGCATCAGCTTCCTTCACAACAGACTGAAGATGACTCTAGCTTTCCAAACTTTCCAGTTTTTCATTAGGAGACCAGGTTTTTACACACAAAACATTCACGAGTTTCCTTTAGATGCTGAAAAAATCCTGTATCTGTAATGCTACCTCTGCTCTGGATTCATTACTGTTCCTTAAAGACTATGCTTTTCTCTCTTTTCTCTTTGCCTTTAAAATACTCTAGTGTGAGCTTAACATCTGGCCCAGCATCTAAAGCCGTGGAAGACCACTTAGTAGAATTGCAACAACATGACAATGTTTAATTTCTTTCCCAATGCCTCTGATGCATTCCAAAACCTCTAGTGCAGGGGTGCTCAACCTTTTGACAAGCACGGGCCACCTAAATGAGTCGGAACATGGTGCCACAGTGAATGGGTTTGATATTTTTTATTTTGGAATGGCATAATGAAGATGTCTACAGCAATCAGGATAGTCTCCACTAACTCCACTCGTATGTCCTTCCACCACACCCCCTACATTCCTGTCTAACAATCCCCACATGCCAATTGGCTTGCTTTTCTCATTATATGGTCCCAGTATTTATAGCCCATCCCCATCAGTCCCACATCATAACTATGTTCCCAATATTCCACCCATCTAAGCTTCCACCAATGCTAAGCATAAAACTGGTGTCATACTATCAATGATCCTGTGGTTCTCCCAGCCACCACTGCCACATCTGTTTGCCAGTGTACCTGTACCTGTCTATTTAACTACCTCTTCCACTTTCCACAGCAGGTCATGGGCCATATCACATGTGGGCCCCCGGGCTGCAGGTTGAGTACATGTGCTCCAGGGTGTCTCTTATATAGCCCTGCATATTCTGGCTCTCACTTAGCTTAGACTGATACAGTTTTCTCATGAGATAAAGCTTATTTCTGAGGCTTGATCTTTCATGCACTTTCTGTAACTCATCTGATTATCATCTATGCTGAGGGAAATAATGCTCTGGGCTTTTTGATCCCCTTTTATCTGGTAATGGATTAGGCATAGGTTCCTGAGTAAATGTCCACGTACCTTCTCTTATCAGTAGCATCTTGATCTTGAATTTCCAGGACTGGTAGTTCTGGTTAGGCATGGCACTGTGAATTTGACAGGATTGCAATAAGTAGACATTGTCCCTGTTTCTCACGCTTCTCTGATTCACTGTTGCTCTAGGATAATCCTCCTCTGCACTATTTTAGCTCTGGGCTATTCCAGCTGTGAGTCCATAACTGGTCGGCTGCGGATTGTACATGAAGCTCTTCCAGTGTGCAGGAACAGCTGTTTATTCAGGAACATGAACGTAAGCATGATACATCAGCAACACATCCTAGCATGGGGCAAAGGACAAACAGCTGTTTTTTTTCTTTTTAACTAACTTTATCAACATAACAAGCAGACAGTCACTTACAGGATGTAGTTGTTGTTAAAGCTATTCCAACAAATGCACATTCCACATCAATTGCAGACATAGATAAGTTTATATTATGCAAAACAAGGGACGCCATGTGACCACTTTGGGAGGTGGTTATGAAGGAATGGAAAGGAGGGGCAAACTTTGGAGTCCTGCTACAGCATCTACATCACACTGCAGAAAGTGGAGGAGACAGGTGAGCTTCTTGTTGCATTATTATTGCCAATGCCTGGACTGTCCCTTTAACTGGAAGAGCAGTCCATATGAGACAACATTTTCCCATGAGGCGGACAGCCTGCCACATTTTAATAGGTTAACCCCCCCGAAAGTGAGTTCTTCCAGCATGGTCCCATTTTTGTAATCCTCTTCCTCTCAGAATGGACGACATGAAGGTGAGTGTAATACACATAATTACACTTCTCTCACTGTCCTTTTTATAATGAGACATCCCAGAGTTTTTCTCTAATAAGTTTTCCTGGGGCTGCCAGAGACGTCATTTCCACCATTAGCGGCGTTTATATGAATTATACATGCGCTGGTGGTAATAGGTGTGAAAAGCGGAGAGAAGTGTCATTAGGGGAAGCTAGCGGTGCTCTATTATTCATTCGCTCACAAGAATCCTTATTCACTTACAAAATCCGGACGTAATTAGAGAAGCTCGCAGAGAGGACCGAGTTCTCATAAGACGGCGAGATCCTGCTGGTAAATGACTGAACTTGAATATACAAATAGAGGGTTGCAGGGTTGGGGTTTTCTGAAAGAAAGGCGTGTCTGATGCCCACTAGTAGAACGGACCTTGGGGGCCCACCCCACACTTAGATGCAAGTATCACTGGCTTATGTTCAGGGCCCATGCACAGGAACATTCCGCCAAGCTGTAGTGTGTGTGTGTGTGTGTGTGTGTGTGTGTGTGTGTGTGTGTGTGTACGTACTGCTACCGGACCCATGGCAGAAGGGGGCCCAATTCAAGCTGTCTCCCCCACCTTGCAGCACCCGTGACAACAGCATCGGACTGGGGTTGCAGCAGTATGCAGTGTTGGCATACTGTCTACAAGCAGCGCCATAGGTTCTGCAGGGCGGACTCAGGACTCAGATGCCAGTGCATTGTTTTCCTCCCAGCATTACTTGTATAGGGGACTTGGAGAAACAAGCACCCCAGGAAGAAATAGACTTTGCCAGGCCCCACAGCGCACCAATAACTAATTACTTCGAACTTCAATCAGACCACAGTCTCTGACTGATTGGTGTACTCACATTCCAAAGCTGCTGTCCCTGCCCTTTACAGCAGGAAATGTCTGTTGAAGCCTGAAAAAGCTTATACACCCTAAAGCGGCCACACTAATGAATTTAGTGCCACCCCGGCCCCCTCTCCTGGCTGTAAGGCAAGATGAAAAAAATCTCACAGCACGCGAGTTTCCATTGGCCAATTTGCACAGAGCCTGGGACGCTGCCCTGTAAAATGGCCACTTGGAGCGCTGAAGAAAAGTGCTGGATGTGGGAAGTAGGTTAGAGATATTTTTACCCCCCCCCCCCCGTCCTGCCGCAGTGCCAGGGGGGAGGGGCATGACCACCAAGCTATAGAGTATCTTTAAAGGGGAAGTCCCCACAGAGCTAAACGACTCCAGGGCTGGGTGAAAGTGCTCCTCAGGAACAACCCAAATTAGGTTGCACTGCTGTTTGAGACCCCAGGGACCACGGGTAAACTTTCCTCATCCCCTGATCTCATCCCCAGCTTGTCCGGATAGCTGGGGAGAAGTACGCAAAGCCAAAGGGAGTGGCCAGTGGAAGGTGCAAGGTATAGAGTACAATAAACATTCTATGCCTTTCATTTACATGCACAGTATAAAATGCTTATTGGAGAAGAGCCCATGCATAAGATCGCGGCAAGGTAAGCTTATCGGGAAACAGCGGGGTTTCACATAGCAGGACATATGAAATCGATATGCCTCAGAGGGGAGGAACAAAACCCTGGATAATGAAAATACAGATCTCTTTGAAAAGATCTTTCATTTTAATACACAATTGGCCACTAGGGGGAGCACTAGCCAAAACCTGTAAAATAAAAGCGTTGCGTAAATAGGCGGGGACATGCAGGGGGCTAAGGCATTGGTGCTGAGTATGCTTGTAGACCCCAGGGCCAGGACATTCGGGATCTGGTTCGCTTAAATGTTAGGTAGACACGTTTGGTTACCAAAGACCTGGCGTTCATTTAAAGTGGACCAAAACCCAGGATTTTGACTATCCTGGGTTTTGGTCTTTACCCCCGGAACCCCCCCCCCCCCCCGATGGGGGTGCCCCACTTTGTGAAACCCTCCAGGTCGCCCGAACAAACTCACCTCTTCCCGGGCTTATCACGCATGTGCGGGCGCTCGTCCAATCAGCATTCTCGGATCCACTCGCATTAGACGAGCTCGAGTGTACTGGCGGCTGCATCTCCCGCTACCCTCTAACAGGGAGCATGCCCGCATCACCCATTCAGAAATGCCTGGCACGGGCACGCGCTCTGATAGAGGGATAGCGGGGGTGCGACTCGCTCATGCGCCATTGGACCAGAAAAAGAGGTGAGTTTATGGAGTTTGTTTCACACAGTGGGGCATCACAATTTTTGGTGAGCCCTGATTTCCCTGGGTAGATATTCAGAATAAAATCGCGGTCACCCCCCATTTCCAGAAGGTGGAGGTTCTCACCCGGGCTCAGCCACCCAGCTCATGCATTAGACGTGACATGTCAGCTTTTGGCCGTAACATCTAATTGAGCGTGCGCTAATTGCATAAATCGTTCCTGAGCCGGCAGCCTCATTAAACACCTGTGCGCGGCGCCGGCACCATTGTTTAACCACTCGGAAGAAGCAAGCTAATTTTGGAAATAAATACGGCACAGCTAAGCCCCGGCTAGGAGCTTTTTCTGTTATCAAGTATTTCTGCTATGACGGGCAGAGGAGGAGGATGGTGACGGGGGAACTGTCAGACATCGCACACAACACACAGCGGCAGCTGCTCAGTACCAGGCCATCCGGGCCCATTACTTAACCAGGCCGAGATAAACTGCAACACAGCTCAGCCCATCACCCCCAGTAAAGATGGAGCTGTTATCATGGAAGACAGTAACCCACCCTGCATAGAGCTAAGAAACCATCATACTCTTTCCTCAGAGAACAAATAAGTACCGGTACTTACCTTCAGTGCAAACCAATACCAATTGCATCCATAAAACTTTCCCCCAGTACAGGCCATTGCCACCCTAATTCATAATACCTTCCTTTACTAGAGAAAATCCCCCCTCAACCCATATTATACTTCAGTACAAATTATTCTACTCTAATCTGTAATTCCCCAGTACTAAATAATGTTTCCCTTAATCAATAATTTCTTGCCATCCCCTATCCAAAATACTCTTACTAGGAACTGATACCCCATGCAATCCATAATACTCTATCCCAGTATAAATAAATACTCCTTCAATCCATAATGCTCCATCTTAGTATATATAAATACTCCTTCAATCCATAATGCTCCATTTTAGTATAAATAAATAGTCCTTCAATCCAAAATATTATATCTCAGTATAAATAAATACTCCTTCAATCCATAATGCTCCATTTTAGTATAAATAAATAGTCCTTCAATCCAAAATATTATATCTCAGTATAAATAAATACTCCTTCAATCCATAATACTCTATACCAGTATAAATAAATACTCCTTCAATCCATAATGCTCCATCTTAGTATAAATAAATACTCCTTCAATCCATAATACTCCATTTTAGTATAAATAAATAGTCCTTCAATCCAAAATATTTTATCTCAGTATAAATAAATGCTCCTTCAATCCATAATAATCCATAATACTCTATCTTAGTATAAATAAATGCACCTTCAATCCATAATGCTCCATCTTAGTATAAATAAATACTCCTTCAATCCATAATACTCTATTTTAGTATAAATAAATACTCCTTCAATCCATAATAATCCATAATACTCTATCTTAGTATAAATAAATACTCCTTCAATCCATAATACTCTATTTTAGTATGAATAAATACTCCTTCAATCCATAATAATCCATAATACTCTATCTTAGTATAAATAAATACTCCTTCAATCCATAATGCTCCATCAAAGTATAAATACATACTGCTTCAATGCATAATACTCTATCTTAGTATAAATAAATACTCCTTCAATCCATAATGCTCCATCTTAGTATAAATAAATACTCCTTCTATACATACCAGCCGCCACTAAATCCTCCTCTAGTCTTGGCAGGCTGCACCATTATTGGCTCTCGCTCCAGGCACTTGTCCAATGATATTTGCTGGTTCCTGTTGACATCACTGGCCACTGTCCCCCAGTAGACAGAGGAGGATCCCTCGGCAGTGGTTGGCCTAATGAAGTGAATTGCTAAATCTGTCCACAGGGTTCAGGTGAGTATAGATCTCTATAACGGGACGGTAAAACCAACTGCAATAATAAGGCAGCAAGGAGCTCACCTGATGGCTGTCCCATGTGTCTCTCCTCTTACTTCCTGCAGTGCCGGGGGGAGGTGCAATGAGGGGGCGGGTTAGCCACCACTCTGTTAAGGGTTCAATTGTAAGTGTAGGCCATAGGGCCGGATTATGATGGGGGCACAAGGGGCGCATACCCCTTGGCCTTCACCACTTGCCCTGCAAAGGAGGCCTCCACCAATCTTAAGGTTATAGTCTGGTCCAGGAGGCTTTTCAGTCTTTGGTCTGACGGGATGTGGGGTCAGCAACTAAGTTATCAGTGGCAGTGCCCCCCCCCCCCCCCGCGCCTGGGCAAGCCTTTTTTTGTTTTTGCAAACCTGCAGCCAAAGCCACCACAGGGCAGCAAAGTTCCCACCAGCAACGCTACAGTGATGGGTGGGTGCAGAGCTGTCAATCAGCGGCCGCTCACTGCACATAAGCCACCAAGCACAGCCGCTGGCAGCTCAATGCAGGGAACTGTTTTCTGCTGGACCAGCTGGGTGACTACACTACCCACCACCCTGAATGGAAAAGCAGGAGTTCCCAGAGCAGCACACACCCGCACAAAGGTGGCACCTCACTTAATTCGGCCCTAGTAGGCCAGGATATAGGGTGGTGTTGTTTGTTTTGGGCATGGATGCAGTGACACCAGGGGCTAAGGTCTCCTTGCCTCTAAGGAGTTAACTGCAATAGTTAAGTCACGCCCCTCAAACCCTGATTGGTTCCATGGCCTATAAAAGGGTGGCCCAGGAGATGCAGTCTTGTCTCATGACAGAGAGAGAAGCTGGATGGAAGTGGAGGCTGGGAGAGAGAGAAAGAGGCTGTGCCACAGGCCTTGGCCCTTGTGGGGGACACACAAAGATCCCTGGATTGGAGCCCATGGAGGATGGAGGCAGTAACGCACTGTCCTTGTCCCTTCGATTGGTGCTGACGGACCATCCCTGTTGCACCTGAGGAGGCCTTGGAGTGAGGAGGACTCCTGGAAGGCAGACCAGGTGGGGGCCAATTTAGTCAGAGGAGAGCGCTAGGGGCATCCCAAAAGCATGCCTGGGACCCCGAGCTTGGGCTACTAGGAGATCCCCATGGAATTAGATTCTAGCTCCTGATCTTCCCTTACCTCCCTCCTATGTGGAACTGCATCCACCCCAGGGGGATCCCGAAGTTTGTGGGTGCCCCAGGGTGATACAGAAGCTGTAGCAGGGCTCCAAATGTTGCCCTCCTTTCAGTTTCATTCCTCCAGGACCACACAAAAAAGTGGCCTAACAGTGCTCTCATTGTGAATAAACATGGCAAACCACAGTGCTTTCAGAGTAGAGCATACTCATGACTTGTCCCATGACACGCCCCTCCCAGCTCAGCTACAACACAGACATTGAAGCGAAGAAACAGTCTTTCCTTAGAATATGCAAGGTATATATCCAGGGCAGGCTCCAGGTTAGTGGGGGCCCTTAGGCAAAAGAGTCTTAGTGGGCCCTAAAGTAGTAAGTCACATGATGTCACATTTCAGATCCGCTGCCACAAATGGGTCATCTTCTACTGCTGATCGCCCTCCTGTCTGTATTGCCTTCCCTATAGCCACCAATCGTTCTCTAGTCCTTGATGGATTCTGCTCTCCTGCCACTAAAGACTTCATCATTGCTGTCAGTTGTCACCTGATTCTTTCCATCTTCTGAGTTTCCATCAACTGCCCTCAGTTCTATGCCACCTTCTCCATTGTAGCTGATCTTCCCCAGTTGCTGAGGCCAGCCATGAGCAGGTCTGCACACAAAACACCCGGCATTCTGTGGTTTGGGCCCTGAGTGGGCCCCTGAAGATGCCAGGGGCCCTGGCAATTGCCCAGGTTTGCCCTGTGCTGGCGCCGGCTATATATATATATATATATATATATATATATATATATATATATATATGGAGATTATGGGACACTCTGACATTTTACACTGTTCCCATGAGGTAGAAGTTGGGAGGAGGTTAGCGGGTGTCTGGACAGCGACTCTAACTGCGGTTAATGAAATGCGGATGCTAAGAAAGTCAAACAAGGAAAAGGCTGTTTTGCTGGTATGACCGTCAGGAAACTGCAGCAACCACAAAGCAGAAGTGCTTTTCCGAAGACATGTATCTGCTGTTTTATCTTGTTTGTGGTCAAGACCTTCAGCTAGTGTACAGCAAGTGGTCATTGCAGGTACAATGTTTGCACAGTATAAGTCTTCAGTATCCTGTAACACCATCAGTAATGAACCACAATGCTCAGCATTTCCAAAAAATTGTCTTACATAGAAACATAGAAGGTTGACGGCAGGAGGAGACCATACGGTCCATCTAATCTGCCCTTATGTGTATACTGTATGTTCTACCTTAGGATAGATGGAGGCTTATTCCAGGCATGTTTAAATTCACTGACTGTCAATTTTTCAACTACCTCTGCTGGAAGTTTGTTCCAAACATCTACTACTCTTTCTGTAAAATAATATTTTCACTATATCCAGTCCAGGTCGTCCCAGAAGTAATGACAGTTGGATTATCCACTTCCAGGTGGCGCTCAACTGCAAGATCAAAAGCGGTCGCTCCTCCCGGCCCCCTATAAAAGCATGTGTCTCACTATGACCCACTACTGTCTCCCAGCCTTGGCTGATCGGGACGGTGAAGGTAGGGTGAACGCCGGGGTCACGTGTTGGCAGAGCTAGGCTCTGGGCCGCAGACCCTGCCTAAAGGGTAGCCGGCCATAGGCTGATGGTGAGCCTATAAGGGGGGGGGACCACTCATGCCCATGGGGGTTTTTCATGCCCTCCCTGCCCCACAAGCTTTATTACATGTTGTGCTTGGTGTATTTTCACTTGATGCTTTGACTTTTTTGACTCTGAGGAGTCCCTTATTGAGATGGCTTGCGCTGTCTTTGCTGCGGCGCCGCCTTGAAAGGCTCCTCCTGCCTATTTACTTCATATACTTACCTCCGTCGCTCCCTCGTGGCTCCTTCTCCTCTCCCCTCTCCATCTTGCTGCTGCGCTGTGAGGGGGGGGGGGCGGCGCTGCTCGGCGGAAAGCTTTTTATTATGCGGTGCGGCCTCTACTGCCTGGTGCACGCTTGTCGCTCGGCTGGCTGTTTGTGCGGGGGTATCTCTGTGGGCCCCTCTGTGGGCCGCCCTGCGTCTCCTCAGCTCCAGGCTCCGTCTTTCGCGTCGTCGGCGGGGCCGTGTGATGACGCTTTTTCGCGTCACTGCTGCTGCGGCCCACCCCTCGAACGTGTTCGGCTGCTGCTTGCCATCTTGCCCTGCACTTCCCGCACGCTGTGGTCGCTCCCCCCAAGCTGAAGCATCGCGATCGGGGTCGTGAGTCCCTAGTGCTAAACTCTTTTATTGTATTGCTAGCGCATGTGCTGTGGGATGTTTATGGCTTTTCTGTTTGTGTCTTCTAGGTGGGCCCCTTGATACATTAAGGGTTGTGGTTCCTCCCGGCCTCCGTCCCCCCTCTCTCCACATCCTCTCCCTGTTAAGAGGGATCACATAAGAGGGACTAATTCTGGGGCTTGTCAGGTTTGGGCCGTCAGTGCCTTGTAACCTGCATATCATTGCTCTAATCACCATAATGGAGGCTTCTGGGGATAGTGAGCTAGGGGCCCCATCTGGGCGGGTGAAGCTCTGCCCCATGTGCGGTGCTAGCCCTCTGGGCGGACTCAGCATGGTTTGTGTTACTTGCGCCAGAAGTGTTATTTTGGAGCATGATCGGGCGAGCGTATCTGCCCCTGGCCCATTATTGCCTGTGGCCTCTCCAGAACCCCCACTCAGCCCCCAGCGAGGGGGAAGCCAGTAGGGGGTTCCAAGCTGAATTGGCTTATCGGGTGGCCAGCCTTGAGAGACAGATCTCTCACTCGGCTCCTAAGAATGCCATGAATAAAAGGCGTCAGATTGAGCCGGTTTATTCTGTTAATGATGGCGATGATGATGGTGATCTCTTTGGAGGCCCCGGCTCCTTGGAGGAGGGCGAGTTGCATGAGGATTCCATCTCCACGGTGGATTATTCTGTTGGCTATGACAGCGGGCCGGTTCTTCCTCGGACGAGGATACATGGCTACCTGATGATACGGAGAAGTTGCTCGCTGCGGTCTTTGAGACACTGCACATTGTCCCTCCTAGAGCGGCTAAGCAGAAGCAGGGTGATTTGTTTAGGCCTGAGAGACAGAGATGAGTCTTTCCTGAACAGGCCCATTTTTCTAACATGATTTTCAAGGAATGGCAGAGGCCTAACAAGTTACCGTCGGTGCCCAAGGGCCTGGACAGGCGGTATCCCTTTCCTGAGGAGCTGGTCCGGCTATGGTCCCATCCTCCCGAGGTGGATGCCCCCGTGTCCGGTCTATCCAGCACTACAGTCATGCATTCACCCGATACTGCTTCCCTACGCGATCCAGCTGACAAGTGCATGGATCATCTGGTCTGTCATGCCTTCACCTTTGCCAGTGCTTGGTTTCGCCCTGTGTGTGCCGCGGCTATTGTCTCCCAGGCCATTAGAAAGAAGGTGAGACGTCTTGTGGATATTGCTAAGTCTCGCAAGCGGGCGAAGGAGTATAAGGACCTCAAGGCTTGTAGGAAGTTTATTACCTTTGTTGTCTCTGCCATGGATGATGGTGTCCGGCTCGGTGCCAGGGTCTTGGCCCTGCTTTTTGCGCTTTGCCGCTCGCTCTGGGTGCGGCAATGGTCGGCTGATGCCGCGGCCAAAAAGTCGTTCACTAGTATTCCCTTCGTGGGCCACATATTGTTCGGGGAGCGTCTGGACCTCCTGGTTAAGGACGGAAGACTCCCCCAGCAACGGAGGCCTGCGCGACCCTTTCGGGGTTCATCTGCCTATCGCTCCTTTCGAGGAGGAAGAGGCTCTTCATTTTCAGGTACTCGCAGAGACCCCTGGGGACGAGGCAGGTCCCGCGACCGACCCAATCCCTCCTGGGGAATCTAAGTCCAAGGCCCCTGCCAAGACCCCTCAGGCATGAGGAGGCGCCCTCACCCATTCGGGTGGGGGGACGGCTTCTGCTATTTGCTCACATCTGGAGACAGCTCGTCTC
Organism: Gastrophryne carolinensis; assembly: GCA_027917425.1. Taxonomy (NCBI): domain Eukaryota; kingdom Metazoa; phylum Chordata; class Amphibia; order Anura; family Microhylidae; genus Gastrophryne; species Gastrophryne carolinensis. The sequence goes on from CM051238.1 coordinate 38,413,075, forward strand.
GGATTGGTGGATTCAGGAGGTGGTTTCCTCCGGTTACCAAATAGAGCTGGCAGTTTGGCCGCCCTCAAGATTTCTTCAGTCACGGATATCCCAGAACCCATTGACGGCTCAGGGCCTACGAATGGCCGTTCAACACCTTCTGCTGTCAGGTGTGATTTGGCCCGTGCCTCATCAGGAACGGGGTCAAGGTTTCTATTCCAATCTGTTCACGGTGCCTAAGAAGGACGGAACACTGAGACCTATCCTGGACATGAAAGGTCTCAACAGGTTTGTCAGAGTCAGGCATTTTCGCGTGGAAACCTTGCGGTCCGCGTTGAGCTCGCTTCGACCCGGCGACTTCATGACCAATGTGGACATCAAGACACTTATCTGCACATCCCGAATTTTCAGGGGCATCAGAGGTTCCTGAGGTTTGCGTTGGAGGATCAGCATTACCAGTTTGTGGCACTGCCAGGATATCCTCAGCCCCCCGTGTGTTCGCCAAGGTGCTGGCGGGCATCATGGCTATCCTGAGGAACCAGGGCATCCGCATGCTTCCTTATCTGGACGATTTGCTGATTGCGGCTCAGTCCCTTCAGCAGGCCGAGAGCGACACCCGGACGGTGTTATCCACTCACGAGGATTTAGGTTGGGTAATCAATTACCCCAAGTCGTCTATCACTCCCTCAATGGTGAGGTCCTTTCTGGGCATGGCGTTGGACACCTCGCAGGTCAAGGTATTCTTTCCCCAGTGGAAGGTGGCGGGACTCCAGACGCAGGTGCAGGCCTTATTGTCTTGTCAGCTGCCATCGATCCGTCTGGGGATGAAACTGGTGGGCCTTATGGTGTCATGCTTCGAGGCAGTGCCCTTTTCTCAGTTCCACATGAGGCCTCTTCAATTGAATCTTTTGACCAGTTGGGACCGGACGCAGGAGTCCCTGGAACAGGAGTTTTCACTGTCTCCCCTGGCCAGGCAGTCCCTCTTGTGGTGGCTGGACCCCAGGAACTTACTGGCTGGCAAGTCCTACCACGGACGCCAGCCTGACCGGCTGGGGAGGTTTTTGGCAAACGGCAAACACCGAAGATCCAGGGTCAGTGGGGGCAGCAGGAGGCCCACTTGCTCATAAATATCTTGGAGTTGAGAGCGATCCGGTTGGTGCTTCTTCGCCGACGCCCCATCTGAGGGGTCGTGCGATCCAGGCTCGGACAATCAAACGGCGGTCGCCTACATCAATCACCAGGGCGGGACTCTCAAGGAGGTGACCCAGATTCTGGCTTGGGCAGAAGAGAATGTTCCCTGCATCTCAGCGGTTTACATTCCTGGAATAGAGAACCTGGAGGCAGACTCCCTGAGCAGGAGTGACTCATGCCTGGGGGAATGGTCTCTCAGCAACAAAAATTTTTACGCTCTGTGTCTCCGCTGGGGTCAGCCGGACGTGGACCTGTTTGTGTCCAAGCTCCCGAGATTCGTCTCCCTGTCAAGAGATCCTCTGGCATTTGCCACGAACGCTCTAGCAATTCCTTGGACGGAGTTCAGGCGTCTTTATGTGTTCCCTCTGTCTCCACTCCTGGGGCGAGTGTTGCGCAAGATAGCCCAGGAGGGGGTTCCAACCATCCTGGTGGCTCCTCGCTGGCCTAGGCGGAGTTGGTTCGCGGACATTGTTCAGATGTAACACGAAAAGGGGGTTCCTTCCCCTTGGCAGAATATGACGACTTGGACTGGATATAGTGAAAAACACAATTCTGTGAAACTCACCTGTAGAATTGTTTTTGAATATATCCAATCCAGGTCGTCCCACCCTGCCCTCGTTTTCATTATCTCTGGTTGCCTGTTATGGTGATTACCATTTTTATATTGGACAGTTGTCCTTTAGTTTTTTGTTGGAGAGAGTACATGCTGAAGCTATGTGAAGTAACATGGTTCTTGGCCTCCCGACTAGCTTCAGGTTGGGCCCCCTTGTTCTGTCATTAGGTCTCTTCTTAAACCACTTCCCTCCTCAACCTTATTCAATCCTTTCACATATTTAAAGGTCTCAATCATGTCCCCTCTCTCCCTTCTTTCCTCCAGACTTTACAAATGAAGTTCTTTAAGTCTTTCCTGATAAGTTTAAGCCCTTCCACCATTTTTGTTGCCGGCCTTTGGACACGTTCTATTTGAATAATGTCTTTTTTGCTGGTAAGGTCTCCAGAACTGCACACAGTATTCTAGCTGTGGCCTCACCAAGGCTCTATACAGCGGCATCATAACCTCGCTCTTCCTACTGGTGATGCCTCGAGCTATGCAGCCGTCTTGGTAGTACAAATTTACTTTAGGTGAAAAAAGCCTGAGTCACTGTTGCGAATCACCAGCTAGGAAGATAATAAAAGTGTTTTTGATTATGATTTTTTTTCACTCCTTTTTACACTGTAGCAAGTGCCACTGACTTCCATTGTCTGACTAGCTGGTGATCCAGCAACAGTGACATTCTCCTAAAGTGAATATTTTACTACCATGAAACTTTTTTTAACTGTTACTGAATCAAGGCCTTAGTGATGAAAAAAGACATATATCCTAAGCTCAACTGAGAGATGGGGTAGAGAAAACTTGTAGGCCTAGATTCATTAAAAGCTGCTAAAAAAAACACATGCGAGTGATTCAGGGGTCGCCTGTATGCTAAGTGTATTTTGTTGTGTGATTCAGCAACATGCTTGCAATATTCCTGCATTCTGAACTGGTACAGGGGTCATTGGGACCCCCTAATCAGTCCTCAAATTATAAAAATAAAAAGCACTACTCCCTCCATTCACTACTTAAACCGGACCTTCAGCATCATTTAATGAAAATTCCAAAGAATAATAAGTAAGCGAATAAAAACGTAGACTATATTCATTTTAGATGTTGGGGAATAAAGCATCTAAAATTAATATATTTTACAATTTTATCTGCTTATTATTTTTTCCCTGCTAGGCTGCAACACTGTTCAGGACTGTGCAGGGGGCGGGGTTATAGCTGTGCGTTGCACAGAGCAGAGCTGGGGTCAGGAAAAGAACAGCAATCCCAGAATGCAGAGCGACACTCTGAAGAAGACACTTCCTGTTTGCAGGCAGCCTGAGTCTCCATGTGCCACCGTCTTGGATGTGTAAAGGCATAACATAACATGCAGTAAATGCAGGTAGGATGACCTTTAATGTGAGCAATCTGTATGTACAGGGTGGGGGAAACGTATAAGATATGCTCTTACTCCTAGGGTGAAGGTCCGCTTTATTAAATAATTTAAAGCAAAAACACATGGAATGACATTGTTTCAACACTGTAACACTGACATTGCAATGGCAGACCTACACATACAATTCTGACAAAAAAAAAAATCAAATAAATTACAATATAAGTCTTTGGTTGGTGGCCAGGAGAGCCAAAACAATCATCACATCATAAAATAGTGTGCAAAAGTGGATCCAAACTATTTATACACAAACAAATTAAATACCATTGAATTGTATGGGAGAATCCAACTGTGTGACGGTGCTATGTGGTACTGCTGAACACAGAGCGCTGACCCTTTACACTGAGCTACTACTGATACATGCAACGCTACATGACGCTATTAGAGGTGCTCACCTGACTTTCATATATATCGTTTTCACATACTGTGCCCGGCGTTCACCTGAGGCTACATGGCACTACATGGCGTTAACGCTTCTTGAATGAGGTCCTAAATCAGCAGGCATGTTTCAGTTACTCCTTTTTAATGTAGCTGTCAATTTGAGGGCCTGTTCACACTGAGGAGATTTGGGGGTGACTGTCCTTTCAAAGCCAGCACCCCACAATCGCTTTTGAAACTCTGCCTGTGTTCGGCTATAGCCGAGGAGGTGGTTGCAATCACTGATTGATCGTAGGCACCTCCAGAAAGCCTTGTCTAGAGAGTTTTGGAGGCTGCCATGATAGCGATTCCTCTACATCAAGTGCAAATCACTATTGCTTGCACTGCGATCACTATCGCCCCACATTAGCTAGGTGTGAACGCACTCTGACAGTTATTGCTGATACAGAATTGGTACAGCTCATCCAGCGTGTGTAATCATTTTCTCTTTAAGAGGCAGGAAGTTGTCTCTACGCTGTTGAGCTCTGTTAGATGTTTTAGCAGCAGAGGAAGTGGAGCGAGAGAGAGATTTTGGGGCAGAAAGCCTGAGAAAAAGTTGCGCAAGTTCTAACACAGAGCAGAGAGCACGTCACGAGATACACAATGGTGCATATCCTAAACCCACGAGAGCTTTGACGTTCCGAGGCCGACAAAAAGGTTCTCCCAGTGGACTTAACATTCTTGAATCATTTCCAGCTGCTTGGACACAGCTGCCCCCTCTCAAAAATACACCCTGAGCCTAATACTACTCTGATGTCAGCTGAAACAACCATGACCCCTTTTTTTCCTTGAATAACTCCGGTGGATGTCGGAGCGATGGGAAGACGGGTGTCCTGTTTCCATCCTCTTTGGTTGCTGAAGAGCTGAGGATTTCAGCAAGGAAGTCATTACAGTAATCTCTGGAATACAAACTCTCCAACTTTTGGAATCCTCGCTGAAAGGCCACCACAAAGAAACTTCTTTTGAGGATTCCTTTATCATCCGCAGAAATTGTATTACTTTCCTGGAACCTCATTGACAGCCAGGCTGGAATCTGCATCAACGGAAAAAGAAGAATTGCGCCAGTAACAAGGATGCCTGGCTTCCAAAATGCCTTGGAATTCCAAGATTCTTCAATTTGTATCCTGACCAATGAGTAGCGCTTGTTTCGGGCTGTATGCGGTTTTATTGGCAGTTAAACCCACTGACGCCTCGAATTATGATTTGCATTTGCTTTTTGTCTGATTTTCGTCCAGTTCTGTACTGGCCAATATAGTTCAAAAGAAACCAGCTCACCCAGCACCAAACGAAAGCACGGACTTGGAGACCTCCTGATGTAATCTCTTAGACTAAATCCAACAGTGAAATGTCCAGCTTATGGTTGAAATAAAACTTAACTTTTAATCCAGAGATACCTTAAAAGAGCAGCACATCCACAAATTCATGTAAAATGATAGTGGTAGTTAAAGTCTAGCATACATCTACCAGACCAGCATATAAGCAGCCCCACTACAAGGACCTGTAACGCGTTTCAAGTTGAACGCAGCCCTGATATCATGCAATTGCTGCTCTTTAAAAGCATCTCTGGATTAAAAGTTACGTTTTATTTCAACCATAAGCTGGACAATTCACTATTGGACTTACTGTAGGTCAGACAGTTACATTGTAGAAAATTATATCCACCAACAGGAATATTTTATCCACATTCCTGACATCCCTACTTACTTCAGTTTTTTATTTTGGGGTTGGGTATCAAAATGTTCTTTTTCTAAAGTCAGGGACTGTTGTCTATTGTTACATGTGCTTTTGAAACTTCCTAAAGTGCCTTTCTATTAACCTACTGCACTTTCAGATTCGCCCTACTTCCCACAACACTAAATCTTCAGATGGCACTCCAACGTTTCGGGGCAACATAGGGTCCATTTTTCAAGAATAACAAACATGCAACACTGACCTCAGACATTGTAGCTAAGAAAAGACTTCTTTCCTTGCAGTGTGGGAACCAAATGCAACTAGAGGTGACAGACTGCCTGTTGAGATGTTAGCAATCTCACTAGCACTCATCTCCTCTGTTGATGCCGCCAATTGGCATTTGAAAGCGGACTTTCAGTGTCCCATACATTTCAGTGAAAAGTAATTGCACTGTAGGGGGCATAATGGCCCCAACACGATCAGGACTAGTAAGGAAAATCTATTCTAAGATGTAAAAACTTTGAGTTGGGCTTTGAAAAACTAGCTTTAGAGTGAGCTCATCTGGAGCTGGGTCTCTTTTCCTCACGGTGACTTGAAGCACATCCTATCGGGGGGAACAGTAATGCTCAGTAATGCAGTTTGTGAAGAAGATTCAAGGAAATGGAGACCCAGTTCTGGTGAGGTGAAACAGATACCTGCTAATAGTGAAGCATTGGTGACTGATAGTGTGTGCAGCAGATGAGGAAAGCCAGGAGCTTACGGTTCCCCAGAGGAGTAAAACCATAAGCATAAGGTAAGGTAAGTCAGTTATAGGGCTGGAGAGGGGACAGCAAGGGCTCTAGAGTTACTTGGAAGCCTCTCTGGCAGGGACATGCTTTTATTCCTGGTGGTAAGCTCTAATGAGCCACCGGATTGGAACAATCATGCTGCTAATGAAGTCTGGAAAGAGTCAGAGTACATTTGCTTCCGGACAGTGGCGGACTGCGCTTTATGTGGGTGGAAAAGCATGTTAGCCAGGCAATGAACATTCTTTACAAGCAATGCCTCCCCACATATTCATCTCATAAAAGCTTTACTGTGATCAGAAGCTTCCAGATATTTGTTTTGGTTATGGGGCCCTGTAGACAGTTTTGTTAAGACTTGTAGTGTGGTGCCAACCCTGAACCTGTCACACACTCCCCTTCCAATAAGTGGGGAAATCTGGGATAAAGAAGGATCACATTATTGAAACACAATCCCTACCATGCCGTCCTCTTTCACAGCAAGCACGATTCACAGATTGCAAGGCGTTTTTAGTAACTGTGCAGCTGCTTTGCAATTTTGGAAACAACCTGCCTAATTCAGAGCATGTATCCCCCAGGGGCGGTGCTGGGCCACGAAGGTCAGCCCTATTCCTTCCTGTGGAAAGTAAAGACGGGTCACTTGAGGATTTTTTTAAACTGCATTGGGGCTGGAAGTGCTGCTTCATGCTGTTACATGTTTTTTCCTCATTTACAAGACAGGGAACCTAATCGCCCTCCTCGTCCGCATGACAGAATAAGTCTTGTGTAATCTCTGTTTTTCTACTGCCTGACGTTCTGTTTACTTGAGCTGAAGTAGTTTAGTTTTTACCTCGTTGAACAAGTCAGGACAAGGTGGCTTCTGTGCTCGCCATACAGTAGAGAATCTGTCATGAAGATTTTGTCTAGTAGGGTAAAGGTTGGAGTTGTTATGTCAGGAGGGTCCTGAAATTTTTTCTTTACAGTCTGAAAGCTCTACAAGCTCCACATTTTTATTCCACAGTTTTTCTTAACAGAATCCAACAAATCAGCAGCCTTTAACTTACTGTACTATTCCTTAGCTATGGATAACCTTTTCTGCTAAATTAGACATCTAAAAGGACATCTATCAAGGACACAACTGGATGACTAGTCAACATCGCTTTCATTCTAAAGGTTTTTTCACAGAACCCAACAAGTCGGGCTCTTCAACTTGCCAAACTGCTATGAAATACTTTTTCTGCCGATTCAGACCATCTAAAGTCTAAAAGCTCTAGAAGGAACATTGGTGAGACTACCAAGTCCAACAAATATGGACCTTTCAACTTGCTGTGCTACCCCTTAGCTATGAAGAACTTTTCAACCTAATTAGATACACTTAAGTCTAAACAAAAAAGTTATGTTGGCGACAGTCCTGAAATTATTTCGAAATGCTTTACAGTCTTAAAGTTCTACAAGCTCCACGTTGTTTTTATTCAACAGGTTTTCTTAACCGAACTATTCCTTAGCTATGGAGAACTTTTTCTGCTGATCGCATCACCTAAAAGACTACCTAAATTAAGGACGCAACTCGTCAACATCACTTTCATTTTAAAGGTTTTCTTAATAGAACCTAACACTGATTCCGACCATCTAAAGTCTAAAAGCTCTAGAAGGAACATTGGTGAGACTGCCAAATTCATTGACGTCACCGGAGAACTAATTCAACGAATCTTTCAACTTGTTGCACTGCCCTTTGGCTATAAAGAACTTTTTCCACCAACTTAGGCGAGAAACTTTAAAGTCCAAAAGCTCTACAAGCTCAACATAATTCTTATTCCTTGGTTTTACTTAAAAGAATCCAACAAATCTGCATCTTATAATTTACCGTACTATTCCTTAGCTATGGAGAACTTATTCTGCTAAATAAGACACCCAAAAGACTACCTAATTTAAGGACATAACAGAAGACTAGTCAATGTTGTTCATTCTATAGGTTCTGGCTCTCTAACTTGTCAAACCACTATGGAGAACTTTTTTTATTGATTCAGACCAGCCTAAAGCCTAAAAGCTTTAGAAGGCACATAGGTGAGACAACCTAATCTAACTACGTAACTGGAGGACCAGTCGGCATCTCTTTTATTAGACAGTTTTTCTTAACAGTATCCTACAAATCTAAACCTTGTAACTTGCTGAATTGCTCCTTAGCTATGGAGAACTTTTTCCACCGACATTTCAGAAAGTCCCAACCGCCTGAACCAGAGCGAAGGATGAGTTTGACGGCATCTAAAGTAAGACGCAAATCTGGAGTTGGTGGGCCGTCCTTCGAACTCCTCACACAACGACGAGTTTCTGTGCAAGCCTCCTCAAACAAAAGAAAGCAGGAGAATCGGCGGAAATCTAGCACGGCTCCCGTTAGAGTCAACCCTCGATTTGCCGTCAAAAACGTTAAACCATACACATTAAAAACAGTGAAAGTACAGGTTTTGGAGGACTTGCTTTGGGAGATATGGGTGGATTGCAAGTTAAACAACACTGGTCATCAGTCCATCACACAAGAAAATGACTGGTCTGACAACGAGAGCTCGGAGAGCGAAACAGAAGGCTGTGATTCCTCAAGGTAAGGCGGCTTCAGTTGTATACCCATTCAGTCAACTCTGTGCTTGACTTTGGTTTCAGTGCAAATCATTTTGTGGGGTTTTAAGGATGAGATTCCATATAAATATACAATTCTCGACATTAGTACATTTTGAAAACTAATGTGCTATTTTTATAACCGTTTGTGTAACACGCATTAATTGTTTTTCCATTTCTAGAGATAAGAGATGGTCCCTGAAAGCAGCTGTATGGGCAAGAAGGGGCCATGGAAGCAACTGGAGGGGCAAGGAGGTCCCCTGAAAGCAACTGGAGGGGCAAGGATGTTCACTGAAAGCATTTGGAGGGGTGAGGAGGTTCCCTGAAAGCAACTGATGGGTGAGGAGGGTCCCTAAGAGAAACTGAAGGAGCATGGATGGTCCCTGAAAGCAGCTGCACGGGTCGAGGAGGGTCCCTGAAAGCAACTGGAGGGTCGAGGAGGGTCCCTGAAAGCAACTGGACGGTTGAGGAGGGTCCCTGAAAGCAACTGGAGGGTCAAGGAGGGTCCCTGAAAGAGGGGTTAGGAGGGTCCCTGAAAGCAACTGGAGGGTCAAGGAGTATCCCTGAAAGCAATTGGAGGGGTGAGGAGGGTCCCTGAAAGCACTTGGAAGGGCGAGGAGGGTCATATACAATTTGTCTGCTGTTTTTAGCAAGATTAAGGGCCCTACTATTCTACTCACCTTTTCTGCACAGTGAAAAAAAAACGACCCTGGGTATGGTATAGGTGATCTCCTGGAGTCCAGCAGAGGCTTGAAGGTTTCAGCATGGTCATATTGTTCTGTATAGTGTTATTTTTTTGCCCAGCCCAGTTTATATGACTTTGGATCTGCTCATACCCCTCTTAATACCTCGAGTTCTGCTGTGATCTGCTTACACTCTGTCATATTGGCATCTAGAGAATATTCTTACACTCTGCTTATTATTTTGGGGTCTACAGAGATGCGCTTTGACTTTGCCTATCACATTGTGGCCAGGGAGGATGCACCGTGCTGCCTATCATTTTATGGTCTTGGCAGATCCAGAGGGACCTGCTCTGTCTATTTTAGGTTCTACAGAAGGATCAGCTCACACTACATATTATTTTTTTTTTTTTTTGCGTCTTGGCAGATTAGCTTGAACTCGAATTTGTCCAGTCCAAGTTCCCGCGCCACATCTCTGCACCACATGCGCATCCCCAGCATACCTCTAGCCAGGCCTTTCAGATCCCTGCCCCCCCAGAGAGCAACAACACCTTAGAAAGTATATCCAACCACCAAGGATGATAACCCTGGAGTCTAAGAGACTTGGCTGTTTTAGTCCCGTGAACGTGGGGAAGGTACTTTTGTGGGCAACCTGGGGGGTTTCGCACAGCGTGGCATTCCAAATTGTGATGCCTCGAGGGCAATGATCAAAACCTGAGATAGTGAAAATCCTGGCTTTTGGTCCACTTTAGCTTTTATAGGTCTCGGAAAGGGTAAAGGGGGGAGAAATCACCTAGCAGCATGGCTCAGTTAGTGAATGCTGGAGCCTCACAATTAAGTGACGGCACTGGCAGCGGGAGAACACGTTTCACATTCTTTGCAGACATAGATATGTTTATATTATGCAAAATGTGCCCATTTTTGGGAGAAATTTAATCAGAGATAAAGTAAATTTTGTACAAGACAAAATCTAGAAAAAAAATCTGTTTGGCTAATGTTTTTTCATTTTAGTTTTTAATTGGATCATTTTTACTCCAGTGCTTTTCCCATCAACCATTCTCGGTTGGATGGGTCCATCTGCCTTCCCCCTCCTGACAGCGATCCCACTGGAGAAAACCTGGATACTGGGATGACTCATACAGGATAAGGCGGCTTTATCAGAGGGAGGCAGCGCTAAAAGCTCTCCTCATTCCTGATGGCAGGCCCCTAATAACAGGGTGCAACTTGTACGCCTGTGCTACAAGTCCATTAGGCTGCAAGGCAACCCATCGACGCGGCACCCTCTAGTGGCAGAGAGCGGACTTGTGCATTTAAAGAGAAACAGGAAAATAGGTGCTATCCTAAAATGGAAAGTATTTGCACAGTATCCAAATCTCTTTATGTCTCTATGCCATCCAAGGCCGCTATGGGTGCAATGCCAAGGATTAGCTTAAAATTTATACAGCCAAACACATCCAACTAGTGGACACATTTTCCAAGCTTTAGGCTCTCATCAGCACTAGGGCGGATGTTTCTGGCTGTATGGGGACTTGGTGAGTCACAAGCCAGTATGTGGAGATACCCATGTTAGGCTTAATATAGAGGGGCTAAAGAGACCAAAACACCCTTTACTTAGGTAAAGGAAGAGAGAAACAAAAACTAAGATTGTCACTATCCTAGGTTTTGTTCCTCCTTCCTTTCTTCCCCCTCCACTGTGTGAACTCCCCCGAGATCACCTAAATGACTTGCCTTGCACACATGCACAGTGGAGTCGACACTGAGGTGAGTAAACTAGGCAATCCGAGTGTTTCCACACAGGTTGGATGTGTTTGGCTGTATAAATTTAAAGCTGTGTGTTTCCACACAGTGCGGCATCCCAGACCGAGATTCCCTGGAGAGAGGCAATTGTCTGGCCCTGGAGTCATTAAAACCACAGTGCCAGCGAAAGAGGCTTTTTTCTCCTTCTTTAAATTGGATCAAAACCCATTTTAGATGTCCCTAGAATCTATAATACTACAGGGCTGGCTGATATCCTCTCCCCTCTTCAATACTGATTAGTTTGCCTGCTATACTTACAAATCCCACGGAATCTGCATGCATCGGCTGATGCGTGCTCCTGCGTCCAGCTTATCTGAATAGTTGCTGCGGGTGTGTACAACCGGAGGGGAGTAGCCAAAGGGATGCCGGCCATTTCCTGTGGCTCAATTTTAAGCTGTTCATTGCACTGCATAGAAAAGTGATTGGATTGGTTGCTGCGAATGTGCAACGGCATTGAAAACTGATTGGATGAAACCCCGCCCATGCACCGTGGGATCGCCATGGTAGGCGATGCACGATACTAACCTGCTATTAGCAGCGCTCCATCCATTCCCATCATGCCTAATGTTTAGGCTTTAAGTTCTGTTTAATACCTGACAAAATAACGGCCATATGTAGGGTGAGCGGGGCATGTGGTCGATTGCACACGATTATTATAACTCATTGATGCCAAGCTTCAGGGGTTATAGACAAAAGGAGTATAATTTCTATTCCATTCAGGCAATGTATTATGGATTGAGTCAGTGCAGCTGAGATATGGTGGTGCCTGGACTCTAATCGATTTAATTTGATTTTATAAATTGAAGGGAAATCTTTCTTTTTTCTTTTTTTATTTGCAATTCTTTTCAATCTTTTTTTGGTTGAATCAACCAAATTGACCTTCTCGCATGGTACGTCCAAATACTTATGTCAACTTTTCTCAGCTATTCCATAGAACTTTCAGTGTCATTACGCAAGGAAATCAAACAGGATGCCATGTTTGTTCGAAGGTTAAAAAAAAAAACTATTGTAAATTGAGAAAAAAATTTTGAAAGTTCCTCTTTAAAGCAGGGGTGCATGTAGTATGTAGTAATCCTCTTTCAGCTTCAAGAATAAAAAATGTTCTTGTCAACACAATCCCATAAAACATATAAAACTTTATTCCCCAAAAAATAAAGTTTTACGGTATTTGTTTTATGGGATTGTGCTGAGAAGGACGTTGCTTATTCTTGTAGTTTGCATCTTGGTAATGATGAGTGCTACAGCCATGGATTGTTTTATTTTTTACACACAACATTCAATGAGAACCCCATTCCTCGAAAGTCGCCATAATCACTTCTTGCCCTAACCTTGTTTGCTTCAGCTCAATAGATTTTTCATTTAATTTATTAAAGGAGATTTGTTAAATATTTTACAGGGGACAGTATCTTGTTCTATTTGAATAATGTATTTTTGCAGGTAAGATCTCCAGAACTGCACACAGTATTCTAGCTGTGGCCTCACCAGGGCTCTATACAGCGGCATCACAACCTCCCTCTTCCTACTGGTGATGCCTCGAGCTGTGCAGCCGAGCATCCTGCTTGCTTTTCCTACTGCCTGGCTATACTGTCCACTCATCTTGCAGTTTTTAGTAATCAGTATCACTAAATCTCTTTCCACCATGGTCCTGGGTAACACAGTACTGCCCATACGGTGCTCAGATTCCTTCTACCCAAGTGCATGTTTTACATTTAGAGACATTAAACTCTAGTTTCCACAGTTTTGACCATTTATCCAGTAAAGCTGAATCCATGTTGCAGACACCTCCAGGAGTATCCACCCTATTACTCACCTGTACCATCAGCAAATAGGCAAACTTTACCTACCAAGCCTTCTCCTATGTCACTTACAAACATATTAAACAGAAGAATAGGGCCCAGGACAGAGGCTTGGGGTATAGCACTTGTAACTCACCTTTCTTCAGATTGCAAATGGACCGACACCCTTGGTGTTGGTGGCTGTTGGTGCCGCCACAATATGACAGGCTGGGGGGTGGGGGGGTGGGGGGACATCCAAGATGACAGAATAGTAACCCGGTCCCTATGAACCACTTCTCACACTACTGTACCATTCCCTTTTCAGGCAGCATGGGGAACATTTTTAGATTCACACAGGTGAATTTTACACAGGAGTAAAGGAAACCTAATTATTTTAGCTCGCAGGGAACAGGTATCCAGTTTGGAAACCCAGTTCACAAAGCTCAAAATGAGCATCTTTTAATATAGCCCAACTACAGTTGAGCGGAGCATCCTGATGCCAGTGAGCTGAAACGAGCAGGCTGATTCATTACTAGTGGCAGGTATTGGCAGATGAGCATCTGTACAGTGGCGCTAAGAGCGACCGCTAGTGGTCGCCCTGATCGGCCGTGAGTCGCTATTACAGATCGCCTCAGTTGCTGTAGTAACATGGCCGGCATTGATGAATTTGATGTGTGAGTCACTATAACACCAGTACATCGCTATATGCGAGCAAATGGTAGCGATTGGTCAGTGTGAGAGACAAACCATATCCATCAAAAAACAGCCTCACACAGCGCAAAAATTGTGTCGTTGTAGCCCAGAGCGCCAGACGTGTGATTAAAGTCCGTATTTGAACACATATCCACTAGTAACAAAGCGAAAACACATGGAATTTCATTGTTATTACATTGTGACATTAACACTTTAATACCAGACCTGTAGTGACAATTCTGCATAAAAATATAAAAAAATCAAAAAAATTCTCAAAAATGACATTTAATAGGCCAGGAGAGGTCACACAATGATTTGATTAAAAAAAATAAAAATAAAACCCCGTTTAAACAGAAGAAAAGGAACGTCAATTGAAATGTATGGGAAAGCGACAAGTAATACCAGGCGCTCTGGAAGCCACAGCAACGGCGGTATACGCTGAGCCTTGGGTAATGATGAACCGGATGCTACATGGCGCTGTTGCATCCACTCATCTGAATCGGCTTCGTAAACGTGGTATTGCGTATGGCGCCCGGTGTTCACCAGCCGCTACCTGCCGCTTACAAGGCACTACCTGTCGCTATCCCTTGGTGAATAAAGCCCTTGGTGTGGTAGGAGACCGGTGGTCCCCAGTGCAAGCACAGTTTTTTTTTCTTATTTTACACACCTTGAGCAGTCGGCGGCTGTAGGGACATTCAGGCAGGGCAGATGCTGCGGGGATACACAAGGAAAATCATAAAAAGAAATAGCCGAGATGATTCATGGAATGACACACAGACAGTGACAGCTGCGAGTAACCCACTTAAACTGTAATTTACTCTCTTGGAAAGTAATGGATTTTCTAGACGGGCTTCACTGCGGCACCCAGTGGGCTCCTGGCAGGCGGCGTCCTCAGGTGCTGGAATTCTGGGCCGCGCTTATTGATATTATTATATAATGGATGATGTGTCCTCAGCTGTAAATTATAGGGATATTAAGATTCATAGAGGCGTCTGGTGACCAGATAAAGAAGGCGGCACCCTGAGGTATACTTAATTATCTGCAGGCGTTGGGGGCGGGGTAATTTGTTGTTATATATTCAAACCTAACGATACCTCTTAGGCCCAAATCTGTCTTCCCATCTATCTCATGTCCCAGACTGTCTGACAGCCCACTCATCATCCAGATTATCTCGCTACCTCATATTGAACATAAGCAAAACAGAGGCGTCCAGGATAAACCCAAGATATGGTGCTTGGGGAGCTGCAGTGGGATCATTATAGCAGACCAAAACCCCCCAAAACAGCTCCATCTAGTTTGCTCCCCCACCCCAAGTACATTACCGTTTGGATATTTTCTGTCCTCAGTGCTGCTTGGTATTCCTGTTATAGTAATTAGTTTTGCTTTCCCCAGGTATGGCATTGGTTTCTGACAGGATACCATTGTTCTAAACTAGTCCCCCCTCCTCCTCGCAATATTATGCGGGGAGCCATTAGTGCCTATTGAAAATAGTGTTAGAAGAATAACAGCTTTAAGTGGACCAAAACCCAGGATTATGTCTATCCTGGGCTTTGGTCCACTCGCCAGGGGCGCCCCAATCGGGGGAGGCTCGCTTTGTGAAACCCCCCAGATCGCCCGCATCAGCTCGCCTCACCGCGGCCGCTCGTCCAATCAGCGCGCTCGGAGCCGCTGAGCTTTGCACGTCTTAGCGGCGTCTTAGCTCAGCGGCTCCGCGCGCGCTGGCGGGCACACGCCCTGCTAGAGGGATAGCGGGGATGCGGCCTGCGCATGCGCCATTGGACCAGAATCAAGGCAAGTGTAGCGGGTGTCCTGGGTGGGGTTTCACACAGCGGGGCATCCCAATTTTGGATGACCCGTGGGGAGGGAATGGTTCTTTAAGATTCCCGGGCCGATCCAGCTGGGTTTTGGTCCACTTTAAAGAAGTTTTAATTTCCCCCCACAATTTTTCTTTTAAAGCCCAAATCCTTTTGGAGTATTTTTATCTTTTTATTGCAATCTTACATAGGACAAGGGTGGTCTGCTTTAACAGACGGACAGGCTGATTCATAACTAGCGCCAGGTAGCGACAGATGAGTGTCTGTAGCAAGGTATTGAGAGCGACCGCTAGTAGTCGCTGTGCTCGGCCATGGATCTCTGTTTCAGAGCGTCTCAGTCACTGGCCGGCATTGATGAATATATTGAGTCGCTCTAACACCAGTACAGCATTGTATGGGAGCGAACATGAGAGGTGACACAATTATTCACAATTATTTGATAATTAAAAAAAATTAAACCCTGTTTAAAGAGAAGAAGAGGAACGTCCGTTGAAATGTATGGGAGAGCGACAGGTAATACCAGGCACTCTGGAAGCCAGAGCCGTCTGTGATGATGAATCGGCTGCTACGTGGCCCTGTTAGAGTCGCTCACCAGATTCGCTTTGATAAATGTGGTATTGCATACAGCGCCCGGCGTTCACTGTTCTGTAACTGTTGTTACCTGTCGCAGCCAGTCGCTACATGGCGCTATGGCTTGATGAATAAAGCCCATTGTTATATTGGGGATGGGACACAACATGACATGAATGAGAAGATGTGGGACAATATGGGGCAGGAGATCGAATGGGGGAGAGCTTTGGGTCTAAGAGGTATATTTGAGTGTCATTGGACTAAAAGTGGTATTGGAAGCCAGATTTTTCATTGAGTAGGCCAAGACCAGGTGACTGACATGGCCAGTTTCATATTTGCCTACAGATACTGTACAAATGTGTATTGTTTGTATCGTGTGAGCAGCTTCTGTAATGTTTGCCTGTGTTGCTTTGTGTCTCCTGCAGGAAGGCGATCTCCCGCTCTGGTCTTCAGCACCTGGTTCCAGTGCACTGCCCCAGCCTCAGCATTCCAAATGGACCCCTGAGGGAGCTCCGGACCACCCTGGACTGGACTGTATGAGTGATCTTGATTTTTGGGGCCTTGTTTGTATTTGTGGGTTGTCCAGTGTCTGACCAAATGTTCCTTCAGTTATACCAGAGGCATGCAGAGCAAGTCTAAAATGATGGCCTTTCTAGAGACCTTTTGTGAAATTCTCCTAAGATCTCAGGTCAGGAGTGTCATATATAGGCAGTTCTAGGCAAGTTGCTATCGAATATAAATGAGCAGGTAATAAAACGAAATGGGACCTTAGCTATTTTTCACAGTCTTATATACTCTAGGTGCAGTTTTGTTCATCTTTAACCCTTTAAGTGGCAAGCATGTAGAGTCAACGTAGCCGCTTCCCTAATCGTTACATGCTAGCTACATAGATTTCAAGTGGCTCGCATTTTCCCTAGTTTCCAGACCCCCAAAAAACTCACCTCCGTCCAGGATCCAGCACCAGGGGTCTCCTCATCCCTTGGATGGCCTCCGATTGTCAGTCAATGGTCTTCAGTTGGGCAGAGAACACAGATTCTCTGCTCTGTCAGCAGCTTCTGTCATCTTGCATGCCACCGCAGGGAGGGGCCCTTTATACCCGAGAGTGAGATGATGTCAGCTCCCTCTGCCGGTATGTATAAAAGGCCCCTTTCTGCAGCGGAAGTGACAGACTGAAAGCGAAGGTGCGTGGCAGAAGCCGAGAACACTGCTCCTGGCTTCCGCCGATCACTTCCGGCTGAAGATTGACGGCGCAGGACAGCTCCCGGGGATGAAAGGAGGTAAATAGGAGGGGATGGGAAGACTATTCAAGTTTGTGTGTGTTATCTTTCCACTTTGTGAACTGGTGAGGGCTCCTTGAGACCCATATACCAGTTCAAAGGGCAGGAGGGGCTGGCAAGTCAGCTGCTGGCAAGTCATCTGCTGGCAAGCGGGTGACTTGCCAAAACCCCTGTCCCATTACCTGCATCCCCGGGGGGTGCATAAGAGCTAGTGGCCCGCCGCGTCTTCTAGCTCCCATAGCTGGTTCCCAGGCTGGTTTTGCTGATGAGAGAGGACCCCACACACTTTTTTTATTTTTAGGAGTTTAACTATTGATAGTTACCTGCAAGGGGGAGTTAATTGTACTTTATTTGAAAATCTCATAAAACACTCTTTTCAGTTTGCAATGTCTCCTGGGCAGGAAAGGGTGTCTACCGATACATATGTGGTACCATTGAATCCAGGAGGAATGGGGCTTTTACAAGAAATATACATTTTTATCAAAGAAAAATGCAACAAAATTTTCCAAGTATACAGCACGTCCTGTTTCACAAGTATTCTTTACGTTTGGGATATCCGCCACAAGGTGGCGCAGTGGACTGCAGAAGAGACTTGTGGTGTCTCCCAGCCCTATAAAAGGACAGGAACCTCCCACAAATTCCCAGTTTCCTTCTGCAGTCTGGACTGCGAAGATAGAAGATGGTTCTCTATATTACGCAGGCGAGCGGGACTATTTCCACCAGTTCTGGACCCACTGCCTCCCAGCCTCGGCTGCCTGGTTCGGGTGAAGGTAGGATGGCGCCAGGGTCAGGTGCTGGAGGAGCGCTGCTCCAACTGCAATCCCTGTACCTACAAGGGTAGGCGGTTCAGGCTTATGGTGAGCCTTGTGGGATGCCCCTTCCTGCCTTATTGTGGCCTTTCCCTGCCCCCCCCTCCACTGCCCCCCCTCCTCCCTAGCTTTGCATGCCTTGGGTGCGCCTGCCGCTGCTCTTCCCCGCCTCGCTCTCTCCCTGGAGAGCTCTCTGGAGGAGGGGGGGGGGGGGTAGGCGGTGTGGTTGCACATTGCTTTTTTGTCTATTTTTTACTTGTATTGTCTGCGCTCGCCGCGCCGTCTTTGCTGCGCGGCTGGCGGCAACATTCGCTTCATGTGTTGCTGCGATGTTATTGCCGCTGGGAGGTCACGTGGAGGGCGATCTTCAGGGGGGCGGGTCCCGCGGCTGACGCTTTTTGCGTCATACCTCCGCGGCCCGCCCCTCAAGGTCCTTGCAGGCGCCATTTTGGTTGAAGTTGTCTTCTCCTGACCTGCGGTACTGCGGCGCGCTGCTGGCCTGCCTGGTTGTGCGATCGGCTTCTTGGTCCGTGAGTCCCCTTCGGGGTTGTGTTGTGCTCTTGTCACCACATTATGGGGATTTTATGTGTGGTTTTCTTATGTCTTTCAGGCAGGATTAACGTGACTGTGGTTTCTCCCGGCCCTCTTCCCCTTTGCATCTCCCACCTTCCGTAGCGGGTTTTGGGACATCCCGGGTGGCTCTTGTTAGCCTTAACCCTATACTGGCCAGTGTTCCCACTCTATCCTACTCTCACCATATGGAGGCTTCCGGGGCTAATGTGCTTGGGGTTCCTTCGGGACAAGCCCAGCTGTGTGCCGCTTGTGGGGTATCCCCTGTGAGTGACGGTGTCAGGGTATGTGTGCTCTGCGCCCAGAAGGTACTTGCGCTGCAGTCTGGGTTGTCTGCTACGCTGCCCAGCTCTGCGCCCCTTTCTACATCACCTACCCCACATGCCTGCATTTGACCCCTAGTGAGGGGCATGCTAGTGGGGAATCAAACTATGACTTGGCTCTGCGGGTGGCCAGCCTGGAAAGGCATATGGCTGGGCCGGTCCCCCGTAAGGCTTCTGGCAAGAATCGGCATTTAACTCCCGCTGTTTCCCTTTTTCCTGAGGAGGATGAGGGACAGTTTTCTTTTCCTGGTCTCTACCCCCTACAAGAGGGGGAACTTTTCTCTGATTCTGAGTCCTCTGAAGAGCAGCAGGAGGTTTATGGAGGTACTGGGTCTCCTTTTGGAGAAGACCCGTGGTCTCCTGAGGATTCAGACATGCTGTTGTCTCACATTTTTGAAGTCCTGTGTATTACACCTCCTGTCCCGGCTAAAAGGCAGCAGGGTGAGCTTTTTCACTCTGTTAACGCTTGGAGTTCCCTGAGCAGATCCACTTCAATAATTTGGTGCTCAAAGAGTGGGAACGTCCTAGAAGATTGCCTGCGGTACCTAGGAGTTGGGACAGGAGGTATCCGTTTCCTGCTGATGTGGTTAAGCGCTGGTCGTGTCCCCCCGAGGTAGATGCTCCCATGGTTGGGTTGTACAATACGTAGAGACCCTTGGGGCCGGGGTAGAGGCCGTGGTCGCCCCGATCTCTCATGGGGTCCCAAGTCCAAATCTTCCCCCAAGCCCCCTCAGGCATGAGGAGGCGCCCTCACCCATCCGGGTGGGGGGACGGTTGCGGCTCTTTGTTAACGTTTGGAGACTGCGCGTCTCAGACCGGTGGATTCTGGCCTCCCCCCAGATTCATCAGGTCCCGGATGGGTCATATTCCCTTGCCAGCTCAGGGCTTGCGGCTTGCAGTCCAAAGCCTTTTGGATTTGGGGGTCATTTGCCCGGTGCCCTTCCAGGAAAGGGGCAGAGGTTTCTATTCCAATCTGTTCACTGTTCCCAAAAAGGATGGGTCCCTGAGGCCCATCCTGGATTTGAAGCGTCTCAACAAATTTGTCAAGTTCAAGCATTTTCGCATGGAGACTCTGCGCTTGGAGGTCGGTACCTTGCGCCCGGGGGACTTCATGACTTCTGTGGACATCAAAGATGCTTACCTTCATGTTCCTATCTTTCAAGGTCATCAGAGATTTCTCAAGTTCACTCTGGAGGATCAGCACTACCAATTTGTGGCCTTGCCTTTCGGTCTTACCTCGGGTCTTCACCAAGATGCTGGCGGGGGTGATGGCTCTGTTGAGATTTCAGAGCATTCGCATCCTTCCTTATCTGGACGACATTCTGTTTGCATCTCAGTCCTTCCATCAAGCCGCGCTGGATACCCAGATGGTGGTCTCCACACTCCAGTCCTTTGGTTGGGTGATCAACTACCCTAAGTCTTCTCTGTCTCCGTCCTTGGTGACGTCCTTTCTGGGCATGACTTTGGATACAACTCAGGTCAAGGTTTTTCTGCCTCAGCAGAAGGTGGAGGGCCTGCAGATGCAGGCACGGTCTCTGATTTCTTGCCCTCATCCCTCCATTCGGCAGGGGATGCAGCTGGTGGGCCTGTTGGTGTCATGCTTCGAGGCGGTTCCCTATGCTCAGTTTCACATGAGACCTCTTCAGTTGCACCTCTTGTCAGTCGGGACCCTGTGTCTCTGGATCAGTCCTTTGTTCTGTACCCTCTGTTCAGTCAGTCCCTCTCGTGGTGGCTGGACTCAAGGAATCTCCTAGTGGGCAGGACCTTTCTGCCTCCTTGCTGGGAGACTGTCACCACAGATGCCAGTCTGACAGGTTGGGGGGGCTTTTGGAAGTCTCTGAAGTTCCAGGGTCAGTGGGGCCCTCAGGAGGCCCAAGTTCCTCGGACAACCGGATGGCGGTTGCCTACATCAATCATCAGGGAGAGACTCGGAGCAAGCGATCCCTCGAGGAAGTGGCCCTGATACTGTCCTTGGCGGAGGAGAATGTTCCCTGCATATCAGTAGTTTACATCCCGGGAGTGGAAAACCTGGAGGCAGACTCCCTGAGCAGGGGGATGTCTCGGCTGGGGGAGTGGTCCCTCAGGGTAAGGGTGTTTCACTCTCTGTGCCTCCATTGGGGTCTGCCGGATGTGGACCTGTTTGCTTCACGTCACAATCACAAACTTCCATTCTTTGTCTCTCTGTCTCAGGATCCTCTGGCGTTTGCACGGATGCGCTGGCAATGCCTTGGAAAGGGTAGCGGCTCCTCTATGTGTTCCCTCCGTTTCCTCTGTTGGGCAGGGTGCTGCGCAAGGTAGCCCAGGAAGGGGTGCCAACCATTCTGGTGGCCCCCTGTTGGCCAAGAAGGGTGTGGTTCGCAGACATCGTGCAGGTGGCAGTAGATCAGTACGTCCTGCCCAAGGATCCAGATCTGCTCACTCAGGGGCAGCTGTGCCATCCCAATTTACAAACGCTGGCTTTGACGGCCTGGCTGCTGAAACCTCCATCTTGATGGAAAAGGGTTTGCCTGCCTCTGTTGTTGATACCATGATTAGGGCTAGGAAGAAGTCCTCGTCCTTTATCTGCTACAGGGTCTGGCATGCGTACATTGCCTGGTGTGAGTCCAAATCTCTTCCCTGTAGGGTGTTTTCTGTTCCCAGGATTCTGTAATTCTTGCAACATGGTTTGGATTTGGGCCTTCAACTTAGTACCCTCAAAGGTCATGTTTCAGCTTTGGCAATTTTCTTCCAAAAATCTTTTGCCAGTCACCGTTTGGTTAAGACTTTTTTTCTAGGGGGTTTCTCATGTGCGTCCGCCACGTAAACCTATGTTACCAGTTTGGGATTTGAATCTGGTGTTATCTGCTCTGCAGGGTCGTCCTTTTGAGCCTCTCCGTGAGGCTGCTTTGCCTATTTTGACTCTCAAGGTAGCCTTTTTGTTGGCTGTTACTTCTGTCAGGCGTGTTTCTGAGTTGGCGGCGCTTTCCATCAAACCTCCTTATTTTGAGTGACACCAGGACAAGGTGGTGTTTCGTTTTAAACCAGATTTCTTGCCTCAGGTTGTGTCTGCTTTTCATCTCAATCAGGACATTGTCTTGCCTTCCTTGTGTCCTAATCCTGCTAATTCCAAGGAGAGGACTCTGCATTCTTTGGATGTGGTCAGTGTTCTGAAATTTTACTTGATAGCTACTGAATCTTTCAGGAAGACTGATGCTCTTTTTGTTCTTCCTTCTGGTCCTAGGAAGGGTTTGCCTCCGGCTAAACCCACTATCAGCAAGTGGATTCGTCAGGCAGTTGTGCAAGCCTATTCTGCTAAGGGGAAGGAACCTCCCTTCCGCCTTACTGCTCATTCCACTCATGCTATTGGGGCCTCTTGGGCCTTTCAGCACCAGGCTTCTGTTGACCAAGTTTGTAAGGCCGCAACTTGGTCTTCTGTTCATACTTTTTTCAAGTTTTACAAGGTTGATGTTAGGGCCTCAGCTAATGCTGCTTTTGGCCGCAAAGTTCTTCAGGCGGCAGTGGTTTAAACTGCCCACTGTTGTTCTTAGGGATCCCACCCTACTTTACGGACACTGCTTTTGGACATCCCAAGCGTAAAGAATATTTGTGAAACAGGACGTGCTGTATACTTGGAAAAATACAATGCTGTGAAGCCTCACCTGTAGAATTTATTTTATAGTATACAGCACATCCTGTTTCACCCCTCCCTTGTTATCATTTTTCTTGGTTACCTCTGTATGGGGATTTGTTGAAATTTTTGGTTGGGGTTCCTTTATTTTTATTCTCCCGGCTTCTTGTCTAACTGCTTTGTAACACTGGGAATTTGTGGGAGGTTCCTGTCCTTTTATAGGGCCGGGAGACGCCACAAGTCTCTTCTGCAGTCCACTGCGCCACCTTATGGCAGATATCCCAAGCGTAAAGAATACTTGTGAAACAGGACGTGCTGTATACTATAAAATCAAATCTACAGGTGAGTACTCACAGAATTGTATTTTTAAATATTTATCTTCTTTTTTTCCCACATATTTCCACCAAAAATATTGAGAAAGCACAATTACAAGCAAGACATTTCAGGTTAAAGCCCAAACTTTGCTGAAAAAAAACAACATATAATTTTCTATGAAATCCCTGGACTTTTCTTCAAAAATCACAGTTAAAACATGTATAGCGCAAAATGGTAAAAAATTGTCTGGCAACAGGGGTAAGCTGGCAGGTAAAAGGGTTAAGACACAGCACTATGCTTGAAAGCTGTCTGCTTTTTTTCTTAGCTTATTATGTAACATTTCATATTCACCGATGTTTAATGTTAGTTGTCCTTTATAGTTATTATCATGGTGTAAATCATGGCTGTGGTGTTTGCAGTGTGTGGGGACCTGGGATGGAGGGACTGACCCCTTTTTTTGCCTGCAGGAGAATGCAGTGAATGGAGAGCACCTGTGGCAGGAGACCAACGTGTCGGGGGATCTGTGCTACCTGGGCGAGGATAACTGCCAAGTTAAGTTTTCTGTGAGTAGATCCTACTATCAAACACTGGACTGTTAATACATAAATAAGTGCAAACTTAAAGATAGTGACCCCCCAAACAGTTTTTTGTCTTACCTGGTGGTTGTTGTACAGCAGCATTTTCTTTATTTCCAGGCTTCATTCTGTGGTAGTTTTTTGGATGCACAAATCTGTCTCTTTCTTATGCCTCAGTAGAGTCTGTCCACCAAATGTAACAACATGCTGCTGGACATTCTCCCTTCTGCTCATTTGCTTCTCTCAATGCTGGTCTCTGACAGTCACAGACTGTCTGGAACACACAGCCTATCCAAGTTATTGTACACACAATGACTTATAGCCCTCTCCTATGCTAATGGAAGCATTATAGTCCTTAGTATGCTGCCACGCCCACCTCCCAGGTGTAGTTTTCTCAGCTTAAAAATTTTGGAACATTAGGAAAACTTTTTTTTTCCTTTCTGGACAATTACTTTTAAAAGTGCTCTATCACAACATTGCCTTATTAAAAACAACTTCGGCATCCACATTTTTGGTCTGAAGTGTGGTCCTGCACCCGGCCCTGGCGCCCGATTACCGAGGGCAGTGCAACGGCTCTGATTGCGACATGCACCATAGGACCAGGTGAAAGCCGAGTTTTTCTGGGTGATCTGGGGGGTTTCACACCTCCTTAAAGTGGAACAAAACCCATGATTTTGACTTTCTGTTTTTTTCTAGGGACAAAACCTGTGAATGTCAAAATCACAGGTTTTGTTCAACTTTAATGCATCCTGCAGTTTTTATTCTCTATTCTATTCAGTAACTCACGATCTACAATAGGAATCAGTAAATATTTTCTACACCCCCCACCAACTCTCCAAGCCCCCCATCACCCCCGGGGGAGCACTCAAACCAGCCCGGCACTCTTTAATTTGCCCCAGCGGTAATAGCATATCACTTTCCACAGAAGTTTATAACCCGTTATCTCCGCTCATCCCCTGCAGCGAGCATGCCGAGCCATTAGTCCCCAATACCGAACTGCTGATTTTTTTTTTAGGCAGTTGCCATAGCAACCTAGGTTGCCATGGAGAAGAATTAGTGTGTGTGACTTTGGTCCTCTTCCCCCAGGGATGGTCCTGCCATTCTGCGTTACCGTGTCTGCGGACAGCACAGAGGAGGGGGAGCTCCCCTTGACAGACGGGGCGCGTGGGGGCCAGAGGAGCACCGGGGGGGGGGGGGGGGGGGGTGAAGGGCGAGACAGGCTCCTATGATGGACAGCAAATAACTTTTACCAGAAAGTGAGGAAACCGGTGACTGAATGAAATTATTTTTAGCGTGCTGTCTGTTTCAATGAAATACCTTTCCAATGCTCCATTTCATTATATAGTATACGGTGTTGTCATTGTCATGGCAACAAGATATCAGAAACTATCAGTACTGCATCTGTTTAATATGCTTCCAAGTTTGCGCCTGCTATTCTGGTGATGTGCTGAATATATTTATATCACAGGCTGGTGGTAACATTGTGATACATTGTAACAGTTTACAATGTAATGCCTCAGCTATTTACTCAGCAGCAGAAAATGTAACAAATTCATCAGCTTGGAAGCAAAGGACAGTCTGTGATGAAAATATAATCAGCCTAAATAGCAGGCAACTTATACTTGTCCCTTTAAAGCGGAACAAAACCCAGGATTTTGACTTTCATGGGTTTTGATTCTTGCCCCTGGGGCATCCCGATTTGGCATGCGCCGCTGTGTGATACCCCCCAGATCGGCCAGAAAAACTCACCTTTTCCAGATCCTGATGAAGTGGGTGATGTGCCCATGGAACGTGTGGCGCCTGGTGTGGTAGGCGGTGGGGAGACTTCACACGTGTTTATTTTCCAAGTATACAGCACGTCCTGTTTCACAAATATTCTTTATGCTTGGGATATCCGCCACAAGGTGACGCAGTGGACTGCAGAAGAGACTTGTGGCGTCTCCCGGCCCTATAAAAGGACAGGAACCTCCCACAAATTCCCAGTTTTCTTCTGCAGTCTGGACTGTGAAGATAGAAGATGGCTCTCTATATTACGCAGGCGAGCCGGGCTTACCATATGTAAACATCCAGTGTTGCCAGCCTTCACTCCCCGGACAAAAACACACATCTGCTGCCGGCACGGCACAAGGAGCTCACCCAAGCGCTGCAAATGATCCACGGTCAAAACGAGCCAGCCCGCAGCCAAAGTGTTGTAAGAATTGTCCACTCTTTATTTTCTCGCATAAAACATTTAACTCCCGCTGTTTCCCTGTTTCCTTAGGAGGATGATGGACAGTTTTCTTTCCCTGGCCTGTACCACCTAGAAGAGGGGGAACTTTTCTCTGATTCTGAGTCCTCTGAGGAGCAGCAGGAGGTTTATGGTGGTACTGGGTCTCCTTTTGGAGAAGACCCATGGTCTCCTGAGGATTTGGACATGCTGTTGTCTCACATTTTTGAAGTACTGTGTATTACACCTCCTGTCCCGGCTAAAAGGTAGCAGGGTGAGCTTTTTCACTCTGTTAAACAACGCTTGGAGTTCCCTGAACAGATCCACTTCAATAATTTGGTGCTCAAAGAGTGGGAACGTCCTAGCAGATTGTCCGCGGTGCCTAAGATTTGGGACAGGAGGTATCCATTTCCTGCTGATGTGGTTAAGCGCTGGTCGTGTCCCCCCCCCCCCCCAGGTGGATGCTCCCGTGCTTGGGTTGTCCAATACCTCGGTCATGCATTCCCCTGACACTTCTATTCTGAGGGATGGTGAGGATCGCGTGTTGACCAGCTGGCCTGTCACGCACTTGCTTGTGCAGGGACTGCGCTGCGCCCTGTGTGCACTTCTGCCATCACGGCTCTTGCTATTAAAGGGCTACTCAAGTGCCTTCTGGATAATGCCTCAGATGCCAATAGGGGGGAGGAGTATAGATCCCTCCTGCTTTGCTATGAATTTGCGGCATTTTTTCTTTCTGCTATGGATGATGCGTTCAGGATGTGTGGTAGGACTTCTGCCCTTTTGGTGGCTATACGCCGCTCTGTTTGGCTGCGTCAGTGGGCGGCTGATAATGCTGCTAAGAAGGCTCTCACTGGCTTCCCCTTTACTGGGCTACAGCTCTTTGGGGAGTGTCTGGATTTGTTTGCCAAGGATGGTAGGCTGCCTCAACGCAGGAGGCAGCCGCGGCCCTTTCGGGGGGCTGGTTCTTCCCTCCCCTCCTTCCGTGCTCCCAGGTCCGGTCGGGGTGCACCATTTGTGGGGGCACGTAGAGACCCTTGGGGCCGGGGTAGAGGCTGTGGTCACCCCGGACTCTCATGGGGTCCCAAGTCCAAATCTTCCCCCAAGCCCCCTCAGGCATGAGGA
Organism: Gastrophryne carolinensis; assembly: GCA_027917425.1. NCBI lineage: Eukaryota > Metazoa > Chordata > Amphibia > Anura > Microhylidae > Gastrophryne > Gastrophryne carolinensis. Next base: position 38,439,849 of record CM051238.1, read on the forward strand.
GGCGCCCTCACCCATCCGGGTGCGGGGAGGGTGCGGTTCTTTGCTCACGTTTGGAGACTGCGCGTCTCAGACGGGTGGATTCAGGAGGTGGTGTCCTCTGGGTACAAGCTAGAGTTTGCAGCCTGGCCGCCTCCAAGATTCATCAGATCCTGGATGGCTCAAAATCCCTTGTCAGTTCAGGGCTTGCGCCTTGCGGTCCAAAGCCTTTTGGATTTGGGAGTCATTTGCCTGGTGCCCCTCCAGGAAAGGAGCAGAGGTTTCTATTCTAATCTGTTCACTGTTCCCAAAAAGGGTCCCTGAGACCCATCCTGGATTTAAAGCGTCTCAACAAATTTGGGCTGGTTCTTCCCTCCCCTCCTTCCGTGCTCCCAGGTCCGGTCAGGGTGCCCCATTTGCGGGGGCATGTAGAGACCCTTGGGGCTGGGGTAGAGGCCGTTGTCGCCAGTCCAAATCTTCCCCCAAGCCCCCTCAGTTGCGGCTCTTTGCTCACGTTTGGAGACTGCGCGTCTCAGACCGGTGGATTTAGGAGGTGCTGTCCTCCGGGTACAAGATAGAGTTTGCAGCATGGCCGCTCCCCAGATTCATCAGGTCCCGGATGGGTCAAACTCCCTTGTCAGCTCAGGGCTTGCGACTTGCGGTCCAAAGCCTTTTGGATTTGGGGGTCATTTGCCCGGTGCCCTTCCAGGAAAGGGGCAGAGGTTTCTATTCCAATCTGTTCACTGTTCCCAAAATGGATGGGTCCCTGAAGCCCATCCTGGATTTGAAGCGTCTCAACAAATTTGTCAAGTTCAAGCATTTTCGCATGGAGACTCTGCGCTCGGGGGACTTCATGACTTCTGTGGACATCAAAGATGCTTACCTTCATGTTCCTATCTTTCCAGGTCATCAGAGATTTCTCAGGTTCGCTCTGGAGGATCAGCACTACCAATTTGTGGCCTTGCCTTTCGGTCTTACCTCCACCAAGGTGCTGGAGGGGGTGATGGCACTGTTGAGATCTCAGGGCATTCTCATCCTTCCTTATCTGAACGACATTCTGATTGCGTCTCAGTCCTTCCATCAAGCTGAGCTGGATACCCAGATGGTGGTCTCCACGCTCCAGTGCTTCGGTTGGGTGATCAACTTCCCCAAGTCTTCTCTGTCTCCGTCCTTGGTGACGTCCTTTCTGGGCATGACTCTGGATACATCTCAGGTCAAGGTTTTTCTGCCTCAGCAGAAGGTGGAGGGTCTGCAGTTGCAGTCGCTCCATTCGGCAGGGGATGCAGCTGGTGGGCCTGATGGTGTCATGCTTTGAGGCGGTTCCCTATGCTCAGTTTCACATGAGACCTCTTCAGTTGTACCTCTTGTCAGTTTGGGATCGGGACCCTGTGTCCCTGGATCAGACCTTTGTTCTGTCCCCTCTGTTCAGTCAGTCCCTCTCGTGGTTGCTGGACTCAAGGAATCTCCTAGTGGGCAGGACCTTTCTGCCTTCTTGCTGGGAGACTGTCACCACAGATGCCAGTCTGACAGTTTGGGGGGTCTTTTGGAAGTCTCTGAAGTTCCAGGGTCAGTGGGGCCCTCAGGAGGCCCATGTTCCCATCAACATTCTGGAACTGCGGGCGATGAGGTTGGTTCTTTTCCAGTTGACTCCGCACCTTTGGGGTCGGGCTGTTCAGGTCCGCTCGGACAACCGGTCGGCGGTTGCCTACATCAATCATCAGGGAGGGACTCGGAGCAAGCGAGCCCTCAAGGAAGTGTCCCTGATACTGTCCTGGGCGGAGGAGAATGTTCCCTGCATATCGGCAGTTTACATTAGATTTCATAGTGATCCGGATCATGGGTAGGATTTGCACATGTTTATTTGCACTGTTGGAACACTATATATTTAGGTATTTGATATCAGTGTGGTGAGACTCTCCCCATCGCCTACACACCTTTATGTTGGTTCGTCCTGTGTGTTATTATTGTTCGATTTATGTGTTTTTTAAGGGATTTTAATATGTTGAGTGTATTGTAATAAAAATTTATTTTTTGATCAATTTATGAGTTGAGAGTGTGAGAGTGCCTTCCTACATGCTTTTTTTTGTCCCTGGTTTGAGCTCTTGTAGCTTTGGGAGGGGCACCTATACAGATTAAATAGGGTATAGTGCAAGTCCCCTTTTTTTCCTTCCTTTTGCCAGATCCTACGATGCATGCGCGGGCTCTCATCCATTCAGAGCCATTTCCTGTGCGTATATAATGTTCAGCAAGTGCCTCTGTTATGGCGATAACAATCTCGAGCAGCCGCATCCCCAGCATCGAACGTGCTCAGCCTATCTGAATGGCTGGCTGTGGCAGCATGCTCCCTGTCCAAAGATGCAGAGGTTCAGTCACCTGATTGAAGAGGGAGCCAGGAAACAGGTGATTTTGCCTCCATCTTTAACACACCCATGGCACATGGACTAACCGATGTGCACATTAAAGTGGACCAAAACCCAGGATTTGACTATCCTGTTTTTTGGTCCGTGCCCCTCTGTGTGAAACCCCCCAGATAGCCCGAACAAACTTGCCTCTTCCCGGTCCTGCGATGCATGTGCGGCCGCTCGTCCAATCAGCACGCTTGGATCCGCTCGAGCTCTGCGTCCAGGAGCTCGTCTAATGCATGCGGATCCGAGCACACTGGCGGCTGCATCCCCCGCTACCCTCTAACAGGGAGTGTGCCCACGCCGGCCATTCACAAATGCCTGGTGCTGGCAAGCGGCATGCTAGAGGGATAGCGGGTATGCGGCCGCTTCCTGTTGGACCGGAAAAGAAGGTGAGTTAATGGTCGACCTGTGGGGTTGCACGCAGGGGGGCATCCCGATTTTGGATGCCCCGAGGGACAGAATCAATCGGCCTAGGAATCTTATAGATTCCTGGGCTTATCTCTGTGGGTTTTGGTCCACTTTAAAGATTGATCACAGGTTGTAAATGTAAATGATAGCTGGCCAGGTGCTGACCTGCTGCCGCCAGCCTTGCAGATACTGTGGCAGGGGGCCGCACAGCAACGGTGCAAAGTGGGATCGATTCCCGAGGGAAGTATATGGGAGATCACACCCTAAAGCTGCTCAGATTCATGACAACAGGGAAATAAAAAAAACAGCTTTGATAGTGTCCAGTCTAATTTTATCTTTATCTTTTCACCAGAAATCTGCCGTGCGGAGGAAATGTGCAGCCTGTAAAATTGTTGTCCACGTCGCCTGCATGGATCAGCTAGAAAAGGTACAATAGCGCCACCTACTGGCTGTAACCTCGATTTTTTTTCTCCTGGTCAAGTTTTTTTTTATTTCTGAAGTTATTCCATGCAGGTAAAAAAAATAAACTTACCTGTCAGCCTCCATCCCACAAAGTCCTATGGGCTCCTGCCCTCCAGTTTCAGCAATGTTGGCTCTGATGCTGACACAACATTTCTCCCCTGGCTCGCTCAGGTCCACTCTCAATTTAAAGTGGACCAAAACCCAGGATTTTGACTTTCCTGGGTTTTGGTCCTTTCCCCGGGGGCACCCCGATCGGGAGTGCCCCGCTGTGTGAATCACCCCCAGATCTCCGCAGCCGACTCACCTCTTCCCGTTCCTACGACACGTGATGGGGGCGCATCCTCCGCTTCCCTCTAGCAAGTTGTGAATGGCTGGGCAGGCATGCCCCCTGTTAGAGGGAGGAGGAGGATGCGGCCGGCAGAGCCGCTGCTCTTAGACGCGCCGTGGGGCCGGGAAGAGGTGAGTGAGATCGGGCGATCTGGGGGATTTTACACCCGATCGGGGTGCCCCCGGGGAAAGGACCAAAACCCAGGATAGTCAAAACTTTCGACTATCCTGAGTTTTGGTCCACTTTAAACAGTAGGGGGTAATCTCATGCAGCTTTGTGATGCACCCCTTGCTGCCAATCAATGCCTGCTTTTACATGACTGGGCAGCATGTGATGCGAGCGGGGCAGGGGGAGGAGCCTGCTGTGGCCTTTGCGCCAACAGCGCTGAAACTGGAGGAGAGGAGTGTGCAGGACTCTGTGGGATCGAGCCTGCGGGTTAGCAGGTAAGTGCTATTTATTTTTTTTACCTGCAAAGACTTTAGGGGATTTTAAAGTGACTCTGTCATGCTAAAGTAATTTACTTTTAAAGTAGATCACCCCACCTCATGGGTTTTGGTCTGCTTCCCTGTGCCATCTAGATTTGGGATGCCCTGCTGTGTTAACCCCCCCTCACCAAAATCCACAGCTCTGTTAATGTTACAGACATTTTAAAGCGGACCTTCACCCTGAATAAGAGCCTATCTTATATGTTTCCCCCACCCTGTACATACAGATTGCTCACATTAAAAATCATCCTACCTGCATCTACTGCATGTTATGAGCCTTTAAACATCCAAGATGGCGGATCATAAAGATTCAGGCAGCCTGCAAACAGGAAGTGTCTTCTGACTGTGTCGCTCTGCGTTCTGGGATTGCTGTCCTTTCCCTGAGCCCAGCTCTGCTCTGTCTGTACAAAGCACAGATATAACCCCGCCCCCTGCACTTTTCCCCCCCTCTCCTCTGCTCAGTATGTGATGCTACTGAGGCAAGATGGCGGTGCCCGTATCCTAGAGTCCTGAACAGAGTTGCAGCTCAGAGGAGGAAAGAATAATAAGTGACTAAAAACCTAAAATCTATTAATTTTAGATGCTGGGGAAAAGTTTTTTAAGGGTTTGGGCTTTTCATTAAATCATGCTGAAGGTCTGGTTTAAAGGCGCACAGTAGAGAGCCAGGGGCATCCCAAATCAGATTTCACCCGGGACAGGAAAACAGCCAGCATGGAGTATAACAGTTTTCAAAGCCAGTTGATTCCCCGGACTCGGTGCATCCCGATCCCAGAACAACACGTGTTTTGGTCCTCTTTAAAGACTGTAAGCTGCCTGGCTGTCATGTTACCTGCAGATCAGATGATGGCTATTTCCAGATCCCCCCACAAAGCGGAAGCGCTGACCTAATCCGTATAACAACATGTAAACACTTGGACTTGCAGATGCCCCGAGGACAGGGACCAGCTGCATTAGCAGCTTGAGTGTTAATGAGCTCTTCACGCTTCAGCCACCAACAGACATAGAAAAATCCCAATCTATTTTAAAGTGGACCAAAACCCACCTCTGAAGCCTAAAAATCGGGTCGTCTGTAAACTCACCTTTGCTTCCGCTTCCGATTGTCCAGCCCTCTGTCTAAACAAAGCCATTTGCCGAGCATTAATATGCATGTCAAACAGTGCTGATTGGACGAGAGACCGCACATAAGACCAGGGAAAGGTAAGCTTTTACAGGTGAACTGGGGGGGTTTCACATAGCGGGGGATCCCAAATCGAAGTGTCCCCAGATGAACGAGCAACACCCGGGAAAGCGAAATTTGGGGTCAGGTTCATTCTTTTATGAAGCAGGGTTAACTTTGGGTGTGAATTGAAACTTACATCTGAGTGAGCTTCTTTATCTAGTTACACAAAAAAAGTGCAATGACGTTTTTTATTCAAATTTATCCCAAATAATGTGCTCCTGGAGAAGCCTAGGGTCACTTTAAAATGGACCAATACTGGACCTTGCTTCTAGAAGACACTAGGGCCTCGATTCAATAAAGGTAGAAAAAAATTCTCAAGATAGTAAAAAATTCAATTCATGAGAAAAAAGCCTGAGAATGTCACTGTTACTGAATCACTAGATAAAAAGACAATGGAAGTCAATGGCAGCTTTTACTACAGTGTAGAAAGGAGTAAACAGTTCTCTACTTTTCTTAGGAGTAAAAAAGTGCCATTGACTTTCATTGTCTTCCTATCTGGTGATTCAGTAACAGTGAAATTCTCAGGCTTTTTTCTCATGAATTTAATCTTTTACTACCATGAGAATTTTTTTTACCTTTATTGAATCAAGGCCTAGGTCTGGTTAAGTACCCACCCCTGGGGTTTCCTGATTTGGGATGCCCCGCTGTTTTAAACCACACCAATTCGCCAATATGCTTATTTCACTGGCAAACCCGCTGTGCATGTCTGGCCAGCAGCCGTGTCTTGCACCCTACTGGGTCTGTGCGCAGCCGTGTCTTTCATAACTGAATGGCTGTACTGCGTCATAGAGAGATGCAGGGATTGGCGCACGCTGACAGTGAGTGTGGCTGACGTCCATTCCATTATTTTAGCCGCACATTAATGTACAGGGTGTGGTCCGACTGGCACAAAACAGGCAGCCACTGGCAGAGATCTTGTGCACACACAGGATTTTTATTCTCAGGAACAGTCACCAGTTCCGGTTCAGCATTGCATCAAAAGCCCATCAAACGAACAATGCTTTCTTCACTAAAAAGGTAAAACACATATCATTCCAGAGCTCTGCCAGTAACATGCTTTTCCGGCAGGTGCTGGTTCTCTTCATCTCTCAGCAGAGCAGTGGGGTTAGCTCCCTCCTGCTGTTCAGTTCACATCTCTTTGTCTCTCCACATCCAGCAGCTCACCTGAGTGTTCAGCCAGCAGTTTGTGAGTCCTAGACTCGGCTACGGCAGTGGCAATCCCACCCAGACTCTACAGACACTTCTAATCCCAGATTCAGAAATCCAATGTAAACAAACTGCTTGACAACCTAACTGTTGCCAGCCAATAGCTTTACCCGGGACTTATGCCTCAGCCTCAGTGGCACACATGTCCCATCCTGGACCAACCCTGCTGGCTGTTTACATCAGGCAAAGAAGCTGATTGGAGCTGAGCCACACCTGCAATGTGGGAATTCGGTATGTATATCGGACAACCGGTGAAGTTTCGCACAGCGGGGCATCCCAAATCAGGTTTTCGTCTAAGGTATGGACCAGAACTAGGGATAGTCAAACTGTTGGGTTTTGATCCTCTTTAAAGTCCAACTCCAGACAACAATTGATTTAAATATAAATAGTTTGGGTTGGGGTTAGAAGCACTCCAGTGATCTTCTTGCTGGCTGTGACCCCATTTGGAAATATCGTTTTGCTTCCTATTTGGTCAAGTACAGGAAGTACACTGTGACAAAAAGTCACTGGTGGCTTCAGGACTGAATATTAGTCACCAGCACAAAATTCATGCGCCAGGGACACCCCTCTGCTCCTTGTGACACTCACAGCTCTACAGTTTCCAATTTACATTTCCTGTTTGGATTCTGCAGACAAAATCTGAGACTTTCAAAGAGGAGTAACTGTAAGGGGATCTGCTCAATACCCTATAATTACTGAAGGTGCCACTCCCAAAGCTATATAAATATTTGTTTTGATGAATTGATTAATTTAGTGATATGGAATAAAATCAATTTTTTTAATAATTTTTTTGAGTGCCTCCCTCTATGATTCCGTGTTCTTATATAGACTGCAGAGCTGCTTTTGGTCCACTTTAAAATCTACTGAAATCAGAGAACACATATAAAGATGTGATGGTCAAAATTTATAGAAGTTATAAATAATCTGATATTAATACTGATTTAAAATCCTAAAAGAAGAAATGATGGTTCCTGTTGGGTGTATCCTGGCTGGCAGAGATTGTACAGCTTTTATTAGATGACCTGATTCTCCTCTTTCTGTGAAATCTGCAGATTAATTTTAGATGCAAGCCTACTTTCCGAGATGCCACCTCACGGGTCCCAAGAGAGGTAAGTGTGCCTGTGCGGAGACAGCCAAAGGTAATGCTGGGAAGTCTGGTGCCAGTCGCCACTTTTATAAGTGTGTTTATGAAAATAGAAATGTGGCTGGTGTAATATTTCTGACATCAAAAGCTAAAGACTCCAAGTCTCCAAGAAAGAAAGAAGGTTTGGTTTTAGAGTGGGGAATATTATAGCGGCCATACACAAGTCAAGCTCATGTCTATTTACACCATCATTCCCTTGTAATTCCTCTAGACTTTCTCCCTCAATATAGTTAAAGGCATTGTCCAGGCATAGCCAAGTGTTAGGCCATTGTGTAGGACTGCACTTGGCAATGTCCCAAGCTGCCCTTGGTTTTAGAATCAAAGCCTTTAAGAGGAACAAATCCCGGGATTTTGGCTACCCGGATTTTGTTCCATGCCCCAGGCCCACTGTTTGAAACCCCCCAGGAACAGCTTGCCTCTCCTCATTCAAACAGCACAAGCACAGGCTCTCGTCCAATGAGAGCCATTTGTCTTGCCTATGTAATTCGGCAAATGTCTCCGAGTATCCGCAATGCAGCCCGAAGATGCAGGTAACAAGGCCGCGTCCCCTTCATCTTCGACCAGGAAGAGGTACGCTGTTATCTGGTGGTTTTCACAAAGCGGGGCATCCCGTTTTTGGATGCCCCGGGGGGGGGGGCGGGGGCACCAGCCACACAGGGTTTTGTTCCACTTTAATTACAGTGATTTGAAGGTTGAAACTCTTACCTTCATTTAATGCCTGTGATTTAGAGTAAAACAAAACCCACTGTAGCCAGTCAAATTGTAATATAAAAGAATCCAGAGACAGCCGCTGGCCTTCCCTCTGGGCATCCCAAATAAGCATGCCCCGCTGTGTGAACTCCCCCCAAACCTAACCTGCTTCCCAGCGCCCTCATCGAATGGTTGGCCGCATCCTCGTATCTTCGGGCTGTAAAGGCGCCCCTGCTCCCATCTGCTGGAGATGTGTCCGCTTTCTCTCCCAATTGCCACAGACAGACATTACATAAGCACGGCAAACAGCTCTGATTGGACGAGAGCCTGTGCACACGCCGTTGGACCGGGAGGAGGTGGGTTTTACAGACTGTTCAATGGAGCATCCCTATGCATGATGCCCCCGGGGCACAAAACAAAAGTTAGTTTGGGTAATTAGTTGCAGCACTGCCAAGTGTGATAGGCATGAACAGAGGGAGAGAAGTGATTTACATTGTAAGACCGAACAGTACACCAATGGGGGTGAAGCTATAGACCAGGGGTACTCAACCACTTCTTGTAAAGGTCCATTTAAAGGCATCCGGTGAGAGCTGAAGGTCCGGGCGAGGGGCTGTTGTGGAGGGGGTGGATAGTTAGAAATCAGCACACTGGGGAGGGCCTATAGATTCTCAGGCAAAACTAAAAAAAGCTGTTTGCCCCCAAACATCCTACAGGGCACTAGGAAAAATAGGAGCTACATATTGAGTGCGGGGCTGCCAGGGCAGGGGTCTGGAAATCTGGTGGCGAGGTCCGCATTCGGACCCCGGTCCGCCAGTTGAGTATCACTGCTATAGACTATCATTGGAGCCCTATGGTCGTCTATAGCAAAGGAATTCACAAGGAATGCCAGGACTCAGTTCCTGGTTTCTACTACCAAGTGCTGCTGCGGGCTGGCAGAAAGGGAGAGAGCAGCCTTTAGGACGTAACCTGATAAATCAGAGTTTATACACTTTGCCTGGACAGTCCCTTTAGATGATCAGAAACGAAATCATTGAGATGTCATTCAGTTTCAGTTAGAAGATTCAGGCTGATCACTTGCTAATTACTGGTCCTATATACAGTGTGTTAACATGATGCTCCTATGCATAGCATAGTCATATAGGGCTTGATTCAGCACAAAGCGAGAGTGTTGTTATAAAACTGTTGCCTTTACTTGCATTCGAGTGTTCGTGTGTTAGGAAAATTAAAAGAAACGCCTGCACATTTTTTGCACGTGACACAGTAAAATAAGTATACAAGAATAGAGGGGTATGCACAGCCTACACAAAGCACATATGGGTGAGAAAATCCCAAATAAATAAATACTTGAATATACGGGTGCTGGCCGAGAAGAGGGGGATCCCACTTCTGATATAGACTCTAAAAAGTAGGGACACTGGAGAAGGCCCCAAATGAACCCCCAATATAAAAGGTCGCACTCCTTAAAATATTATCAAAAATTTTAGATGTATTTAGCAATAAATGACAACATATAACAACATATAACAATAAAAAGACTCATTAAAAAAAAGATTAAAAGACAAAAAGCTGTCGGGACTCCACAAAAAAATGCTCTAATATACCATCAATTAAATCAATGAATATACGGCACTGACCCCAGAGAGCAAAAAAAAAAGATATAAAGGTGTACCGGTATGTGACCTGTGAAATGCCGAATGAATTAATATGTGGACATACACTGTAATCTAATACACAAAAATGTACAAAATATAAACCCAGTATCGAAAGTACAAGTGCTAAAGTGCCAATGCTATAGCAGTGAAGAGCAATCCCACAATTATATGGCAAAAAAAATATGCCAATAATAAAGTGACAAGTGCGAAAAAAGTGAGCTAAGCTCAATGGAGGGTCATCAATGAATAATATAATATAATATATATCTACATCACCGTCAATTTTGAGAGCCATGGGTCCCCCAGCAGCACCAGCCTACCGACGCGTTGCATGTCGTACAGCCACTTCACCAAGGTAAGTGCTTAAAGTTTTTCAGAACTTTAACCACTTTTTGCTAATTTTATGCTCTTAAAATTCACCCCAAAAAATCCTATACATGTATATACTTTCTGATGTATTCTTGCATGTTGCTGAATCAAGCCCCAGAACGCAACATTTTACGATAAAGGAGCTCTATTGTAAAATTGCTCAATATAAATGATCTCTATGAACACACTCTGGATAATGAGAGGAGTTAGTTTTACACTGCAGGTCTGTTTAAAGGCCAGTTCATAAATAGCTCTATAAAAGATAAAGGGACATTTCAGGCAAAGGGTTAAAGCAACCTCCAGTAAAAAAAAAATTAAAGCTTAGTAAATTGCTCCTCTAAAGCCTCCCTCTGGCATCAGTAACATGAGCTATTGGAGAACACTTAACCCCATGCAGATATTGTGAAATAGCAGGCAGATTCTCTGCTCTTGAACTACATGGGAGCTGCCACCTGAGAGCCCCGCTTCTGAAAATCTACAATCATCACTTATTTATTTCCAGAAGTAGAAATCCATCAGCTGTAAAGACATAATTGCTCACTGCTGAGGGCAACTAGCTACATTTTAGATAACTTAATTACACTGTCTGAATGTGTGGCCACACATTTAGAGAGGAGGAATTTCACTTTCACGTGTTTTTTCACTTTCATCCCAGATTGGGATGCCCCGCTGTATGTTTCCTCCCATGTTGCGCCATACACTTACATTTTTTTCGCTCCTATGACCCTCGAGGGCCAATCAGTGTGCTCACTTTCATTTGGCTCCCTTCGGCTCTGCTGCCGGCTAAGCTGCCTGGACGGCCAAAGTGAGCCAAATGTACTCACCTTGTAGCCGTGGCATGCCTGCAGCACAGAGACACAGCAGGGGCTCCAGGAGAAGGTGAGTCTATTGGGGCTTCCCCGAGGGGGTTTTACACAGGACATACCGAATTAGGGATGGGACTTGGACGGCCCTGGAGTCTTTTAGTTTCAGCTAGCTGCATCCAACTGACAGGCCAATTTTACTATATGGGCCTTGAGAGGGCCCCATTTAATGTTCACACCAGGGCCCCATCACATTTATATTCTAAGTATACAGCACGTCCTGTTCCAGAATATTCATTACCCATGGGTAAAACATCCACAAGATGGCGCTGGACTGCAGAAAACAACTTGTGGCCTCTCCCGGCCCTATATAAGTCAGGGACCTCCAACAAATTCCCCAGTTTGTTTCTGCAGTCTGCGCTGAGAAGATAGAAGATGGCTCTCTTGTGGCGCATGTGAGCGGGGCTTTTTGCCTGTGGCCCTGCAGGACTATTCCCACCCGTTTCGTCCCATTGACTGCCTCCCAGCCTCGGCTGATAAGGTTCGGGTGAAGGTAGGCGAAAGAAGCACTTTGTGCTGAGGAGCTAGGCTCCTACCGCAGGCCCTGCTCTAACAGGATAGGCGGTTTAGGCTAATGGTGAGCCTTTTTGGGATGCCCCCACTGCCTCATGGGTTTGGCCAGGTCATCCTGTGCGGTAAACCCTATTCCCATTCCCCTCCACCCCCTCTCTTCATACTTCGTAACGCGTTTGTACTGCGCTCCGCGGCTGGCAGCCCCATTCTCCTCAGAGCTGCCAGGCCGCTACTGGCCGGCCAGATCACGTGGGCGCGCTTCGCACTCGGGGGGGGGGGGGGGGGCGGTCTCTGTGGATGATGCAATTTACCTCATATCTCCACAGCCCGTCCCTTGAGGTTGCTGACGCCATTTTGTCTTCCTCATGCGCTGCTGGCTCCTTGCGGTCTGTGAGTAACCCCGGGGGGTGAATTTTTCTCTATTGTTCTTTGCTTTATTCTTATGGGAATATATTGTTGTGTCTTTCAGGCGGGATAAAGCTTCGGTCCTGTGGTTTCTCCCGGCCCTCTCCCCTCATTATCTCCCACTTCCCTAGTGGTCTTTTGGGGCATCCCGGGTAGATCTTTAGCATTAACCCTTACTGGCCTACTGTGCCTGTTCAAATCACCATATGGAGGCTTCTGGGGATAATGAGCCTGGGGTTCCTTTGGGACAAGCCTGGCTATGTGTTGCGTGTGGGGTATCCCCAATCGGTGATGATGTCAGGGTATGTGTATCCTGTGCCCAGCAGGTACTTGCATTGCAGTCTAGGTTACCTGTTGCTGGGCCTGCGCCCCCTCGGGCTTCGCCTACCCCCCCCACGCCTGCACCTTACCCCCTATGAGGAGCATACCAGCCTGATTTGGCTGTACGGATAGCCAGCATTGAGAAACATATTGCTGGGTCTGCATCGCGTAAGGCTTCTGCTAATTTGTCTCCCACCGTCTCCCTCTTTCCTGTGGAAACTGAGGAAGTTTTTGACACTACTGGTTATTCCCCCCTGGAGGAGGGGGAATTGTTCTCTGATTCAGAATCATCTGAGGAGCAACCCAGGGTTTATGGTGGTACAGGGTCTCCCTTTGGGGAAGATCTATGGTCCTCAGATGACACTGACAGGCTCTTGGCTCATATTTGTGAAGTGCTCTGTATCTCCCCTCCTGCCGTGGTTCCGCAGCAGCAGGGTGAGCTCTTTCATACGGTTAAACCACGTTTGGAATTCCCTGAGCAGTCGCACTTTATTAATCTGGTGCTCAAAGAATTGGAGCGGCCTAGCAAGCTGCCAGGGGTGCCCAAAGGTTGGGACAAAAGGTATCCCTTTCCTGCTGATGTGATTAAGCGTTGGTCATGTCCTCCTGAGGTTATGTCCTCCTTGCTCCGGGTCCCTCAATCATCAGGGAGGGACCCGGAGCAAGAGGGCCCTCAAGGAAGTGTCCCTGATACTGTCTTGGGCGGAGGAGAATGTTCCCTGCATCTCAGCTGTGTACACCCCGGAGGTGGAGGTCTCCCTCAGCAGGGGGACCTCTCGTCTGGGAGAATGGTCCCTCAGCAGCAGGGCGTTTCGCTCCCTGTGCCACTGCTGGGGTCAGCCAGATGTGAATCTGTTTGCGTCCCGTCACAATCACAAGCTTCCAGTCTTTGTCTCTCTGTCCCAGGACCCTCTGGCCTTGGCCATGGATGCACTAGCAATGTCTTGGAAGAGCTTTCAGCTTCTCTATGTGTTTCCTCCTTTCCCTCTGTTGGGCAAGGTGCTACGCAAGATTGCTCAGGAAGGGGTGCCAACCATTCTGGTGGCCCCCCGTTGGCAAGAAGGGTGTGGTTCGCAGACGCCGTGCAGTTGGCAGTAGATCAGTATGTTCTGCCCAAGGATCCAGACCTGCTCACTCAGGGGCAGCTGTGCCATCCCAATTTACAAACGCTGGCTTTGACGGCCTGGCTGCTGAAACCTTCATCTTGATGGAGAAGGGGCTGCCTGCCTTTGTTGTTAATACCATGATTCAGGCTAGGAAGAAGTCCTCATCATCCATCTACTATAGGGTCTGGCATGCTTACATTGTGAGTCGAAGTCGCTTCCCTGTACAGTGTTTTCTGTCCCTAGGATTCTGGAATTCCTGCAACATGGTTTGGATTTGGGTCTTTAGCTTAGTACCCTCAAGGGTCATGTTTCTGCTCTGGCCATTTTCTTCCAAAGATCCTTTGCTCACCATTGTATGGTCAAGACTTTCTTCCAAGGTGTTTCTCACGTGCGTCCTCCATGTAAGCCTATGTTACCAGTATGGGACTTGAACTTGGTCTTATCTGCCTTGTAGGGGTCTCCCTTTAAGTCCTCTGCGTGAGGCCCCTTTGTCCATTTTGACTCTTAAAGTAGTCTTTTTGGTGGCTATCACTTCTGTTAGGCGTGTTTCTGAGTTGGCAGCGCTTTCCATCAAACCCCTCTACCAGGACAAGGTGGTGTTTCATTTTAAGCCAGATTTTCTGCCTAAGGTTGTGTCTGCCTTTCATCTCAATCAGGACATTGTTTTGCCTTCTCTATGCCCTAATCCTAGTAACCCTAAGGGTTTTACACTATCTGGATGTGGTCAGGACTCTGACTATTTGGTGGCTACTGAATCTTTCAGGAAGACTGATTCTCTATTTGTGCTTCCATCTGGGCCTAAGAAGGGTCTGGCTCCAGCTAAGTCCACTATCAGCAAGTGGATTCGCCAGGCTGTAATTCAGGCCTATTCTGCTAAGGGGAGGAGCCTCCCTTCTGCCTTACTGCTCATTCTACTCGTGCTATTGGTGCCTCTTGGGCTTTTCAGCACCAAGCTTCTGATGAACAAGTTTGCAAGGCCGCTACTTGGTCTTCTGTTCATACCTTTTCTAAGTTTTACAAGGTTGATGTTAAGGCCTCAGCTGATGCTGCTTTTGGTCGCAAAGCTCTGCAGGCAGCAGTGGTTTAAACTGGACGCTGTTACTTTTTGGGGATCCCACCCTACCTTACGGACACTGCTATTGGATGTCCCATGGGTAAGGAATATTCTGGAACAGGACGTACTGTATACTTAGAATAATACATTTCTGTGATTACTCACCTGTAGAATCTGTAGAACAGGACGTGATGTATACGTATAATACCAATTCTACAGGTGAGTAATCACAGAATTGTATTTTATGCTACTGAGAACAGGGTGGCCCAGGATGACTCTATACACCGGAAATCAGGAGGGTAACGCTCATCCTGGAGGTGTAACAGTTGAGGGCAAAAATAGCAGAGGGAATAAACTAATATATTGTCCATATTGCCAATGATCTTTATTGCATGTCTGTGCCCGGCTTTAGCTGCATGGCAAAGGCGGCTAATAGACACCCTTGGGGAAGGTAGGATGAAGTCAGCTCATCATAATGCCTAGCTTTGAATGGATATTTCAAGCAAAGGGTTAAATTATTCTGCTCCCTGCTCTCCTGGTGCTGGCTGTCAGGCGCTGCATCTTTCATTCAGCCTGCTTTATATTTCTCAATATCTCTCAGTGAACTCTCTCCAGTCTGCAGGGCCTCCTCAGCAGCAGAGAGTGACTCATCCATGCATATTTCAATGTAAGGGGCTCTTCAGAAGTCATTTCATTTTGGCGACCCTGAAAAATGAGTTAGTAGAAAGGAGCAAGTTCTATAGCAGGGGTGCTCAACCTTTTGAAGAGCGAGGGCCACTTAAAGGGCAACTACAGTCAAAAATGGCTATAGTTACGCATTACTAGTTAGCAGTGGGGCGGCTGGACCTGGGCTGCCCCACTGTGCATCGCTGTGAAAATAAATGACAGAGTGCCTGGATACTCACCGCTTTTGGGCATCCTCTGTGGCTGCGGCTGCTTGACCTGTCGGACTCGCAGCCAGCACTGACAGGCATGCCCGTTGGCCACGCTAATAGGCAGCTCACGGTCATGTGGGAGCATCACTGCAATCAGCCTATCAGCACGAGCAGCCACAGAGGAGGAGTCTATCAACACTGGCTGTGAGTCTGATAGGCTGCGCCACGGCGGGCGCAGAGGAGGCCCGGGAGTGGTGAGTATCTGGGCACCCGGTTTCTTATTTTTACGGCAGTGATGCGGAGCAGGACAGCCCAGGTCCTGCTGCCCCGCTTCTAACTAGTAATGCGGAACTATAGCCATTTTTGACTGTAGTTCAGATTTAAGTGGCCCTTCAAAAGATTGAGCACCCCTGCTATAGAGCTTGCTCCCTTCTACTAGTACTAGTAACTAGTAATGTAGAACTATCGTCATTTTTGACTGTAGTGACACTTTAAAGGGATTCTGTAAATAGAGTGTATAAAGTGCATAGTGCATAAACTGTCATTTAGCAGCTCACCTCATCATGGCAGCAGTCTCTCCTCCTGTCAGAACACAGCTGCTTCTGAAAGTAGTAACAAGGCAAAGTAGTGGCATACACCATAAATTCCTTTGCCATAGACCACCAATCATAGGGCTAAGCTAGTGCTCTAAAGCTCTGCAACATCAGGCTGTGGACACTGGGAGAGAGGCAGAACAGCCCGGGTGATGAGAATGCCTGCCATATAAAGCCCACCCATTATGCTGATTATTATGCGGCATCAGAGAGCCAAGGGCCACGCCCACATGCTTCAGAAGTTAAATTATAGGTTGAAACTGTAAACCACAATATCTCCATTTCTTCAGTTTAAGAAAACGGAAAACAGTTTAGGACCGTGCCAAACGTAGCCTGGCACAATGGTGTAACAATTACCTTTGCCTTCTGTATCCCTTTAAGCTATTTGTAAACTGATCGCGGGCTACAACAAATAGGTTTAAAATTTAGAAATTTGCGTTTCGAATAGCTTAATGGAGATTTCCTACAACAATCAAGATACCTATTGTCTCCATTAGAGTGATTCTTTTAAACTTGTATGTTCCTCCACCTTTACACTATTATCACATGCTACCAATACCCTCTATGCATGTATGGATCCCATATTTATAGCCCATCCACATCAATTGCAAATCTTAAAGTGAACCAAAACCCACGACGATCGGCCCGGGAATCGGGCCAATCGATTCCCTCTCCCCGGGGCAAACAAAATCGGCATGCCCTGCTGTGTGAAACCCCCCAGGTCCCCCCATACACTTACCTTCTTACCCGGTCCAACAGCGTATGCGTGAGCCATGACCGCATCCCCGTTATCCCTCTATCAGGGTGTGTGCCCGTGCTAGGCATTTGTGAGTGGCCAGCGCTGACATGCTCCCTGTTAGAGGGTAGCGGGGGTTTGGAGCCGCTCGTCTTAGACGAAGGCTTAGACAACATGACCTCAGCGGATCCGAACGCGCTGATTGGACGAGCAGCCGTGCATGCGCCGTAAGGCTGGGAAAAGGTGAGTTGGTTTTGGTGAGCTGGGGTGTTTCACACAGCCCCAGGGGAAAGGACCAAGGCCCAGGATAGTTTAAATCCTGGGTTTTGATCCACTTTAAGCATGTTCCCAATACTCAACCCATCAATGTTAAGCATATAATATAGAAAACTGTTATCGTGTTAGTTCCAGAGATTTCACCCATATTTCACACCAGTTGTATCATTAATGAGTTCCTCCAAGCCACCATTGCCGCCTCTATTTGGCAATGTGCCTGTATCACTCACTGTCCCACTTCCCATCCTTACTTTGCTCCTACTTTACACACCAGTTAAATTTACCCCTCCCACTTCCCTTTACAACAGGTCGAGGGTCACATCAGATGGCTCAGAGGGCCACAGGTTGAGCATATGTGTTCTATAGGGTTTAGCAGGGAATGCAAAGTGCAGGTGTATAAAAGATGCAGCTCCTGACAGCCAGCAATTAAGCTGCTTAATTTAACCCTTTCCTGAAATATCCCCTCAAAGTCCCTGCCCAGAAATGAAAACAAAACAAGTAATGCTATACTTAATCTTCACAGCTCTTATGCCTGGCTCCGGTAGATCACTGAGTTTGAGCTCCCCGTCATCCATCGCCGCTCTCCATTCTCCACCTTCTCCAGGATAGAATTATGCCCTTCTCTATGCCCATGAGATCGAGCACCCTGCTGCATAGTGCAGGTCTCCATTCTTCGCCTCCTCCAGGCCGGAATTATGCCCCTCTCTATGCCCATGTGATCCAGCACCCTGCTGTACAGTGCGGGTCTCCATTCTCCGCCTCCTCCAGGGCGGAATAATGCCCCTCTCTATGCCCATGAGTACCCTGCTGCACAGTGCAGGTCTCTATTCTCCGTCTCCTCCAGGATGGAATTATGCCCCTCTCTATGCCCATGAGTACCCTGCTGCACAGTGCAGGTCTCTATTCTCCGTCTCCTCCAGGACGGAATTATGCCCCTCTCTATGCCCATGAGTACCCTGCTGCACAGTGCAGGTCTCTATTCTCCGCCTCCTCCAGGACGGAATTATGCCGCTCTCTATGCCCATGAGTACCCTGCTGCACAGTGCAGGTCTCTATTCTCCGTCTCCTCCAGGACGGAATTATGCCCCTCTCTATGCCCATGAGTACCCTGCTGCACAGTGCAGGTCTCTATTCTCCGCCTCCTCCAGGGCGGAATTATGCCTCATGCCCAGTCTATTCCTTGCAGTAATGTAGTGGGCATGCAGAGCAGGGTTATTCCGTCCTGAAGGAGGCAGAGGGTGGAGTCTGGCACTGCATGACAGGAAGCTCAATTTTGACGGTAAGTTACACCGGAGCTGGAAGAAAGAGCTGCGAAGGGCAAATGGTAGGAATGGCTTTTTTGTTCTCTTGCCTGGACATTACCTTCAAAAACAATAAGTCAACATACCTATGCTGATCTCTGATTTAAAACAAAGGATTCCGATCTAGTGAATGATCCCTGCAGGACACACACGGGATGGCACCTGGCAGTGTGCGTTTGATGCCGCTTGCTCTGCTGCTGCTCAAGACCTGGCTGTTTGTGGCACGATGCTTTCTTTTCAGAATGGGCTTGTCTCCCCCCCTCCTCCTCTTTCCTATCCTTCCTGCCTGCCTGTGTGTGTTGCTCTCCAAACCCTCCCTGGATTCAAGCCTGACCCGAGCTCTAATGGTTTTTCCTCAGGTCAGACATTTTTCTTGTTGTTCTAACCAGCAGAATCTGGTGAGGCATCATTGGGTGCATCGGCGGAGGCAAGAAGGGAAGTGCAAGCATTGTGGCAAGGTAAGGACATATACGTTTGCTTTTTGAATGTTATGTGTTGGATATTATTGGCCAAATTTAGCACTCACGCAATAAATATCTCCTGTCATTTGAAAGTTTGAGTTAGGAACTCCACTCTCCTGTCATTTAGGAATTATTTCTCTTAGTAATGTAATATCTGTTGACGATTAAGAAGTTGAAAGTTATTTCATATGCGTTAGAAGGATCATCCTTAGGTAAGAAATAATTCCTGTGAGCTGGGATAATCTACTTTAATTCAGGAATTACTTCTCTTTTAGGTATGAAATATCTTTTGAGAATTAGGAGGATCTCTTGAAAGTTAGAAAATATTTATAAGGAACTACAATGTTAGGACTAGTGTTCGGCGTACCTGAACCACAAAGTTCTGTCTCTTACCGAGTTTGGCTTCCCGAACACGGACTACAGATAGTCCATGTTCGAGTTCGGCGTTCAGCTCGGTAGTAATGCTTTTAGCCCTCACCCAAACGCGATCAACCAGCAGGCCGGAAATCTCACTGCTCTCGACCCCTCCTATCACAAATGCCCACCCCCGCCCCTCACAGACCCACCCCCAACCAATCAGTAAGGGGAACAGGCATGGTATAGGTGGGGACTTGTCATTTTTTGCAGGGCAATTGCCCTGTTATTTCCCCCTTTTGCAGCCATCGATCCCTTACTACTCTCATTTTACAGCCATTTTTAGGTTACCAAAATGGGTTCTGATATTAATGGGTTTCGGTTTTGTATGGCCAAACTTGCTGAGCCCGAACTTCTACAGGTTTGCCCATCAGTTGTTAGGACACATGTCCAGTGTGAGCTAGAAGAATCTCCTATGATTTATGAATTGTCTTAGGAGGCTCTCTTAAAAGTTAGATCATATTTCATGAGTTAGAAGGATCTCCAAGGAAGAGTCTGCTTCCGTTTTTTAAATATCTCCTAAAAATGAGGTTCTCCAGTAAGGGATGTACAATATTAGCTAGACAATCTCCTTTAGTATAACACATTTCTCCTGTGAGCTGTAATAATCTCCTTACATTTAGGAATTATCTATTTCCCTTATTAAATTTCTCTTAAATTATGAGGATCTCCTGTATGAATGCATTCGAATATATTTCACATGAGTAAGAAATATCTGCTTTAGGTTAGGAAATCTGGTCTCCTGTGAGCTAGAATAATCTCTACTAATTTAGGAAAGATCTTCAGTTTTGAAATATATCATTAGAGATGAAATATCTCATATGAGCTAGATGAATCGCCTCTAATTTAGGAATTATCTCTTTCTGTTACGAGTTTTCTCTTGCGAATTAGGAGGATCTCCTGTAAGTTAAAAAGGGTCATCACAAGGTTAGGAAATACCCCCTTGTGAGCTAGAAGAATCTTAATTCACATAAATTAGGAATAATCCCTTGTAAATCATAAAATACCACATGCATGTTTTCAGGTTTCTTCTAAGATCAAAAAACAACACGTCAGACAAGTCAGAAGGATCCCCTGTAAATTGTGAAATATCTCCTAAAAATGACACTCGCCCCTCGCCATTTAAGTGAATGGAGAGGGTCATTCCATAGTTCCTGTGATGAGGGGCCCTGTAGTTTCCTTTTCACATCGGTGTCGCTGAGACGATGCAGTGGAGGAGAAGGGAACAGCAACCACAGCACAGGACTCGCATAAAGGTGGTCTGGTAAGTTTGTTAGCACAGAACTAGCAGCAATAGCCTGCGCTAGATGAAAGGTGAGTATAGTGTTCTTTTTTACTTTATGAGTAAATTATGCCTTTAAGGAAAAAATATCCAGTGAGTTAAAAAGATGTCCTTATAGATAATCAATATCTCTTGTAAATTAGAAGAATCTCATGTGATTCGGGCATTTTCTCCTTTGATAATTCAAGTATTTTCTGTTAGAACATCGTCATAAGCCTGGTTAGGGGGAAACCTATGTTAGGCAGGGATTAAAGAGATCAAAAATGCCCTCTATTAAAGGTTTCCAAGCAGTTTCCTAAAACAGAAAGTATTCGCATGGGGCATACAACCAAGGATAATAGAATTTCTCCCACAATCCCTTGCAGTAGGCAGGCACATGCAGATGATCCCTTTACACCTCTTAAAACTACATCCAAAGCACCCAGGTTTTGCAATGCTTTGGAATAGCATATAATAGATAATGTTTTTTCTGGGCGATCTGGGGAGTTTGGCATGCCCTGGGGTGAGGACCAAAAGATTCCAGGTCCTGCTTCTAGCCTGTCCCTGAGGCATCCTAAATCCGATGCCCCGCTGTGTGATGCCAGTGATCAGGGACCAGATCTAGATGGGTCCTGTGATGCGATCTCCGTCTCAGTCGCATCCCCGGCTTTCTCAGCGTGCTTGGGATGCGGCCAGCCGGCTGCACCTCATCACAGCGGCACTTTTGAGAGAGCCAATCGTCTCTCTTAAAGTGCAGCTTGACTTCAGTGGTGGAAAAGCCAGAGCCAACAGCAGCACCCAACTGCGCGGGGGGGCATAGATTAAGCGATGGATCCATTTTTGGGTTTCCATTCACTTTTTGAATAATGGCACATCCCTAACCTGGACCACTGAGGTGAGTACTATTTGATTTTGGACTTTAATCCAGAAATTTGACTGAGCGTCACACTGGAGTTTGCCTGAGCTGCTGTGATGGCGGCCCTGGGGACATACATAAATAGTTTGGAAATGTGAAAAAGCGAGTTCTTATGTAGCCCCCGACAAATCCTGTGCTCTCTCTGAATCCCTCAGGATTTATGTGATATATTTAATTTGGAAACAGGGCAGAGAATCAAGTGAATGCCATAAACACCATCACCTTTTTCCCAGCTGACCTGTTTTACAAATCTTCCATTACCATGTATCAACTGGAACTTCTCCACCGTGTCACTGGATAACTTTGAAACATTGGCCACACATCATTGACTACCCCAGCTAAGAAAAATGTCTTAGCTTTAGGGGTTAATTTACACTGTTCGTGAGTTTGCACGACTTTCCTCTTCCATGTGTGTGGGGAAAGGGGTAAATTGTTGCATTTTGCTGTGTTTTTGCTGCAATTTACTGGCAAAAAATAGTGGCATTTACATTTAGAAATGGTTTGGCAAATGCCAGCGAACTGCTGTGTCGGATTTTGCTTAAAAAAACATGAAAACGCACTACTACAGCATATTTCATACATAAGTATAGGGGCCTCAGGATATATGTGGGGTATACTAGGAGTGTCTTGTTTGTTTGAAACGATTTAAAAAAAGTTTAAGTGACAAATATAAAAGTAATGTGAACACAGTATCATTTGTTGTTTTTGACCTACTAGTTACCTATCTGACATTTAGGCCTCGATTCAATAAAGGTAGAAAAAAATTCTCATGGTAGTAAAAGATTCAGTTCATGAGAAAAAAGCCTGAGAATTTCTCTGTTGCTGAATCCCCAGCTAAGAAAACAATGAAAGTCAATGGCACTTTGTTACTCCTAAGAAAAGTAGAGAACTATTTACTCCTTTCTACACTGTAGTAAAAGCTGCCATTGACTTTCATTGCCTTTTTATCTAGTGATTCAGTAACAGTGACATTCTCTGGCTTATTTTCTCATGAATTGAATTTTTTATTACCATGAGAATTTTTTTCGACCTTTATTGAATCGAGGCCTAGGCTGAAAACAATTGTGCTAAAAAGATCTAGTGACAATCTCTCCACAAAAAACATAGATTCCTATTGGGTTCGCCACTAAAAGCTGGCGAACAGAAAAGGTGTTTGCCAAACTGATGTTGACCTAAATCTGGAAAACATTGACATCACTGGCCAAACATGCAACATTTCGCTTGGTAAATGTGGAAACTAATGTAAACTCGGCGGATGCCAGCAAATTGTTTCGTAAATTACCCTCTTAGTGCAAAACGTTCCACCTCATGTCCGAGGGCCTGACAATGGTGTCCACATTGAAATAGAAAGTAACAGGCAAATTACCACACACTATTCGATGATCATTTCTGGTGTCTGGAGAAAGAAGGGATAGAGAGGACATGACTGAGACCTTTAAATACGTGAAAGGATTGAATAAGGTTCAGGAGGGAAGTATTTTTAAGAAGAAACTTAATAAAAGAACAAGGGGGCACAACCTGAAGCTGGAGAGAAGAGCAGGAGCAATGTTAGAAAATATTATTTTACAGAAAGAGTAGTAGATGCTTGGAACAAACTTCCAGCAGCGGTAGTTGAAAAATTGAAAGTCATAGAATTTAAAAATGCCTGGGATAAGCACGTTCTCCCGGTCTCTGTGTGGCTGGACCCAGAAAATGACACAGAGCCGCATCCCCTGGGTCCGCAATCGCTCCCATCACTCATTCACTTGTTGGGGCGGGAGAGAACTGGTGGATCACAGGATGCGGAGCGCCGGAGGAGTAGCTGTGGCCCGAGTGTCAGGTAAGTGTTTTTTTCTTTGTAACCTCCCCATCTTGCCTCAGCACCTGGGTAGGGGCGCAGGGCGGGGGTGTGAAGTTCCGCACTTCAAAGGAGGTGTATCGCAAAATTATGTAATATTAAAAAATTCTTATAAACACATCGGCTATTGAGAGGAGGAGTCACTCAAACCAGAGGAGTAGCTAGGCTTTCTGACACTTGAGGCAAAGATTCAAAATGGTGCCCCCCACCCGTTCTCAGGCCCCCCTGACCTGCTGTACCTGGGGCAAGTGCCCCCCCTGCTCACCCCTAGGTACACCCCTGCTCAAACTGAATCAAACTCCCTCCAAGCTTGTGACAGGATGACAGGGTGACAGGTTTGAGTGTATTGGGGCGGGGGGGGGGGGAGGGGGGCAGAACCAGTTCCCTGATTTCCTCTTTCTTCCATTAATAGAAAGTGCTCCTTTAATGTCCCACGTTCCACTATTTATTCTGACAGCTTCAAGGCTAGTTCTACAATTTACAAAACTGATGTTGCTTACAAATCAAATCACTTTGTATTTGTTTCTCTGTGAATCTCCACCTCCATCTTCTAGTCCAGTTGAAGCACATTAGTTCTAGATTGATTTAATCGAGGCCCCAAATTAAAAAATAATTCCGACAGGCTCATGATCGGTAGAAGCAAGGCATCCAGGAATTCCTCTGAAGCATGTCCCATGTG